>JARQOD010000003.1:228748949-228885333 GCA_033576555.1 Oophaga sylvatica | reverse complement strand
GTGGCATTGACCTGGTCTCTAATCTGAGCTGCTGTAAACCTGCGATATCTGAGGCTGGTGGCTCTGATAAACTTATCCTCAGAAGTAGAGGTGACTCTTGGACTTCCTTTCCTGGGGGGGTCCTCATGTGAGCCAGTTTCTTTGTAGCGCTTGATGGTTTTTGCAACAGCACTTTGGGACACTTTCAAAGTTTTCCCAATTTTTCGGACTGACTGACCTTCATTTTTTAAAGTAATGATGGCCACTCGTTTTTCTTTACTTAGCTGCTTTTTTCTTGCCATAATACAAATTCTAACAGTCTATTCAGTAGGACTATCAGCTGTGTATCCACCAGACTTCTGCACAACACAACTGATGGTCCCAACCCCATTTATAAGGCCAGAAATCCCACTTATTAAACCTGACAGGGCACACCTGTGAAGTGAAAACCATTTCCAGTGACTACCTCTTGAAGCTCATCAAGAGAATGCCAAGAGTGTGCAAAGCAGTCATCAAAGCAAAAGGTGGCTACTTTGAAGAACCTAGAATATAAGATATAATTTCAGTTGTTTCACATTTTTTAATTAATTATATAATACCACTTGTGTTAATTCATAGTTTTGATGCCTTCAGTGTGAATGTACAATTTTCATAGTCATGAAAATACAGAAAAATCTTCAAATGAGAAGGTGTGTCCAAACTTTTGGTCTGTACTGTACATACAGACAACAATATATAGAAATACAGGTCAGAAAAATATATATAATGATATGTATAACATCAATACTTAACCGGGACGTGTTTGGGGAACACACTAGTCATTGCAACACCGTACACTTGCAGTAAGTAATAAAAAAAACTTTAAAACATTCTCTCTCTCATTATTTTGGCATTTGGCAAATATTAATAATTATGGTAATCCTAACTGACCTTAAACCGGAAAGTTTTATTCTGATTTCATGTCAGATATAGAGAAAAACATGCATGTGTGTCTTTTTACATTTTACATTTTTTTCAGATTATAAGACACACTTTTTTTGCCCAAATTTTTTTGGGGAAAATGGGAGTGCTTCTAATAATGCGAATATACCTTACCGGCCGCGGTGGAGCATGGTCCCAGGGTCGCTGCTGGAGGAGGCAAGAGTGGAGCGTTGCTGCAGGCCGCAGGCTGGGATGAGGGGGTGTTCGGATGTGCTACGGTTTAGGTGTTTGGTGGGGCGGAGACTCGCAGACATTTTGTGAAAGCCGGGAGCCCCCGCACTTCTATGGTTTACTATGCGGTGGACTCTGGGAAAATGGCTTCCAGGGAGATGAGATCTCAGTGCCAAGATCTCCACCTGTGCATGCGCCGCACTGGCAGCTATTTTCCCGGAGTCCACCGCATAGTAAACCATGGAAGTAAGGGGGCTGCGGGCTTTCACAAAATGTCGGTGGAGCCCCGGCACCACTAAATACCCTCAGCGTCGCACATCTGAACACCCCTTTCTCCCAGTCTGGGGTCTGCAGCATCGGTATATATATGTATTTTGCGGTTTGTAATACGCATCGGATCATAAGACGCACCCCAAATTTTGAGGAGAAAATAGGAAAAAACTTTTTTTAATAAAATGGTGGTGCTTCTTATAATCAATGCATCTTATTGCTTACTGGGGGTGGTGGTTGCGGTGAAGCGGGGTCCTAGGGTTGCTGCTGGCAGAGGCAGGAGTGGGGCGATGCTGCAGACCCCAGACTGGGAGAAAGGGGCCTTCGGATGTGCGAAGCTGCGGGTGTTCAGTGGTGCCGGGGCTCCACCGACATTTTGTGAAAGCCCGCAGCCCCGCACTTTCATGGTTTACTATGCGGTGGACTCCGGGAAAATAGCTGCCAGTGCGGCGCATGCGCAGGTGGAGATCTTTGCACTGAGATCTCAGCTCAGTGCCAGCCATTTTCCCGGAGTTCACCGCATAGTAAACCATGGAAGTGCGAGGGCTCCTGGCTTTCACAAAATGTTGACGAGTCCCTGCACAACCGAACACCCACAGCGTCGCACATCCGAACACCCCCTCATCCCAGCCTGCAGCCTGCAGCAACGCTCCACTCTTGCCTCCTCTAGGAGCAATCCTGGGACCCTGCTTCACTGCGGCCGGTAAGGTATATTCGCATTATTAGACGCACTCTTATTTTCCCCCAAATTTCGGGGAAAAAAAGTGTGTCTTATAATCGGAAAAATACGGTAATAGATGTTACTGTTTATAAACGCATATGACCTGTGAGGTGGGGGTTGTATCAATATACAGTATATGTTAGAATTTTGAGCTATTTCCAAATTTTCCCGCTATGTAAAAGGATAGTTGGGTTCAGTGGGAGAATTCTCAGCCTTCTGCAAACCAACAGCCTTACATTCTAAAAGTTTCAACTGCCAGCAGATTTTTACTATGAAATATGAGAAAAACCAAGAAAAAAAAACAAAATCAGTATATACCTTGTCTAATATATACTTACCTTGCAATGTCTTCACATCCTGTTCCGTCTAGATGGGTCTGGATCCCAGAATTCCAAGCCGCGGAAGTTCACCGACCACCATATTGTGTGCCTCAATATGGAAACTGATGGTGGTAACAGCCTCTTGCGCGGTACCACCAGCGCAACACCGTCGCACCGCACACACACACACGCTGTATATGCTGTATGCACCATACATACACAAACACACACTGTAAATGCCGTATGCACCACACACACACAGTATATGCCGTACGCACTACACACACACACACACACACACACTTTATACGCCGTACACACCACACACACACACACACTGTATACGCCATACGCACCACACACACTGTATACGCCGTATGCACCACACACTCACTGTATACGTCGTACGCACCACACACACACATATTGTATACACCATACACACCACACACACACACTGTATACGCCATATGCACCACTCACACACACTGTATGCGCCGTACACACCACACAATCACACACTTTATACGCCGTATGCATGACACACACACACTGTTTACACCGTACGCACCACACACACACACTGTATACGCCATATGCACCACACACTGTATGCCATACGCACCGCACACACACACACTGTATACGCCAAACGCAGCATACACACACACTGTATATGCCATAGGCATCTCACACACACACACACTGTATACGCGGTATGCACCACACACACACACACTGTATACGCCGTACACCCCCCACACACACTGTGTATGCCGTATACATGACACACACACACTGTTTATGCCATATGCACCACACACACACACTGCATACGCCATACACACCACACACACTGTATACACCGTAAGCACCACACACACACTGTATACGCCATACGCACCACACACACACACTGTATAGCCGTATGCACCACGCACTCACACACTGTATACGCCGAACGCACCACACACACAGTGTATACGCCGTACCACATACACACACACTGTATACGCCGTGCGCACCACACACACACTGTATACGCCGTGCGCACCACATACACACTGTATATGCCATACGCACCACTCACACACACACTGTATATGCCATAACGCACCACACACACACACTGTATATGCAGTACCACCACACACAAACACTGTATACGCCGTACGCACCACACACACTGTATATGCCGTACGCACCACACACACACACACACTGTATACACCGTACGCAGCCTCTTGCGTGGTACCACCAGCGTACCACCAGCGGAACACCATCGAAACACATCGCCTGCAGGATCAGCCAAATACACACACTGTATATGCCATACGCACCACTCACACACACATGTATATGCCGTACGCACCACACACACACACACACTGTATACACCGTACGCAGCCTCTTGCGTGGTACCACCAGCGGTACCACCAGCGGAACACCATCGGAAACACATCGCCTGCAGGATCAGCCAAATACACACACTGTATATGCCATACGCACCACTCACACACACACTGTATATGCCGTACGCACCACACACACACACCACACACTGTATACACCGTACGCAGCCTCTTGCGTGGTACCACCAGCGGTACCACCAGCGGAACACCATCGGAAACACATCGCCTGCAGGATCAGCCAAATACACACACTGTATATGCCATACGCACCACTCACACACACACTGTATACGCTGTACGCACCACACACACTGTATATGCCGTACGCACCACCACACACACACACTCTGTATACGCCGTATGCACTACACACACACTCTGTATATGCTGCAGGATCAGCCGAATAATTCACTGACCACCCCCATATTTGTACAGGAGGAGCGCATCTGCAGTTTTAATGTGACCACTGCTATCTATCTGCACAAAGATGGAGGCGGTTTGATTTACTGCGCCTGCGTGAATTCCGCGCAGGAGCAGTAAATCATTCGGCTGATCCCGGCGGAAGATGCACCATGTGTCTACAGGCAGAGGAAGCCGGTCACATTAAAGGGGTTTTCCCACGAACTAAAGTTAATTTTAAAATTTGTCTGTGTCTGACTGTATACAGAGCATACCACATCTCCTGGGCAGGGGAGGAAGCAAAAGACAATACTGACATTACAGCAGAGGATCACAGAGGATTCATTTTGTGAGTTAAAATATTTCACTGACTGTTTTTAAGCAATATTTTACTGAAATCCAACACTCAGTGATGTGGGCTGGGTTACAAAGGGCACAACATTCTGAGCTCTGCTAGATATGCAGCAAAGAAAATTGGAATTCTGTCAGAACTGTAGATGTGTGGTGAGCACCTTGAAAACTCACATAAAATCCCACAAAAAATGTTATTTTAACCCCATTTTTTATTTTTACAAAAGCAATGGAACTCAAAATTTGCTGTGCAATTTCTCCTGAGAACGTCAATACCACATGTTGGGGAAAACTACCACGTGGGTGCACGGCAGGACTCGAAAAGAAAGGAGTATCGGATTGGAATGCAGACTTTGATGGAATGGTCTGCAGGTGTTATGTCGTGTTTGGAAAGCCCTTGATGTGTCTAAACACTGGAACCACCCACAAGTGACTCCAGTTTGGAAACTAGACCCCCCAAGGAATTTATCTAGATGTGTGGTGAGTACCTTAAACCCACAGGTGCTTCACAGCATTTCACAACATTGATCTGTGAAAATAGAAAAAAAAAATACAGTAATTTTAGTACTTGGGTGTGCTACAAAGTCAATAATAAGTCCCCAACTATCACATCACTTATATCATTGATCTTATGGGGTTGTGGACCTTTTGACCCCCCCACAGCCTCCGCATCCCTTTCAATTGCACCCTTAGGATACATAGAACAATTCTCTGTATTCTGTAAGTGGTAGCTTTATTGTTAGTAGAAGACATATGGTTCTGCTACATAAATCTCGTGCATTTTGCGATTCTTCCAACAACCTACTTCATAAATCCTGGTTTAAAGTTTCTGTTTATAGTAACGTGCTAGCATGATATTTTTTTCTATACAGTAAATCCAACCTGTCTTAATATGCCTGTAGCATGGCAGGAAAACAGAGACTCTATGAGAACTGTAAACACTTTTAAGAATTCAGGCAATCAGGTAAATCCAGCCTCCGTTCCAATTCTGGAATTAGTTATCAAATGGGGCCAGGGGAGGCAGAGGCCTCTGTGGCTCAGTTTGTAAACCTAGACGTCCTGGCTGATCACGGGTGGGGATCCCCACTCCACAAATCGCGTGACTTGGCTGCTCAGGGAAGGAGCTGAGTAAATGAACCCCAGCCTTTGGCTCTAGCTCTCACAATATTCCGATCAAAATCTGCAGCGTGGAATGTAAATTGGAAGCAGACTTGGAGAGAGTGAGAGCAGATGTTACAAGGTAACTGGTATTTATTTGACTTTTCCTCACATTCTCATGTTATTCTGGGTTCAGCAGAGGAGACAGGCATGTCCAAGTCCATGTCTCACTGGAGGTACATATTTGGAGACACTGTGGCAGTTTAATGGACAAAAAAGTGAAGAATTGTCAATAGGCGGTTAAAAAAAAAACCCAAACTCAACTAAGATGGTAGAAAAATTAGAATTTAGAGAAGGCGTCTGTCACCTATTAATGTGCAAATGAGAGCATGCTGTAATTTGGGAACTGTATACATACACGGAAGTAGCAGAGTTAAATTAATTTCCACTACGAGAGCATTATGAATTAGGCGCTCACATCTGCTTTCAAGCATATTCCAGACAGACAAATTATATTTTCAATGCACTGGGCTTTAAAAATAGATTACCATAATTACATAGAGAATGTCACACTGACTACAACCCGATCTGGATTTACTAAAACAACAAAATGGAATTAAAAAGGAGAAACCCCTGACAGTTATTTGCTAGCAGATTATATTAATTGGGACAGAATTGCGGCTTTTTGAATTCATTACTATTTTATATGCATGTTTCCGGCATTACAGAAGATTCAGTAGGATAGCACGGGAATCGGGGCCTACAAATGGTCCTTAGTCTCCAGAAAAAGAATAGGTTTTGGACATGTGCTACAGAATCCAGCACATTTCTACATGAGCCCTAAAAAGCCATCGTAATCCCGCATGAGCTACACTAAACCGGCACAATTATGTGCTCCTCCAGGAGGCATTGCTGGATATGTTTAGGATTTCACAAGCTAGAAATTTATGGATGACAGTACTGTACGAGAAGAGAAGACTGGAGTAGCCTACTGAAAAACAAAGTCCTATTCCTCTAACGGTTCAAAATTAAACATTTTGCTTTTAAAAGAACGAAGAAATTATGCTTGTATTTCATTTAGACAATTAGATTCAGATTAAATTCATTATTACATTAGCAATGTTTCGTGTTTTTTATTGGTATTTTTTTTCACCTTTTTTTGTTTGCACCAAATTCATTTTTCCATTTGTGCCTTTTTAGAAGTTTATTTTACATGTGTTACCAATTTTTTTTTTAGTTCACCGCCAGATGTTTTTGCCTGATTCGTCATTTGCAACATTTCGAAAACTTGCTAAATTGGTATCTAATGTACACCAATCCCTTCCTGGAGAGACTTTGTGTACACCAGGATTTTTTTGTTTAATTTTTGAGACATTTTGAAAAAGATTAAACTTTTTGCTCTAAAAGTTGCAAAAATGGCCGAAGAGAGAAAAAAAGTCAATTTTCAACTTTGCACAATATTCTTGTCATCTGGTCAAAAGTGGTCAGGTTTTGCTCTTATTTTATTTATGCTGTTCCCCTCATTAATCCACCTTTTCATCAAATCTGCCATTGTGTTTCCAAAGATATAGTTTTTTATTTAGCTCTAATTTTCATAGTCTTTTCCAAGGTGAAGTTTGGAATTTTTTTTAACTGTTAAAATATATAAAAATATATATACGTTTTGTATCTCCGTATTTGTACCAACTTGGAGAATCGTATTGGCAGGTTATTTTTACCATTCAATGATGTCAAAACAAGTTGCGTAATGTAGTTTTTCTCACCATGGTAAAATGAAAAGTATCATTCAAAACAATAGTGTTATTCAAAAAACAAACCCTCATATTACTACTTTGAGGGAAAAATAAAAAAAAATAATAGCTCTTGAAAAGAAGGGGAGGTAAAATAAAAGCGCAAAAATTAAAATTAAAATAACTAGGTCCTGAAAGGGTTAATGTCTCCAATATTCTGCACACAAAGAACATTAGATTTAGCTTCCCTGTCTATATTTACATACACTCAGGTGTGAAGCAGCAGCAGCGGCCATTATACAGCACAAATGAGCATTGTACCTGTGAATCCAGCTCTAGGTTCCCATGGAATACTTACTAGAAGCAGCATCTGAGTGTGTCTCTGTTTTACTCTGCAGTTGCTCAATCCTACCTATCCTCTCTCCATAGACTTTTATCAACTGCAACAGCAGCTCAGTGGGCCAGAATTCAATCTTCATCTCTGCATCCTATTTGCAGATTTTATCGGTAAATTCAGCAAGTGAATGCTCAATGCAGGCAAAAAAGGCAAGGGAAAGAATTCTCAGACGTATAGAAAGAAGATATATTACAAAGCTTCTTATCATCAGTTGTTGATGTATGGGTAAAAACGTGAAATAATAGAAATCCATCTATAACAGGTCTCAAACTCGGCAGAGTAAATGGGCCGCACAATAAAAAAAATTAAGCATTCCTTTCAAACTTAATACAGTACAAAATTATTGTTAAACAATAATCCCATTCATGTAGTAATATGCCCCATCATGATCCCCTTCATGTAGTAATATGCCCCATCATGATCCCCTTCATGCAGAAATATACCCCATCATGATCCCATTCATGTAGAAATATGCCCCATCATGATCCCCTTCATGCAGAAATATACCCCATCATGATCCCATTCATGTAGAAATATGCCCCATCATGATCCCATTCATGTAGAAATCTGCCCCATCATGATCCCCTTCATGCAAAAATGTAGAAATTCCACCACCTCCATCATTTCCTCCTCCCCATCACCCCATCATTGCCCTCTCTCCCACCACCATTGTTGCACTCTCCCCATCACTCCCATCATTGGCCCTCTCCCCATCGCCGCTATCATTGGCACACTCCCCAACACTGGCACTCTCCCCATCACCGCCATCATTGGCCCTCTCCCCATCACTCCCTTCATTGGCCCTCTCACCATCACTCCTATCATTGGCCCTCTCCCCATCATTGACCCTGTCCCCATCACTGGCCCTCTCCCCATCACTCCCACCATTGGCCCTCTCCCCATCACTGGCCCTTTCCCCATCACTGCCATCATTGGCCCTCTCCCGATCACTGGCCCTCTCCCCATCACTCCCATCATTGACCCTCTTCCCATCACTGGCACTCTCCCCATCACCTCCATCATTGGCCCTCTCCCCATCACTCCCTTCATTGGCCCTCTCACCATCACTCCCTTCATTGGCCCTGTCCCCATCATTGGCCCTGTCCCCATCACTGGCCCTCTCCCCATCACTGCCATCATTGGCCCTCTCCTCATCACTGGCCCTCTCCCCATCACTCCCATCATTGTCCCTCTCCCCATCACTGGCCCTCTCCCCATCACTCCCATCATTGTCCCTCTCCCCATCATTGGCCCTCTCACCATCATTGGCCCTCTCCCCATCACTGGCACTCTCCCCATCACCACCATCATTGGCCCTCTCCCCATCACTCCGTTCATTGGCCCTCTCACCATCACTCCCATCATTGGCCCTCCCACCATCATTGGCCCTGTCCCCATCACTGGCCCTCTCCCCATCACTCCCATCATTGGCCCTCTCCCCATCACTGGCCCTCTCCCCATCACCACCATCATTGGCCCTCTCCCCATCACTGGCCCTCTCCCCATCACTCCCATCATTGGCCCTCTCCCCATCACTTTCACTCTCCCCATCACCGCCATCATTGGCCCTCTCCCCATCACTCCCTTCATTGGACCTCTCACCATCACTCCCTTCATTGGCCCTGTCCCCATCATTGGCCCTGTCCCCATCACTGGCCCTCTCCCCATCACCGCCATCATTGGCCCTCTCCTCATCACTGGCCCTCTCCCCATCACTCCCATCATTGCCCTCTCCCCATCATTGACCCTCTCACCATCATTGGCCCTGTCCCCATCACTGGCCCTCTCCCCATCACTCCCATCATTGTTCCTCTCCCCATCATTGGCCCTCACCATCATTGGCCCTGTCTCCATCACTGGCCCTCTCCCCATCACTCCCATCATTGGCCCTCTCCCCATCACTGGCCCTTTCCCCATCACAGCCATCATCTCTCTACAGCAGCCACACTCAGCACACACACAGACACACACACTCACCACACACACACTCACCACACACACACACACATGCACACACACCACAGCAGCTTCACTGGCACAGCGGCCACACTCACCTCTATGCGCCGCTGGCAGTTTACTTCCTCTCACTTCCTCTCACACATTGAGTGACGCTGCCGGCCGTGGCTGGATGACATCATCTTTCAGCACCGCGGCCGCGCCGCTCAATGTCTGAGAGGAAGCTGCAGTTCAGAACAACGATGAGGCGAGGTGCACTGCTCCTCTCTTCTAGTGTGAGACATGTGGTGCACCACGGGCCGCAGATGTCTGCCTCTGGGGCCGCGTGTTAGAGTTCTGAACTATAAATCCTATTTAAGATTATACAACTACCTCCCTGATACACACCACAGAATGCAGTAAAAATCTGGAACAGAATCTGGTAAAACATTCTTGAACTGATGAAGGGGTAAGTATAATTTTAGTTTTCCTTAGCATATTAATAAATTGTTCAAGTGGATCTGGGGGCGTGTACATGGAAGAAGAGTATTCGAAACGTGCGTTGGGGTTGGTGACACAGCGTTCCCTCACCTAACTACCAAGGTAATATTATGGCAGCAATTTAATGGTAATATAGACACCTTGATCCAATGTGGCACTAGTTAGCACCTTATACATGGGTTGGTTTGTAGTGGCTATGATAGCCATGAGAATTTGGGATCATTTAGAGGGGTGATTATAGGCGCTTACTTACTACTATAGTGATATGCAGCAGCCTTCAGTTCCTCCCTTATGATAAATGATAGATTTTTTCATGCATTGTGAGTGTCTTAAATAATGGTATTGTTCTGCCATAAGGGCAATTATCCCTGCATTAGATGTACTAATAGGTTGTAATTGTATGCACAAGATTGCAAATTATATCTAAACCACTTTGGATATCCTTTTTGGATATGCAGGGATAATTTTCCCATTATATACATAGGTTTTGATTGATAATTATATAATTGTAACGGCTGTGTCATTTGTTGGATAAGAGGCATCCTTTTTAATTGTTTTTTATGTGAGTGTTTTTTCAATAAAATTTCTTGTTATACACTCCTGTGCCTTTCTGAATTTATAGAAGGTTTTGTGTTTATAAACTGTAGTCCAGGCAGTAATTATCTCCTGCTGATAAAACAGAGCCTAATAAGTGACACATTGCTGAAATCGTTGTCTCATCCACTACCTCATGCTGCTCTCAAATTACATAGCATAAACCTACTCAGCAGCTCTGATCTATATCTGCAGCAGAGAAAACAGTGATTTTATCAAACTGACAGCAAGCAGTCCAGTAAATGACACATCACTGGAATCATTATGCTGTTCTCAAATGGGATAGCAAAAACCAGGTAACCTATTCCCTTAATTTTGTTTTACTACTATGGAGACATTTTTTGCATTTGGCAGTTCAATTATAATGCCCCAGATTTAGGCAGGTAAGTAAGCACGTATGGTTCCAAATCAATAACATTTAGTCTCTAATATGAATTTTTTTTTGGCCTTACTGATAAATTAAATAGACTAACATATTCATTTTAAAAAGCTATGTCAGGATTTCTGCATTTACAGCCACTTATTTGTGATTCACTCGTCACCTAGGCCATAAGAAATAATTACAGTCCTATTAAACAGGACACAAAACTGTCACATACAGTGTTTATTTCACAAAGCCTTAAACAATAAATGACATGGAGGAGAAAAAGTCCACAATAACAAACCTATTGAAAAGTAAAGCTGGATGTTTCAATCATTTCGGCAAGGATTTGACCTGCCCTCTGGAAGCACACAATTCTCGGCTCTACAAAACAGAGATGAGATATAAAAGATATACTGGAAATTTTCTGAAGACTTGGGTTACATCAGTCCACAGCGAGAGATTTAAAAATGGATAAAATTTAGCTTATTTCTACACTCCAGAGGAATACGTGTTCCACAAAAATCAGTGCAAGGGCATGTCAAGAATCCTTAACCAAATTACAAAAGCTGAAGATGACTGCTGAAGATCTGCTGCCACCTCTTGCACTTGATCTTTTTTCGCCATTGAAGGTTACCACCGAGGAACCTAGTGCTCTCTGAAAACACTAAAGTGTGTCTTAAGTTTGCTAAAATAAAAATTATTGAGACAATATATTGTAGACTGATTACTCAAAAAGGGAACTTTTATTGTGATTATAGAGTAATACGTTTTGTGCAGTACGGACCTACTCTCTCTAGTCTCAAGGCATAGATGATATATGTTACACTGATTCTGTATCTGTGAAAAACAAAAAATATGGCATAAAAAACACTCTCGAATGGTGCTTTAAAATCAGTTTTTAGCTATTTTAAAATAGCTATTTCATTAAATAGAAAACCTATTTAACATAAAATCCTACATAATAACCTGCATAGGAAAACTACACTATGCTATAAGGCTGAACTTCACTGTCTAGCTGTAACAATGGCTTTATATTCTTGTCAGGAAGTTTGCACATTTCTAAATTTACAGTATTTGTTAGAAAATAGTGAGCTCCCACACCTTACACACACACACACAAAAACACATAGACATGCATGCACTTACACACACATACATAAGCATACACACATACACATATACACACACATACATATACATACACACATACACATATACACATACAGACATATACACACACACACATAGACATGCATGCGCATATACACACACATACATATGCATACACATATCCACACACATATATACACACAAACCATGTTTGGTCTGCAAACCATGTCCTATGAGGAACGGTTACAGGATTTGGGAATGTTTAGCTTGCAAAAAAGAAGACTGAGAGGAGACTTAATAGCTGTCTACAAATATCTCAAGGGCTGTCACATTGTAGAAGGATCATCTTTATTCTCATTTGCACAAGGAAAGACTAGAAGCAATGGGATGAAACTGAATGGGAGGAGACACAGATTAGATATTAGAAAAAACTTTTTGACAGTTAGGGTGATCAAGGAGTGGAACAGGCTGCCACGAGAGGTGGTGAGTTCTCCTTCAATGGAAGTCTTCAAACAGAGGCTGGACAGACATCTGTCTGGGATGATTTAGAGAATCCTGCTTTGAGCAGGGGGTTGGACCAGATGGCCCAGGAGGTCCCTTCCAACTCTACCATTCTATGATTCTATGATTCTACATACATATATATACACATATACACACACACATAGACATACATGTACATACAGACAGACACACATACATATGCATACACATATACACACACACACACACACACTATATACACACATACATACACACACATACATATGCATACACATATACACACACACATATATACACACATACATACACACACATACACACACACATAGACATACATGCACATACACACACATATACACACATACATACACACACATACACATAGACATACATGCACATACACACACACATACATACACACACATACACATAGACATACATGCACATACACATATACACACATGAACATACACACACATACATACACATACACACATATACACACATACTGTATACACACACATACACACATACATATACATACACACATACACATATACACACATACTGAATACACACACATACATATACATACACAATATATATACACACACATATACACACACATACAGTACAGACCAAAAGTTTGGACACACCTTCTCATTTAAAGATTTTTCTGTATTTTCATGACTATGCAAATTGTACATTCACACTGAAGGCATCAAAACTATGAATTAACACATGTGGAATTATATACTTAACAAGAAAGTGTGAAACAACTGAAATTATGTCTTATATTCTAGGATCTTCAAAGTAGCCACCTTTTGCTTTGATGACTGCTTTGCACATTCTTGGCAATCTCTTGATGAGCTTCAAGAGGTAGTCACCGGAAATGCTCTTCCAACAATCTTGAAGGAGTTCTGAGAGATGCTTAGCATTTGTTGGCCCTTTTGCCTTCACTCTGTGGTCCAGCTCACCCCAAACCATCTCGATTGGGTTCAGGTCTGGTGACTGTGGAGGCCAGGTCATCTGGCGTAGCACCCCATAACTCTCCTTCTTGGTCAAATAGCCCTTGCACAGCCTGGAGGTGTGTTTGGGGTCATTGTCCTGTTGAAAAATAAATGATGGTCCAACTAAACGCAAACCGGATGGAATAGCATGCCGCTGCAAGATGCTGTGGTAGCCATGCTGGTTCAGTATGCCTTCAATTTTGAATAAATCCCCAACAGTGTCACCAGCAAAGCACCCCCGCACCATCACACCTCCATGCTTTACGGTGGGAACCAAGCATGTAGAGTCCATCCGTTCACCTTTTCTGCGTCGCACAAAGACACGGTGGTTGGAACCAAAGATCTCAAATTTGGACTCATCAGACCAAAGCACAGATTTCCACTGGTCTAATGTCCATTCCTTGTGTTCTTTAGCCCAAACAAGTCTCTTCTGCTTGTTGCCTGTCCTTAGCAGTGGTTTCCTAGCAGCTATTTTACCATGAAGGACTGCTGCACAAAGTCTCCTCTTAACAGTTGTTGTAGAGATGTGTCTGCTGCTAGAACTCTGTGTGGCATTGACCTGGTTTCTAATCTGAGCTGCTGTAAACCTGCGATTTCTGAGGCTGGTGACTCGGATAAACTTATCCTCAGAAGCAGAGGTGACACTTGGTCTTCCTTTCCTGGGGGGGTCCTCATGTGAGCCAGTTTCTTTGTAGCGCTTGATGGTTTTTGCAGCTGCACTTGGGGACACTTTCAAAGTTTTCCCAATTTTTCAGACTGACTGACCTTCATTTCTTAAAGTAATGATGGCCACTCGTTTTTCTTTACTTAGCTGCTTTTTCTTGCCATAATACAAATTCTAACAGTCTATTCAGTAGGACTATCAGCTATGTATCCACCAGACTTCTGCATAACACAACTGATGGTCCCAACCCCATTTATAAGGCCAGAAATCACACTTATTAAACCTGACAGGGCACAACAGTGAAGTGAAAACCATTCCCGGTGACTACCTCTTGAAGCTCATCAAGAGAATGTCAAGAGTGTGCAAAGCAATCATCAAATCAAAAGGTGGCTACTTTGAAGAACCTAGAATATAAGACATATTTTCAGTTGTTTCACACTCTTTTGTTAAGTATATAATTCCACATGTGTTACTTCATAGTTTTGATGCCTTCAGTGTGAATTTACAATTTTCATAATCATGAAAATACAGAAAAATCTTTTAATGAGAAGGTGTATCCAAACTTTTGGTCTGTACTGTATACAAATATATATATATATATATGTATATATATATATATATACACACACACATATATACACACATACATATATACACACATGCACACACACATAGACATACATGCACACACACATGCATGTACATATACACACAGATATATACACGCACATATACACACATATACATACACACATATACTGTATATATACACACATACTGTACACACAGACATACATGCACATACACACATACATATACATACACAAATACACATATATATATATATATATATATAAATAATATATACACACATACACACATATACACACATACATACACATACACATATATATACACACATACACACACATATACACACATACATATACATACACACATACACATATATACACACATACACACACACACACACACACATACATATACATACACACATATACATATACACACACATATACACATACATATATATACACACATACACATATACACACACACACATGCACACATAGCCACACACGCATATACACACAGGTGCTGTACATACCAACACACAATATGGTCTTTAATTGAAAGATTTATTCTGATTATAGCTCACAAATAACATACAACTACATGCAAAAGAGTCTGACATAATATTCATAGCATGCACAAAGGAAGTTCATTTAGAAATATTTTAATTATCTGCTTACAGATTTTAACTCTTCAAGTTCTGGTCATAATATTTATCTATATTCTATAAATACAAAACATACAAAAAGCCTTAAAGGAAACCTGTCATTCAATTCATGCTGCTCCATCCACATGCAGCATGAATCGCTGCCTGACAAGACCATAGCTTGTTGCCTCCAGCTGACACCTCCCAATGCTTTTAGAGGTGATCGTTAAAGGTGATCAGGTATACACCTAAAAGAGACCTGTCATCACCTGCTGCACAGCCAAGAAGAGCCTGCCGAGGCAAAACCAGACTAATCTTGGCTATGGTTCCTGAAACCTGGAGCACTTCAGAAAATAATATATCTGGCTGCAGACATACAAGCCAGGCTGCGATTCATGCTGCTCATGATTTGGGCAGCATGAATCGCACGACAAGTATCATTGAAAGGGGTTGGTTACTTTATCTTTATTTTAACAAATGTGTTGTGGAGATTATTTTTTGTCACTCTTCAATATATAAGTATTACGAGAGTTGAGCAGATTGATCCACAAAGGATCGAGTGGGCTAACATCATTTTGCACCCCAGATTTCATCCTGCATGTTTTTGCTCTATACTCTGCTATTCTCCTTTTATGGAGAACTTATGTGGTACATTCTATGCAATATCATCATATATAGCTTTCTGGTGACACATGGTGAACCCCTACAGAGAACATAAAGCCATGTAATTCTCATACAGTCACCATGAGCTCAAAAGGCCTAAAGGCTCATTCAGAAGTCAGTGCAAATTGGTCTGAGCATGGCCTGCTAATGCAAGAACTGGCCACGGGACTCTGAACCAGAGTGTGACAGCCTCATAAAAATATATGAAGCTATCACACTGGGGTCAATAGATCCGTGGCCAGTCCGTGCATTGTGGTCTGAGACCGGACAGATTGGCGCAGACATCTGCATGAGCCCTAACTGAAAGGAAGTTTAGGATAAGGAAAAATGGAAACCTTCAGATCTAACCATTCACCAGGTTGTAGAAAAGTCAATGGTCATCAGTATAATTGACTAATTTTACTCAGACCAACTCAGACAGGTAAAAACCAGGGTTAAGCAGCAATATTCGCAGAACTTTGGAATAGCAGCCATGTGGTAGACTGTCATACTACCTGCGACATTTCTGGTGACTGCTCTGATTGGAAAACTACCGGGATGTCATTATGGTGTAGCTTGAAGCACACATGACAACAGAGCGGCCTACTGATCAGAGTGGAGCCAGGGAGGTCACATTTAGTAGGAGGTTTGTAGAGTTCTGGTGCAGAGGCCATAGACTACTGGCGTTGCCACTAGTCCAGGGTCCAGTGAATCTTCTGCTGAACTCCGATAAAAACCCCTTCCTCATACAATAGATAATCATCCTTATTCTAAGCAACTTTCCTTGCATACTAATGGGATATAGTAGCATGTGGCTGAAAGAAGGTGGTCCACTGTCCTGGAGACTGCATCCACGTAAAACCAAATGAGTGTCCAAGTTTTTGCCTTTGCACAAGTATATATAAACCAAAAGAACCAAGGAATGAGCTTAATTACTGAATGAAATTTTTATTGAAGAAAAAACATAATATAGAATATAATAAATAATCAGTATTTCAAAGCCAATAAACAGATGCTAAAAAATCTACAGACAATCTGAAGGAGACCCCAATGTATAAAACTATAAAACTCACATATGAAAAAATCAAGATAATATTGACACGATATATAATCATTAATTATAAAAAGTTCATGAGAAAAAATACATTGCCATAAGGAGATATACATACATATACATTTATTATAAATACAAAAAATGTGCAAAAAATGCAGTCACTGTGCAAAAAAGTGCATAAAGTGCTGAAAATCCAGTGAATAAATATATCAAGAAAAAGACTGCAATATTAAGTGACGTTCATTAATATATAAAAAATCAAAAAAACGCATTGATTGCGTATATAAGTGAAAAATAGTGCACCTATATTAATATATGAATGAGGGCACAGACCAAAAAAGTTTGACTGTCATTCATAAAAAATAAAATAATAAAATTGTGCCACAAAATAAATGATAACAGAACAATATTTTAATAGTGAAGGTATAAATCCTTCATATGCCAAAGTATAATATCAGAACTGGTCCCTAACATGAACTTACATAGGTGAGTGAGATCGAAATAAGAGAAACTCCAGCCGCCCCGACGCGCGTTTCAGCTGGATATGGCGAAATAAACTTTTTCTATTTTAATACACCCGGATGGAGCGCTGTTCCTTTATGTGTTTGGTTGCTGGATGTCTCCAAGAAGGTTCCTTGGTTGGAGCGAGCGCCCCCATGCAGTGAGTGCTGTCAGCGTCCTTTTTGTACTGTGGCGCGTTTCATGAAAGTCACTTCCTCCACTTAATATTGCAGTCTTTTTCTTGATATATTTATTCACTGGATTTTCAGCACTTTATGCACTTTTTTGCACAGTGATTGCAATTTTTGCACATTTTTTGTATTTATAATAAATTTATATGTATGTATATCTCCTTATGGCCATGTATTTTTTCTCATGAACTTTTTATAATTAATGATTATATATCGTGTCAATATTATCTTGATTTTTTCATATGTGAGTTTTATACATTGGGGTCTCCTTCAGATTGTCTGTGGATTTTTTAGCATCTGTTTATTGGCTTTGAAATACTGATTATTTATTATATTCTATATTATGTTTTTTCTTCAATAAAAATTTCATTCAGTAATTAAGCTAATTTCTTGGTTCTTTTGGTTTATATATGCTTTTTGAGCTATTTACTTTTATTTTTAGAGGTTTTCTCCTTTGCACAAGTATGCCAGGTGAGCACTGAAGCTATTGTCCACTGTTGTTAACCAACTCATTGCTCTAAACCTACGGTACATACTGCCCTATGGTTTACTCTGCCTTTGTGTCAAGTACAACCTGACTAACTGAAGAGAAGAAAGCCATGAAATTTCCAATAGAAATGAAGTAAATAGGATAATACTAGCAGAATTATAGATATAGGGGATTATCTTCAGAATCAATTAATAAAACATCACTCAAGTGCGAATATAATTTAATTTAACTCTGAAAAATGCAATTGTGGATAAATACTGTGAGGATGTTAAAACCTTGTGGATGAAATAATAAATGGAGGTAAACACTGAAAAAATAATTTATCATGTAACCTATAATCCCCCTCAAACATCACTGAGGATGAAAAAGTCAGCTGCATAAAGAAATGGAGCTAGCTGCACATACTCGTACAGGAATAATAATGGGAAATTTTTACAACTCAAATATTTCCTGGGTTCACAGGGATGTAAAACTGGGAGAGTCACTTGCAGAGAAGGATCTCATTTTAGTTGTAGACCACAGACCAATTAACATTCAATGCCAATCAGCTTCTACAAAAGGCGCTGGAAACTGTCAAGTATTAAAAGAGACATTGATTCTCAGAAGAAAGACAAATAATTTTAAAAATCAACAAAGCACACTTATATGAAACATGCAGTTTACTTCTGGGCACCAGTTCACAGAAAGGATGCCAAGGTGTTAGAAAAAGTACAAAGAAGAACCATGAAACTGTTATATGAATTTAGACCTCAATTCATCATTTTCATTTTTTTAAATAACTTTTCTGTCTTGCAGCATTCATTGCCATTTTGTGTGCCAAATTAATGCAGATTGCACACAGGGTTAATGAATTTTGTCTTTGACCTGTTTTGTGACTATTTAGCTCAAAAAGTTGTACATTTCATAAAATAGCACAAAACTTGCATCAAAATCCTTGGCATACATAAAATTACACCAGGGGGAAACTAGAGAACATTTGCACCAAATGTTGGCATTAGTGATGAGCGAGTACCAGGGCCGGCGTCAGCACCCGGCACACCCGGGCAAGTGCCGGGGCCCTGAGCAGGCGGGGGGCCCACTCGCCGTCGGGCACCCCGGCGCCCGTTAGCGGTGTCAGCGCTGCCACTGGCCCCCCCGCTTGCTCAGGGCCCCGGCAGCAACCGGCGTAATACTTACCTCTGAGCCCCGTGCCTCCGCTGCCGCAGCTCCGGTCTCCAGGGGGCGCCTGCGCTTCCTCTCACAGCAGCACCGCTGAATGACGTCATCATTCAGCGGCCGGCTGTGGCAGAGAGCGCGTGGACGCCGGACAGGTGAGATGTGATGTGTATGTGTCTGTGTGTGTGTGTGTGTCTGTGTGTATCAGTGTGTGTGTATGTAGTGCAGTGCTTTGTGTATGTGTGTGTGTATGTATGTGAGAGAGTGCTTGTGTGCTGCGGTGCTGTCTGTGTGATGGTGGTGGGGGAGGGCAGTGATGATGATGGGGAGACATTGATGATGATGGGGAGGCGATGATGATAATGGGCAGGCATTGATGATGATGGGGAGGCAATCTTGATGATGGGAAGGCGATGATGATGATGGGCAGGCATTGATGATAATGGGCAGGCATTGATGATGATGGGGAGGCCGAGATGATGATGGGCAGGCATTGATGATAATGGGGAGGCCATGATGATGATGGGCAGGCATTGATGATAATAGGGAGGCCATGATGATGATGGGGAGGCATTGATGATAATGGGGAGGCGATGATGATGGGGAGGCGATGATGATGATGGGCAGGCATTGATGATGATGGGGAGGCAATGATGATGATGGGCAGGCATTGATGATGATGGGGAGGCCATGAAGATGATGGGGAGGCAATGATCATGATGAGGAGGCAATGATGATGATGGGGAGGCAATGATGATGATGGGGAGGCAATGATGATGATGGGGAGGCATTGATGATAATGGGCAGGCATTGATGATAATGGGGAGGCCATGATGATGATGGGGAGGCATTGATGATAATGGGCAGGCATTGATGATGATGGGGAGGCATTGATGATAATGGGCAGGCATTGATGATGATGGGGAGGCTATGATGATGATGGGCAGGCATTGATGATAATAGGGAGGCCATGATGATGATGGGCAGGCATTGATGATAATTGGGAGACCATGATGATGATGGGGAGGCCATGATGATGATGGGCAGGCATTGATGATAATGGGGAGGCCATGATGATGATGGGCAGGCATTGATGATAATGGGGAGGCGATGATGATGGGGAGGCGATGATGATGATGGGCAGACATTGATGATGATGGGGAGGCAATGATGATGATGGGCAGGCATTGATGATGATGGGGAGACCATGATGATGATGGGGAGACAATGATCATGATGAGGAGGCAATGATGATGATGGGGAGGCAATGATGATGATGGGGAGGCGATGATGATGATGGGGAGGAGATGATGATGATGGGGAGGCAATGATGATGATAATGGGGAGTCTTTCCACAGCACCCTTTCCTGAGCCGTAACAGTGCAGAACGCAGCACAGCGCATTATATGGAGACTAGTATCCTGTATGGAGCATTATATGGGGTCCAGTATCCTGTATGGAGCATTATATTGGGTCCAGTATTTTGTATGGAGCATTATATTGGGTCCAGTATTTTGTATGGAGCATTATATGGGGGATGGGGGGGGGTGACATCCTGCATGGGGTATTATATGGGTGATGAGGGGAGACTATGTGGTGCCCATAATATTGTATGGAGGACTGTATTGTCCAGTCTGTACTGTGCGCTGCGAGGATTTGGCGGTATTTGAGCTATTGTACAATTTACAATAGATATCACTCATGTAATGGAAGAAGTGAAGTATTTGGCATTGTACTGTACCTATATTTCTCTGCCGTATCTGTGCATCATGAATTGTGGTCTGTGTTAAAGGGGCCCACTGAGGCTCTTTCGCCCGGGGCCCATAAAAACCTGGAGCCGGCCCTGGCGAGTACACTCGTTGCTCGGGTTTCCACGAGCATGCTCGGCTGTCCTCCGAGTATTTGGAAGTGCTCGGAGATTTAGTTTCTGTTGCCGCAGCTGCATGATTTGCGGCCGCTTGACAGCCTGAATACATGTGGGGATTCCTTAACAAACAGGCATTCCTCACATGTATTCAAGCTGTCCAGCAGCCATAAATCATGTAGCTTCAGCAAAAGAAACTGAATCTCCGAGCAATTCCAAATACTCGGAGATCACCTGAGCATGCTCGGGAAAACCTGAGAAGCGAGTATACTCGCTCATCACTAGCTGGCATCTTTTAAAACTTCACATTTGATGAATCAGCTGAAAACAACTGCATGCCCTAAACTAAGCCCACAATGGCAAACATAAGAAAAAATAGGCTAAAATAATAAAAATGGTGGAAAGTATAAGAAGAATTAGGCGTTAATGAAAAAAAGGTGAAAAGCACCAAAAAACAGACAAAAAATAGGAACAAATGAAATAAGTAATTGGCCCCTTTATCTTGAGAAAGACATCTAAAGCTATTTGAACACTGAGTCTTTTTGAGTTTTCAAAGCAGAAAGTGAGCAGAAACTCAAAGTGTTTGAGAAGTTTTGCATTTTTGAAGAGTATTTGGAGATTTTTTGCTAAGTTTCTGTAACAAAAACTGCTTGAAAAACTCTGTGTGCACAGAACCAAATCAAGATCTTATGTAGCCAGTATATGTATATAAATGACAAGTAATGTATTAGATCTGAGTTTGTCAGTAGATTCACTTAGTGGAAGTAACAGAGTCCGTCAGTAGTAACATAGTACATTGGTTCTAACAGAGTTGGGTAAGTCCACAGGCACTTATGGATCAGATGGTGGAGCCCAGCGATATAGCAGCAGCAGAAGGAGGATGCAGAGCCTGGTACTGAAGCCAGAACAGTGACAATAGGTTTTTTAGTGGCTAATTTTTCAATTGTAGCAGCACAGGCAGCACGGTGGCTCAGTGGATAGCACTGCAGCCTTGCAGCGCTGGAGTCCTGGTTTCAAATCCCACCTAGGACAACATCTGCCAGGAGATTGTATGTTCTCCCCGTGTTTGTGTGGGTTTCCTCCGAGTACTCCGGTTTCCTCCCACACTCCAAAAACATACTGATAGGGAATCTAGATTGTGAGCCCCATCGGGGACAGTGACGATAATGTGTGCAAACTGTAAAGCGCTGCGGAATATGTTAGCGCTATATAAAAATAAAGATTATTATTATAATTGTATATTAGCATCATGTTTACATTACTTTTGGACATGTTCAAAGCCTCAACAAGCTGCTTTAAATGAACTCTCGGTATAGTTTTAAAATATTTAGTGAGTGCTAAAAGAGAGGCTGCAGTTGGTAAATCCGGACTTAAGACTTTGAGAATGTGAAGAATGTATTAGCATAGAAAGAAATCTGAGATGTTGAACTATGGTTGTGATCTATTATACACAAATTATGCTTTGACTAGCTAGGTAAGCTATTCTGTCACCCTGAAAATCACTTGTAAGGTACTGTTCCATAGTTTAGTTCCTTTAGTTTGCCCATTAAATTAGGCATGTAAAGCAGATGATACATGTATAGAATTGAATTGATGGCTTTCAGATTTATACAGCTAGTAAGCTGAATGGAATTGATATATTCTTTCAATTATTTTTTATTAGGTTTATTAGTAACAAAATAGATTTTCAAACATAACTATTAATAATAATTTTTAATTATAAAATAACAGGGTTGGGAGGGTAGTAAAAAGAAGTCTAAATTCTGATATTTCTAGGATACCTATAAGGTTGTCAACTGCCTAAGAGGTGGTACTGCTAAGCAATTAGATCAAAGTTGTCCCAAATTTTCTACTCCAAAGAGACCAATTTTTTTCATATTTTGCAATGTTATTGTTTTTAAGAGCGTAGTTATGTTCATAAAAGTTATGGGCCTCAATCCTTTCAATAATATCTTCTATTGTAGGGGGATCTTTGCACTTCCAAAAGGTAGCTATCAGATGGTTGGTAGTAATAAGTATATGACAGACAATATAATGATGGTCTTTTAAAAGATTATCTATGGTTTGTAGTTGCAGTTTTTTTCGTTCGGTGTTTGGAGTTGGCGTTTGGAGAGTTGTGGCAATTTCTCCTTGGAGTTTGTTTGCATGTTCATCCTCATCCTCATTTATTTGGTTTCACCTACCTTACCCTTCCCTGTGTTCCACTCTGTTGTTGGGTGAGTGTATTTTGTATGATTGTAGTTTTCATTTATCCCTGCTTGTCTTCCCTTGTCTGTCTGTTAGTATAATCCTATACACTTTGGACTCACAATATCCTAGCTGAGGTAGGGAACAGATAGGGGTGAGTCAGGAGCATAGCAAGGCACATGACACCGTTGTCTCCACCTTCTGGGGTAATCTGGGGAACAGGGGAAGACTAGGGCACTCCCCAGCTTGAGGGATAGGGAAGGAGCCACTTTCCCAAAAAATCTTGCAACAGTTCCATGACAGTAACCAGATGTAGCAATCGCCAACAGAACTACCATGTTGCTCTGCAGGAGTAGCATGGCAGCCTACGCTGTTTGTGTAGAAGGGCTGCTATGCACAAATAGTAAATCAGCAAGGTGATTTATTTGTCTTCTTTTTGTCACAAATATCCTGAATTGGCTATTATTTTTTACAGCATGTGACTGAGCATGAAGTAACATAGTAACATAGTTATTAAGGTTGAAGGAAGACTTTAAGTCCATCTAGTTCAACCCATATCCTATCCTAACCTGCCCTAACATGTTGATCCAGAGGAAGGCAAAAAAAAACCCAAGTGGCAAACAGTAAGCTTCACATTGGGGAAAAAAATTCCTTCCCGACTCCACATACGGCAATCAGACTAGCTCCCTGGATCAACGCAATATCTAGGAAACTAGTGACTATAGCCTGTAATATTATACTTTTCAAGAAAGGCATCCAGTCCCTTCTTAAATTTTAGTAGGGAATCACTCATTACAACATTAGATGGCAAAGAGTTCCATAGTCTCACTGCTCTTACAGTAAAGAATCTGAGTCTGTGATTATGACTAAACCTTCTTTCCTCCAGACGTAGAGGATGCCCCCTTGTCCCCGTCACAGGTCTAAGAGTAAAAAGATCATTAGAAAGGTCTTTGTACTGTCCCCTCATATATTTATACATTGTAATAAGATCACCCTTAAGCCTTCGTTTCTCCAAAGTAACCTGCAGATTGGTGGATATGTGAGGCCTGAGCCACCCAAGATCACTCGAAACATCTATTACATGAGAACTGCTGAAGAGAGTCCCTGCTCCTACCTGATCATATGTAAGGGTGTGACAGGGACTGTCGCATACTTTCCCCTGAAGAAAGCAATTGTACTGTGAAAATTAACATGCAATTGTATTGGGATTTGATAGAAAATGCATAGAGTGTTAAAAGTACTGATGCTGCTGTGTGGGTACTGTATTGGAAACACCTAAGGTAACCTGGTATACCACTGATACCCTTCAGTCAGTAGCCTCCAAACTCCTGTCCCTTGCTTCATCCTTTGGACTTACTCAGTGGTCCTCCTCAGCCACCCACACGGACGGACATACATTAGACCTGGTCTTCACGCGCCTCTGCTCTCTATCTAACTTCACCACCTCCCCTCTCCCTCTATCCGACCACCATCTACTCACTTTCTCATCTCTGTCCTCCTCTCCTGTCACCCATGTCCAGCAACACGTGCACCCCCGCAGAAACCTTGCACACCTAGACATCCACACACTCTCTGACTCTATTCTATCACTGGCATCCATATTATTATTATACATTTATATAGCGCCATTTATTCCATGGCGCTTTACATGTGAAAAGGGGAAATATAGACAAGTACAATAAACATGTGCGAGACAAGGGACACACAAGTACAGAAGGAGAGAGGACCCTGCCCACGAGGGCCCACAGTCTACAGGGATGGGTGAGGATACACTAGGAGAGGGTAAAGCTGGTATATCCTCACTCCACGACACAGACAGTGCCACTGCTTTCTACAATGCCACTCTCGCATTGGCTATTGACACGGTCGCCCCTCTCGTTCATGGCAGAGTGCGACATACCAACAGACAACCCTGGCACAATAACACCACTAAAAAGCTCCGGCAAGTGTCCAGGATTACAGAGCGGCGTTGGAAGAAAACAAATTCGCAAGACGACTTCACTGCATTCAAACAAGTAACACTCTCTTTCAAATCTGCCCTCACCTCTACTAAACAGGCCGACTTCACAACCCTCGTATCTTCCCTATCCTACAACCCCAAACAGTTATTCAAAACTTTTAACTCCCTACTCCTCCCACCACTGCCCCCTCCTACCTCCCTCATCTCTGCTGAGGACTTTGCCATGCACTTCAAAAATAAGATCGACTAAACAAGGCAAGTCTTCATTGTTCAACCACCACAACCCCTTTGTATACCAGACCAATGCCCTAACCCCATAACCTCCCTCTCCAACATAACTGAAGGGGAGCTTAATTGTCTCCTCTCCAAATCGCACCTCACAACCTGTGCACTTGACCCCATCCCAACCCACCTTCTCCCCAACCTCACCACCACTATTATCCCATCCCTAACCCACATCTTCAACCTATCACTAACTTCCGGTACCTTCCCTTCTGCTTTCAATCATGCCACAATCACGCCTATCCTTAAAAAGCCAACCCTCGACCCAACCGCTATGTCCAGCTATCGCCCAATATCGCTGCTCCCATTCGCTTCCAAACTCCTGGAGCTGCACGTCCATGCTGAGCTTTACTACCACCTCTCTTCTAACTTGCTCTTTGACACTCTACAATCTGGTTTCCGCCCCCATCACTCCACCGAAACAGCCTTGACCAAAATTACTAAAGACCTAATGTCTTCCCTCACATAATCTCCGATCCTCCCAAGACCTCCTTCTCTCCTCCACACTTATTCGTTCCTCACCCAACCGGCTCCAAGACTTCTCCCAAATATCCCCCATCCTCTGGAATTCTTTGCCCCAACACGTCCGACTATCAACCACATTCGGATCCTTCAGACGAAACCTGAAAACTCACCTCTTCAGGAAATCTTACAGCCTGCAATGACCCTGCTACCTCCTCACCACTATTGGAGATATTGCCTCAACCAACACCGGAACTGCTGCAACCCACCAACCTGCTGTCTCCTTCCCCAACATCCTGTAGAATGTAAGCCCGAAAGGGCAGGGTCCTCTCCCCTCTGTATCAGTCTGTCATTGTTAGTTTGTTTACTGTAAGTGATACCTGTAATTTGCATGTAACCCCTTGTCATGTACAGCACCATGGAATCAATGGTGTTATAGAAATAAATAATAATAATACTTAGCAGGGGTAGGGACAGTATAGAACATAGTCCAGGCCAAAGAGGAAAAAATTGGTGGCACTCCCTGATGTAGTAAAACAATCCTTTATTCAATGCAAGTAATACATGGATGCAGGGGAGCAGGTGCAGCGAAGTACGACAGCCATTTCACATCGATCAGACGCTTCAACAAGTCAAGGTATGGAAGGAAGTGGATAGGCGGTCCTTTTATAGAGACAACACCTCCTTCACCATCCCTCTGTAACAGAAAGGTTGTGTCATGACCCAGGACGGGGTTTGGTCTTTGTCCCATCCTGGCCAGACTGGGGTTAATGGTTTCAGCCTCTCTCTGGCAGAAGGAGGCTATTTAGTTGCCAATTGACCTAGGTCTGGTGTCAGTTATACTCCTGCCCTCGGCTGAGTTAGTTGACCTCCTGTGTGCCTGTGCCTTGTGCCTGATCTTGTTGCTTGTTTGGTTTTGACCCGGTCCGTCTCTTCGTTGTGAGTTTGTCTACTGTCTTGGTACTGTGTATTTGCCCGTTCTGGTTTTCTGATCCCTTGGCTACGTTTCTGGTTATTCTCTGCCTGCTCCTCTTGTACTGCGTTGCTCCCTCTGTGTATGACCTAGCTATCCTGACTATCCGTTTTGTCTATGCCCCTTGGTAACTCTGTCCCGTAGTTACCCTTCTAGGAGTTTTCCTTCTGCTCATAGCTCTCTGGAGCTTAGGCCACGCCCATCAGCAGTCACGTGCTTAAGGTCCTCTAGCCTGAAACAATCTCTGTCTGTTACTGCCTTCTCTGAGAGACCTGTGGCCGGCGCCGCCCCTTGGCAGTCACGTTCTTGGGTCCTGTTAGTCTGAAGCACGCATCTTCACCGCTGCTGCCCCGCTCCACAGGTATCATTGAGTGCAGTCTGTCTTACTCCAGACACGCGCACTGGCTCAGTGAGCAAGTGCAGTGCGGTGTTCGTGATATTATAACTGACCGCTACTTTTTTTTTTTTTCTCCTGTGTGTGTGTTATGGATCCTATGTATGCCCTTTCTGAGCAGGTAAAGCACCTGACTCAGATGTCTCAGAAACTGAATGAGGAACAACGAGTTCTGGCTCAGTCCCAGCAGCTGATGGCTGACACTGTGCAGGGGGCTTTATCATCTGGTGCTCATGGGACAGGGGTTCAAGATGTTACATTAGTTTCCCCAGAGCCCCCGGTTAAATTACCAGATACCTTTTCCGGAGATAGAAAGGAATTTAAAGTTTTCAAAGAGGGCTGTAAGCTTTTTTTTTCTTTAAGACCGCACTCTTCTGGGGATGAAAGTCAGAGGGTGGGGGTCATTATGTCTCTGTTAAGGGGAGCCCCCCAGGCTTGGGCTTTTTCCCTTCCTACCACTGACCCTGAAAGAATGACTGTGGATGCATTTTTTGAGGCCCTGGGGCATATTTATGATGAGCCTGATCCAGTGCTGATGGCTGAGGACATGGTGATGAGTGTATGTCAGGGGAAGCACTCAGCCGAGTGGTTTTGCTCAGAGTTCAGACGCTGGGCTGCTGAGGTCTGTTGGGATGATGCCGCCCTCCGGGGCTTGTTCCGTAGAGGTCTGTCTGAACGTCTGAAAGATGCCTTGGCACTTCACCCTCCGCCTGATTCTCTGGAGGATGCCATGACGCAGGCCATCCGAATAGATCGCAGGCTGCGGGCGAGAGGTGTGATGCAGGCTGAGACACCATTTTTCTTCAGTGGCAGGGGAGCCAGTCCTGTATTGGAGTCCATGGAGATGGGAGCCATCGACCTCAAAGAGAAAGAAAGGAGACGGAGGCGCTTAGAAAAGCTGTGTTTTTACTGCGGTGATCCTGGACATTGGAAAAGTAACTGTCCCTCCTGCCCACCGACTAACAAGCGACTGAGTCTGGGTGATCATCGTGGAGGTCACTCAGACTCTCAGGTACCCTTTACTTCATTTTCTAAGATACTGTTAAAGGTGGAACTTGGTGTGAAGAACTGCTTTTTCCTTACTTCAGCTTTTGTGGACTGTGGGTCATCTTTGAACCTGATTGACTCTAAGCTGGTGGCCAGCTGTAGATTAGGGACAGTTAGGTTGGAGACTCCTATAAAAATAATGGCCATTGACTCTACACCTCTCACCAAGGACGGTGTCCATTTTGTCTCTGAAGAATTCACCCTCAGGGTGGGGGCCCTTCACCAGGAGCGTATGTCATGTTTTGTTTTGGATAACCTCTCTGCTGGCCTGGTGTTAGGGTTTCCCTGGTTGCAACGGCATAACCCGATTATTGACTGGGATTCCCGTGATATTGTTAAATGGGGATCTAATTGTTCTGAAAGATGTCTTGCTACTGTGTCTGTGTCGTCCGTTGGTCTGGAAGGTATTCCGGAGTACCTGAAGGACTATGCGGACGTTTTCTCTGAAAAAGAGGCTGAAGTTTTACCACCACACCGCCCATTTGATTGTGCCATTGACCTGGTTCCAGGTACTAAATTGCCCAAGGCCAGCTTGTATAACCTCTCGGGTCCCGAGCGGGCTGCTATGAAAGAATACATTTCCGAGAGCCTTCGTAAGGGACACATTCGTCCTTCTGTTTCCCCCATGGCGGCGGGGTTCTTTTTCGTTAAGAAAAAAGACGGTGGTTTGCGCCCATGCCTCGATTTTCGAGAGTTAAATAAGATAACTGTGAGAAATACTTACCCCATCCCACTTATTCCTGATTTGTACAACCAGTTGTCTGGGGCTAAGTGGTTTTCGAAATTGGATCTGCGGGGGGCATATAACCTTATCCGGGTCCGGGAGGGGGATGAGTGGAAGACTGCTTTTCTCACTACTGAAGGGTTGTTTGAAAACTTGGTCATGCCTTTCGGTCTGACCAACGCACCAGCAGTCTTCCAAAATTTTATTAATCATGTGTTCTCTGACTTTATTGGGCGTTTTATGGTGGTGTATTTGGATGACATTCTTATCTACTCGCCTGATAAACAAACTCACAATGATCATCTTCGGGCAGTTCTCCAAAGGCTCCGGGAGAACTGTCTTTTTGCTAAGCTAGAGAAATGTTCATTCTTCGTTCAGGAACTGTCTTTTCTGGGGTTCATTGTGTCTGCTGAGGGGTATCGCATGGATCCTAATAAGGTGCAGGCCATTGTTGATTGGGTACAACCTCGTGATTTGAAGGCTCTGCAGCGTTTCTTAGGATTCGCAAATTACTATCGCAAGTTTATAAGGGGGTTCTCGCAGGTAGTTAAACCTCTCACAGATCTGACTCAAAAGGGGGCTGATGTCAAGAATTGGTCAGCCGCAGCGGTGGCGGCGTTTCAGTTTTTAAAAAAATGTTTCATGTCTGCTCCGGTTCTTATTCAACCGGACCCGTCTGAACCATTTATTGTTGAGGTGGACGCCTCGGAGGTGGGGGTGGGGGCGGTGTTGTCCCAGGGACCCGCCACTTTGACTAATTTGAGACCCTGTGCCTTTTTCTCTAAGAAATTCTCTCCTGCGGAGAGAAACTATGATGTTGGGAATCGAGAACTTCTGGCCGTGAAGTTGGCCTTTGAAGAATGGAGGCATTTTTTGGAGGGTGCTGTCCATCCTATTACCGTGGTTACGGACCACAAGAACCTAGCTTACATTGAGTCTGCTAAAAGGTTGACTCCTAGACAGGCAAGATGGTCGCTTTTTTTTTCCCGATTCCAGTTCTCCATCACTTTTCGGCCAGGATCCAAAAATGTCAAGGCTGATGCCTTGTCACGCAGTCTGGATCCGGTGTCTCCCCCCGAACCTCCATCCTCCATTCTTCAGCCTGGGGTGGTGGTGGCAGTTGTTTCTGCTGGGTTGGAGCAGGAGGTTCGGGAAGCTCAGTCTCTTGCCCCTCCGGCTAAGCCAGTGGATAAACTTTTTGTACCAGTTCAATTTCGTCTCAGGATCCTTCGGGAATTCCACAACTCAGTTCTGGGTGGACATCCTGGGATCTCGGCTACCCGGAGGGCCATCGCTAGGATATTCTGGTGGTCTTCTTTAGCCTCTGATGTTGGGGAATTTGTGTCTGCTTGTGGGGTATGTGCCCGTGCGAAACCCCCCCCATAACCGGCCGGCCAGGGAATTGGTGCCACTGCCAATTCCTGATAGACCATGGACCCATTTGTCCATGGATTTTATCACCAACCTTCCTCCTTCCAAGGGTAACACCGTCATTTGGGTAGTGGTGGACAGGTTTAGTAAACAGGCACATTTTGTACCCTTGGCAGCTTTACCTAATGCGGAAACGTTGTCCAGATTGTTTGTTGAGCAGGTGGTGCGGTTGCATGGGGTACCCTTGAATGTGGTGTCTGATAGGGGGGTACAATTTGTTTCCAGATTTTGGAGGGCATTTTGTAAGAGGTTGGGTATTGGTCTGTCTTTTTCATCCGCTTATCATCCAGAGACTAATGGGCAGACTGAGCGGACCAATCAGTCTCTAGAGCAAATCCTGCGTTGCCTGACCTCAGCCCGACAGGATGATTGGTGTACTGCGTTACCTTTGGCTGAGTTTGCGTTTAACAACCGCATTAACCAGTCTACAGGCACATCTCCAATTTTCTGCAATTATGGGTTTCATCCACATTTTGGGGAGCTCTCTCGTTTGGACTCTGGGTGTCCTGGGGCGGATGGGACAATACAGCGGTTGGGGGAGTTATGGCAGGAGGTCCAAAGGAACATTACGAAGGCTCAGTCTAAATATAAGTTTTTTGCTGACAAAAAAGGTCTGTGGGGCCGGTGTTCCAGGTTGGGGATAAGGTATGGTTATCTACTAGGAATATAAGGCTCAAGGTCCCCTCTGCGAAACTTGGACCTAAATTTATTGGTCCTTATGAAATTACGGAAGCAGTTAACCCGGTGGCATTTCGGTTGCGTCTCCCTCCGTCTCTACGGATTCCCAACGTTTTCCATAGGGCCCTTTTGAAACCTGTGGGGTCCTGTAGGGAAGGACCGTTGTCTTCCCCACCACCGGTTTTGGTAGACGGGCAGTCTGAGTACGAGGTGGAACGAATTCTTGACTCTAGGTTTGTCCGTCATGCTCTTCAGTATCTGATACATTGGAAAGGCTACGGTCCAGAGGACCGGTCGTGGGTTCCTGCCCGATCTGTTCATGCGGATCAGTTGGTCCGGGCCTTTCATGCCAGGTGTCCTGAGAAACCCGGGGGTCCGGTGGCCCCCCGTTGAGAGGGGGGTACTGTCATGACCCAGGACAGGGTTTGGTCTTTGTCCCGTCCTGGCCAGACTGGGGTTAATGGTTTCAGCCTCTCTCTGGCAGAAGGAGGCTATTTAGTTGCCAATTGACCTAGGTCTGGTGTCAGTTATACTCCTGCCCTCGGCTGAGTTAGTTGACCTCCTGTGTGCCTGTGCCTTGTGCCTGATCTTGTTGCTTGTTTGGTTTTGACCCGGTCCGTCTCTTCGTTGTGAGTTAGTCTACTGTCTTGGTACTGTGTATTTGCCCGTTCTGGTTTTCTGATCCCTTGGCTACGTTTCTGGTTATTCTCTGCCTGCTCCTCTTGTACTGCGTTGCTCCCTCTGTGTATGACCTAGCTATCCTGACTATCCGTTTTGTCTATGCCCCTTGGTAACTCTGTCCCGTAGTTACCCTTCTAGGAGTTTTCCTTCTGTTCATAGCTCTCTGGAGCTTAGGCCACGCCCATCAGCAGTCACGTGCTTAAGGTCCTCTGGCCTGAAACAATCTCTGTCTGTTACTGCCTTCTCTGAGAGACCTGTGGCCGGCGCCGCCCCTTGGCAGTCACGTTCTTGGGTCCTGTTAGTCTGAAGCACGCATCTTCACCGCTGCTGCCCCGCTCCACAGGTTTCATTGAGTGCAGTCTGTCTTACTCCGGACACGCGCACTGGCTCAGTGAGCAAGTGCAGTGCGGTGTTCGTGATAGGTTGTTTTTAACCAAGATTGGGGTTGAGATTTTCCCCTACATATTCATAAATTACTTTCATTGAATAAAGAAAGGATTGTTTTACTGCATTACGGAGTGCCACCTACTTTTTCCTCTTTGGCCTGGACTTTGTACGACGCTGATCGTTTCAGGTGTTGCACCCGGGATTTTGCAAGCAGTACACTGCTGGTCTGTCGAGTAAGCTTGAAAAGGTATGTTTTAAGTTGTTTTGTGCTGGTTTTTCTAATTTTCCACAGTAACGAACATAGTTTAGTATTTAGTTAGTGATAAGATAGGAACATTAGGGCAGCCTATCATGGGAGGGTTGTCAAGCAAAAAGGGAAAGCATTTCCTGGTTTAGTCAGACTAAGTTATTGTGCAAGGTTCATGTCAAATTGAAGTTCAAGTGGCAGTGGGCTGAAGGCATGTGAAATACATAGCATTCTGGCAGCATGAGGTCATATTGAATATCCTGCAGACATTCCTGTAAGATCTGAGGCCTGTGGCCCAAACTAGGCACTGGGAAGTGTGCCTTATTCCCTCCACATAGAGAAAGCTGGATGGGAAAATGAGAGAAATGTTACAGATCTCGGGAATGCTATGGTGTCGGATGGGAAATCCCTGGGTGGACAGGAAGATCAAGCATAGGGAGCTGAACATGAGCAGGACCTTGAAATGTGCTGTGTTGATGAAACTGGAACTGGAGGGTGCTGTTCTCGGTACTGTGTGTTAAAGACCAATGTGTTATGTTTTGGTAGCTGAGGAGAGCAGGCAAAAACGGCAATACACCAGAGAGGTTGGAATCTATTGGATTGCAGTACCCTGACTAACCACCACAACTAAAGGCAGCTGTGGAGCGTTCCTACGTTAGTCCTAGACGCCTCTTCACAGCCTGAGAGATTAACTACACCTAAAGAAAGAAAGAGGAAAGCTATCTGCCCCGGAGCAGATCCTCAAAGAACATAGGAAGCCCCCAAACATGTAATGGCGGTTAGACAAGAGGAAATACAGACACAGACAGAAAATAGTATGAGCAAACGCTGGGGCCCAATCTGCCTAGACAGAAAAGGATAGAAAGGATACTCACTGCAATCCAAAAAAAACCCTAAAAAATGCCAACGCTACTGATTGCAAAAACACCTGAGATCACACGACCTCTACCACCTAAATCAGTTCTCTGGTGTAACAAAACTAAGCCGCAGCCACTGAAAAAACTGGAAAAGGCAAATGAACAAATAACAGTGGCTCCAGCGGAACTGAGAGGAGACCAAGCCCCCCGGGGGGGACCTGGCAAACCTCACAGAAATGCAGAGAAATATGCAAATGGTAAGCACAAAAACAAAAACAGAAAATATCTTATCTGAAAGCAGAAGAAGAGGCAAGACTCAGCAAGCTTCCAAGTGAACCAGGAACCACAGTTGAGACAAGAACAATTGATCACCGGCAACCATGATGGGAGGGAACCTCCCTTATATCAAGCCTGTCTGTGACTCCTGATTGCCAATCCTCATTGAATAGTTCAGTACTGTTTGTAACCACCAGAGGGAGCTTCTGCTTAGAATTCATTTCCAAAACATTCACAACAGTACCCCCCACCTTGAGGAGGGGTCACCGAACCCTCATTTGTGCAACCAGGTCGGTCAGGATGAGCTCGGTGATACGCACGGATCAGTCTCCTAGCATGGATGTCCGAAGCAAACACCCAAGAATTGTCCTCCTGACCATAACCTCTCCACTTAACCAAATACTGGAGTTTCCGTCTAGAAAAACGAGAATCCAATATTTTCTCAACCACATACTACAGATTGCCCTCAACCAAAACAGGGTCAGGAGGCGCAGCCATAGGAACCACTGGCTCGACAAACCTCTTCAATAAGGACTTGTGGAACACGTTATGGAAGAAGCAAACGAAAAGAAACAGGATTAAGAATCTCCATGATCTTATAAGGTCCAATGAACCTAGGCTTAAACTTAGGAGATGCAACTCTCATAGGGATATTTCTTGAGGACAACCAGACCAAGTCCTCCACTTTAACCCCTCTCTGACATCCGACGTACTATCCCGTCCATGAAACCCGTGACAATCTGACCATGGACGGGATAGTACGTCATAGCGATTAGCTGCGCTCCCGGGGGAGGGTTGGAGTTAGAATTGGGGGGTTTCCGCTGTGTAGGCACATCAGGGGCTCTCCAAATGTGACATGGCGTCTGATCTCAATTCCAGCCAATTCTGCGTTGAAAAAGTCAAACGGTGCTCCTTCACTTCTGAGCTCTGCTATGCGCCCAAACAGTAGTTCAACCCACATATGGGGTATCAGCGTACTCTGGACCCCAAGAGTTATTGTGCAATTTGTCCTATTTCTTCTGTTACCCTTGGGAAAATAAAAAACTGGGGGCAAAAATATCATTTTTTTTAAAAAAAAATTATTTTTTTTTTGTTTTTACGGCTGTACGTTATAAACTTCTGTGAAGCACTTGGGCTTCATAGCGCTCACCACACATCTAGATAAGTTCCTTGTGGGGTCTATTTTCCAAAATTGGGTCACTTGTGGGGGTTTCCACTGTTTAGGTGCATCAGGGGCTCTCCAAATGCGACATGACGCCCCCAGACCATTCCATCAAAGTCTGCAATCCGAAACGTCACTACTTCCCTTCCGAGCCCCAACGTGTACCCATACAGTAGTTTTCTCCCACATATTGGATATCAGCGTACTCAGGACAAATTGGACAACAACTTTTGGGGTCCAATTTCTCCTGATACCCTTGTGAAAATAAAATATTGGGGACGAAAAAATCATTTTTGCAAAAAAAAAAAAAGATTTTTTATTTTACGGCTGTACGTTATAAACTTCTGTGAAGCACTTGGGGGTTCAAAGTGCTCACCACACATCTAGATGAGTTCCTTGAGGGGTCTAGTTTCCAAAATGGTGTCATTTGTCGGGGGTTTCCACTGTTTAGGCAGATCAGGAGCTCTCCAAACACGACATGGCATCCAGCCAATTCTGCATTGAAAAGTCAAACGGCGCTCCTTCCCTTCCAAACTCTGCCATGCACCCAAACAGTGGTTTACCCCCACATATGGGGTATCAGCATACTCAGGACAAATTGCACAATAACTTTTTGAGTCTTGTTACCCTTGGGAAAATAAAAATTGGGGTGAAAAGATCATTTTTGTGGAAAAAATATGATTTTTTAATTTTACGGCTCTACGTTATAAACTTGTGTGAAGCACTTGGGGGTTCAAATTGCTCACCAAAGATCTAGATAAGTTCCTTAGGGGGTCTAGTTTCCCAAATGGGGTCACTTGTGGGGGGTTTCCACTGTTTAGGCACATCAGGGGCTCTCCAAATGCAACATGGCGTCCAATCTCAATTCCAGCCAATTTTGGTTGGAAAAAGTTAAATGGTGCTCCTTCCATTCCGAGCTCTGCCGTGCGCCCAAACATTGGTTCCCCCCCACATATCGGGTATCAGCGTACTCAGGACAAATTGGACAACAACTTTTGTGGTCCAATTTCTCCTGTTACCCTAGGGAAAAAAAAAATTAGTGACTAAAATAATTTCTGTGGGAAAAAAATAGGATTTTTTATTTTCATGCCCGGGCATTATAAACTTGTGTGAAGCACTTGGGGGTTCAAAGTGCTCACCAAAGCTCTAGATAAGTTCCTTAGGTGGTCTAGTTTCCAAAATGTGGTCACTTGTGGGGGGTTTCTACTGTTTAGGCTCATCTGGGGCACTGCAGACGGAACATGACCCCCATCAACGTCTGCATTCCAAAACGTTACTACTTCCTTTCCAAGACCTGCCGTGCGCCCAAACAGTTTCCCCCCCCCCCATATTGGGTATCAGCATACTCAGGACAAATTGGAAAACAACTTTTGGGGTCCAATTTCCTTGGGAAAAATCAAAAATTTGGCACTAAAAAATCATTTTTGTGGAAAATTGTTTCTTTTTTTTTTTTCACACCCAGGCATTATAAACTTTTGTGAAACACTTTGGGGTTCAAAGTGCTCACAACAGATCTAGTTCCTTAGGGGGTCTAGTTTCCAAAATGGTGTCACTTGTGGGGGGTTTCCACTGTTTAGGCGCATCAGGGGCTCTCCAAACGCGACATGGCATCCAAACTCAATTCCAGCCAATTTTAGTTTGAAAAAGTCAAACGGCGCTCCTTCCCTTATGAGTTCTGCTGTGTGCACAGACAGTGGTTTTCCCCCACTTATGGGGTATTGGCGTACTCAGGAGAAATTGCACAACAACTTTATCTGTCCATTTTCTTCTTTTACCCTTGTGAAAATAAAAAAAAAGTTTGTAAAAGATCATTTTTGAGGCTAAAAAGTTAAATATTCATTTTTTCCTTCCACGTTGCTTCAGCTCCTGTGAAGCACCTGAAGGGTTAATAAACTTCTTGATTGTTGTTTTGAGTACCTTGAGGGGTGCAGTTTTTAGAATAGTGTCACATTTTGGTATTTTCTGCTATATAGACCCCTCAAAGTGACTTCAAACATGAGGTGGTCCCTAAAAAAAATGGCTTTGTAAATTTTGTTGTAAAAATGAGAAATCGCTGGTCAACTTTTAACCCTTATAATTTCCTAAGAAAAAAAAATTTTGATTCCAAAATTGTGCTGATGTAAAGTAGACATGTGGGAAATGTTATTTCTTAACTATTTTGTGTGACATATTTCTCTGTTTTAAGGGAATAAAAATTCAAAGTTTGAAAATTGCAAAATTTTTCAAAAATAAATGCAAGTTATATCAAACAAATTTTACTACTAACGTGAAGTACAATATGTCACGAGAAAACATTCTCAGAATCGCGAAGATCCATTGAAGCATTCCAGAGTTATAACCTCATAAAGAGACAGTGGTCAGAATTGTAAAAATTGGCCCGGTCATTAACGTGCAAACCACCCTTGGGGGTGAAGGGGTTAAACCGAGGACCATCAGTCCTATGCCGGTTGGCAAACCGCTGGGCCTTCTCCTGAAAGAGGGACAACCTCTCCACTACCTGGTCCCAAATCTGCTGCATACGCTCCACAACAGAGTCAACACCCAGACAGACAGAAGCCTCCGTCTGTCCCGAAGAAAATCGAGGGTGAAACCCAAAATTGCAGAAAAATGGAGACATCAAAGTGGCAGAGCTAGCCCTATTATTAAGAGCCAACTCAGCCAAAGGCAAAAAAGAGACCCAGTCATCTTGATCAGCAGACACAAAGCATCTCAGATAAGTCTCCAATGTCTGTTTTGTTCTCTCAGTTTGTCCATTAGTCTGAGGATGAAAAGCAGAGGAGAAAGACAATTGAACAACAAGTTTAGAACAAAAAGTCCTCCAAAATCTGGAAACAAACTGGACTCCTCTGTCAGACACAATGTTCTCAGGAATGCCGTGTAACCGAACCACGTGCTGAAGGAACAAAGGCACCAATTCGGAGGAGGAAGGCAACTTAGGCAATGGCACAAGATGTTTCATCTTGGAAAACCTATCACAAATCACCCAGATAACGGTCATTCTCTGAGAAACAGGGAGGTCGGAAATAAAATCCATAGAGATATGGGTCCATGGTCTCTTGGGCACAGGCAATGGCATCAAGAAACCACTAGAGCGAGAGCAAGGCTTGGAGCGAGAGCAAGTCCCACAGGACTGCACAAATTCCCTGACGTCACGAGACAAAGTAGGCCACCAAAAGGACCGACTCACCAAGTCTCTGGTACCAAAAATTCCGGGATGACCGGCCAACGCAGAACAATAAATCTCAGACATCACACTCTTTTTCCACCGGTCTGGGACAAACAATTTCCCAATAGGGCAGCGCTCGGGTTTATCCTCCTGACACCCTTCCAGAGTCAGTCTCAAATTGGGCGAGATGGCGGAAAGAACTACACCCTCTTTCAAAATAACAGCAGGATCAGATAACTCAGGAGAGTCAGCAAGGAAACTCCTCGAGAGGGCATCCGCCTTAACATTCTTAGTGCCAGGAAGAAAGGAAACCACAAAATTAAAATGTGTGAAAAACAAGGCCCACCTGAATCTCTGCTTAAGTTCCTGAAACGCAGAGACTGCCTCAGGAGGTCAATTTACCACATCAGAACCCTTTTTGGTCAAATCAGTCAATGGTTTAACAATAACAGAGAAATTACCAATAAATTTACGATAAAAATTGGCAAAACCCAAGAATCTTTGAAGAGCCTTTAATGAAGTAGTTTGGACCCAATCACAGATGGACTGAACCTTGACCGGGTCTATTTCAAAAACAGATGGAGACAAAATGAATCCCAGAAATGAGATCCTCGGTACGCCAAAAAGACACTTTGATCCCTTCACATACAGAGCATTCTCTCTCAAAATCTGGAACACAGTCCGAACATGTTTCACATGAGAGTCCCAGTCATTGGAAAAAATCAAGATATCATCCAAATAAACAATCAGAAATTTATCCACAAAATCCCTGAAAATGTCATTCATGAAGGACTGGAAGACGGAAGTAGCATTAGTGAGCCCAAAGGGCATCACTAGGTACTCAAAATGCCCCTCTGGGGTATTAAACGCCGTCTTCCATTCATCCCCATGGTTAATGCGAATAAGGTTATACGCCCCCCTGAGGTCAAGCTTGGTAAACCAAGTAGCACTTTTCACCCTGGAAAACAGGTCAGAAATCAAGGGTAACGGATATTGATATCTCACAGTGATCTTGTTCAAGAGACGATAATCAATACACGGCCTTAATGAACCATCCTTTTTGGCCACAAAGAAAAAACCGGCACCCAAGGGTGAAGAGGATGGTCTGATATGACCCTTCTCCAATGACTCCTTGATATAAGACCGCATAGCGTCATGTTCAGGTACAGACAAGTTAAAAAGGCGACCTTTAGGGAATTTACTACCAGGCACTAATTCAATAGCACAGTCATAGCTCCTATGGGGGGGCAAGGATGCTGATTTACTTTCGCTAAACACATCAGAAAAATCAGTCAAAAAGTCAGGAACATCCTGAGACTGGGGAGAGGCAGAAAAAACAGGAGTGTTGGCATTAACACATTGGCAGCCCCAACTGGTTACAGACACAGATTTCCAATCCAAAACAGGATTATGAGACTGTAACCAAGGGAAACCTAGTACAATAATGTCATGCAGATTATACAGCACCAAAAATTTGCAACTCTCCTGATGATCAGGTTCAACACTCATTATCACCTGAGTAGAAAACTGGGGTTTATTCTCAGCCAAAGGGGTAGAATCAATCCCCAGTAGGGGAATAGACTTCCGTAGGGGTATCAAGGGAAGCCCACAACGTTTGGCAAAATCAAAATCCATCAGGTTAATAGCTGCTCCCGAATCAACAAAAGCCTGAGCAGAAAATGTGGACAGGGAGCAAATCAGGGTAACAGTCAACAGAAATTTAGTCTGAACACTACCCAAGACAACTGAGTGTGCAAAACGTCTTTCCCACTTAGGGCAGACAGAAATAGCATGAGAGGCGTCACCACAATAGAAACATAACCCATTGCGTTTTCGAAACTCATGACGCTGTGCCCCAGAAGCCACTCTATCACACTGCATGGGTTCAGAAGCTGGCTCACAAGGCAACACTATTCCACGCATACCTCTACGCTCACGCAAACGTCTGTCAATTTGAATCGCTAATGACATAGAATCATTGAGACCAGAGGGATCAGGGAAACCCACCATAACATCTTTTACATTCTCTGACAGCCCCTTCCGAAAAAGGGCTGCCAAAGCATCATCATTCCATTTGGTTAGGACTGCCCATTTTTGGAATTTCTTACAGTACAACTCAGCGTCCTCAAGCCCCTGATTTAATGCCAACAAGGTTCTTTCAGCTTGATCAGTGAAAAATGCATCAACATCACTCAAAACAGGGTCCCCAGGTGTCAGGGAAAAAGCCCAATCCTGAGGATCGCCGCGCAGGAGAGAGATGACAATTTGAACCTGCTGTGCTGCGTTCCCTGAGGACTTAGGTTTTAAGGCAAAAAACAACTTACAGTTATTTTTGAAATTCAGAAATTTGGCCCGATCTCCCAAAAACAAATCTGGCATGGGAATCCTAGGTTCCACAACCGGCAACCCAGCAAGATAGACAGCAATACTCCGAACCTCAGTGGCAAGCTGATCCACACGGCCTGACATCTGTGCAAGCTCCATTGAGAGAAAAAAATAATAAAAATCCTCCTCAGCACCCAGAGAATAAGAGGGAAAAAATGCAAGAAACAGAAAAAAAAAAAAATTCTCTGACAACTCTGACAACTTTTTTCTTTCCACACTATTATTCCCTTCTGTGAGTACCATACAATTTTTAGTTTGGCCGGTGATACTGTTATGTTTTGGTAGCTGAGGAGAGCAGGCAAAAACAGCAATACACCAGAGAGGTTGGAATCTATTGGATTGCAGTACCCTGATTAGCCACCACAACTAAAGGCAGCTGTGGAGCATTCCTACGTTGGTCCTAGACGCCTCTTCACAGCCTGAGAGATTAACTACACCTAAAGATAGAAAGAGGAAAGCTATCTTCCCCGGAGCAGATCGCCAAAGAACATAGGAAGCCTCCAAACATGTAATGGCGGTTAGCCAAGAGAAAATACAGACACAGACAGAAAATAGTATGAGCAAACGCTGGGGCCCAATCTGCCTAGACAGAAAAGGATAGAAAGGATATTCACTGCAATCCAAAAAAAAACCTAAAAAATGCCAATGCTACTGATTGCAAAAACACCTGAGATCACACGACCTCTACCACCTAAATCAGTTCTCTGGTGTAACAAAACTAAGCCGCAGCCACTGAAAAAACTGGAAAAGGCAAATGAACAAATAACAGTGGCTCCAGCGGAACTGAGAGGAGCCCAAGCCCCCCGGGGGGAACCTGGCAAACCTCACAGAAATGCAGAGAAATATGCAAATGGTAAGCACAAAAACAAAAACAGAAAATATCTTATCTGAAAGCAGAAGAAGAGGCAAGACTCAGCAAGCTTCCAAGTGAACCAGGAACCACAGTTGAGACAAGAACAATTGATCACCGGCAACCATGATGGGAGGGAACCTCCCTTACATCAAGCCAGTCTGTGACTCCTGATTGCCAATCCTCATTGAATGGTTCAGTACTGTTTGTAACCACCAGAGGGAGCTTCTGCTCAGAATTCATTTCCAAAACATTCACAACACCAATGTACTTGAACTGTTCAGTAAAGTTGAACTTGTTATAACGAACTGGCTGTCCCCTTATGTGTGTGTGGCTGATCCTAGACCTAAGGACATGGATGCAGCAGAGGCCTCCAGCCTGCAGGTAAGTGCAATGCACTGTACACAGCATGGCTCTAATGGACTGGGATACTGTTTATTTGTGGGCTGCCAGGGCATCGAGAAGCAGCAGCTCGCCCCCTTATGCTGCCCTGGGCACCTTACATATGCATATAATGTGATGTCAGGTCCACAGAAAGTATATCAGCCCACAAGTCTCTCTGTATCATGTGACCACACACAGCTTTATCAAGGCAAGCTCTGTAAGTAGATTTTGAGTCTAATGGCTTAAAGAAAAACTGTCATGTCCAAAAATGATATTTACCTGCAGATGTAATGATAATCTGCATGTAAATAGAATTAAAATCATGCCTGGTTGCATTTATGGAAGAACTGAAGAAAATTGATTTTCCTTGTAGCCGCTTGCTTCCAGTAATCGGGGCAATGCAGGGAGCGATTGCAGTCACTGGTCTCTATACTGTGAGTGCGCTGTACTGTAATTACTCCTCAGTACTTTGATTGACAGATTACTCTGCAGAGTGTGTGTATCCAGAGCAGGCTAACAATCACTGTGCAGGCCTGTGACGGGAACAAGGGGTTATCCTCTACATCTAGAGCACACATGTCAAACGCTGGTCTGTGGGCCAAATCTGTCCCTCAGGGTGATTATATTTGGTCCACAATGCTGGCACTAGCTGGGCATCGCACTTTCAAATGTATTGGCATCCTGGAAACCAATACAGTTGAAGGCAATGATGTGAGAGGGGCCATCAGCTGATGCTCCCTCCACCATCATTCACCCACTGCAACTGATGTATTAGCGCAGCAAGCGCAATATCACTACAACACACATGTTGTGCTGAGCAGTGAAGAGCTTCAGAGCGCTCGCTGCCGAGGGAATGAGGAGAGATATTTTTTTTTAATGTGGGGACCATTATACAGCATGGAATGCTATGTGGGGTCGATTATACTGTATGTAGGGCTATGTGTTGCCAAATTTACTGTATGGAGGGCCATGTGGGCCCATTATACTGTATGGAGGGCTATGTGGGATCCAATTTACTGTATTGAGGGCCATGTGGGCCCATAATATTGTATGGAGGGCTATGTGGGACCCAATTTACTGTATGGAGGGCTACTGTATGTGGGGCCTATTATACTGTATAGAGGGCTATGTGGAGACCATTATACTTGGTGGGGGGAACACTAAGGTCATCATACTGTGTGTGGAGGAATTCATTGTGTGGGTATCATAATGTGTTAGTGGGCACTTTTGTTGGCATCAAACTTTATTATATGCATTAGTTATTAATTAGAGATTTTTTTATCCTTTGTTTTTATATATTTAAATTAAACCATTGGGCCATATGTTTTTTACTGTTCCAACATAACATATTATATTATTTGAGTATGCCTCTGTTGGCAGTGGATTACTCATGATACTCTCCAAGCGTGTGACATACGCAGACACAGGAAAGCAGGAAATACAGTCACATGCTCTCCCTGTGTGAGCCTCTGGGAGTTTTTTTTTTTAACTTTATGAGCAGCATACAAATCTAGCAACTAAACACTCATAGACAGGAATGGAGTTGTTACACCAAACATATTCCAACATCCCCACTCAACAACTACTTATCCTGTTAGTCCCATTGTGGCTCTGAAGTCCACAAACTTGGCTCTTGATGATGACTTGTCATACCATGAGCTATCATCTTGTCAGACTAGCAATAAACAAACTCAAGTACACCACGTTCCAGTCTCTTTGGCGTGGCTTGCTTACACGTCGGCAGAGAATTCTGACTGTGGCTGTGATATCCGGACGAGTTCTGGTTGCTAGGTAAAGAACCGCCTCCAATGCTTGTCTGTAACTCTCATTGCTGGTAGCAGATCTTCTCCTTCCAACTTTAAGTAGGTTGGGTCCATTGGTGTTGACGCACCTTTGGCTTCTGACATTCCAAACTGGTTTAGGAAGTGTTTTGACCATATAAGAAAGGCATCTAGCTGGGATACCTTTGTTTGGCCTTTCTGATCTCCTGACTGGAGGTTGACTTGGTTCTTCTGTGTCTTCTTTGGTGGCTTCAGAGCTTATTCACACTTCAGTGTTTTCCTTTTTGGTGTCTGGGTTTGGTGATTGAGATTCTTGTTCTTGCTTCTTAATAACTGATGCAACTTCATGGAATTTGAGCGATACAGAGTTTTCATCAATCACTACATCTCTGCTAATTGTTACTGTGTTGGTCTCTGGGTGCAGGATTCTGTATCCCTTTTGAGTTTTGTTATAGCCCACCAGGACTCCTTGCTTAGAGTGTGATTACCACTTGGAACATTTTTCTTTGGGAACATACACAAACGTTTTGCTTCCAAATATCATGAGGTGCTTCAGGTTAGGCTTCTCGAGTTCCATAGCTAATATGGAGTTTTATTTGTGGCTTTACCTGGAAGTCTGTGTTGAAGACAGCAAGCTGTCATGATGGCTTCTCCCCAATATGTTGTAGATAGATTCGCATCAAACAACATACTTCTTCCACTTTCACAGAGAGTACGGTTCTTTCTCTCTGCAATGCCATTTTGTTCTGGGTTGTATGGAATGGTAGCCTGGAACATGATTCCATTCTTTTTTAAAATGGTTTGCACCTTACCACTTGTATATTCGGTTCCATTATCTGCACGCAGGGCTTTTGGCATTCTTCCAAATTTGTTAAACACTACAGCAAGATATTCTTCAAGTTTCTGTGGAACTTCATCCTTACTGTGAAGCAGGTAGGCGATTGTATATCTAGAGTATCGAAGATAAAGGGGAAGCTCACTATAGTTGCGGGTGCTCAGGAAAACGGGTAATATAAAGCCAAAAATATAATCCGGCACACCAGACGTGAATATAATGCAAAAAACAAAGTTTTTATTGGAAAAACTAACAGCTCATATTCAAAAAGAACAAAAGTAAGGGTAGGTACATTATTTCTCTCAACGTTTCGGCTGTATCCGCCTTTTTCAAGAGGTACCCTTATTACTTATAGGACAGCTCACCGTCGCATTAGAGACTCCAGGACGTTGTCCTCTTCATTTCTTCATGAATTATAAGTAATAAGGGTACCTCTTGAAAAAGGCGGATACAGCCGAAACGTTGAGAGAAATAATGTACCTACCCTTACTTTTGTTCTTTTTGAATATGAGCTGTTAGTTTTTCCAATAAAAACTTTGTTTTTTGCATTATATTCACGTCTGGTGTGCCGGATTATATTTTTGGCTGTATATCTAGAGTAGTCATCAATAAATTTGAGAAAATATCTCTTCTTCCTAGGAGTTTGAACACTCATATATTTGTATGTATCAGATCCAGAGGCTGTGCAGATCTAGTGGTGCTTATTTTAGGAAAGGATTTTCTGGACATTTTCCCTTTAAGACAGCTAGTGCCCTTCATCATTTGACTATACTGGTTGATTTCAATACCATTTGCAAGTTGAGCTAGCTTCCTTCCTGTTTCTGGGTCTCTGTGCCCAAGACATCTGTGCCATACATGGATACTGTTCTTATGCAGATCTTGTCTAGCACTGTACACTCTTTCTTTGCATTTTAGCTGATATAGTTCATCTTGGATTTTTCCTTCTGCAAGAGTGTGACCATTCTTTGAGATGATGCAGCTGTTATCTCTAAAAGTAACTACATTCCCCTTTTGCATGAGCTTCTTTACTGACAGAAGATTGCTTTCAAGGCTGGGAATATAGAGAACATCCTTTATTGGGATCTTTCTACTTTGAGCTGAGGAAACAGGACAGTGGAGGCAGCAATCTCCTACTCCTTCTGAAGTCATATAGTAACCATTAGTTACAATGACATTTTCTGAATTACTTTCATTAAGGTCAGTGAAGAAATCCTTGTTATTTGTCATATGACTGTTTGCACCAGAATCTATACACCATATATGCTTTGCAGATGGGCCTGTACTGGCATTAAATGCAGCTTCAACACATGCAGAATCTTCCTCTATAGCTGTTTTAATCCTTTGATGACTGTTCTGCTTCTTAAGCTGACTCATTATTGCTTTCCAAATTCTGCAGTCTGCTTTAAGGTGGCCGGGCTTATTACAGACAAAACATTCACGAGTTTCTCTTAGATCTATATTTAGGGAAATCCTGTGTCTTTAATGCTGTTTCTGCTCTAGATTCATTACTGCTGCTTGCATGCTACATTTTTCTCTTGAATTCATCCACAAGTTTGCCTTTAACATACTCTAGTGTCAGCACATCATCTGGCCATGCATCTAGTGCAGTCACGAGTGTGTCATAACTCTCTGGAATTCCACTTAATAGAAGTGCAGCAACATGAAAATCTTTAATTTCTTCTCCAATACCCCTGAGACGCTCACCAATCTCTAGGGTGTTTCTTATATAGTCCTGCATATTCTGTCCATGACTTAGCTTAGACTGATACAGCTTTCTCATGAGATAAAGCTTATTGCTGAGATTTAATTTTTCATGCACAATTTGATTATCATCTACACTGAGGGAGATCATGCTTTGTGCTTTCTGATCCTTCTCTAGCCAATCATCTGGTAATGGATGAGGCACTTGTTCCGGAGTGTATTTCCACGTACCTTCTCTTAAGAGCAGCATCTTCACCTTGAATTTCCAGGACTGGTAATTCTGGTTAGTGAGGCTTTGCACTGAGAACTTGACAGGATTGCTGCTAGTGGACATCTTCTCTGTTGCTATGTGCTGCTTTTGCTTTGGGCTTCTGTTGCTGTGTTACTCTGGGGTTCTGTGTCACTCTGGGCCAATAACCTGTTGGCAGCAGATTACTCACGATACGCTCCAAGCGTGTGACAACAGAACTTGTTTATTCAGGAACAATATATGATAACCTTAATAGATCAGGAATAAATCATTTGTGTGTCTCTATCTGTGCAGCATCTACAGCAGGCTGCTTCTCTCATACACAGACACAGGAAAACAGGAAATACAGTCACATGCTGTGTGAGCCTCTGGGACTTTTTTTTGTTCTAACTTTATGAACAGCATACAAATCTAGCAACTAAAGACTCATAGACAGGAATGGAGTTGTTGCACCAAACATATTCTAACAACCCCATTTGTAATTATGTGTTTATTTTATTTCAAGATCTATTAAATAAAATGTACTTTGTTCATGGGACAACCCCTCTAAGTTCATTTCCATATTTAAAAGTTCATCATTATGTTTCAATATTTCATAAGGAAAAACGTCCTCAATTGTATACATTTGTTTAATAAATATAAAGGTTGACCCACGACTTTGTCCAAGTTTTTAATTTTGTCCCTCTGAATGTTTGAGTTTGACATCCCTAGCCTAGAGAAAAGAAGGTTTAAAGTAAAGGCCGGAGCAAAGCCTCTCCTCACCTCGGTGTGGGTGGAGGCTGGCATGACAATGGGTTGGAGGGGATGGGTACTGGGTTTCAGTGGGGTGGGTTTAAGCTGGGGGCATTTATAGGGCCATTTAGGGGTGGGGGCCCCTCAGTTTCCTGCTCATAGTCGGCAGGAGCAGTCCTCCTGTCACACGGCTGGTTTACCATGGCATCGGTGGTGTAGATGATGGAGAGCATCAGGGTCGCAGCTGAGGCAAAGCCACCCAGCTGGCTTCAGGCGTAGGGTTCCGGATCATTGGCGGGGAGCGGGAATGGTGGCGGTGGAGACCCCAGAATGCTTGTGTCCCGATGTGGAGCAGAAGCCCCTCCAGGGACCCTCCAGGCTGGGTGCCAGGCTGCAAGTGTAGTAGTAGGCCTCGGTCTGGGAGGAATCCGATGGCCAGGCTGGGTCCAGCGGCGGTTAGAAGGCCTCCGTCTCAGCATGCATTGGGGACGAAGCTGCACGCGCCGGGCATCGTGGGATAAGTGATGTCACAGCGGGTCGCCAAGGCGATGATCCATTCAGGCTGCACGCCCCTGACATCTGGATGTTTCACGAACTCCCGCCGGCAGGTGGTATGCCCCTGTAGTCAGGGCTATCAGCCCTGCTTTTAAAGGCACTGTCACACTTAGCGATCGCACTAGCGATCACGACAACGATACGACCTGGCGAGATCGCTAGTGCGATCGCTATGTGGTCGCTAGTTAGCTTCCAAATAGAAAGATCTCATCAGAGATCAGCGATCTGTATAACGACCTCTACGGTCGTTGGGAAAACCTAGTCCCACCTGTGACGCTGGTAAAGTCGTTCATAAAGGGTGTCACACTTAGCGATTCAGGCTCACCAGCGGGACACCAATGACCAAAAAACGGCTCAGAACGTTCATAAGCGATTAACGACATCTCAGCAGGGGCCACATCGCTGCTACATGTCACACACAGCTGCGTCGCTAACGAGATCGCTACTGTGTCATAAAATTGGTGACTCTTTAGCGATCTCGTTAGCGATCTCGCTTAGTGTGACAGTACCTTAACTCCTGGAGTTCCCTCTTCAGCATCAGGACTCCCATCAACTGCCATGCTGGTGGGTGTATAGGGCAATGGTTTGGTGACTGTGGGGTCATCCTCTCATCTGCAGCCTGCTGGTCCAAGTGGATTTTATGGATCGATCCCCTCCTGGGTAGTATGGCATCCACGTGATCCTTGGGATTTGTATCTCAGGCACCTCTAGGTCCATTGGGTGGAATCAGCGCATCTTATGGACGTCTGGACATGGGATTTCTGTCTGGGGGGATCACAGCTCCCTTGCAGCCTGGTGAGTATTATTCCATGCCATGTCCGTTACCTCCATTGTTGATGTCTCAAGAATGGGGGATAGGTAGTAGGGTCCCTAGGTTTGGGTTATGAGATTGGTGTTCAGTCAGATCCATTGCGGGACAGTGTTAGAGACAAATGTGAGGGACTTGATGACCAGTTCGGAAGGGGCAGGTCGACTCCGGGGCATTTAGCTGTGTGGGTCGGCTTACAGTTTATGGGGGAGAGTCTTTCGGGCATGAGATAGGTAGTGCAGAGCAGATTTTCCGATCTGGTGTCTGACAGAGAAGGAATGTAGAATCCACTTGGATGATAGGGCTCATGGGGAGGTGTACGTCTCTTTTAAATGGCCGCTGGGGCTCACCTTAAAAAGGAGGTACGGGAAAAAATTTAGAAGTACAAATATGTCAGATTTTTTTCCCTGCTACATTTGGAGAAATTCAATGTTGATAGAGGAAAAAAGGATGATAGTAAAAAGGAAGAGGAGGAAAAATGTAGGTGGTACCTATTCCCTCAAACATTTGTTAATTGGCTTCAGGCGTTCACCATTTTGGCAACAGTTACAGGTGAAAAGGTGCCGGATAACTGCTCTCCCTTATTCTGCTATATGGACTCCATTGGGGAGGCTCATAAGATTTATGGGGAACAGCATGGTTCCGCTGTGATGAGCAGTTCCGTCAGAGGAAAGCTATTCGCCTGGCAATTTGGTGGGATCAGAATGATATAGGTCTGTGGTTGTGGATTATAAGACACACTTTTTCCCCAAAATTTGGGGGGGAAATGGGGGTGTATCTTGTAATTTGAATTGTAGCTGCAATGGAGCTCACTGGCTGCGGTGGAGCAGGGTCCCAGGGTTTCTGCTACCAAAAGCTTCTGACGGCAGTGGAGGCAGAAGTTGGGTAATAGCTGCGGGCCCCAGGCTGATATGGAAAGTGTGTTCGATGATGTGGGGGCTCCTCCGACATTTTCTGAAAGCTCGGAGCCCCGCACTTTCCATACTCTTCTATGCAGCTGGAAAATGGCCGCTGGAGATGGCGTATGTGCAAATTAAGATCTGATCTCCTGAGATCACAGCTCCCGAGATCCCACTGCATTAGAAAGTATTGAAGGTGCAGGTCTCGGGGCTTTCACAAAATGTGAACGGACCCCCGCATCACTGAACACCTCGTTGTACCAGCCTTGGTCCCGCAGCTATGACCTAATTCCTGCCTCCACCAAACACCCCGTCCTACCAGCCTGGAGCCCACAGCATCTCCTGCCTCCGCCAGCAGCGATCCTGCCACCTGGGACCCCGTTCCACCACCACTGCTCCCAAGTAAGCTACCACAAAAGCGGATTATAACACGCACCATTTTATTAAAAAAAATAAAACATTTTTTCCTATTTTCCTTCCCATTTGGAGGGTATCTTATAAACCGCAAAATACGGTAGTTTTTGAAATACCTAGAAGCTCACTATAAATAAGGAGATACATTTGGTTTACAATCCAGAGGAGTTTAAACTGTATTTGGACTTTATTGTACAGGCTATATTAAGGATACAGCTTTTCCCAAGGCCATATTCCAAGAACACCTTATTCCTCTTACTTTGGCGGATGACATGCACCTTCATGCCTATTTATGCAGGACCATTGGAAAATATTTTTGATCAAATGAGTGTTTAGTTGTCCCCCCTCACAGATTATGGCAAGTAAAGCATCATCATATCATGGGCACCAGTAATTGTGGTACTTTTTCAATGGCATCTCGAATTTCAGAACTTCCATGTAACTTGTCATCTTACATTGTAAATTGTATCTAACATTTCTAATCTCCTGTAGACTGTCAGTTCTAGCAAATAGCATGTTTGTCACTCTGATTCTAAGTCTGGATGAATAAAGAATATTGACAATCAAAGTCATGTACAAGAACACTGAATTAACTAAATTGTTTAATTAACACAAACATACACTGTCTATATTTGTTTTTCTCTGAATAATAATATTTACGTTGGGAAAAATTATGTTCCCTTCTCTAGTTACTCAAGTGATTCTATTCACTGTTCTCGGCAAATAACTGTTCGGTTTGAAAGAAGATGAGAATGTAGATATGCCTGTATTTAAGTCTGTCCGTGATTATTTCACTGGCCATAATGATAATCAAGAATTAACGCAATCAAAATTATTTCTACAGTAAACTAGATCTATTCGCAACACTACAATAGAAGTCTTGCCATATTTTCCTTCGTAGATTGCATAAACTCATATATCCATATGGAATTAGAACAAAGATGTAACAATAGATCTTTTGTGGATCTCAATCTCCTTTATTGGCAATCTGCCTGTCTTCCTTTCCTAAAGTGATGATGTAACCTAGTTAAGATGTATTCAGTGTAAACTGATGTAATTAATAAATATTTAGTTATGTGCTCGGTTAACAACTTCTAGACCTATAACCCTTTGCCTCTGCAGCCAATTTCATTTTTACTTTTGAATTTTTCACTCCCCTTATTCCAAGAACCATAACTTTTTTTTTTTCCATTGACATAGCCATTGGAGGGTTTGTATTTTAAGGAACGAGCTAGTTTTTCTTGACATTATCTCTCTTGCCATGTAGTGTTTTGAAAAATGGAAAGAAAATGGTAAACAAAAGGCAACTCTGACACTGTCTTTTGGGGTTTTGTTTTTACGGTGTTCATTATATCGTAAAAGCAAGCAGGAGACAAGATTTCCTTGGTCAGTATGATTATGATGATACTATACTTATTTTTTTAAATAGTAAAAAAAAATTGAGAAGATTGAAAAACATATATATATTTGTGTCTACACTTTCTGAAACCCATTCCGTCTTGTGTGAAGGTTTGTTGCTTGATGCATTGCCACATCCCTTTTTCCTTTTAATTAACTTGTGACAATCTTTTCAACTCAAATTATTCAACCCCTTGCCACAAAAGGATGTAAAAAGAAATGCTAAGTAGATAAGTAAAGCAAAATGTGGCAACAGGCTGCATTATTGGTGTGGAATGTAGAGTTGCCAAAATGGACTGGTAAAACAGGTGTGCAAAAACAGAAATGCAAGAATAACGTTGTTATGGTCTGCGGAACGCACCTAATAGATAATGTAGAAAGGTGCGTTCGCAGCCCGTGGTCTACCGTGCAGGCAGAGCCCGCTGCTAGTAAGATGGCGTGAGTAGCGAACTCTGTTATCCCGCAGAGTCGCTAAAATAAACGCCGTAGCGTGCTGTGGCAGTTAGTGCGAACTCTGTTAATCCACAGAGCCGCTAGCGGGAATGCCACAGCGCTATATGGCGATAAGTGCGAATTTACTTAGTTTCAGTGAGCCGCAAAGTAAAACACTAGGGCACTGACTAGCGTTTTAAAGCGAACCTTGTTGCGTCACAGAGTCGCTGAGTAACCCTACTGGGTCCAGGTACACGGTTAACTGCTGTGCGGATAGCAGTCCGTGATCATGCAGTCAGAACACAAGCAATAATCTCCTCATCGGAGTAGCCGGTATTCTAATGGCGTTTTCAGCCGAGCCTTGAACACGTGCATACAATCTCCTCACCGGAGGTGCCGGTATTCTAGGGGCTTATTTCAGCCAGACCTAACCACATGCATACATGACCACACTGGCGCAAGCACGTACACAAACACATGTAGTTTCAGGACCTTCCTGGCGGACCAATGGGAGTCGCTGCTGTAACCGAGCATGTGACCCCTGATCTCCAATGGGAGATCTTGCCCTGGGCATGCTCAGATGGAGAAAGCAGGGACTTAGTTCCCGAACTGCCTGCTCCAGCACTGGTTATAATAGAGGAACCAGGAAAGACCGCAACAAGCCTCTGCACAGTGTTAAACTTGGCGAGACGCTGAGACCAACGTCTCTGCTGAGCAGGCTCCACTGGAGATGGATGGGGGACCGCAGCGGGACTGGCTCGAGATTCCCCTTGTGCAGCAGTGGGAACTCGATCCCTAACATTTCCGCCCTCCTAGGGCCCCCCCTTCTTTGGGCCTCGCTACGTTCAAAGGCAGCGATGTGCTGCGGAGCGTGAATATGCTCGGCAGGCTCCCAGGACCTATCCTCAGGCCCATAACCCATCCAATCCACCAAATAAAATTTTTTGCCCCGTACCACCTTGCACCCAACAATGGCATTCACCTCATGATCATCAGTAGATGAACCCGACGTCCCGGCAGATGACTCGGAAAACCACGAAATGGCCACGGGTTTCAGAAGGGACACGTGAAAGTTGTCGGTGATACCAAGGCGAGGCGGAAGGGCTAGGCGGTAAACCACCGGGTTCACATGCTCAAGGACTTTAAAGGGACCCAAAAAGCGAGGTGCCAACTTGGTGGACTCTACACGTAGCCTGATGTTTCGGGTAGAGAGCCACACTAGGTCACCCGGAGCAAATGTAGGAGCGGGGCGCCGATGGACATCGGCCGAAGACCTCATCCTCTCTTTGGAGGCCTGAATGGCATCCTGGGTGCAGTCCCAAATGTCCCGTGCCTCCACAGCCCAGTCTGCCACCCTGGAATAGGCGGAAGACACGGGCATGGGCACTGGTACCCGCGGATGCTGACCATAGTTCAGGAGGAATGGAGTCTGTCCAGTGGAATCAGCCACAGCATTATTTAGAGCGAACTCAGCCCACAGTAGCAAGGATGCCCAGTCATCCTGCCTGACAGAGACAAAATGTCGCAAGTATTTGACCAAGGTCTGGTTGGCCGTCTCTACCAGCCCATTCGTCTCGGGATGGTATGCAGAGGAGAGATTCAACTCAATGCTGAGTAAACGACACAGCTCTCTCCAGAACCGAGACACAAACTGGGGACCTCGATCGCTGACAATTTTGTCTGGCATACCGTGTATGCGGAAAATATACCTAATGAATAATGCTGCCAATGCCCGTGCAGACGGTAACTGTGGTAACGGCACCAAGTGTACCATTTTGGAGAAGTGGTCGGTTATCACCCAGAAGATGGTGTAGCCCCGAGACTTGGGTAAGCCCACCACAAAATCCATCCCGACCATCTCCCAAGGCCTGTCTGCCACCGGTAAAGGGAAAAGTAGCCCAGCTGGCCGTTGTCGAGGGGACTTATTCTTGGCGCAGGAGACGCACGCTTGAGCGTATTCCCTGATGTCATGGACCATATGTGGCCACCAGTATGTCCTCGCCAGTAACTCCGATGTCCTCTTTGTCCCAAAATGTCCACCCACCCTGGACGAATGTGCCTAAGAGAGTACCTCCGGTCGCAAATTGGTGGGCACAAAAGTCTTGCCCGGAGGCACAGACTCAAGCGAAACCGAGGCCACCGTTCTTAGGCTCTCTGTGGGGACAATCAGCTGAGGCTCCTCCTCCACCTCTTCAGAGGACACCACAGAGCGAGACAGAGCGTCGGCACGAATGTTCTTCTCACCAGAGAGGAAATGGAGGGTGAAATAGAACCGGGAGAAAAACAAGGACCATCTGGCCTGGCGAGAATTTAGCCGCTGGGCAGTCTGTAAATAAACCAAGTTTTTGTGGTCAGTAAAAACTTGAAAGGGAAAACGAGCCCCCTCCAGGAGATGTCTCCACTTGGAAAAGGCCAACTTCATGGCTAGTAACTCCCTGTCCCCAATGGAATAATTTCTCTCCGCTGGTGTGAAGGTCTTGGAGAAGAAGAAGCAAGGATGCTTCCGACTTTGAGCATCCTTTTGGAAGAGGACTGCTCCAGCACCAACGGACGAGGCATCCACCTCCAATACAAAAGGCCTATCAACATCGGGGCGATGTAAGATGGGAGCGCTAGCAAAATGAGATTTAACTGATGTAAAGGCCTTGGAAACCTCCTCTGACCATAACTTGGGATTGGCTCCCTTCTTGGTGAGGGCTACCAAGGGAGCTACCAGAGTGGAGAAGTGGGGAATGAATTGGCGATAGTAGTTAATGAACCCCATAAAACGCTGCACCGCTTTAAGAGAATGGTGTTCTTGCCAATCCATTACCGCCTGTAGTTTGGCAGGATCCATAGCCAATCCCTGGGCGGAGATGATATAGCCCAGGAAAGGTAAAGACTCCTGCTCAAACACGCACTTCTCCAATTTTGCATATAGAGAATTTGACCGCAAGAGGTCGAAAACCTTGCAGACATCTCTCCGATGGGAATCTATATCTGGAGAAAAGATAAGAATGTCGTCCAGATAGACTACCACAGAGGTGGCAAGCATATCCCGGAAGATGTCATTTACAAAGTCTTGGAAGATGGCTGGAGCATTACAGAGCCCGAAGGGCATCACCAAGTATTCGTAATGCCCGTCCCTGGTATTGAATGCCGTCTTCCATTCGTCCCCCTCACGGATGCGAATCAGGTTATACGCACCCCGCAGATCTAACTTGGTAAATATCCTTGCTCCCCGAAGTCTATCAAAGAGCTCAGAGATTAGCGGCAAAGGGTATTTATTTTTCACGGTGATAGCGTTAAGACCCCTATAGTCTATACACGGGCGTAACTCTCCATTCTTCTTCTGCACGAAGAAGAACCCCGCTCCCACTGGTGATACCGACTTCCTAATGAATCCTCTTGCCAAGTTCTCCTGAATATATTGGGACATAGCCTCCGTTTCAGGGAGAGAGAGGGGATAAACCCTTCCCCTAGGAGGTTCAGCTCCAGGCAAGAGATCGATAGGACAGTCGTAGGGGCGATGAGGCGGAAGAGTCTCCGCAGCTTTCTTGGAGAATACGTCTGCGTAAGACCAGTAAACCTTGGGAATCGGAGTGAGGTCTAAGGGTATCTCTGTGGTGGTGACCAGAACGCTGTCCCTAATGCATCTGCCTTTACATGATTCACCCCAACCCATAATTCTCCCAGAAGACCACTCAATATGGGAGAGTGGTGGTGGAGCCAGGGTAATCCCAACAGAACCTCATCCATTCCTTCAGGAAGGACAAAAAGAGATACATTCTCCTGATGGGACGGCGACACAGACAGGGGAAGAGGGACAGTCTGATCGGTGATTGGTGAGGACAGAATTGATCCATTTACCACTCTAACCGACACTGGCTCGGTGAGCTTCACCAGAGGTATGTTGTGGCGAGAGGCAAAGGTGGAAGACACAAAATTTCCCTCTGCCCCAGAATCCACACAGAGCTTGACTGGAAGAGTGGATGGACCTATGGTAATTGTCCCTTTAAGAAGCACTTTTGGAACAAAAGCCGTTGTGTCCAGTGACCCTGCCCTCATGCTTACTGGACACGGCCGTTTGCGCAACCGCTGTGGACATTGGTTGGCATAATGCCCCTGCTGCTGGCACACACTACAGACCATGGAAGCTCGAGCGGCCTGAGACTTAGGTCCCACTCGAGTAGCCTCCATGGTCTCCTGGGGGTCGGAGGCCTTAACGGGGATTCCAGAGGTTTAGCAAAGGTGGGAGCCAGCCGAAACCTCTGCCTACACTGGGCCCGCTCCAACCTCCGCTCGTGAAAACGGAGGTCGATGCAGGTAGAGATGGAGATAAGCTTCTCCAGTGAGGCAGGAATCTCCCTGGTGGCCAAAGCGTCCTTTACATGATCAGCCAGACCTCTCCAGTATACCGGAATGAGGACTTTATCCGGCCACTCTAACTCGGAGGCCAGTGTCCGGAATAGGACCGAAAACTGACTGACCATGGACGAACCCTGTGACATTGCCAGCAGTTGGAGCGTCATATCGTGGGTGACCTAAGGGCCTAAAAAGACCTTTCTAAGAGCCTCCAGAAACCGAGGAGCACTCCGCACCACACGATCGTCGCGCTCCCACAGCGGCGTTGCCCATTCCAACGTTCTGACCGACAGAAGTGAAACTATGAAACCCACTTGAGCCCGCTCCGTGGGAAAACGTGCAGCCAGAAGCTCGAGCTGGTTAGAGCACTGGCTTACGAATCCCTGACAATGTTTACTGTCACCAGAAAACTTGTCTGGCAGCGGGAGATGGGATAAGGTCGGAGCAGAGGTGGCGGAGGACAAACTGGCTGCCTCTGCGCTAGCAGCCTGAACAGCGACTGCAGTAACATCCACAGCTGAGGTTGTGCGCTTGAGAGCCGCCAACCTACCCTCCAGCTGCTGGATGAACTGCCGTAGATGCTGGTCGTCCGCTATTTTACTAGCCAGACCCTGGCGCTAGTATTATGTTATGGTCTGCGGAACGCACCTAATAGATAATGTAGAAAGGTGCGTTCGCAGCCCGCGGTCCACCGTGCAGACAGAGCCTGCTGCTAATAAGATGGCGTGAGTAGCGAACTCTGTTATCCCGCAGAGTCGCTAAAATAAACGCCGTAGCGTGCTGTGGCAGTTAGTGCGAACTCTGTTAATCCACAGAGCCGCTAGCGGGAATGCCACAGCGCTATATGGCGATAAGTGCGAACTCACTTAGTTTCAGTGAGCCGCAAAGTAAAACACTAGGGCACTGACTAGCGTTTTAAAGTGAACCCTGTTGCGTCACAGAGTCGCTGAATAATCCTACTGGGTCCAGGTCCACGGTTAACTGCTGTGAGGATAGCAGTCCGTGATCATGCAGTCAGAACACAAGCAATAATCTCCTCATCGGAGTAGCCGGTATTCTAATGGCGTTTTCAGCCGAGCCCTGAACACGTGCACACAATCTCCTCACCGGAGGTGCCGGTATTCTAGGGGCTTATTTCAGCCAGACCTAACCACATGCATACATGACCACACTGGCGCAAGCACGTAACGGATTTGATACTAGCGCATGGCGGCCCAGCCATGCCACGCTTTAATAGTAGCAACTGCAGGACCTACCATTAAAGGACCAATGCAAAACCATTCTAGAACACATGTAGTTTCAGGACCTTCCTGCGGACCAATGGGAGTCGCTGCTGTAACCGAGCATGTGACCCCTGATCTCCAATGGGAGATCTTGCCCTGGGCATGCTCAGATGGAGAAAGCAGGGACTTCATTCCCGAACTGCCTGCTCCAGCACTGGTTATAATAGAGGAACCAGGAAAGACCGCAACAAGCCTCTGCACAGTGTTAAACAGGGCGAGATGCTGAGACCGACGTCTCTGCTGAGCAGGCTCCACTGCGGCTGGAGAAGGATGGGGGACCGCAGCAGGACTGGCTTGAGACACCCCTTGTGCAGCAGTGGGAACTCGATCCCTAACAAACGTACACTTTTTTTTACTTTTTTTCAACAAAATTAACCCCTTAACCCCTTCACCCCCAAGGGTGGTTTGCACGTTAATGACCGGGCCAATTTTTACAATTCTGACCACTGTCTCTTTATGAGGTTATTACTCTGGAACGCTACAACGGATCTTCGCGATTCTGAGACTGTTTTCTCGTGACATATTGTACTTCATGTTAGAAGTAAAATTTCTTCGATATAACTTGCGTTTATTTTTGAAAAAAACGCAAATATGGCGAAAATTTTTAAAATTTTGCAATTTTCAAACTTTGAATTTTTATTCCCTTAAAACAGAGAAATATGTCACATAAAATAGTTAAGAAATAACATTTCCCACATGTCTACTTTACATCAGCACAATTTTGGAACCAAAATTTTTTTTTGTTAGGAAGTTATAAGGGTTAAAAGTTGACCAGCGATTTCTCATTTTTACAACAAAATTTACAAAGCCATTTTTTTTAGGGACCACCTCTCATTTGAAGTCACTTTGAGGGGTCTATATGGCAGAAAATACCCAAAAGTGACACCATTCTAAAAACTGCACCCCTCAAGGTACTCAAAACCATATTCAAGAAGATTATTAACCCTTCAGGTGCTTCACAGGAACTAAAGCAACGTGGAAGAAAAAATGAATATTTAACTTTTTAGCCACAAAAATGATCTTTTACAAACTTTTTTTTTATTTTCACAAGGGTAAAAGGAGAAAATGGACAGATAAGGTTGTTATGCAATTTCTCCTGAGTACGCCAATACCCAATATGTGGGGGAAAACCACTGTTTGGGCACACGGCAGAGCTCGTAAGGGAAGGAGCGCCGTTTGACTTTTTCAAACTAAAATTGGCTGGAATTGAGATTGGACGCCATGTCGTGTTTGGAGAGCCCCTGATGCGCCTAAACAGTGGAAACCCCCACAAGTGACACCATTTTGGAAACTAGACCCCTAAGGTACTTATCTAGATCTGTTGTGAGCACTTTAAACCCCCAAGTGTTTCACAAAAGCTTATAATGCCTGGGTGTGAAAAAAAAAAAAAAAATTTCCACAAAAATGATTTTTTAGTCCCAAATTTTTGAATTTTCCCAAGGAAATTGGACCCCAAAAGTTGTTGTCCAATTTGTCCTGAGTACGCTGATACCCCATATGTGGGGGGGAAACTGGGTGCACGGCAGGGCTTGGAAAGGAAGTAGTAACGTTTTGGAATGCAGACGTTGATGGGGGTCATGTTCCGTTTGCAGTGCCCCAGATGAGCCTAAATAGTGGAAACCCCCCACAAGTGACCCCATTTTGGAAACTAGACCCCCTAAGGAACTTATCTAGATCTTTGGTGAGCACTTTGAACCCCCAAGTGCTTCACACAAGTTTATAATGCCTGGGCATGAAAATAAAAAATCCTATTTTTTTCCCACAAAAATTATCTTTTAGTCACTAATTTTTAATTTTCCCAAGGGTAACAGGAGAAATTGGACCACATAAGTTGTTGTCCAATTTGTCCTGAGTACGCTGATACCCCATAGGTGGGGGGGAACCACTGTTTGGGCTCACGGCAGAGCTCGGAATGGAAGGAGCACCATTTGACTTTTTCCAACCAAAATTGGCTGGAATTGAGATTGGATGCCATGTTGCATTTGGAGAGCCCCTGATGTGCCTAAACAGTGGAAACCCCCCACAAATGACCCCATTTAGGAAACTAGACCCCCTAAGGAACTTTTCTAGATCTTTGGTGAGCAATTTGAACCCCCAAGTGCTTCACACAAGTTTATAATGTAGAGCCGTAAAATTTAAAAATCATATTTTTTCCACAAAAATGATCTTTTCACCCCAATTTTTATTTTTCCAAGGGTAACAAGACTCCAAAAGTTATTGTGCAATTTGTCCTGAGTGCCCTGATACCCCATATGTGGGGGTAAACCACTGTTTGGGTGCATGGCAGAGTTTGGAAGGGAAGGAGCGCCGTCTGACTTTTTCAATGCAGAATTGGCTGGACGCCATGTCGTGTTTGGAGAGCTCCTGATCTGCCTAAACAGCGGAAACCCCCATAAATGACACCATTTTGGAAACTAGACCCCTCAAGGAACTTATCTAGATGTGTGGTGAGAACTTTTAACCCCCAGGTGTTTCACTAAAGTTTATAACGTACAGCCGTAAAATAAAAAATCCTTTTTTTTTTTACAAAAATGATTTTTTCGCCCCCAATATTTTATTTTCACAAGGGTAACAGAAGAAATTGGAACCCAAAAGTTGTTTTCCAATTTGTCCTGAGTACGCTGATACCCAATATGTGGGAGAAAACTACTGTATGGGCGCACGTCAGGGCTCGGAAGGGAAGTAGTGAAGTTTTGGATTGCAGACTTTGATGGAATGGTCTGGGGGCGTCATGTCACATTTGGAGAGCCCCTGATGCACCTATACAGTGGAAACCCCCCACAAATTACCCCATTTTGGCAAACAGACCCCACAAGGAACTTATCTAGATGTGTGGTGAGCACTTTGAACCCCCAAGTGCTTCACAGAAGTTTATAACGTACAGCCGTAAAAATAAAAAATCCTTTTTTTTTTACAAAAATGATTTTTTCGCCCCCAATATTTTATTTTCACAAGGGTAACAGGAGAAATTGGACCCCAAAAGTTGTTGTCCAATTTGTCCTGAGTACGCTGATACCCAATATGTGGGAGAAAACTACTGTATGGGCGCACGTCAGGGCTCGGAAGGGAAGTAGTGACGTTTTGGATTGCAGACTTTGATGGAATGGTCTGGGGGCGTCATGTCGCATTTGGAGAGCCCCTGATGCGCCTAAAGAGTGGAAACCCCCCACAAGTGACCCCATTTTGGAAAATAGACCCCACAAGGAACTTATCTAGATGTGTGGTGAGCGCTATGAAGCCCCAAGTGCTTCACAGAAGTTTATAATGTAGAGCCGTAAAAAACAAAAAATAATTTTTTTTGTACAAAAATTATATTTTCGCCCCCAGTTTTTTATTTTCCCAAGGGTAACAGAAGAAATAGGACAAATTGCACAATAACTCTTGGGGTCCAGAGTACGCTGATACCCCATATGTGGGGATAAACTACTGTTTGGATGCATGGCAGAGCTGAGAAGTGAAGGAGCACCGTTTGACTTTTTCAACGCAGAATTGGCTGGAATTGAGATCAGACGCCATGTCACATTTGGAGAGCCCCTGATGTGCCTAAACAGCGGAAACCCCCCAATTCTAACTCCAACCCTAACCCCAACACACCCCTAACCCTAGTCCCAACCCTAACCACAAACCTAACCCTAACACACCCCTAATCCCAACCCTAACCCTAATCCTAACTTTAGCGGCAACCCTAACCCTAACTTTAGCCGCAACCCTAACCCTAACCCTAATGGGAAAATGGAAATAAATACTTTTTTTTAATTTTATTATTTTTCCCTTACTAAGGGGGTGATAAAGGGGGTTTGATTTACTATTTATAGCGGGTTTTTATGATTGGCAGCTGTCACGCTAAAAGATGCTTTTTATTGCAAAAATAGTTTTTGCATCATCACATTTTGAGAGCTATAATTTTTGCATATTTTGGCCCACAGAGTCATGTGAGGTCTTATTTTTTGCGGGACAAGTTGACGTTTTTATTGGTACCATTTTTGAGCACGTGACGTTTTTTGATCGCTTTTTATTTCGATTTTTGGGAGGTTAGAATGAACAAAAATCAGCAATTCATGAATTTCTTTTGGGGGAGGCGTTTATACCGTTCCGCGTGTGGTAAAATTGATAAAGCAGTTTTATTCTTCGGGTCAGTACGATTATGGCGATACCTCATTTATATCATTTTTTTATGTTTTGGCGCTTTTATAGAATAAAAACAATTTTATATAAAAAATAATTATTTTTGCATCGCTTTATTCTGCGAGCTATAACTTTTTTATTTTTTCGCTGATGATGCTGTATCATGGCTCGTTTTTTGCAGGACAAGATGAGGTTTTCAGCAGTACCATGATTTTTTATATCGGTCTTTTTGATCGCGTGTTATTCCACTTTTTGTTCGGCGGTATGATGATAAAGCATTGATTTTTTGCTTCGTTTTCTTTTTTTTTTTAAGGGGTTCACTAAAGGGGTTAACTAGTGGGACAATTTTATAGGGGGGTCGTTACGGACGCGGCAATACCAAATATGTGTACTTTTATTGCTTTGTTTTTTTTATTTACAGGAAGAAGTGAATTTATTGGGGAATATTTTTTTTTTTTTTTTTTATTTTGGATTTTTTTTAAAACATGTTTATTTTTATTTTTTTAACTTTTTTACTTTGTCCCAGGGTGGGACATCACTGTATTTTGTCAGATCGCTGGTGTGACAGTGTGCACAGCACTCTGTCACACCAGCGATCGCTCAGGCATAGCTGCAGGCTTCTCAGTGCCTGCTCTCAGCAGGCACTGAGGAAGCCGCCTCCCTCCAGGACCCCGGCGCCATCTTGGATCCGGGTCCTGGGAGGGAGGAAGCCCTCAGAACAGCGCGATCACATCGCGCTGCTCTGAGGGTCTCAGGGGGGCGCGCAGGGAGCCCCCACCCTGCGCGATCCTCCCCTGTGCCCCCAGTACACCGCGATCATGTTTGATCGCGGTGTGCAAGGGGTTAATGTGCCGGGAGCGGTCCGTGACCGCTCCTGACACACAGTCATGGGTGTCAGCTGTGATAATCAGCTGACACCCGGCCGCGATCGGCTGCGCTCCCCCCGGGAGCGCGTCCGATCGCACGAGACGTACTATCCCGTCCATGGTCATACGGGCCCAGGTACCATGGACGGGATAGTATGTCTGATGGCAGTAAGGGGTTAATGTCCATTGACGTGAATAGTCCGTCATGGCAGGATGTCAGTTCCGGCATCAGGACGGACTGTGCACGTCATGCCTTTGAACTACCACTGCATGTTTACACGCAGTGGTAGTTCAGTGCCGACAGCTATCTATGACAGCTGACAGGCACGGCTATAGGTGTGGGGACCTTTGCAGTGAGCCCCCGTACCAACAGCGCTGTGATTGGTCAGTCAGTCTAACTGACCAAACACAGCAGTGATCGGGCAGGAGAGGCTGAAATTTCAGCTTCTCCTGCCCGATCAGTGCAGGAGCTCAGCGCTTTGGTGGCTGAGCATCCTGCACTGACATCCAGGAGCGGCGTCCGTGCCGCCCCTGGCTGTTAACCCCCTGATTCCGGCGATCCAGCGCGATCACAGCGTTCAGGGGGGAGGCAGATGGACAGGAGCTCACTCTGCCTCAGATCGGAGTCCCCGCGATGTAATCGCAGGTCCCGATCTCCGCCTTGATGACCCGGGGTTATCATGACAACCTCCGGGTCATCCAGCTACTGAATGCCGCTGAGACCATGCTCACAACATGGTCTCAACAGCTTTCACCATAGGTATAATGCATTGCAATGCTCGAGCATTGGAATGTATTATATCTGCAATCAAAAGTGAAAAAGGGACAAGGTAAAAAACACATTTTTTAAAAAAAAATTGTAAAAAAATATTAAAAAATAATTAAAAAAAAATTCCTCTAAAAAACACACATTTTTATGTAAAAAAAAATACACGTTTGGTGTCCCATCTATAAAAGCATAACACTAGTTAACCCCTTCAGTGAAAGCCATAAAAAAAAACATAGAAAAGTAGTAAATTATACTTTTTCCAAGCGGTATCATCATACCGCTTGGAAAAAGTGCAATAATACACGATCAAAACAATGGATATAAATACACATGGTACCACTGAAAACGTCATCTTGTCCCGCAAAAAACGAGCCACCATGCAGCATCATCAGCGAAAAAATAAAAAAGTTATAGCTCGCAGAATAAAGCGATGCAAAAATAATTATTTTTTATATAAAAGTTTTTATTGTGTAAAAGACGCCAAAACATAAAAAAAGATATAAATGAGGTATCACTGTAATCATAGTGACCCGAAGAATAAAGCTGCTTTATCAATTTTACCACACGCGGAACGAAGGAAAAAAAAAAACAATTCCTGAATTGCTGGTTTTTGTTCATTCTGCTTCCACAAAAATCGGAATAGAAGCGATCAAAAAACTTTATGTGCTCGAATATGGTACCAATAAAAATGTCCGCTTGTCCCGCACAACATAAGCTTGCACATGACTCTGTCTGTCGAAATATGGAAAATTTATAGCTCTCAAAATACCATGATGCAAACATTTCTTACAAAAAATTCTTCCAAAAAAAGCGTCTTTTAGTGTGTGACAGAAGCTAAACATGAAAAAAGGATATAAATCTGGTATCGCTGTAATCGCATCGACCCGAGGAATAAAGTTGCCTAATCACTAATACCGCACGAGGAACGGTGTAAAAAATAAAACCAATTCTTCACCTTTTGTGGATTTGCTCATTCTGCCTCCCAAAGATCGCAGTAAGGCGATCACAGTGGTTTACCCCCACATCTGGGGTATCAGCGTACTCAGGACAAACTGCACATCAACTTTTGGGGTCCTATTTCTCCTGTTAGCCTTATAAAAATAAAAATTTTGGGGAAAAAAAATCATTTTTGTGGAAAAAAATATGATTTTTTTTTATTTTCATGGCTCTATGTTATAAACTTCTGTGAAGCACGTGGGGGTTCAAAGTGCTGACCACACATCTAGATAAGTTCCTTGGGGGGTCTAGTTTCCAAAATGGGGTCACTTGTGGGGAATTTCTACTGTTTAGGCACATCAGGGGCTCTGCAAACGCAACATGACACCTGCAGACCATTCCATCAAAGTCTGCATTCCAAAACGGCGCTCCTTCCCTTCCGAGCTCTGCCATGCGCCCAAATAGTGGTTTACCCCCACATATGAGGTATCAGCGTACTCAAGACAAATTGCACAATAACTTTTGGGGTCCTGTTACCCTTTGGAAAATAAAAATTGGGGGTGAAAAGATCATTTTTGTGGAAAAAATATGATTTTTTAATTTTACAGCTCTACGTCATAACCTTCTGTGAAGTCCTTGGGGGTTCAAAGTGCTCACCACACATTTAGATAAGTTCCTTGGGGGGGTCTAGTTTCCAAAATGGGGTCACTTATGGGGGTTTCCACTGTTTAGGTAGATCATGGGCTCTCAAAACACGACATGGTGTCCGCTCTCGATTCCAGCCAATTTGACATTCAAAATCTCAAATGATGCTCCTTCCCTTCTGATCACTGCCGTGCACCTAAAGATTGGTCTTCCTCCACACATGTGGTATCGGTGTACTCAGTAGAAATTGTACAACAAATATTGTGGTTCATTTTCTCCTGATACCCTTGACAAAATAAAAAAAATTGTGTTGAAAGAAAAATTTTGGGGAAAAAAAGTTAAATGTTCATTTTTTCATTCCACATTGTTTTAGTTCTTGTGAAGTACCTTCTTGAATGTGGTTTTGAACACCTTGAGGGGTGCAGTTTTTAGAATGGTGTCACTTTTGGGTATTTTCTGTCATATTGACCCCTCAAAGTGACTTCAAATGTGAGGTGGTCCCTAAAAAAATGGTTTTGTAATTTTTTTTGGAAAAATGAGAAATCGCTGGTCAAATTTTAACCCTTATAACTTCCTAAAAAAAAAAATTTGGGTTCCAAAATTGTGCTGATGTAAAGTAGACATGTGGGAAATGTTATTTATTAACTATTTTTTGTGACATATCTCTCTGATTTAAAGGCATAAAAGTTAAAAGTTTGAAAATTGCTAAATTTTCAAAATTTTCACCATATAACTGTTTTTTCATAAATAAACGCAAGTTATATCGAAGAAATTTTACCACTATCATGAAGTACAATATGTCACGAGAAAAAATTCTCAGAATTGCCAAGATCCGTTGAAACGTTCCAGAGTTATAACCTCATAAAGAGACAGTGGTCAGAATTGTAAAAATTGGCCTGGTCATTAACCTACAAAATGGATTTGTCCTTAAGAGGTTAAACTTTCTAAAAATGACATAAGAAATGCTAGGTAGGTACATGAACAAAAAGTCAGTACCTGCAACAAGTCAATGTAGTAGTGTGGGGTATACGAATGTAAAAGTTTGACTAGTAAAACAAATGTGCAACTTAAAAAGTTTGATTGCTTCACGCTTTGTGAGATAGACAGTCACAGTTAAATGTCTGGATTTTGGGGAATTTCCTTTCTTATTTTTAAAAAACAATAATTTTACCCTTCAAAAAAAATATTGCTCAAGAAATACAAAAATTCAGAATAGTCACTTGTGACAAGCAAGCTCACCATGTCTGAATAATACTAATTTCATATTTTTTTGTAAAAACTATTGTGCTGTCTTGTTTTTGCTTTCTAGTGTATAATGCATGAAGGAAAACAAAATGTGTATTTATCTTACTTGACTATATAATGCCATCCATTACTTTACAGACATCATCATCGCTGTCCCCATTGGGGCTCACAATCAAAATTCCCTATCAGTACGTCTTTGGAGTGTGGGAGGAAACTCATGCAAACACAGGGAAAATGTAGAAACTCCTTGCAGCTAATCATTTCTAAGTGGAGACTGAATAATATGCTTAGGGTTTGATTTCTGACTCTTTAGCTGAACTTATAAAATGCTCTTTTAAAAGTCTGTGTTATGCAGCCACTCTTCCTGGGCAAGAATTTATATAATAAGTGAACCAATCTCATCAGGTCAAAGAGATCTATTTACCAAACTAGGCAATTTGTATTTTAAGATCTGGAGACAGATATCTCTATGATATAAAATCAATGTCAGAACAGAGTACTTTGACATTCAGTGTATGAAAGTCACTAGGAAAGCCGCATTGCTTCAGTTCATGGTGGCTCTGCTCAAAGTTTTCAGGGACCAGATTTACTTTAAATAGTTACTGTCATTTTATCAACTGTGCAATTAGCAGCACAAGCGAATATGAGAAAGTATGGAAAATGAAGGATAAATATGCCTGTTTTTCTGCTTAAGCTTTTGCCTCAGTCTCTTGAACCTATCATTCACCTTGAAATATTTCTAAAATCCATTTTGAGAGAGCTCACTGAGGAAACTGGTTACATGCTCCTCATAGAAAATCCATGCAGACATCATTCATAACAGATATTCACTGCTCTTTAGTTCGGCTACAAAACGAGCCTACCTGAAAAAGGAATATCCAAACTTTTGTGGGTCTCAAGGTCTAAAGTTATAAACAAAAAACCCAATTATGAGGTTCTTTTCATGTTAAAAAGTAGGACAACATTGATAGACAGTTTGGACAGTAAGAAATTGCGCAAGTTTCCAATATATTTTCTTTATCTGCCTCTATTCTCCTCCATTTCTGCTTTTTATTTTTTTGTCTCCAGCTTGTTGCCAAGGGGACCGGCCACTGCTGCTTAAGAATCGCAGAATATCCGCAGTGCTTAAAAGCTCTTTCCAGCGGAGCTTAAGCACGGCACTGAGGCGGGCCGGTGTCACTGCAGTGTGCTGTTAGCTTCAATTCAACACTACATCTAATGGTGGAGAGTTTAGGCTGCCTAATATAGGATCATCGTAGCACACATAGTTTGGGCCAGCGGTCCAGGTATACTGCAGGCCAGAACTGTTTGTCAATTAGGATCAATATAATAGAAAAACTCCGGCACACTGAAAGACTTTACAGAATTTATTCTATACAAAAAGTGGTGGGCTTATGAATATAAAGTTCATATTTGACTCAAAAAAATTCTGCAGACACAATAATAACAATTGATGTTTCGGCTGTATAGCCTTTCTCAAGAAATGTCTGATTCTGAAAAAATATAAAATAAACATATTAAGAATTGATCCATAATGCCCAAAAGAAAATAAAAAAATAAAAAAAGGGTGATGAAACAAAATACTAGAGGACCAAGCTAAGAAGGCGAGAATGCATACAAAATGAAATATAGCCAGTACTCCAAAAAGATAACATAAATAATTCATACCCATAAGGCATCTGTATTGAATAACCAGGACAAACTTGCTGGGATAAAGATAATACTAATATGCACCATACAGTAGTGAACAAAATAAAGAATAATATAATATGAATGTTAGTTTACATTAGAGATGAGTCCTCATAGGGGGTGAATGGTCCCACTATGGAAAAAACAGTACCGTCAGCGACACATAACATCACATGTGGCGCCAGAAACCATGTACAGTACAGACCAAAAGTTTGGACACACCTTCTGATTCAAAGATTATTCTGTATTTTCATGACTATGAACATTGTAGAATCACACTGAAGGCATCAAAACTATGAATTAACACATGTGGAATTATACATTACACTTTACAAAAAAGTGTGAAACAACTGAAAATATGTCTTATATTCTAGGTTTTCAAAGTAGCCACCTTTTGCTTTGATTACTGCTTTGCACGCAGAAAAGGTGAACGGCTGGACTCTACATGCCTGGTTCCCACCGTGAAGCATGGAGGAGGTGGTGTGATGGTGTGGGGGTGCTTTGCTGGTGACACTGCTTGGGATTATTCAAAATTGAAGTGGTGAGCGGTCCAGCTCACCCCAAACCATCTTGATTGGGTTCAGGTCTGGTGACTGTGGAGGCCAGGTCATCTGGCATAGCACCCCAACACTCTCCTTCTTGGTCAAATAGCCCTTACACAGCCTGGAGGTGTGTTTGGGGTCATTGCCCTGTTGAAAAATAAATGATGGTCCAACTAAACGCAAACCGGATGGAATAGCATTCCGCTGCAAGATCCCGGTTAACTAGACATCAAGAAATGGATATGAAATTTTACAATAGAGCTATCCAAAACGCGTTCTGGTTGATAAAACTAAGACACCCTCTTCACTTCGACATACACCTCGTCTATCTTTTGTAAACACGTTTCATCCTTTCAATTATCAGATCAATCAATGTATCTATAGACACTGGGCGATCCTTAGTGATTCTTATCCACAGGTTCCTGAATTCCAGTCTAAACCGCTCACATGCAATAAGAGGACATTTAACATCAGAAATCATTTAGTTAGAGCAAATATTGGGTCATTGAGAAAGGACCTCAAACAAATGATTTTTACTGCTCTGCGCAATGGAACTTTTCCATGTCTTAGTTGTCTGCAATGTTCCAATATCTCTAAGAGAGACTCTTTCACACATCCCCCTCCGGTCGTAGGTTCCCTATTAAGGGACAGTTTACATGTGAATCCTCCTATGCGTCTATTTCATTAAGTGTCCTTGCGGTCTCGGCTATGTTGGTGAGACCACACAACATATCCGATACCGCATTTCTCCACATAAGTCGACCATCAGGTGTGGACGTACTGTACATTACTCCCTATTTCGGCACACTTTAAGCAGTTCAATCATAATGTTTCTCAACTCAAATATCAAATCATAGATCATGTACCCATGTCCAGGAGAGGAGGTGACAGAGTTAAAAACTCAAGGAACGAGAATCCTATTAGATTCATACACTCCAAACACTTTTGGCCTCAATAGAGAGTATGAAATCTCTTATTAATGTCTTACCAATAAATTCCTCTGGCAGGTCCTTTCATTTTTTGATCCCCTAGTTCTTTCTACAGTAATTTCCTATTACTTTACATTATATTGTAGTCACCATATATTAGCACCCTTTTTTTACAGTTGCTACTAACACTTCATTTATGTCAGTTATATTTCCTTTTCGAATTAATCCATTGTTAGGGTCTGCGGAACGCACCAAAATAGATATAAATAAAGGGTGAGTTCACAGCCCAGGGTCCACCGTGCAGGCAGAGCCTGCTGCTAGTGAGATGGCGGTATAGGCGAACTCTGTTACTTCACAGAGTCGTAAATATAAATTCTGTGGCACTATATGGCGCTATATGCGAACTCTGCTACACCACAGAGTCACTGAGATAGGTACTGTGTCCTGTTAACTTCACAGGGACACACAGATAACTGCTGTGCGGATAGCAGTCCGTGATCATGCAGTCAGAAAAGCAATCAAGCAATCTCCTCACCGGAGAAGCTGGTATTCTAGGGGCTTATTTCAGCCAAGCCCTAACTACATGCACACAAATCTCCTCAACGGAGGTGCCGGTATTCTAGGGGCTTATTTCTGCTGAGCCCTAACCACATGCATGCATGATCACACTGGCGCAAAGCACATAACACAATTGACACTAGCGCATGGCCGTGCGGCTGTGCAACCCTTTATAGCAGCAGCAACTGCAAGACCTTCCTGGAAGAACCAATGGATGCCTGCCCCAGAACTCAAGCAGGTTCAGGACCTTCCAGGAGAACCAATGGGAGTCGCTGCAGTAGCTGAGCATGTGACCCCTGATCTCCTATGAGAGATCTTACCCTGGGCATGCTCAGAAAGGAAACCACAGGACTCAGTCCCAACTGAGTCTGCTTGCCGCTGACCTGCACTAGTTACAATGGCAGGACCTGGAGTGGCAGCAGTCATTCTCTGCACAGCACTAGACTGAGCGAGACGCTGGGACCGACGTCTCTGCTGAGCAGGTTCCACTGCGGCCAGAGACGGATGGGAGACCGCAGCGGGGATAGCTCAAGATTCCCCTTATGCAGGAGCAGGAACTCGACCCCTAACATTACCCCCTCCCTAGGGCCCCCCCTCCTTTGGGCCTCACTACGTTCAAAGGCAGCAATGAGCTGCGGAGCGTGAATGCGCTCAACAGGCTCCCAGGACCTATCCTCAGGCCCTTAACCAATCCACCAAATAAAACTTTTTGCCCCGTACCACCTTGCACCCCACAATAGCGTTCACCTTGTGATCGTCCATAGACGAACCCGATGTCCCGGCAGATGACTCAGAGAACCGGGACATGACCACGGTTTCAAAAGGGACACATGAAAGGTGTCGGAGATACCCAGGCATGGTGGAAGGGCCAAACGGTATACCACAGGGTTAACCTGCTCAAGGACTTTGAAGGGACCCAGGTAACGGGGTGCCAACTTGGGAGACTCCACTCGCAGCCTGATGTTACGGGCGGAGAGCCACACCAAGTCACCGGGAGCAAATGTCGGAGCGGGGCACCGATGTGCGTCGGCGGAGGACCTCATCCTTTCCTTGGAGGCCTGAATGGCATCCTGAGTACGGTCCCAAATGTCCCGTGCCTCCACAACCCAGTCTGCCACCCTGGAGTCGGTGGAAGACACGGGCATAGGCACAGGAACCCGCAGATGCTGACCGTAATTAAGGAGGAATGGTGTCTGTCCAGTGGAGTCTGCCACGGCATTGTTCAACGCAAACTCTGCCCACGGTAACAAAGATGCCCAGTCATCCTGCCTGGCAGAGACAAAGTGTCGCAGATATGTGACCAAGGTCTGGTTGGCCCTCTCTACCAGCCCATTCGTCTCGGGATGATATGCCGAAGAGAGATTTAAACTCAATACTGAGTAGACGACAAAGCTTTCTCCAGAACCGAGACGCAAACTGGGGACCTCGGTCACTAACGATTTTTTCCGGCATGCCGTGTAGATGAAAGATATGTCTTATGAACAACGCAGCCAGGGCCCGTGCAGAAGGTAACCGTGGTAACGGCACCAGGTGCACCATTTTGGAAAAATGGTCTATGATCATCCAAATGATGGTGCAACCCTGAGACTTGGGTAAGCCCACCACAAAGTCCATTCCGACCATCTCTCAGGGCCTGTCTGCCACCGGCAAAGGGTAAAGTAACCCAGCTGGCCGTTGTCGAGGAGACTTATTCTTGGACACAGGAGACGCATGCCCGAACATAATCCCCAACATCACGGACCATATGGGGCCATCAGTACATCCTCGCCAGCAGCTCAGATGTCATTTTAGTCCCAAAATGTCCACCCACCCTGGACGAATGAGCCCAAGAGAGAACCTCCGGTCGCAAATTGGGTGGTACAAAAGTCTTGCCCGGAGGTACAGACTCTAGCGAAACCGGCGCTATGGTTCTCAGGCTCTCAGAAGGGACAATAAGCCGATACTCCCCCTTCTCCTCCTCAGAGGACACCATGGATCGAGACAGAGCATCAGTCCGAATGTTATTCTCTCCCGAGAGATGATGGAGGGTAAAGTGAATTCGGGAGAAAAACAAGGACCATCTGGCCTGACGAGAATTTAGCCGCTGGGCTGTTTGTAAGTATACCAAATTCTTGTGATCCGTAAAGACTTGGAAGGGAAAGCGAGCCCCCTCCAACAGATGTCTCCACTCAGAGAAAGCCAACTTCATTGCTAGCAACTCCCTGTCCCCGATGGAATAATGCCTCTCCGCTGGTGAAAAGGTCTTGGAGAAGAAGAAGCAAGGCTGCTTCCGACCTTGAGCATCCTTTTGAAAGAGGACTGCTCCAGCACCAACGGATGAGGCATCCGCCTCCAATATGAATGGCTTGTCAACATCAGGGCGGTGTAGGATGGGAGCGCTAGCGAAATGAGACTTAATTGAGGAGAAAGCCTTGGAGACTTCTACGGACCACAATTTGGGATTTGCTCCCTTCTTGGTGAGGGCTACCAAGGGAGCTACCAAAGTCGAGAAATGGGAAATGGACTGGCGATAGTAATTAATGAACCCCATAAAGCGCTGCACTGCTTTAAGAGAATGGGGTTCTTGCCAGTCCATCACAGCCTGTAGTTTGGCAGGATCCATAGCCAATCCCTGGGCAGAGATGATATAGCCCAGGAAAGGTAAAGACTCCTGCTCAAACACACATTTCTCCAACTTTGCATAAAGGGAATTTGCCCGTAAGAGGTCGAAGACTCTGCAGACATCTTTCTGGTGGGAGTCAATATCAGGAGAGAAGATAATACTGTGGCACTATATGGCGCTATAAGCGAACTCTGCTACACCACAGAGTAGCTGAGATAGGTACTGTGTCCTGTTAACTCCACAGGGACACACAGATAACTGCTGTGCGGATAGCAGTCCGTGATCATGCAGTCAGAAAAGCAATCAAGCAATCTCCTCACCGGAGAAGCCGGTATTCTAGGGGCTTATTTCAGCCAAGCCCTAAACACATGCACACAAATCTCCTCAACGGAGGTGCCGGTATTCTAGGGGCTTATTTCTGCTGAGCCCTAACCACATGCATGCATGATCACACTGGCGCAAAGCACATAACACAATTGACACTAGCGCATGGCCGTGCGGCTGTGCAACCCTTTTATAGCAGCAGCAACTGCAAGACCTTCCTGGAAGAACCAATGGATGCCTGCCCCAGAACTCAAGCAGGTTCAGGACCTTCCAGGAGAGCCAATGGGAGTAGCTGCAGTAGCTGAGCATGTGACCCCTGATCTCCTATGAGTGATCTTACCCTGGGCATGCTCAGAAAGGAAAGCACAGGACTTAGTCCCAACTGAGTCTGCTTGCCGCTGACCTACACTAGTTACAATGGCAGGACCTGGAGTAGCAGCAGTCATCCTCTGCACAGCACTAGACTGAGCGAGATGCTGGGACTGATGTCTCTGCTGAGCAGGTTCCACTGCGGCTGGAGATGGATGGGAGATCGCAGCGGGGATTGCTCGAGATTCCCCTTGTGCAGGAGCGGGAACTTGACCCCTAACATCCATATGTTCTTTTCCTAGTTTATATTAATTTATTATGGTTCACTTATCAACTTATTTTTTCCCCTTTTTTCCCCCGTTTCAGAATGTAAGCGCCTCTTCCAGATAAAGAAACTCCTTTTGGTGTCACACTGGACGCATGCGCCTTTCTCTCACGTCACAGTCATGTCTCTTCGCTTCTTTCAGCCTGTTTCGGCACACGCAGGCGCACTATGGTCACTCTCCTTTTTATGCTTACCCGGAAGCTTAACCTTCGTTCACCGGATCCATTTAAGCTGAGCGTGTACCCCCATTTCACATGCGGCTCTGATCTCCGCTACATCACATTCATACCCGCTTTGCCGAATCCCAGGTGGCACCAGCACCGGACCACTTTCCCGGTTTCCGTAGTCTGGAATCGTAAGGTATCCTCTACATAATGTCTTTCCACAGGCTAGCATATACATGGTTTCTGGCGCCACATGTCATGTTATGTGTCGCTGACGGTACTGTTTTTTCCATAGTGGGACCATTCACCCCCTATGAGGACTCATCTCTATTGTAAAGTAACATTCATATTATATTATTCTTTATTTTGTTCACTACTGTATGGTGCATATTAGTATTATCTTTATCCCAGCAAGTTTGTCCTGGTTATTCAATACAGATGCCTTATGGGTATGAATTATTTATGTTATCTTTTTGGAATACTGGCTATATTTCATTTTGTATGCATTCTCGCCTTCTTAGCTTGGTCCTCTAGTATTTTGTTTCATCACCCTTTTTTATTTTTTTATTTTGTTTTGGGGCTTTATGGAACAATTCTTAATATGTTTATTTTATATTTTTTCAGAATCAGACATTTCTTCAGAAAGGCTATACAGCCGAAGCATCGATTGTTATTATTGTGTCTGCAGAATTTTTTGGAGTCATATATGAACTTTATATTCATAAGCCCACCACTTTTTGTCTATAATAAATTGTGTAAAGTCTTTCAGTGTGCCGGAGTTTTTCTATTATATTGACTTACATTTTTTCTCCAGAGCACCTAAATTTATTAGCCGTGCCCGTGAGCACCCCTTATCCGTGTATTGTCAATTAGGATCACCAGTCCACCCCTGCAATCAGTAGGCTGGAAGGCTGGGAATTGGTGCACTCATGAACAGGAAAGAAGGGATAAACCTTTTAAAGGGAACCTGCACGTTTTTGCCATTAATCTGAGAGCAGCATGTATAGGGCAGATACACTGATTCCAATGATGCGTCTTTTACTGGGCTGCTTGCTGTAATTTTAAAATCACAAGAGATTACCACTAGAGGACTAGTAATCCTGCTGCCATGCCCCCATCACTGATTGGTAGCTTCCTGCCTATACACAGTGTACACAGAAAGCTGGTGTTTATGGGGTTATACAGAGCTCAGGATTCAAAGAACTGCTAAATCTAGTAAAACAGTTTTTAATTAAAACTACAGCAGGAAGCCCAGTTAGCGATACATCGCTGGAATCATAGTCTCTGCTCCTACATCACGCTGCTCTCGGATGGAGCAACAAAAACCTTGTGACAGATTCTAAATAAAAAAATAGCACTACGACTTTACTCTTTGTGTTGCTGCCAATGGCACGGTTTTGCTCCTGTACAGTTCAGCAATGCTACACTCCTCTAGTATAATTGCAGACAATAGTATCTGAAAAGGCCAAAAGTATTACAGCCACAAACAGCTAACTTTAAAGCCACCGAGTTTGTCCTACTGGCCTAGAACAGTAGTGTAGACCGCACAAACGAAGCATGGCACCATCTATTGCAAGAATTAGTATCTACCAGACAGAAGGACCAGGGAATGGAGCGGTTTTTGCCAAGAGAAATCAAGGTGCAGAAATTTCAGGTTGCTTGTAGGTGAAAATTTTTTTATTGAAACTGATAAAAACTATATACACAAAGCGTTTCGGCTGTTTGCAGCCTTCTTCAGGTGTATGATATTTCTGCACCTTGATTTCTTTCGGTGGCAAAGGCAGCACCATTCCTGGTCGTCCTGTCTGCATCTACTTTTTGGGATACTCCTGTTTCAGGTTCCAATCCCTCCCCACCAGGTCGGCAGCACTCTTTTGCAAATACACCCATACTTCAAGCGGGAGTTGAGCCTCAGTGTGCACAACTGTATCAGGTGAGCAAATTCCTATAGATTCTCACCCACTCAATTGATTATGTCTCACTACGCTTAGATATTTTTCTCCTTTAGGAACTTCAACACTGCTTAAGAATTGGTATCTAAGGATATTTGGAACCCTGGGTATGATATCATCAACAGAAGTCATCAAGAACCAAATACTAAGATATATCTTTATTGTTTTACCCATGCAAGGTCAAATACCTCCCCGATGGCCTTAAAAAAATCTAACATTTGCAGTAAAATTAATCTATGACTTTTCTATCTGTAAAAAAAAAAGTACTGAATTCCTTTTCAGTGCTGGAATGTAAAATCCTATCTTTTTCCCTCATGTATGGAATTATCTGCCCAGTGTCGAAGTGCACTTCGAAGTGCAAGGAACATCTCCTTCTTTGTGAAGAATAAAAACAGGACTTTGTAGCCTGATATTTAATATCCGAATCCTGTTTCTATAGTTACATTTCACAGTAAACGGAATTATGCTGTGCATCCTAGGAGCCGTGAAAAAAAAAAAGAGCAGAAAGGGAGGTGTATGCTTAAGCAACAAAGAAGGAGCTTCTAAGGAAACAAAAGCTGGCTGTTCGGCTGAAAAACGTCTCGTATGGATAGTCAGAAATGCGGCTATGCCGACAGTAACAACTGTAACATTCACAGATCAAGCATTTCTGCTGCGATATGTTGGTATGACACAAAGTCTGGATTTACAGCAGAAATGATATTACATCTAGTTGAATCCATAGGAAAACACAGATGATTTGCTAAAACTTCAATTTCCTAATGAAGTACTATTATTGCAATCAATTCATTTGAAGCAGCTCTTTAATTCAGAAACCCTCCAAAATAGGAGGGTGTCTTACCGAGAGTGTCTCTTGCGGAGCTGTACTGTCCTGTATTACATAGACAGCACATTGATTCCCTTGTGTTGGCGCTGCAGAGACATTGAACACTTACAGGGCCTGCCAGGATAAAAAAAATATATGAGATGATAGTTATTGCCAAACTGTAGCTCGCAACCATGCGAAGCCTTTCTAAGATCCTGTATAATTTAAAAATTATTGACTGAAAAAGATATAAGATCCAAAAACATCACAGAAAAAAAGAGGATACTACTAATACATGGCTAACGCCCCTTTCCTCCATTGTGTTCATGCCCATGTTGGTCGATTCCGTTGGAACTTGTGCACAAACTGCCCACAAAATGGGATTCGGGCATACGCCTCAAAACTACTGGAACAGCATGTATATCTTGAACTTGTCCTCCCACCTCTCCTCCTGTTCCTTCTTTGACCGGTTACAATCTGGCTTCCGACCGCATCACTCAACTGAAACTGCCCTAACTAAAGTCACTAACGACCTACTAACGGCCAAGAGCAAGCGAAAACTACTCTGTCCTTCTCCTGGACCTGTCTTCTGCCTTCGACACCGTGGACCATTCCCTTCTGCTACACATTCTCTCATCTCTTGGCATCACAGACTTGGCCCTATCTGGATCTCATTATACCTAACAGACCGAACATTTAGTGTTTCCCTCTCACACACCACCTCCTCACCTCGCCCCCTGTCTGTCGGTGTTCCTCAAGGCTCAGTCCTAGGACCCCTACTCTTCTCCATCTACACCTTCAGCCTGTTATAGCTCATAGAATCCCACGTTTTGCAGTATCATTTCTATGCTGAAGACACGCAGATCTATCTGGACCTGACCTCACCTCCTTACTGACCAAAATCCGCAATGTCTGTCTGCTATCTCGGCCTTCTTTGCTGCTCACTTTCTCAAACTGAACATGGACAAAACAGAATTCATTATCTTTCCCCCATCTCACTCTACCCCTCCACCAGACCTATCCATCAATGTCAATGGCTGCTCACTTTCCCCAGTCCCGTACGCTCGGTGCTTGGGGTGATCCTCGACTCTGCCCTCTCTTTCAAACCACATATCCAAGCCCTTGCCTCCTCCTGCCGCCTCAAACTCAAAAATATTTCCCGGATCCGCGCATTCCTCAACCATGAAACCACAAAAACACTAGTGCACGCCCTTATCATCTCCCGCCTCGACTACTGCAACCTCCTACTCTCCGGCCTCCCCTCTCCCCTCTAGCACTCTGGCTCCACTCCAGTCCATCCTACACTCTGCTGCCCAACTAATCCACCTGTCTCCCTGCTATTCACTAGTCTCCCCCCTATGCCAAGCCCTTCACTGGCTTCCTATTGCCCAGAGGCTCCAGTTCAAAACCCTAACCATGACATACAAAGCCATCCACAACCTGTCTCCTCCATACATCTGTGACATAGTCTACCGGTACCTACCCACACGCAACCTTCAATTCTCTCAAGATCTCCTTCTCTACTCTCCCCTCATCTCTTCTTCCCACAACCGTATACAAGACTTCTCCCGTGCTTCCCCAATCTCTGGAACTCTCTGCCGCAACACATCAGACTCTCACCAACAACGGAAACCTTCAAGAAGAACTTTAAGACCCACTTGTTCCGACAAGCCTACAGCCTGCAATGATCCTCAGTCTACTGAACCACCGCACAACCAGCTCTACCCTCTCCAAGTGTATCCTCACCCATTCCTGTAGACTGTGAGCCCTCGGGGCAGGGTTCTCTCTCCTTCTGTACTTGTACTGTATGTCCCTTGTCTTACAAATGTCTATTGTACTTGTCTATATTTCCCCTTTTCACATGTAAAGTGCCATAGAATAAATGGCGCTATATAAATTAATAATAATAATAATAATAATCTGATTGGGCTATAACTATAATGGTGCCGACCTAATCAATATGTGCTCTGACGTGTATCTTTTTCGGCCGTCTACACCTAATGTGGGTGGACACCCAGACGTAGTAGACTGCATCTAAGTGTCTGCCTCCAGTAGGCTTATACGCCCGAAAATGATGCACATCAGAGCACGCTTTGACTTTGCCGGCACCATTATAGACTATGGCCTCATTGGTGCATACGTCCAAATCCCATTTTGTGGGGGGTTTGTACTCAAGCTCCGACAGGACCACTGAGCATGGGCAAAAGCGCAATGTGAAAGGAGCCTAAAATACCAGACACTGCAGGATACATACAAGCTCCAATGGTATAAAATGGAGGTATCGTGGGTGCAAATACTGATGAACACAGGTGTCCTCAAAGATTTCAGCTGATTACTGAGGATCCAAGCAGGGGATACAATGTGAACTACTTATTGCCAAAGAACCCTTCTAAGGGACATTAACATTAGCTGATCACAGTTGTTAAATAATAGTCAATCGGGTACGTGTAAGCCAATTGGCAGTCATTTAACAGCCTGCTTGGACAGGCCCACCGCTGCCGCTTTTCCATACACACAGAACGATTGCTAATTCGAGGGTTCTGTGCCGATAGAATATCATTGCTCTCGGCAGCACATGTTCTTTTTACACAGGACAATGTACTTATTAAAATGTTTCACTTCACCCAAAGAATGAGTGTTTTGCTCATTTGTCGGGTGTTTGGTGGCCTATTTTGATAGGAAGATAATTGAGAAATGAGAAATTCTCATTCTCGCATATGTAAGTTACATGCATGATATTGTAAGGAAATGGATACACTGACCACGTTCCCCCTTGAAGATACATGTATTGGTGCAGTGTATTTTAATGTGTAATGTGAATTATGACATGCATAATTAGTGTTGGTGCTGTATTTTGCCCAACATTCGGGAGAGTTAGGGTTAATTATTGGGACTAGCCCAGAGTGGGAGGGGCAAAAGTGAATGGACAGAGACAGTTTCTTGTCAGGACTTTAGATAATACCCAGCATGCCACAGAAGCATTTCTAAGGTCTGATCAGTCTGCAGAGCTGAGTGACGTGGTGTTCCTAATGTGAGTGGAGACCAAGTCAGAGGATAGTGTGATGCTGAGTAGTGAGATGGAGAGAGAAGTGACTGAAGGACAGAGTGATGAACGGGAGACAGGTCCTGGAGCAGGATGCTTAGCAGTTAAGCACTGATTTGTAGCTCAAAGAGGTAATGGGCCAGGACCGAACAGAGAACGTGAGAAGAAGACAGCGCCAAGACGTCAGCAAGTGGAGAAGCTAAGTACCGGCCATATTGGCAAATAAGTTCCCTTAAGGGGGAAAAGGATACAGAACTGCGGATTGAGAATAGGACTCTCACTAACTGGAGTGCAGTAGTGTTCTGGGTGGTGGTGAAGAAAGAGAAACGAGGCAGAAACAAGTAAACTTGAAGAGGTAGAGAGACTGTGTGTGAAGATGCTCAGTATTGTGAAAGAAACGTTCATGAAATTATGCACCCGCTACCTATTATACAAAGTTCCCACAAAATTAATGTTAAGTAAGAGTGTTTATTTTTGAGTGGTGATCTATCTCATTGAACTGCTCAACATCCGGTTCTGGTCAGCTGGAGTCACTGGCATCATGCAGCCTGCATGAGTGTAGACTAGAGCCCCCATTGACAAAGTCCATACACCCAGCCAGGACCTACATTTCATGTAGCATGCGGGGGGCATAAGAGAAGAATACCTTTCCCTCATCCACCACCCTACTCTATGTTACATAACTAGAAGAGATATCTTATCAATATTTTCTATGGCCTCTTTGCCAGCACATCAGTAGGCAATTTTAGAGGTGTTGTCTAAAGCAAAGTGGAATCTCAATAAAATATATGATTTAATGCACCACATCTTCCAAGTACTATACTACAGTATATTTATCTGCTGTTTTTTTTCTGCCCCCTTTAAGGACTGTAAATGAACGTAACTCATACACACCAGAACGTTACGCCACTAGAGAATTTTCTGATTGTTAATACAGCCGTTTGTTACCCATCGAAAGGACACAGGTCACCGACTGATATCAATATATTCCATATTAAGCTTTATTACCATTCCACTGTCACCCAAGGGAAGACCTGCTGCATGTTTCCATTGTAATAACAATTTATTGTATTTGACCAACTCCTGAAATAATAACCAGTAAGGACACACTAAGTGCAAAATATTCCACACGTCTCAGTCTGCACTTACAGGAGGAGCACGTAGTGTTCTGGACAGCCAATTCTACTTGTCACTCCTCCACTGGATAAGTTTTCCCCATCCTCTTGATCAGCTCAAGTATTCATTTATCTAGAGTGGGAGTATTCTCCTTTTATGTTGAGTGGCGTGAGAGCTGCTATTGGTTTATAATAATGTGAATAAGGTCCTCCTGATGATCCACATGATCGGGGAAAGACACGTAAGTGATAGCAAGGCAGATTTCATGGCAAATGGTGACACATAGCACCCCATTAATTCCCTTGTAACAATTCTAGTGATTCATCTTAGAGGTCTGATCTGACATGGAATATTTTAGAGGTGTCTTTTATTATGGGCTCACCTGGTAAGAAGGGAATGCAAAGCTATGGTCAGGGTGAGTAGCACAGACAGGAGGCATTAATGCAGCAGAACTGGACTAAACAGATTGCATGTGAAATAGTGAGGTCCAGTAGAGCTGGATAAACAGGACAGCACATGGACAAGCAGAGTTTAAAGTGCTAGATATCACACAGAAGAGAGTGTGGACAGCACCTTGGATCAGTAGATTCGAGCGAGCAGGCTGGAACCATGAAGCAGCAGAGTTGAGTGTGTGGATAAGATTTGGCTCTTCACTGCAGTTATACCGAATCAAGTTTTCATATTATTTTAGTGATGATAAAATCAGAAGATTGGAAAATAATTTTTAGGAGTAGTATCACTATTTTCCGAGACCCATAACATTTTAATTTATTGGTCGATAGAGCTGTATGATGGCTTAATTTTTCTGGGGCGAGAAAACGTTTTCATTCATAACATTTTGGGATAGATATGACATTTTAATCACTTGTTAGAGCATATTTTGTGGTTTTACAGCAACTAAAAAAAACGTAATTTTAGCATTCTTTTAATTTTTCCACTTATGGTGTTTACCGATTGGGTTAACTATGTTTATATTTTGATAGATCAGACTTTTCTAAACATGGCGATACCACATGCATGTATTTTTTCTTTCATTTTTTATCAGATTTATTTTTAAAGAGGCAAAATGAGTTGATTTGGACTTTTGTGCTTTTTTAATTTTTTTCATATTTTTTTATTTTCTTTTACTTTTTACTGTTCATTTTAACCCCGCGATCATCTGATCACTTGTGCTATTTAAAACAATACCACAGCATTGCTATATATAGTATAAAATTACGGTCGCCTTTGAAGCCCGGCAACAGGCTAGGTTTCAAGGAAGCTCTGTAATAAGAAGCATGGAGGTCCTCAACAGACCCTCGGATGTTACAGCAACCCATCGGTGATCAGCAATCATGTTACAGGCGTGCCGATGGGCGCATTGAATGACCCGCCCCCTGAACTGGAGCTTTGTTAATGCTGCTGTCAGAGATTGACAGCAGCATTTAAGAGGTTAACAGTCAAGGGCAGCGCTTTGCGGTACATGGGATTGTTAGAGAAGTCGGGGATGCCATCAAGTAAGCCTTTCATTGAGCTCCAGTCCAAGAGTCACAGATTTGTGATGCGGCCACTAGACCAGGTCCTGTGATTTGAATCACACCATCTCTAGCTGCTATTGTTCTCTTCAACACAAATTGTACTTCACACTGTCGAGAATTATAATCTTTTGTGCAAACCAAATATTAATATTTTCTAATTCGTCAGGTGATCAACAGCCTTTATAGACTATATGATTATCGTGAATGAGTGGTCCTAGGAATTCTTGCTTACAATAATCATACAGTGTGAATTCACCCTTATTCTTTGTAAAAAAAAAAAAAAAAGCATCCATTGGCAAGTACGCCTTCAAGCATGCTTTGCATTATCAGCAAGAAGGGCTTGGGACTTATTAGATAGAGACATTGTTTAGAGGACCTATATTTCCTATTTATTTTATATTTTAAATTTTGCTGACGGATTCTCTTTAAGGGATATATATTATCATTATTGCCTGAGAATGTATGTTAGAATAATATTAATGTTGAACGAACATTGGAAATGTAAGTGTAGGACATTTTCTCATACTTATTGCGGTTGTCAGCCCGTGGAGCTGTACGCTGTGCATTACAAATTTCACTTACATTGAACAAATAAGATCTTGCTGCTGTGTTCACATAAGCTGTAATTTACAGAAGTTTGTACAATCATTTAATGATCCTTACCATGACAGCTCTTCCTTTCTCCTTCCCAACACATATCTCATCTCTATGAGTTGACAAATGAACCCAATCATTTCGCCTCTGAAAATATAATTTGCCTTGCAATTAATGTCCATGCTCCCAGCTCTGGACACTAGTATTTGGGAGTGTGTAGAGCTGCTGCAAGGTCTTGTGATGAACCCATATTTTCTTAATTTATTTGAAAATAATTTATGGCCTCTCTTTCAATGGAAACTGCAAAAAAAAGTTAAAATGTCTAATTAAAAATGAAAACAATGTTATATTGTTCAAGAAATGTTCAAATACTTTACATACACCCGAATGCGCATGGTAAATAATACCTCACTTTAGGCTTGTGTGGTACATGGACAGATACTGGCTCATGACTGGTGCATGCACCATTAGTTGAAGATCCCTATTTATTATATTGATGGTCTGACCATACACGAAAAGCACTTTTCACATATTGTGCCCCCTCTATTTCCTTATAGATTGTAATCTTGTGAGCAGGGCCCTCACTTCTGTAACAATTGAACTATGTGTTACTTTGTATAGTCTTTATTGTCTGTACATGTCTCCACTCAATTGCAAAGTATTGCAAAATATGTTGGAACTATAAAAATAAAATTATTATTATTTGTCATGGAGCACTGCTGTCTTTGAGCTATGAGTGCCGACCAAGATTTGATTGCTATCCTCATCCTTGTGTCATGCCCCTCTGCTTCTGTACTTGCCCCCTCCCTTTAACACTGTGAAGAATATGGGGGAGTTAATGGCAGCTTACAATCCTCCTTCAGCATGTGTTGCTGTAACAGAACAACAGGATTAGCAGGTAGTCCAGCCACACCAGCTAGTATCCTAGCTAATACATGATGACCTTCTGTGGAGCCAACAGTGTGTAACTGCTTTGTCTAGTTAGATAGGATTTCATAAAGAGATTTAAGGAGAATATGGCGTTATTGTACATCCTAGCCACATACCGGTTAAATTTTTGTGATCCCTGGAACGCTTCCAAGGTCTTAATCTAGCACCCCTGGGTGGGGAGCTACGCAGAACAGCTAGTAGAAGCCAGGAAGTGAAGCTATGTTTGGTCTCCAAGCGTAACTGGGGTCTAGCCAGATCCGATGGCGCCAGAACTGCTGCCCTATGACCTTGGGAAGTTATGATCCTTCATAGGTTTTGAGAATTTTAGCTTCAAACACCCAGGGAAGAGTGATAAGGCCCCTTCCGTGGAGGAAAGGAGGGACCAACCAAAGGGATAAAGGCTTGTGTAAGACCATGTGCACTCCCTTTGTCAGCTTGCTGTTCATTTCTAAAGGAGGGGGGCACGTCGAGTAATGTGCTGGGAGGAAAGGAAGTCAGCTGGCAGCCCAAGACCCCATGTGGCCCATGGTCAAACATCAAACCAGTAATTGACATGATTCATCTGCTTAGGTCTATTGTATGTCTCTTGTATTTGCATAACTGATCATGTATACAGTACAGACGAAAAGTTTGGGCACACCTTCTCATTTAAAGATTTTTCTGTATTTTCATGACTATGAAAATTGTACATTCACACTGAAGGCATCAAAACTATGAATTAACACATGTGGAATATATATATTTAACAAAAAAAGTGTGAAACAACTGAAAATATGTCTTATATTCTAGGTTCTTCAAAGTAGCCACCTTTTGCTTTGTTGACTACTATGCACACACTTGGCATTCCCTTGATGAGCTTCAAGAGGTAGTTGCCGGAAATGGTCTTCCAACAATCTTGAAGGAGTTCCCAGAGATGCCTAGCACTTGTTGGCCCTTTTGCCTTCACTCTGCGGTCCAGCTCACCCCAAACCATCTCGATTGGGTTCAGGTCTGGTGACTCTGGAGGCCAGGTCATCTGGCGTAGCACCCCATCACTCTCCTTCTTGGTAAAATAGCCCTTACACAGCCTGAAAGTGTGTTTGGGGTCATTGTCCTGTTGAAAAATAAATGATGGTCCAACTAAACGCAAACTGGATGGAATAGCATGCTGCTGCAAAATGCTGTGGTAGCCATGCTGGTTCAGTATGCCTTCAATTTTGAATAAATCCCCAACAGTGTCGCTAGCAAAGCCCCTCCACACAATCACACCTCCTCCTCCATGCTTCACGGTGGGAACCAGGCATGTAGAGTCCATCCGTTCACCTTTTCTGCATTGCACAAAGACACAGTGGTTGGAACCAAAGATCTCAAATTTGGACTCATCAGACCAAAGCACAGATTTCCACTGGTCTAATATCCATTCCTTGTGTTCTTTAGCCCAAACAAGTCTCTTCTGCTTGTTGCCTGTCCTTAGCAGTGGTTTTCTAACAGCTATTTTACCATGAAAGCCTGCTGCACAAAGTCTCCTCTTAACAGTTGTTGTAGAGATGTGTCTGCTGCTAGAACTCTGTGTGGCATTGACCTGGTCTCTAATCTGAGCTGCTGTAAACCTGCGATTTCTGAGGCTGAGGTGACTCTTGGTCTTCCTTTCCTGGGCGGTTCTTATGTGAGCCAGTTTCTTTGTAGTGCTTGATTTTTTGCAACTGCCCTTGGGGACACTTTCAAAGTTTTCCCAACTTTCCGCACTCACTGACCTTCATTTCTTAAAGTAATGATGGCCACTAGTTTTTCTTTACTTAGCTGCTTTTTTCTTGCCATAATACAAATTCTAACAGTCTATTTAGTAGGACTATCAGCTGTGTATCCACCAGACTTCTGCACAACACAACTGATGGTCCCAACCCCATTTATACGGCCAGAAATCCCACTTATTAAACCTGACAGGGCACACATGTGAAGTGAAAACCATTTCTGGTGACTACCTCTTGAAGCTCATCAAGAGAATGCCAAGAGTGTGCAAAGCAGTCATCAAAGCAAAAGGTGGCTACTTTGAAGAACCTAGAATATAAGACATAATTTCAGTTGTTACACACTTTTTTGTTAAGTATATAATTCCACATTGTTAATTCATAGTTTTGATGCCTTCAGTGTGAATTTACAATTTTCATAGTCATGAAAATACAGAAAAATCTTTAAATGAGAAGGTGTGTCCAAACTTTTGGTCTGTACTGTATGTATAACCATTGTCTATATAGTGTATTGTCTAGTGTGCCCTTAAAACGAACCTGTCGTCAAATTTGGCCAATACAAGTTATGACCACCGCCTTTCAGGGCTAATATACAGCATTCTGTAATGCTGTATATAAGCCCCCATTCCAACCTGCAAGAGAAGAAAAATAAGTTTTATTATACTCACCCGGGGGGTGGTCCGGTCTGATGGGTGTTGCAGGTCCTGTTCCGGCGCCTCCCATCTTCTTGCAATGCCGCCCTCCTGCTTACTTCATGGCTACCCGGCATCGCGCTCCTGTGCTGGCGTACTTATCAGCCCTGTTCAGGGCAGAGGAAAGTACTGCAGTGTGAATGTGCAATTTTCATAGTCATGAAAATACAGAAAAATCTTTAAATGAGAATGTGTGTCCAAACTTTTGGTCTGTACTGTACATTTACAAATCCTTATGTTACAGTCCACGATTTATAGACCACCAGTGGGTATCTTGACCCAAACTTAATAGCCTCATAGGCAAACATGAGGGTGTCAAGTTCAAGTCAGGAAACCCGTAGCCAGTCAGCAGGGCCGGCTCCAGGTTTTTATGGGCCCCGGGCGAAAGAGTCTCAGTGGGCCCCCTTAACACAGACCACGATTCATGATGCACAGATACTGCAGAGAAATCTGGGTATAGCACAATGCCAAACACTTCTCTTCTTCCATTACATGACTGATATCTATTGTAAATTGTACAATAGCTCAAAAACCGCCAAATCCTCACAGCGCACAGTACAGACTGGACAGTACAGTCCTCCATACAATATTATGGGCACCACATAGTCTCCCCTCATCACCCATATAATACCATATAATACCCGCCATCCCCATATAATGCTCCATACAGAATACTGGACCCAATATAATGCTCCATACAGAATACTGGACCACATATAATTCTCCATGCAAAATATGGAGCTCTCCTCTACACTGTGCTGCGTTCTGCACTGTTACGGCTCAGGAAAGGGTGCTGTGGAAAGACTCCCCATTATCATCATCATTGCCTGCCCATTATCATCATCATTGTCTCCTCTCATCATCATTGCCTGCCCATCATCATCATCATTGCCTCCCAATCATCATCATTGTCTCCCCATTAATATCATCATCATCATTGCCTTCCCATTATCATTGCCTCCCCATTAATATCATCATCATCATTGCCTTCGCATTATCATTGCCTCCCCATCATCATCATCATCATCATTGCCTCCTCACCACCATCACTGCCTCCCCCCACCACCATCACACATACAGCACCGCAGGCAGCACTCTCTCACATACACACACACAGGCACACACGCACACACACACACACACACACATCGATCTCACCTGTCCGGCGTCTGTGCGCTGCTGTGAGAGAGGAAGCGCCAGCGCAGGCACCCCTGGAGCTCGGAGCTGCGGCAGCGGAGGCACGGGGAGAGGTGAGTATTGCGCCGGGTGCTGCCGGGGCCCTGAGCAAGCGGGGGGCCCAGTGGCGGCGCTGACACTGCTAACGGGCGCCGGGGTGCCCGGCGGCGAGTGGGCCCCCCCGCCTGCTCAGGGCCCCGGGGTGTGCCGGGTGCTGACGCCGGCCCTGCCAGCCAGTGACATGGATGTGTGAATCTGGCCTAAATGTTTTAGAAATTAGTGATTTAGTTATTATATTTCCTTTATTTAAATTGTGTTTCCGATTCCTACTTCTGTACAGGTAAGTAAAACTTTTTTATGTAATCTCAGTAGGGGTAAACTAAGATAAAATAACCCAGGTGTTTTTAGTTCAGCATGCAGATCAGACAGTGGGTGATGAAGGCATAAACTTACTTAAGTAGGTCAGCTCTCTTTCAGGCTAACATTAGTGAGCTACAAAGACAGTGCCTGACTAATTTTATATGCTCCTCGTTTTCCTTTCTTCATTATGAAGCAAAAGAAATGCTTAAAGGAAAAGTACCATAATTTACTGTATATTCTCTATTAGGAATTAGTTCACTAATACTTTGATTACATCTGACCATCAAATTCATAATAAGTTGCGCCACCAGAGTTGTGTAACTTACTCCAGAAATGTTTGCCAGCCCCCAGCTGTAGTACATTTCTGGCGGTGGCGCAAACTGGGTATCAGCGTAATACCACGGATGCTGCAATAAATGGATGTGTGCTATGCCATTGTTAATGAGCCACTAACTTTCTGCACAGCCCACAAGAAACAACATTTCTAGGGTAGAATATGGCTATAATATGACAGTCTATAGAATATCGAACAATTTCATACAGAATGTAGCAGAAAATTATGCTCTATGCCATTGCATATAATCAGTGGTATGGTATTCTCTAATATAGTTGTGCTCAAAAGTTTACATACCCCGGCAGAATTTTTGCTTTCTTGGCCTTTTTTCAGAGAAAAGAATGATAACAACAAAACTTTTTCTCCATATATTGTGAAACTACTGTGTTTTCTCTTTTTAAATCATGACAACCCAAAACATCCAAATGACCCTGATCAAAAGTTCATATACCCTGGTGATTTTGGTCTGAAGTGATAACATGCACAGAAGTTGACACAAATGGGTTTGAATGGCTACTGAAGGTAACATCCTCACCTGTGACCTGTTTGCTGGTAATCAGTATGTGTGCATAAAAGCTGAGTAAATTTCAGGGATCCAGACTCTTGCATCTTTCATCCAGCCACTGATGAAAGTTGAGCGAAACTGGTCAGTCAGATTCATAAGTCGCCGACTTTAGCCAAAGTGGGGTTTCGTTGGCCGAAACCCGACCATAGCGTGCAGTCGGCCATGCGATCGGCAAAACGATCGCCTAAGTCGGTTTTCCCAGAATGCTTTCAGGAGCCTTTTTTCAGTCAATGAGCAAGGACGTATACTGCGGGCAACGAAATTACATGTGCAGCGTCCACCACCATCTTAGAGAAGGGCATTGCACTGCACTGATTGGCTTGCTTTGGGGGGCGTCATAGTGTCTATAAAAGCCCTGAGCGTCGACCTCCATTTTACTTCTGCTGATCTTAACAGTAGGGAGAGGTTCTGACGCTGTTTATCAGTAGGGAGAGAGAAGTTCTTCTGTGCTTGTGCTGATAGCAATTGTGCTGTACAGTTAGTGACAGGGGAGGATTTTCTTGTGTGCAGCAGCGCTGGTTATTAGGCTGCCTGCTAGCTGTATTGCTGTGTGTACACTGCTGTGCAGACTGATTTTTACACAGCACTAATACTTTTATTCTTTTTTTCTGCACAGTTACCGACCGTTCACTTTTTCCCACACCGTATAGAGCTTTACGCTCCTCACACACTACCGTGTACCGGCTGGTATCACGGACAAATACATGCTGACTATCTGTGTGTGACTCTGGAAATATATACGGAGATTGAAATTTTCCCCTACACCGTATACAGCTGTCCGCTTCTGATACAGTACCGTATATCTGCTCTTTGTATTACGGTGAAATCCATACTGAGAGAGCGTCTGTGTGTGACTCCGGAAATATATATACGGAGATTGAAATTTTCCCATACACCGTATACAGCTGTCCGCTTCTGATACAGTACCGTATATCTGCTCTTTGTATTGCGGTGAAATCCATACTGAGTGAGCATCTGTGTGTGACTCCGGAAATATACACGGAGATTAAAATTTTTCCCTACACCGTATACAGCTGTACGCTCCTCATACAGTACCATATATCTGCTGGTATTTTTGGTACACTTTCCCAAACATGAGGAAGTATGGTGGAAAAGGCCACGGATGTGGGCGAGGGGGGCCAGCTGGTACTGATGGTGGTGGTAGTGCATCTGCTGGTAGTGCCAAAAGCACAATAGCACCTAAGGCAGGAGGTGTTGAGCCTGTGTCATCGTCTGGCTCCAGAAGGCCTGGAAGGCTCCCTTTACTGGGAGTAGGTAAACCACTTTTAAAACCAGAGCATCAGGAACAGGTTTTGGTTTACATTGCCGAAACAGCCTCCAGCTCTATCGCCTCCACTTCTGAAGTTTCAAAAAATGCAAGCACTGAGTCGTCACTGCAGGCTCCTGGTCAGGAACAACACCTTTCCTTGAGTCCTTCACCCTCACCACTAGTGAAGGATGTGGCAGGCCACACTTCAGATTACTCCATGGAGCTCTTTTCACATACCATGCCTGAGTTATCAAGTGAAATCCTGAATTCCCCAGTCCAAGATGAATATGACATGGAGTGCACTGATGCACAGCCAGTGCTATATGATTCTGCTGGTACATTCACCCAGAGCACTGCATTGCCCTCGCAGTCTACTGAGCCAGATTCTGACCCTGATGAAACTCAGGTGCCCCTTCCTGCATACTATACCACCTTACACGGTGACACAGAGGAAGGTGCAGATGAAATTGAAGAGAAGGTGATGATTGACCCAGTTATTGACCCGGATTGGCATCCTTTGGGGGAGAGGGTGCTGCTGGCAATAGCTCAGAGGAGGATCCGCAGCAGGCATCGACATCGCAGCTGCGGTTATCTGGCAGGCCCGTTGCAGTCCAAAAACGTGTTAAAAAACAAAAAGAGTTGCAGGACAGCTTGGCCAGACGGTCAAATTAGCACAGCGTGCAAGCCCTGAAAATTTATCCCATATACCAGTTGCATGCTTAGACATTTAAACACCATGCACTTGCAAGCGTGGATGGACTGCAAAACCTCACTGGCTTTGAACGCCTACATTGCCAAACTGATCTCATTAGAGATGATGCCCTTCTGTTTGGTTGAAAACGCAGCGTTCCGAGAGCTCATGGCCTACGCTGTCCCACGCTATGACCTACCCAGTCGGCACTTCTTTTCTAGAAAAGTCATCCCTACCCTCCACCTGCATGTGAAAGACCACATTGTCCATGCACTCAAACAATCAGTGAGTGGAAAGGTGCACCTCACCACAGATGCATGGGCAGTAGGCATGGTCAGGGCTGTTACGTGTCCATCACTGCGCACTGGGTTAATGTGGTGGATGCAGGGTCCACAGGGGACAGCGGCGGTGGGACAGTGCTGCCTAGCCCACGGTATAGGCAACAGTTGGCTGTAGGCGTTCGACCCTCCTCCTCCTCCAGAAGCAAAAGCTCGTCGACAAAGCGCAGTCACATGAGCACTCCATCCGCAGCTGCCAGTGTTGCACACGAGGTGTCCCACTATCGAACAGCTAGTGGTAAGCATCAGCAGGCTGTTTTAAAGATGATGTCTTTGGGCGACAACAGACACACCGCGGAGGTACTGGCTGACTACTTGCAGCGAGAAACTGAGTCATGGCTGGGCAGTCTACATCTTGAGCCAGGAAAGGTAGTCAGTGATAACGGACATAATTTTGTGGCGGCCATAGCACTGGCAAAACTCAGACACATACCTTGCCTGGCTCACACCTTGAACCTGGTGCTGCAGTGCTTCATAAATAATTATCCGGAGTTACCAGCCCTGCTCCATAAAGTGCGAAGACTGTGCTCGCACGTCCGTCGCTCGCCCGTAGACTCCAGTCGTATGCAGAGGCTGCAGCGATCGCTCCACCTCCCAAGCACTGCCTAATCATAGACGTTGCAACAAGGTGGAACTCCACCATGCACATGGCTGAGAGGTTGTGCGAACAGAGGCAGGCTGTAATGCATTTGTGGGAGGATACACGGGCAGGCAATTTGAGGACAGACATCGAGTTGTCGGGTGTGCAGTGGACAAAGCTGAAAGACCTGTATAAAGTCCTTCAGTGTTTTGAGGAATGCACACGGCTGGTAAGCACAGACGACGCCATCATAAGCATGAGCATCCCACTTATGCGTCTGCACATGCAAACTTTGACGCACATTAAGGATCAGGCGTCTGCAGCGGAGGAGGAGGGAAGCCATGATGACACTCAGGCATTGTCTGCTCAGGGAACTGTCCTGGATGAGGTGGAGGAAGAAGAGGAAGAGGAGGATGAGGGGGATGATTATTTTGGGGAGGAGGATGCTTCTCAGGGTGCAAGAGAAAATGTTGGCTTGCCAAGGTCAGGTACAGGGTTTGTGCATGACAGGAGGGATGTGGATTTGGCAGAAAGAGCTCCTCCACCCACCACTGGCAGTGCATCATTCACACCTGGAACATTGGCGCACATGTGTTATTATGGCTTGCGGATCCAAAAAGGGACCCCGGCATTGCCAAAATTATGAAGGATGACGACTACTGGTTGGCCAGCATACTCGATCCACGCTATAAAGGCAAATTACAGAACATCATGCCACAGGATAACCTACAGCTAATATTGGCGAACAAACAAGTATCTCTGGTAAACAATTTGTTAGAGGCATTCCCAGCACACAGCAGCGGTGCAGGTTCTACCACAAGCCGTACTGGGCAACATGGAAGAGGTGTTCGTGGTGCACACAGCCGAAGTGGCGTTGGAGACAGGGGTTTCATGACCATGTTGTGGTCTGATTTCTCGAGTAAGGCTCACACGACTGGTAATACTGAATCGAATTGCAACAGACAGGAGACAGCAGTTGTCAACTATGGTTCAAAATTACTTCTCCTCCCCTATCATGTTCTCCCTCACAGTTCATTCCCCTTTGACTACTGGGCCTGTAAACTGGACACCTGGCCTGAATTGGCACAATATGCCTTACAGGAGCTCGCTTGCCCTGCTGGTAGTGTGCTATCAGAAAGAGTCTTCAGTGCTGCTGGATCAATCCTGACAGAATGGACCCGGCTGTCGACCCAAAATGTAGGTGATCTCACCTTCATTAAAATGAATCATGCCTTGATTTCAAAGGATTTTGTACCACCTTCCCCTGATGACACATAGGTTGCCAGCAAAATGGCTCGCTTTGCCCTTCTCTTCCTCCGACTTCTCCAATTCCTCCATTTGCAGCTGCCGAACGTCCAGCCACACCTCAAGATATGCCAGTTTTTCCACCTCCCTAACTGGGCTGTACCCCCCCTCCAGGTCCGGCGGCAGCACCTGGCGCACCCAGGCAAGTGCCGGGGCCCTGAGGAGGTGGGGGGCCTACTCGCCGTCAGAGACACCGGCGTACTATGAGGGGCCCTTTGCCAGTTCCCAGCGCCCACGAGTGTGCCCCCCCTGCTTGCTCAGGGCCCCAGCACTTGCAATACTTACCTCTCCCTGCTCCACCGCTGTGACGTCTTCCGCGTTTCCTGACAGTGACATTCAGGTCAGAGAGCACGATGACATCACGTCTGTGCGCCCTCTGCCTGAACAGTCACAGTGCAGAGAGCTGGAAGATGGCGATGCTGAGGAGTCCAGAGTAGAGCAGTGCCCAGCGAGGAGAGGTATTTCATTTTTTTTTTGTTTGGAGCAATATATGGGGAGCATTATACACTGGAGAATTATATATGGGGCCCATCATACACTTGAGCATCATAGATAGGGTCCCCTTATACACTGGAGAATTATATATGGGGTCCATCATACACTTGAATGTCATAGATAGGGCCCATTATACACTGGAGCATTATATATGGGGCCCATCATACACTGGAGCATTATAAATGGGGCCCATCATACACTGGAGCATCATATATGGGGCCCATTATACACTGTAGCATCATATGGGGCCCATTATATATGGAGCATTATATAGGCCCATCATACACTGGAGTATCATCCATGGGGCCCATTATATATGGCGCATCATATGGGGCACTTTATATATGGAGCATCACATGGAGCCCATTATATATGGATCATTATATATGGGGACCATTATATTTGGAGCATTATAAGGGGCTCATCATACACTGGAGCATCATGTATGGGACCCATCATATACTAGAGCATCATATGGGGTTCATTATTTATGCGGCATCATATAGGGCCCTTTATATATGGAGCATCATATGGAGTACATATGGGGCCTATTCTGTATGGAGCATTATATGGAGCCCATTCTGTATGGCGCACTATGTGGTGCCCATAATACTGTATGGAGGACTATACTGTCCGATTTTTGAGCTATTGTAGAATTTACAATAGATATCACTCATGTAATGTAAGAAGTGAAGTATTTGGCATTGTACTATACCTATATTTCTCTGCCGTATCGGAACATCATGAATTGTGGTATGTGTTAAAGGAGCCCACTGAGACTCTTTGGCCCGGGGCCCACGAAAACCTGGAGCCAGCCCTGCCCCCCCACAACTTTAGCCAAATAACCCCCAGTTTTCATTGCGTTACTTTTATTATAAAGTAAATTAAGGTTGACAAGCTTAAGCAATAAGAATTGATGTTGTTGGATTGAAATGGGCACTGTAGGTGTGTTTACTGTCCTCCACTCACTGCCGACTTTTATTCCCCATTGACTTGCATTGGGGTCGGCTTTTCGACTCCGACTTGACTTCTTCCGATAGTCTGCCGACTTCGTTCGACTCGACTTTTGGAAAAGTCGAGCCGACCGAAACCCGACTCGACCCTCCCGTAGGCAAAGTCGCTCATCTCTACCACAGATGTTTCTGGATTGTGAATTGCTATGGAGCTACGGGAAAAGGTAGTTGAACTGTATAAAACAGGAAAGGGATACAAAAAGATATCCAAGGAATTGATAATACCAGTTAGAAGCGTTCAAACTGTGATTAACAAATGGAATATCAAGGGCTCTGTAAAAACAAAACAACGGTAAGGTAGACCAACAAAAGTTTTATCCACTACTGCCAGGAAAATTGTTCGGGATGCAAAGAAAAACCCACAAATAACATCAGCTGAAATACTGGACTCTCTGAAAACTAGGAGGCACTTGAAGAAAAACGGGCCTCAAAACTTCTGAAAGAAGGTAATTTGGAGTGATTAGACCAAAATTGAAATTTTTGTCCACAACCATAAACGTTACATTTGGAGAGAGGTCAACAAGGCCTATAATGAAAGGAACACCATTCCTACTGTAAAGCACTGAGGTGGATCGCTGATGTTTTGGGGAGGTGTGAGCTACAAAGGCACAGGAAACTTGGTCAAAGATGTAGGAAAGATGAATTCAGCACGTTATGAGCAAATATGGGAGGCAAATTTGCAATCATCAGCCCGGAAGCAGCGCATGGGATGTATTTGGACGTTCCAACATGAACGTTTTCTGCACCACTGAACAGAGGCCAGATGGAGTCCACAGTAACTCTACTGCCTCATTATAGTGAATGGATCCCTCGGGGGTTTCATCTGAATTACATCACATGGAGATTTAAGGGGAAGCCCCAATGTAAGCGCTCAGCGTAGAGCACCGGATAAATGTGATCCCAAACGTTATGTAAGATGTTCCTAATAAAAGTTTCAACTCAATACACAAAAAAGCAAGCCCTCACTCAGGTCCATCATCTGTTAATGGAAATATAGGGGGCTTCCAAGTTACTGGTAGAACAAAAGCTCTGGACAATCGAAATGGGCCTCGCCCCCCAAAAGAAATTCAACAAATTCTCCGCTGCCAAATCCAAATGCCCCCCTCCCTTCTGAGCCCCACAATGTACCTAAACCACAGTTAGTGTCCACATGTTTGACATTGCTGTAGCAAAGAGAGTTCCGTCTAATTTATCGATGCATGAGCTGGCACAATGTACCGGCACTACATCGGTTTGCAATTTTCACTGTTTGCCAATAGCTCTTTCTCCCACCTGAGTCTTCCCATATCTCTAAGTAGTACTGTACAGCCACATATAGGTATTTTTACATTCAGCAGAAATTGTTGGGCACATTTTTATGCCTTTTTTACCCACTTCTTATGTGAAAATATAAAATGAAAAAAAAATTTTGGTGGTACAAATGTCATTATTTTTTTCTTCATTGCCCAATTGTATAAAATTCTTTGACCCACCTGTGGTGTCAGTATGATCACTGCACCCCTTGGGGAATTCATTGAGAGGTTTTATTTGTAAAATGGGGTCACTTATGTTTTTTTTTGCTGTTCTAGCACCTCAGGGGCACTGCCAATTTGACATGGCACACTCAAACTAGTCCAGCAAAATGTGAACTCCAAAATGGCACTTATTTCCTTATGGTCTTTGCACTGTGCCTCAAAAGTAGTTTTCACATATACCTCATATGTGGTCAAAAACTACTTTTGAAGCACAGTGTAAAGCTCAGAAACATCAAACATCAAATTTTGGGGTCCATTTTCTTCTGCTATCCTTGTGAAAATAAAAAAATAGAGCTAAAATTACATTTTAGTGGGGAAAATGTGTATTTTTATTTTCACAGGTCTACGTTATAAACTTTTGTAAAGCAGCTGGGGGTTCAAGGTGCTCTCCACACATCTAGATAAGTTTCCTGAGGGGTCTAGTTTCCAAAATGGTGTCACTTCTGTGGCTTTTCCACTATTTATACACATCAGGGGCTTTCCAAATGCAACATGGCTTCAACTAATTATTCCAGCAAATATTGCATTTAAAAAGTCACCCAAACAGTAGTTTCCCCCACATATGGGGTATCTTTGTACTAAGGAGAAATTGAACTACAAATTGTATGGTGCAATTTCTCATGTTACTCTTCTGAAAATGCAAAATTTGGGACTAAAAAACATTTTTGTGGGGAAAATGTAATTTTTTTATTTCACGGCTCATTGTTATAAAATTCTGTGAAGCCCTTGGGGTTTCAAAGTGATTACCACACATCTATATAAGTTTCCTCATGAAATTTTACATTGAAAAAGTCAAATGGCGCTCCTTCCCTTCCAAGCTCTGCCGTTGCCTAAAGAGTGGTTTTCTCCCACATATGGGTATCGGTATGCCCCACATATGGGGTATTGGACCCCTCAATGTCACTTCAAATGTGAAGTGTTCCCTAAAAAAATGATTTGGTAAATTGTTGTAAAAATGAGAAATTGCTGGTCAGCCCTTATAACTTCCTAAAAAAATTATGTTTCAACAATTGTTCTGATGTAAAGTAGACATGTGGGAAATGTTGTTTATTAAATAAAGTAAAAAATTTTCTGAGAAAAAGTTACATGTTCATTTTTTCCTTGCACATTCTAAAAAATTAATGTGAAGCACCTGAAGGGTTAATAAACTTCTTGAATGTGGTTTTCAAGAACTTGAGGGGTGCAGTTTTTAAAATGGTTTCACTTTTTGGTATTTTCTGTCATATGGGCCCCCAAACTCACTTCAAGTGCGAGGTGGTCCCTAAAAAAATGGTTTATTAAATTTTGTTGGAAAATTAGAAATTGCTGATCAATTTTAACCCTTATAACTTCCTAGGGAAAAAAATTGAGTTTCAAAAATTGTGCTGATGCAAAGTAGACATGTGGGAAATGTTATTCATTAACTATTTTATGCAATATGACTCTAGTTTAATAGCTAAATTTTCAAAGGTTTTGCAAAATTTCCATTTTTTTCACAAATAAATGCAAGTCATATAAAAAATTTTACAACTATCATAAAGTGCAATATGTCATGAAAAAACAATTTCAGAATCATTTTGATCCGTTCAAGCGTTCCAGAGTTATTACCTCCTAAAATGACAGTCATCAGAATTTTCAAGACTGTGAAAATTGTAGAATCATACTGAAGGCATCAAAACTATGAAGTAACACATGTGGAATTATACATTACACTTTACAAAAAAGTGTGAAACAACTGAAAATATGTCTTATATTCTAGGTTCTTCAAAGTAGCCACCTTTTGCTTTCATTACTGCTTTGCACGCAGAAAAGGTGAACGGATGGACTCTACATGCCTGGTTCCCACTGTGAAGCATGGAGGAGTGGTGTGATGGTGGGGGTGCTGGTGACACTGTTGGGGATTTATTCAAAATTGAAGGCATAGTGAACCAGCATGGCTACCACAGCATCTTGCAGCGGCATGCTATTCCATCCGGTTTGCGTTTAGTTGGACCATCATTTATTTTTCAACAGGGCAATGACCCCAAACACACCTCCAGGCTGTGTAATTGCTATTTGACTGAGAAGGAGAGTGTTGGGGTGCTATGCCAGATGACCTGGCCTCCACAGTCACCAGACATGAACCCAATCGAGATGGTTTGGGGTGAGCTGGACCGCTCACCTCTTCAATTTTGAATAATCCCCAACAGTGTCACCAGCAAAGCACCCCCACACCATCACACCACCTCCTCCATGCTTCACGGTGGGAACTAGGCATGTAGAGTCCATCCGTTCACCTTTTCTGTGTGCAAAGCAGTAATCAAAGCAAAAGGTGGCTACTTTGAAGAACCTAGAATATAAGAAATATTTTCAGCTGTTTCACACTTTTTTGTAAAGTGTAATGTATAATTCCACATGTGTTAATTCATAGTTTTGATGCCTTCAGTGTGATTCTACAATTTTCATAGTTATGAAAATACAGCAGAATCTTTGAATGAGAAGGTTTGTCCAAACTTTTGGTCTGTACTGTATATATTGCTGACATGAAGCACTCAATGGTTTCTCGATATGGCAGTGTAAGGAGGAAGACTGGGCTGCGGGTACCGTGCAATGCCGGGTCCGGAACTGTCGAGGCTGCAGCCAGTGTTGCCGGGTGGAAAGAATGGGAAACCGGACAGGACCCATGACCTGGTTAGAGGGGGCGTCATAAGAACAGGCAGGGAGCAGGAAGCGTGGGAAAAAGAGAGAAGGTTCCCACCGGCGGAGAGAAGAGGAAGCAGGGGTGTACCACGCTCCGCAGAGAGAGAGAAATTGCGGAGTCGTGCCCCGGAAGAGCTTACGTGAGAGCCCCCAAGAGTCAGTGAGCACGCAGAGCATTGGGCGCTCAGCTAAGCAGTGTGCGGTGCTCGCATTGAAAAGCAAGTGCCAGTTGCAGGATCGTGAGGTGTGTTCCCCCTCCTTGCCAGGCATGCATCGGACAGAGACTTCTAGAGCACTTTCCACTTCGGCTTTACTGATTAATGAACTAGGGGCTCAACGGGCAAAACCTTTGACTGCCCATTGCTGCCAGAAGCTAGACCGTGGTTTGGCAGGTTACGCCTGAAGATGCCATGCCGGCAGTTGCCGGTATATCAGCTCTCATCGGACTGCATGCAAACGAGTAAAATAGAAATCATGATAAGTAAAGTTTAATAAGGAGACTGTTGGGTTACACCATAATTTTTACTGTTTATTGTCTATTGTCTCCCTGCAAGGAGATCAGTTCTTCTTTCTTTGTTATAAATTAAATTGCATTGTTAAGCATTGTTCTACATTTCCTGCCTTTCTGTATCCTGATACCTGCTTACAGCAGAACACAGTGTCCATGAGGCATGGAAATCTGGTGTAATCTAACCTTAATAGTACTAGTACCTATCATTTTGATTAGTATTCAGTTTTCTTACGGTCTTTAGGCCTTAAATGTTTTTCATCCATACTACTATAGCTATGGACCAAGTAAAAAGTTTGTGTTTTTTATGCATTGAGTGTCCACCTTAAAATAATGGAGACATGACTGTTTTGGAACAAGTTACAGATTCCATCCTTGTGTCTACCAAATGCTGTCTGAGTCTTCTGTTTAAGGATAGAAGAAGCTTAGATTTTTTTTGCAAGTGAGAAAAAAGGATACCACCACACTGATGATAAAAATGGACGCACGGACTGAAAATGAATGAAAACTGGATCCAGCACACTGATGAAATTCAGTCTTTTGTGCTCATGTATGTGAATCAACACTTCTGGGATGCGATAAAACTTATAAACAAGCAACAAATGGAACCAATTCAATTTGCTGCCTTGTATGCTTGGAGGCTTTTCATTATTATTTTAGCATTGCTGCCAAAGGGGATATTTTCATTGCTACTTCAGATACTTTGTAAGGTAGCTTTTAAAATGGATTTTACATATAGATAAATGTAATTCCATTTACAATAGTTTTTAAACATGTAAAGATGATAAAGTTTTGATTATGTACTATCTTGTGTTATCTACAAACCACTAAGTTCCATATTAAGTTTTAATTTTCTTCAAATATCATTAGTTTTAGATTTACTAATTTCAACAATTGTGCAATGAAACAAGGACATAAAATGCCTGAGGAGGGGAGGCATTATTATAGGAATGGGAAACTTCACAGCAGAGTAGTTAACACTGGAATGTGTTACCTCAACAAGTAGATATGGCAAAACCCAGTTCAGAAGGAAGGTTGAACTTGATGGGCATGTGCATTTTTTCAACCTCTATTTTAATTTACAGATTCTATTTGGAAGGCTTGGAAGTTCTAATCATTTCTCTCCTAACACAGCTGCTGCTTCTTCTCCTCCTCAGATCTAAAGTTCATTAACTTTTATAGAATTTGTAATCTGGAAAGAAAACAACACAATTGGGAAGAAAAAAAAGCTAACCTTGCTAAATAAAGCTAACACTGTCTTTGTAGTCTGACAAATGCCCATGTAGAATTTCCCCTTCTCCTGCACAGGCTTTGTGTAACCCTCAGATGTGGCAACAATCGTTTTGTGGATTTTCACTGGCTTTAATTTTATGAATCAAACTAAAATTGTGAGACCTTCTAGTCTCATTGATACTAACGTCCCACCACTGCTACATGGACTATGTCAAATGTCCACTTCTAGTAATAATTTAGCAACTATTTTTCTTTTAAAAAAATCCCACCCAACATATTGGATATAAATAATGTCACCAAAACCTTCCAGGTCTTTTTTTTTACTATTTCACTCTATAATAAGGACTTATTCAGACACAGTGCTTTTTCTTGTACATAAAAATAAGGATCACCTGTTTTGGATCAGATTTTCATTAGTGATTGATCAAAGTATCAGTTTTTCTATCAGTTTTTCATCAGTGATGCTAAAGTAGGAGAAAATAAATAAATAAATTGCAAATCTTCTATCCTTTGCAATATTATTTTATGGCGTCTGATCTCAATTCCAGCCAATTTTGCGTTGAAAAAGTCAAACAGTGCTCCTTCCTTTCTGAGCTCTGACATGTTTACCCCCACATATGGGGTATCAGCGTACTCAGGAAAAATTGCACAATAACTCTTAGGATCCAATTTCTTCTGTTACCATTGGGAAAATAAAAAATTGGGGCAAAAATATAATTTTTGTGGAAAAAAATATGATTTTTTTATTTTTATGGCTCTACGTTATAAATTTCTATGAAGCACTTGGGGGTTCAAAGTTCTCACCACACATCTAGATAAGTTCCTTTGGGGTCTAGTTTAAAAAATGGGGTCACTTGTGGGGGTTTCCACTGTTAGGCACATCAGGGGCTCTCCAAACTCGACATGTTGCCCGCCGACTATTCCATCCAAGTCTACAATGCAAAACGTCACTACTTTCACTTCCGAGCCCCGACGTGTGCCCATACAGTAGTTTTCTCCCACATATAGAGTATCAGCATACTCAGGACATATTGATCATCAACTTTTGTGGTCCAATTTCTCCTTTTACCCTTGGGAAAATAAAAAACCGGGGACTAAAAGATCATGTTTGTGGAAAAAATATGATTGTTTTATTTTCACACCTGGGCGTTATAAACTTCTCTGAAGCACTTGGGGGTTCAAAGTGATCACCACACATCTAGATAAGTTCCTTTGGGGGCCTAGTTTCCAAAATGGGGTCACTTGTGGGAGGTTTCCACTGTTTAGGCACATCAGGGGCTCTCCAAACGCGACATGACACCCGCAGACCATGCCATCAAAGTCTGCATTTCTAAACGTCATTACTTCTATTCCGAGCCCCGACACGTGCCCACACAGTAGTTTTCTCCCACATATTGGGTATCATCGTACTCAGGACAAATTGGACAACTTTTGGGGTCCAATTTCTCCTGTTACCCTTGGGAAAATAAAAAAATGGCCCGGGCATTACAAACAAGTGTGAAGCATTTGGGGGTTCAAAGTGCTCATCACAGATCTAGATAAGTTCCTTAGGGGGTCTAGTTTCCAAAATGGGGTCACTTGTGGGAGGTTTCCACTGCTTAGGCACATCAGGGCTCTGCAAACGGAACATGACACCCATCGAAGTCTGCATTCCAAAGCGTCATTACTTCCTTTCCGAGCTCTGCCGTGCGCCCAAACAGTATTTCTCCCCCACATATGGGATATCAGCTTACTGAGGACAAATTGGACTACAACTTTTGTGGTCCAATTTCCTTGGGAAAAATCAAAATTTGGGGACTAAAAAATCATCTTTGTGGAATTTTATTTTTTCACACCCAAGCATTATAAACTTTAGTGAAACACTTGGGGGTTGAACGTGCTCACAGCAGATCTAGATAAGTTCCTTAGGGGTCTGGTTTCCAAAATGGTGTCACTTGTGGGGGTTTCCACTGTTTAGGCACATCCGGGGCTCTCCAAATGCGGCATGACGTCCAGCCAATTCTGCATTGAAAAAGTCAAACTGCGCTCCTTCCCTTCCGAGCTCTGACATGCACCCAAAAAGTGGTTTACCCCCACATATTGGGTATCAGCGTACTCAGGACAAATTGCACAATAACTTTTGAGGTCTAGCTACCCTTGGGAAAATAAAAATTGGGGTGAAAAGGTCATTTTTGTGGAAAAAATATGATTTTTTAATTTTACGGCTCTACGTTATAAACTGGTGTGAAGCACTTGGTGGTTCAAAGTGCTCACCACAGATCTAGATAAGTTCCTTAGGGGATCTAGTTTCTAAAATGGGGTCACTTTGGGATGTTTCCACTGTTTAGGCACATCAGGGGCTCTCCAAACACAACATGGCGTCCAATCTCAATTCCAGCCAATTTTGGTTTGAAAAAGTCAAATGGCACTCCTTCCCTTCCGAGCACTGCCGTGCGCCCAGACAGTGGTTTTCCCCCACATATGGGGTATCGGCGTACTCAAGAGAAATTTCATAACAACTTTTTCTGTCCATTTTCTCCTTTTATCCTTGTTAAAATAAAAAAATTGTTTGCAAAACATCATTTTTGTGACTAAAAAGTTAAATGTTCATTTTTTCTTCCAAGTTGCTTCAGCTCCTGTGAAGCACCTGAAGGGTTAATAAACTTCTTGAATGTGGTTTTGAGTACCTTGAGGGGTGCAGTTTTTAGAATGGTGTCACTTTTGGGTATGTTCTGCCATATAGACCCCTCAAAGTGACTTCAAATATGAGGTGGTCCCTAAAAAAAATGGTTTTGTACAATTTGTTGTAAAAATGAGAAATCGCTGGTCAACTTTTAACCCTTATAACTTCATAACAAAAAACAATTTTGGTTCCAAAATTGTGCTGATGTAAAGTAGACATGTTGGAAATGTTATTTAGTAACTATTTTGTGTGACATATTTCTTTGTTTTAAGGGAATAAAAATTCAAAATTTGAAAATTGCAAAATTTTCCAAATTATCGCCATATTTCCATTTTTCATAAATAAATGCACGTTATATCGAAGAAATTTTACCGCCATCATGAAGTACAATATGTCATGAGAAAACACTCTCAGAATTGCGAAGATCTGTTGAAGCGTTCCAGAGTTGTAGCCTCATAAAGAGACAGTGGTCAGAATTGTAAAAATTGGCCCAGTCATTAACGTGCAAACCACCCTTGGGGGTTAAGGGGTTAAGCACGGCTGGATTTCAAGGAGTAGAGGGTTAAGCACGGCTGATTTCAAAGTAGGAGTAGAACCATCTCAAGGAGGATCACAAGGAAATGGACAGCATGTGACTTAAATATGAGTGTCTGAGCAAAGGTTCTGAATACTTTTATGACCATGTGATATTTCAGTTTTTCTTTTTTCATAAATTTGCAAAAATTTCTACATTTCTTTTTTTTTCAGTCAAGATGGGGTGCATAGTGTACATTAATGAGAAAAAAATGAGTGAACTTTTTTGAATTTACCAAATGGCTGCAATGAAACAAAGAGTGAAAAATATAAATGGGTCTGAATAGTTTCTGTACCCACTGTATATAAGAGCTTCACTTGTTACTATTGATGGGCGAACTCTGATGTTCGGTCTAGCGGATTCAGATGATCACTTTAAAAAAGTTTGGTTCAGATACCAGAACAGTACCCAAACTTGAACCTAAATCCGGACCCCATTCATCTAAATGGGGGGCCATAATATCTGGTTTTTGCCACCCTGTCTGCGTAACAGCGCAGCAAACATGGGTTCTGATCGGCGGTAAGATCATTACTGCAAGTCAGAGAGCTGCAGTTCCCACGCTGTCAGATGACAGCATTTGAGCCAGCACCTGTGATCAGTGGTAAAAAAGTTAACCCGGTCACAGGTGTCGGTTGATGAGAGAGTACTACTTTCATTAGCATACGCCTGCTGTTGCAGATAGCAGTGAGTGCAGTTGAGGCTGATGAGAGTATTCATCAGCTGGTGCCTGTGCAATAAATTTATAATAATAAAAAATTACATAGGGTCTCTTCTATTTTTGATAACCAGTGCAAGCAAAACCGACAGCTGCGAGCTGCATTGGCCAGAAGCTGTGATCAGCAGTAAAAAATTTACACCGGTCACAGGTGTCGGTTGATGAGAGAGTACTACTTTCATGAGCATACGCATGCTGTTGCAGATAGCAATGAGAGCAGTCGAGGCTAATGAGAGTATTCATCAGCTGGTGCCTGTGCAATAAAATTATAATAATAAAAAATTACATAGGGTCTCTTCTTTTTTTGATAACCAGCACAAGCAAAACCGACAGCTGTGAGCTGCAACCCAATGCTGTCAGCTTTATTGTGGCTGGTTATCATGAATTAAGGGGTCCTATGTTGTTTTTTAAAATTATTTAAATAATTTAAAAAAAAATGTTGCCTTCCCAATCTTTGACAACCAGCCAAGCTAAAGCAGACAGCTGGTGGCTTGTATTCTCAGACTGGGAAGGGGCCATTGATATTGAACTTCCCCAGCCTAAAAATAGCAGCATGCAAATGCATCAGGAAAGGGTGCATCTAGTAAATTTGGCTCTTCTCACTTTCCCTAATGCGGTGGAAGTGGGGTAATAGGTTTGGGGTTGATGTCAGCTGTTTTATGGCCGCTGACATCAAGCCCAGTGGTAAGTAATGGAGAGGCTCTATAACCCCATAGTTAGATTATAAAATAAAAGCCAGTCAGAGTAATCTATGACTGTGACTGGCGGTAACCTTTTTAACATTTGTCACAGCTGCTGGCTCACATGCTGTCATTTGACATCTTACCGCTGATCAGAGCCGCTTGTGTTTCTTGCCCTGTCACAGAGATAACAGCGTGGGAAACAGCCAATATTCAGGATGCCAAACCCAAACAGTAACATGGACTTCCTGGAGAAGTCCGTGTTCGGGGTCCATGCATGGACGCTAGGTGTTCAGTACGGACCCTAAACATTATTGTTCTGGTTCACCCATAACTACTTGTCACATCTCCTGCACCAGTGCTGAAAGTGTTTAGTGGATGTATATATAGAGGAGACCATGCTGTCGACATCTGTGCATGCACTTGTAAAGCAGTGAGAAGATGTCTGATACCCTCTTTCATGTGCGCAGTCATGTGTAACCGAAACACGTACTTGAAATTTGGTACCAGTGTTATCAGTGCTGTGAATCAGTGTGTTTGTTTTTTCCATGAGTGTGTCATTAGTATTTTTCATGGATGGTTAAAGAAAGAAATAAACTACAAAGCTTCTGCTATACTTTGCAATGTTAAATACGAACAGGACACATGACATGGATGCTAAAACAGGGACATGTGAACAGCACCATGGATTATAATGGGTACGTGTTCTATCTGTGAAAAAAATGGATACAACATGTATGTGCAACACAGACATCTGATTTGAGGCCTTAGGCAGGCTAAGATGTGAACACTAAGGACATGATTCTTGAACGCTTTTACACCAGTATTTTGGCATAAAAAGGCTTGAAAAGTTGCACAAATTTGTCACAACGTGCCGATGTGCTAAAATTATGCAACTCTTGGCGTTCATGCCATATTCGCCCAGCTCTGACAAAGTGGGAACAGTAAGGGTATGTGCACACGTTGCGGATTCCTGTGCGGATTTTTCTGCACGGAATTTGCAGAATCAGCAGGTAAAATTACCTGCGTTTTACCTGCAGATTCATTGCGGATTTACTGCAGATTTTCTGTGGTTTTTGTGCGGATTTGCCCTGCGTTTTACACCTGCGGATTCCTATAATGGAATGGGTGTAAAAACGCTGCAGAATTCGCACAAAGAATTGACATGCTTCAGAAAATAAACCTCTGCGTTTCCAAGTGGAGTTTTCCGCAGCATGTGCACAGCGGTTTTTGTTTTCCATAGGATAACATGGTACTGTACATCCCTTGGAAAACTGCTGTGGATCCGCAGGGCCAAATCCGCTGCGGATCCGCACACGAATCCGCAACGTGTACACATACCCTTAGGGTGAGATGGGGGAGTGGCGAACGCTCATCAAATTCATGGCTGGAGTAGAATTTGTGGTGAGGCGCACACTGAAGTAAAACAACACTCGACCAATACTCCTGATTCATCAGGAGCGTTTTACTCCAGCACTCCTCCTCTTCAAGACCATCATAAACAACATCGGTCTTGATGAATCGGGCCCTAAGTGTTGTGCCTGTTATCTTTTGTACTGTACATACGTTACACTGGTTTAATCAGTAAAGGACATTTTATTTTTATAAAGTGGATTGCTTTCTTCCATGCGATTGTAATATACTGGGAAGTTCCTGCAATATCTAAATGTATGCAGCCTGCATGCAGTAACATCATCCCCACACTCATAGGAACTGTTTCACTGGTGCTTGTAATTTGTATGTAACCCCTTCTCATGTACAGCATCATGGAATCAATGGTGCTATAGAAATAAATAATAATAATAATAATCACAATCACAATGCTACACCTTGACCCAAGCGACCCTTACACGCTGACAACCTTCAGTCAACTCAGAAAATAACCTTTTTGGGTCAGAAGTGCAGTAGAAGTCACACATTCACCTCTCCTGTCTTAACACCGAATAATAGTTTTGTCTTTTAAAGCCTTCCTACATCCCATCCATCCTGGAGCCATTGACCATGCTGCCTGCACAGTTTCACTTTACCTAGATCCGAAGCTTGCTGCCTCCGCTGGTACCCCCCCAATGCCTGTTGTATGAACCCCATAATAACTCTTCATCCAGACCCACTCCCCACATGTTGTCCATCAGTTTGAGTATGACTAGACCGTTTCTTTCCTCTCAAGTATTGACTTTGTGTTCTTTTTCAAAATTTAGCAACTAAAGTTTTTTAGCTGCAAAGCTTGTACTTTTGATTCAATAACTACCGTATATAGCATAATGGTAGAAAAAATATCAAAATAATACTGGTTTTCATACATTTCTCAAGGTTTTATGTTTTCTCTTCAGACTTTATAGAAATGGATAACATTCACAGAATGAAACTTTGTATGTCGAGGTGGTTCTTTGTCTCGTGAATCAAATATGCCCAGCAGGGCGCTGTGAGTGTTTACGTAAAATCTCTCTATCTCCATGGGTGCATGTTTCTCCACATAGCACCCAAAAAGTGTTTGTCAGCTTCATATATTTGAAAAAATGATGAAACTGCTAATTTCCACGGGAATCAGCAGTGTAGCAAAAAACTAAGCATCAAGACTTTGAGCTCTTCCTTTTCATCATTGCTCTATATTGTATTACTGTACTTTTCTGCTTTCTTGTCACCTTCCCTTTATTTGCCTCTGTTAATGTTTGCTTGTCATTGTTCCTGCCAGGCTTTCAGATACTGAGCTCTTCTCACATTTTGTTAAACTTTTTATATTCAGGATATAAATACAAAATATGCTGCTTGTTAAAAGGTCATTGAAAGAAATTGCAGATGCTGATCATAAACGCGCCTTTCTCCTAAAATTAACATTTAAACTACAGTATATCACAGATTATTGTAATATACATATTATTATATTAAGAATGGATAGAAAAGAGGCTGGATTAAGCAGTTGGTGCCTTGCTTAGCATGCTCATGCCTCATCATGATGTATATAATGCTGACAGTATGTGGCAACAATAAAACCATTATACTATATGTTCTATACTTTTTTCTAAAGCACCTATGAAGATTCTGTTTGTAATGTTCTACCAGAGTGGTAAAGGTTTTTTCAATGTACTGTTACTCCAAAAGTAACAAAAAATCAAACAAGCGTATATAAAAAAAATTATATATTATAATATATTTAAAGGGAATATGTCACCCCCCGGGATGTATATAACCTATTAATATGGGAATACAGGTAGTAGAAATGTTACACTAGTCCTACCTGTATGCTTCATATTAGTGGTCTTGTTGTTGAGAAATCTTATTTTCTTATGGTAATGATATCTTCCAGACTCCGGGGCGTACGGTGCCTGGAAGAAATCCCTGCCTCCTCTCCTCATTACAATACTACCCCCCTCCCATGCACGTCAGTTACAGCCCCGGAATCCCCCACCTGCACCCTGCACTACCTCAGAATTGCATACCTCATCCTTCTTCCTATGGATGCTGCATTCAGGGATCTTCTCCACAGGTGCCATCAACATCCGCTCCAGTGACCTTCGGTGTGTGCGCCGATAAGTTGCTCAACCCACTTACTCCCTGCATAGTCATCGCTATGGTTCCTATGGTTTATCTTATCCTAAAATATAAATTATTTAAAGAGAATCTGTCAGCAGGATTTAGCACTATAAAGGCATGGCCTTAATGGCGCCGTTATGTTCATTAAATTGATACTGCATTAAAAAAATTTGAACAGCAGTTGTTTAATTAGCCTCTAAAGTTTTCTTCTGTGTATTGGGGTGGACCTAGGGGGGAGGGTCTTTTCTTTTCTGCTAGTCCGTGCCTCCGCCAGCCTCCTATGATTCTTTTGCAGGTCAATGATTATTCACTGACCTGTCTCCTTTTTGAAAATCTACCATCATTGGGGTGGGTGCGTGTGTGCAGTGTGATTCCACAGTCTTCAGGTCTTCAATAAAATGGCTCCAGAAATGAGGAATGTGCAGATGCCAATTTTTGACTTAATAAAGACACCATTGAGCCACAATCTTGATCTGCACATGCACCGCTGTTATGAATGTGCTAGAGATGGTTTCTGAGCAGAGGCTCCCTCTGGTGGTTACAGACAGTACTGAACCTTTCAGCGAGGAGTAGCAATCTGGAATCACGGACTGGTCTGATATAAGGGAGGTTCCCTCCCATGATGGTTGCCGGTGATCAATTGTTCTTGTCTCAATTGTGGTTCCTGGTTCATTTGGAAGTTTGCTGGAGTCTTGAATGCATCTCCTGCTTTCAGATAAGATATTTTTTGCTTTTCTTTTTGTGCTTGCTTTTTGCATTGTTTTCTGCACTTTTGTGGAGGTCAGCCAGGTCCCCTCCTGGGTCCTGAGCTCCTCACAGTTTTTCTGCAGCCACTGTTATTTGCTCATTTGCTTTTTCCTGTTTTTTCAGCGGCTGCGGCTTGGTTTTTGTTCACACTGAGATCTGATTTAGTGGGTGGCGAGATTGTGTGATCTCAGTATTTTTGTAATCAGAATTGTTGGATTTTTGTAGGGTTTTCTGGGTTGCAGAAAGTAATCGCTCCTGTCCTATCCTATTTAGTCAGCTTGTGGCCCCAGCGTTTGCTCAGTCTATTTTCTGCCTATGTTTGTATTTTCATCTTGTCTAACCGCCATTATATGTTTGGGGTTTCCTATTTTCTTTGGGGAACTGCTCCGGGGCAGATAGCTTTCATCTTTCTGCCTTTAGGTGTAGTTATCTCTCAGGCTGTGACGAGGTATCTAGGATCAACGTAGGAACGCTCCACGGCTACCTCTAGTTGTGTCGTTAGTTTAGGAATCTGCAACCCATCAGTTACCAACATCTCAGGTGTTCGGCTGCCCTGCTGTTGTTCCTGTCCTCCTCAGCTACCGAAATATAACAGTATCACCGGCCATAACTGAAAATTATATGGTACTCACAGAAGGGAAAAATAGTGTGGAAAGAAAAAAGTTGTCAGAGTTGTCAGAGATTTTTATTTTTTTATTTTTTTCTGTCTGTTGCATTTTTCCCTCTTTTTCTCTGGGTGCTGAGGAGGATTTTTTTTTCTCTCAATGGAGTTTGCACAGTTGTGTGGCCGTGTGGAGCAGCTTGCCACTGAGGTTCGGAGTATTGCTACCTATCTTGCTGGGTTGCCGGTTGTGGAACCTAGGATTCCCATGCCAGATTTGTTTTTGGGGGATCGGGCTAAATTTCTGAATTTCAAAAATAACTGTAAGTTGTTTTTTGCCTCAACGCCTAAGTCTTCAGGTAACGCAGCACAGCAGGTTCAAATTGTCATCTCTCTCCTGCGCGGCAATCCTCAGGATTGGGCTTTTCCCTGACACCTGGGGATCCTGTTTTGAATGATATTGATGCATTTTTTCTGGCTCTGGGGTTATTGTACGATGAACCTAATGTCACTGATCAAGCTGAAAAAAACTTGTTGGCATTAAATCAGGGTCTTGAAGACGCTGAGTTGTACTGTCAGAAATTCCGAAAGTGGGCAGTCCTGACCAAATGGAATGATGATGCTTTGGCAGCCCTCTCGAAAATTTTCTCCAACTGAACGTAATTATGACGTGGATAATCGGGAGTTATTGGCCATGAAGTGGGCCTTTGAAGAGTGGAGACATTGGCTGGAAGGAGCCAAACATCAGGTGGTGGTCCTCACGGACCATAAGAATCTGGTTTATCTTGAATCAGCAAAGCGACTTAATCCTAGACAGGCCAGGTGGGCCTTGTTTTTCACACGTTTTAATTTTGTGGTTTCTTTTCTTCCTGGCACTAAAGGGTATGCCACACTAAACGAGATCGCAAGCGAGATCGCTAACGAGATCACTACTGCATCACCATTTATGACGCAGTAGCTATCTCGTTAGCGACTTAGCTGTGTGATTCCAAACACATCTCATCAGCGATCTGTATAACGACCTCTGCGGTCGTTGGGAAAACCTAGTCCCACCTGTGATGCTGGTGAAGTTGTTCATAAAGGGTGTCACACTCAGCGATTCAGGCTCACCAGCGGGACACCAACGACCAGAAAACAGCTCAGAACGTTTACAAACGATAAGCGACATCTCAGCAGGGGCCACATCGCTGCTACATGCCACACACAGTTAAGTCGCTAACGAGATCACTACTGCGTCATAAATGGTGACGCAATTGCGATCTCGTTTGCGATCTCGCTTAGTGTGGCATACCCTTAAGAATGTTAAGGCGGATGCCCTCTCGAGGAGTTTCTTTGCGGACTCTCCTGAGTTATCTGATCCTACTGTTATTTTGAAAGAGGGTGTAGTTCTTTCCGCCATCTCGCCCAATTTGAGACTGGCCTTGGAAGGGTGTCAGCAGGATAAACCTGAGCGCTGCCCTGTTGGGAAATTGTTTGTCCCAGACCAGTGGAAGAAGAGTGTGATGTCTGAGATTCATTGTTCCGCGTTGGCTGGTCATACCGGGATTTTTGGTACCAGAGACTTGGTGAGTGGGTCCTTTTGGTGGCCTACTTTGTCTCATGACATCAGGGAATTTGTGCAGTCCTGTGGGACTTGCTCTCGCTCCAAGCCTTGCTCTCGCTCTAGTGGTTTGTTAATGCCATTACCTGTGCCCAAGAGGCCCTGGACCCATATATCTATGGATTTTATTTCCGACCTCCCTGTTTCTCAGAGAATGACTGTTATCTGGGTAATCTGTGATACGTTTTCCAAGATGATACATCTTGTGCCATTACCTAAGTTACCTTCCTCCTCCGATTTGGTGCCTTTGTTCCTTCAGCACGTGGTTCGGTTACATGGCATTCCGGAGAACATTGTGTCTGACAGAGGAGTCCAGTTTGTTTCCAGATTTTGGAGGACATTTTGTTCTAAACTTGGTGTTCAATTATCTTTCTCCTCTGCTTTTCATCCTCAGACCAATGGACAAACTGAGAGAACAAACCAGACCTTGGAGACTTATTTGAGATGTTTTGTGTCTGCTGATCAAGATGACTGGGTCTCTTTTTTGCCTTTGGCTGAGTTTGCTCTTAATAATAGGGCTAGCTCTGCCACCTTGATGTCTCCATTTTTCTGCAATTTTGGGTTTCACCCTCGATTTTCTTCGGGACAGGCGGAGGCTTCTGTCTGTCTCTGTGTTGACTCTGTTGTGGAGCGAATGCAGCAGATTTGGGACCAGGTAGTGGAGAGGTTGTCTCTCTCTCAGGAGAAGGCCCAACGTTTTGCCAACCGGCATAGGACTGATGGTCCTCGGTTTAAAGTGGGGGACTTGGTTTGGTTGTCCTCAAGAAATATCCCTATGAGGGTTGCATCTCCAAAGTTTAAGCCCAGGTTCATTGGACCTTATAAGAACATGGAGATTCTTAATCCTGTTTCCTTCCATTTGCATCTTCCAGGGACATTTAAGATCCATAACGTGTTCCACAAGTCCTTATTGAAGAGGTTTGTCGAGCCAGTGGTTCCTATGGCTGCGCCTCCTGACCCTGTTTTGATTGAGGGCAATCTGGAGTATGTGGTTGAGAAAATATTAGATTCTCGTTTTTCTAGACAGAAACTCCAGTTTTTGGTTAAGTGGAGAGGTTATGGTCAGGAGGACAATTCTTGGGTGTTTTCTTCGGACATTAATGCTAGGAGACTGATCCGTGCCTATCACCGAGCTCATCCTGATCGGCCTGGTTGCACAAGTGAGGGTTCGGTGACCCCTCCTCAAGGGGGGGGTACTGTTATGAATGTGCTAGAGATGGTTTCTGAGCAGAGGCTCCCTCTGGTGGTTACAGACAGTACTGAACCTTTCAGCGAGGAGTAGCAATCTGGAATCACGGACTGGTCTGATATAAGGGAGGTTCCCTCCCATGATGGTTGCCGGTGATTAATTGTTCTTGTCTCAATTGTGGTTCCTGGTTCATTTGGAAATTTGCTGGAGTCTTGCCTGCATCTCCTGCTTTCAGATAAGATATTTTTTGCTTTTCTTTTTGTGCTTGCTTTTTGCATTGTTTTCTGCACTTTTGTGGAGGTCAGCCAGGTCCCCTCCTGGGGCCTGAGCTCCTCACAGTTTTTCTGCAGCCACTGTTATTTGCTCATTTGCTTTTTCCTGTTTTTTCAGCGGCTGCGGCTTGGTTTTTGTTCACACTGAGATCTGATTTAGTGGGTGGCGAGATTGTGTGATCTCAGTATTTTTGTAATCAGAATTGTTGGATTTTTGTAGGGTTTTCTGGGTTGCAGAAAGTAATCTCTCCTGTCCTAACCTATTTAGTCAGCTTGTGGCCCCAGCGTTTGCTCAGTCTATTTTCTGCCTATGTTTGTATTTTCATCTTGTCTAACCGCCATTATATGTTTGGGGGCTTCCTATTTTCTTTGGGGATCTGCTCCGGGAAGATAGCTTTCATCTTGATGCCTTTAGGTGTAGTTATCTCTCAGGCTGTGACGAGGCGTCTAGGATCAACATAGGAACGCTCCACGGCTATCTCTAGTTGTGTCGTTAGTTTAGGAATCTGCAACCCATCAGTTACCAACATCTCAGGTGTTCGGCTGCCCTGCTGTTGTTCCTGTCCTCCTCAGCTACCGAAACATAACACACCGCCCCCTTTTCCCCTTAGGCCGCTATGTGTACTATACATCCCTGCCTATGGGAGTTCATTTAAGTCACAGTGTGTTTTCTAGTTGTGTTGCAAATAAATAAATGGCATCAGCCATCTTGTTGCCATTTCTAGGCCAAAGAAATAATTTTTATGGACCGCTGTGTGTTCTTTAGCAGTCTGGAAAGTAAATAATTGGCATCAGCCATCTTGTTACCATTTGTAGGCCAACTAAATAATTTTTCAGGAACACTGTGTGTTTTCTAGTAGTGTTGTAAATAAATAATTAGCATCAGCCATTTCATTGCCATTTGTAGGCTAAAGAAATAATTTTTCTAGTCCCTTGTGTGCTTTATAGTAGTCTGGGAAATAAATAATTGGTATTAACCATCTCGTTGCAATTTGTAAGCCAAAGAAATAATTTTTATGGACCCCTGTATATTTTTTAGTAGTGTTCCAAAAAAAATAGCATCAGGCATCTCGTTGCCTTTTGTAGGCCAAAGAAATAATTTTTACGAACCGCTGTCTGTTTTATAGTAGTCTGAAAAATAAATAATTGGCATCAGCCATCTTGTTGCGATTTGTAGGCCAAAGAAATTATTTTTCTGGACAGCTGTGTTTTTTCTAGTAGTCTGGCAAATAAACAATTGGCATCAGCTATACTGTTGCCATTTTTAGGGTAAATAAATATTTTTTCTGGACCACCGTGTATTTTCTAGTAGTGTTGCAAATACATTTTTGGTATCGGCCATCTCCTTGCCATTTGTAGGCCAAAGAAATAATTTTTCTGGACCGCTGTGTGCTTTATAGTAGTGTTGCAAATAAAGAATTGGCATTAGCCGTCTCTTTACCATTTGTAGTAAAGAATTTTTTTGGACTGCTATGTGTTTTCTGGTAGTGTGGCTAATAAATAAATCTACTCTTCCGCTATCTTTTTGAGAGTTGCCTAAAATACAAAGAAAATGTGTCATCTTTAACTCCAGCCCTTTTAGAGATCATTTAATCTTCAACTTGCTTGACTGTTCATAATAACAGTAATTTTGACTAGAGATGGCTAAACTTTTACATGGCACTGTATAGTCCAGCTTGAAAAACAATTCAGGCAATCAAGAATGAGGTGGCGGCACAGGAGGAAGAAGGAGCAGAGCCAATTCACACCGTTTTCAGGCCTGTCGTCCACACATGGCTCGAAGGGAGGATTACTATCCCAACATCGGCCAGGTACCCAAAGGTACAGCCAAGGGACAGTTTGAGAGGAGCATGAGGAGGAGGAAAAAATGTGTTTACAGCAGGGTGGTACTCAGATCAGATCATTGCATCACTTGAATGTGGCTGGGGGGACACAGAGTACCCAGACTATATACCTCCCACCGAGGACACCATGTCTCTGGCAGCCTGGCACACATGAGCAAATACATGCTGCAGGGCCAGCGCAATTACAATATGAGTTGACCGTATTGTTACCTGTGCATATTACTGGGTGGCTACCCTGCTGGATCCTTGCTACAAGGACAGCAGACCATCATTACTTTCATCACTGGAGAGGGATCGCAAAATGTCAAATACCCTTTTAACTTCTGGGTGTTCAAATTGGACAAATGGCCTAAGCATGCCCTTTATGCCTTGGAGATGCTGGCCTGCCCTGTGGCAAGTGTACTGTCGGAACATGTGTTTAGCATGGAAGAAGGTGTCATCACAGACAGTCCCATTCGTCTGTCCACATCCAACGTGAGGAAGCTAACATTCCTTAAAATGACAAAAAAAAACCTGACTGGCACATCCAGACTAATGTAAATTAGGTGCAAACCAAGGGGTGCTACCACCATGTAAAACATATACGAGAAAAGGTTGCACTCAAACATACTAAAGCATGACAATATGGAATACATGAAATTTTGAATAGCAATATGGCTTTGGAGTATAAGGAAAAATTTGAGACGCTTAGTATAACATTTGGCCAAATATTAAAAGCCCACCAACCATCGTCAAGGTGGTCTCAAGGCTGGTGAGTCCCTGACCTATGTAAACATACCTCTATTAGGCTGATATCTGAATTTCTGGGTGAATGTGGACATCTCTGTCAGTAATGCCTGCATATATGGGTAAGTAGAGACCTGCTGTAATTAAAATCACCACCTGCTGGGGGCGGAGTGCTCGGTCAGTAAGCTAACATTCAAAAGACAAAAAAAACCTGACTGGCGCCTCCATACTAATGTGAATTAGGTGTAAACCAAGAGGTGCTACCCCCATGTAAAACATACGAGAAAAGGTTGCACTCAAACATACTAAAGCATGACAATATGGAATACATGAAATTTTGAATAGCAATATGGCTTTGGAGTATAAGGAAAAATTTGAGACGCTTAGTATAACATTTGGCCAAATATTAAAAGCCCACCAACCATCGTAAAGGTGGTCTCAAGCCTGGTGAGTCCCTGACCTATGTAAACATACCTCTATTAGGCTGATATCTGAATTTCTGGGTGAATGTGGACATCTCTGTCAGTAATGCCTGCATATATGGGTAAGTAGAGACCTGCTGTAATTAAAATCACCACCTGGTGGGGGCGGAGTGCTCGGTCAGAAAGCTAACATTCAAAAGACAAAAAAACCTGACTGGCACATCCAGACTAATGTGAATTAGGTGCATTAGGTGACTGATTCACATTAGTATGTGTAATTGTTTACATCAAGGTGCATTCAAATTACTTTATGTACAGTATATTGTAGTTGTATATTATGATGAACTATGATGAACTAAAAGCCCACATATTGTTTTTGCACAGGGGCCCTCTCCTGCCTGTGTCCCCTCCTGTACAGCCAAATACCACATTTTCAGGTTTACTTGCTATGACATTGTTTCTTTTTTGCTGATTTTTCTGTGTGCACCCCTGGTGAACCCATATTAGAAGAGACTGGAAACTATAACAATTATCTGCATATCTTAAGCTTGACTTCACCATTATAGGAAAAGGGCATTGAATGCAGCAAACCAGAGACAAGGCGCTGTAGGGTGCATTTTTATCAACCACATAAAACACAGTTTTATATATTAGCCGCCTTGCCACTACAGCTCTGGTTGTCATGCTATTCATAGCTTTGCTGGTTTATCTATGTATAATTCCTAATTACTACACTTGGATAATGCTGCGGGCGTAAACTTTCAGAAATCTTCATTCACTTGAAATATTTTTTTTGAAAATGCTCGTATTTTTGCTAATAAATGACTTGAAAATAGATAAAAAATATAGTAACCAAAAACTCAAGACTGCAAGATGGAATTTAAATTCCCACATTTTGGTTACGGTAATTAACAGAAGGGTTTGATCAGACAATTCATTGATATGTCTCAAAGTACTCTTAGCTGTAAATCATTCAACGCTTATATTAAAGGAGGTTGTCTGGTCTTCTGATAAAAGTCACTTTGTGTGACTGCAGATATCTACATCCTTACAGCATGCACACCACACACTTTCAGGATTCTCCAGTGTTGCCGGTGAAAGTGGGCAGTCATGAGACCACAAGCATATTTCCAGCCACATTCTGACTGCTTGGACTCACTCAGTTCACTTGTATTGAAATCATGTCTAGTTCGAATGTGGCTGGGAGCATGAAAATCGCATACTTGAGGTCACATGACCGTCTGCGGTCACTGACAATGACGGAGAATCCTGACAATCTGCTGTGCGCACGTTGTAAGGATTCAGAAGTCTGCTGTCAAATAGAGTAACTGCAGACTTTTATCAAAAGACCGGACAACTCCTTTAAGTGCAGATACAGTTCAATAACACGCCACACAAAAGAATAACTAACAAGTTCTCAAGAAGTTAATATAAGTCATTGAGATTTGAAATCCAAAGTCTAAGTTTGCCCAACTGGCAGGGTCTGATATCATTTCTAGCTTTAGGCCGGGGTCACACTGGCGACAAAATTTGACAACTGCAAAGCGATGAAATATTGCATTGCAGTCGGACCAATGTTAATCTATGGAGCAGCTCCCAGTACCAGAATTTTTGTGGTCCGTTTTAAACGTGCGAGTGCAATCGCAGCATGCTGCGATTGTCACCGATTGTGGGTCGACAATCGCCAATGCAAGTCTATGGGTGCGATGAAAATTCGGATTACAAACAGACCGCACGTGTGACTTGCGATTAAATTGCACCGGTGTCCTTTAGAAAAGCCGGCAATTCATCCCCGGCTATACTGTAAAATCACACTGACAGCTTTAATAAAGAATGGAAAGAATACATATACACACATAGAATACACATATATATATATATATATATACATGTCATTGTGACATATATATATACATATATATATTTATAGTACATGCACTTCTACATAGTATAATAGCCGCTAATTCAATTGCCGACTTTTGTGAAATTACAGAACCCGACATGAAATGACACATGGTTTACATACAGTTAACCATGTCATTTCATATAGTTTGATATATGGTTTTCACTAACAATTACATGAGTGTATGTGTGCAAAATTTCATACATGTAGGGGTTAATTAAAGGTGTAAAATCGTTGAAAAAAAATGCGGACCGTTTTAGTGGGGCGATTATCGCACAAAAGTTTCCTGAACATCTGTCATCCGATTATCCAGGGATGATGCGATTTAGTCACATCTGAGCATAAGTTTCACATCCGACTGACATCCGACTTGAGAGATTTTGTCGGTGGCTAGCAAAACCGACATATAATGGATCCAAATGAATAGTTTTAAAATCACAAAAGAAAGAATAGATATATACACATAGAATACATATATATATATATATATGTCATTGAGACATATATATATATATATATACATATATTTATAGTTCATGCACTTCTACATAGTATAATAGCCGCTAATTCAATTGCCGGCTTTTGTGAAATTACAGACCCGACATGAAATGACACATGGTTTACATACAGTTAACCATGTCATTTCATGTAGTTTGATATATGGTTTTCACTAACAATTACATGAGTGTATGTGTGCAAAATTTCATACATGTAGGGGTTAATTAAAGGTGTAAATTCGATGAAAAAAAATGCGTGGGCTCCCCGCTATTTTCTCAACCAGACAGACAAAGCCAGCGAGTGGGGGCAGATAATAATAGCCTAGGGAGGGTGCATTTATTTTGTGCCCCACCTGGCTACTAACATCTGCCCCCAGCCACCCCAGAAAAGGCAAATCTATAATTAGATGCGCCCTTTCTGGCACTTAGCCCGTCTATTCCCATTGCCCTGTAGCGGTGGCTAATGGGTTAATAATGGGTTAAAGCCACCTTGCTATTGAAAAGTGACTTTAAGCCAGGTTAATAATTGAGAGTTGTCAATTAGACAACTATCAATTATTAATCCTATTGTAAGAAATAAAAATAAAACACACACACTTTAATTAAAAATCATTTTAATGAAATAATTACACAGTTTTTGACCATCTTTTATTTTACAGGTAATCCGTGCGAAGCCCTTGTTCTCCTGTAATAAACATAAAATAATAGAGCAACATTATTCTTACCTATCCAGTGCTCTGTCAGGTCCCACGCTGTAAACCTTCACAAAGGGTTAACTGGCTTACAGCTAGCAGCACAGCTAATGCTGGCTGCTCAGCTGTAAGCCCCCGAATGAATGAGTTCCTCTCCCGGCGACAGGAGAGGAAGTGATTAGTGTGGGAAGCTTAATTGATTGCTTCCCAGGCCTGCCCTGCAAGGCCTGCCCTGCTGCCAAGTCATATGCACCCCAATAAGCCTTTGAACCCAGGTACTGGATGGGCCCAGGAAAATCCAATTCACATTATTCATTTTGTACTCCCAATCTGTGTTCTTATGCATTGACTGCAAGGCCTGCCCTGCTACCAAGTCATATGCACACCAATAAGCCTTTGAACCCTGGTTCTGGATGGGCCCAGGAAAATCCACTTCAGATTATTCATTGAGTCTTCCCATTCTGTTTTTTTTTTCATTGACTGCAAGGTCTGCACTGCTGCCAAGTCATATGCACCCCAATAACCCCAATCCCCCCTTGGAAGAAACATGGAGGAGGGCCTCATAAAAAATTTCCCATTAAAAGGGAGTGGGTCTCCTTGACTTGGAATGCCCAAACACTGAGTGTATGGGCTGGCTAACATTCTCCCCTGTGGGGTACACCTCAACCTTTTCCATAACAAGTATTTAACACACAGCAAAAACACCCACCTGTAAGGTTCTGTGTATCTGTTTCTGAAACTCAGTTTGTTCGTCGGCCATTTTGCTTTCTGTTTTGCTGCAGCTATCTTGCCCTCAGTCAAAATGGAGTTTTCCAGCTTGCATGTTCCCGCCCTGATTCTCTCCGTTTGCTTCTTAAACAGCCACAGCTGAGCAATCAGTGCTTCAGAATCTAGCCTGCAGTGAACCTGTGTTCTGACTCCTGAAGCCTTGGACCTTGTACTCCAGCCATTCCTACTGAGGAACTCTGAAGCACTTGTGGACTCTGAACTCTGCTCTTGAGAGCCTCACGTTTGCATGGACTTGCGGTAACAGAGAAGAAGATCTGAATCTGTTGTGGAGAGTTATTGCTGAGCTTAGATTACTCTGGCCTGCTGTGTCTCCTGCTTCTGTGTTTGCAACCTGTGTGTTTATTTTTGCCAATTTGTATGAAGCAATACAAGACTTTCTTTATCAGCCTGTGTCTCAAGTATTTTCATCGCACCCAAGCACAAGACGCTATATGAACTGTACCACATACATTACAAGATTCTGAAGCCAAACGTTAGTGTCTGCTGGGTCTGGAAAGGCTTGTCTGCTGTACTGTGGATATCGGATGTCCGCTTGTATTTTCTGTGATGACAGTGGTTGTGACTTCTCACAACCATTCCAGATGTCTGGTTGAAAGCTTTCTGTGATGATAGTGGTTGTGACTTCTCACAACCATTCCAGGTGAGCAGTTCCCTTAAAGTTTTTTCTTTCTTCAGTGTTGCCACAGGTGAACACTATTGTTTTTTTTTTTTTCTCCTCTTCTTCCAGTATCCTGTCTTAAAAGATCTGGAAAATGGAGGCCCGCATAAAGGAACTTTGCGGAGTGACTGATAATATCCTTGCAGATTTGCAGAATATAAAGACCCGTTTTACAAATCTTCAGGACCTAAATAATCACAATTTGCAAGTGGTTGGACAGACTACCCAGGATTTGCGAGCCAGGATTGAGGTTCTGGAGGGGCGAGTCCAGGCTCCTGCCGTGGCCCCGAGTTCTGGGATTCCCAAGTTGCCCCCTTTTCGTTTTGGTGGTGAACGTGAAAAATTCAGGGGATTTGTTAATCAATGCAATCTTTTTTTTTCTGCACATGCTTCACAATTTCCTACTGAACGATCTAAGGTGCTTACTATAATTATGTTGCTTACCAACAAGGCTTTGATGTGGGCAAACCCTCTGATTGAGACTGAGGATGATTGTTTGAATCACCTTGATGATTTTATTTCAGCCATGGGGCAGGTGTTTGATGACCCCAATCGAGGTGCAGCAGCTGAAGCAGCCATGTTAGCTTTGCGCCAAGGTAAGCACTCGGTAGCTGAATATGCCTTGGATTTCAGGAGATGGGCCCTTGATACCACCTGGGACAATTCCGCCAAAAAATCTATTTTTCGAAAGGGGTTATCCCCACTGATTAAGGATGAACTTGCTCGTGCCGACCCTCCCACTGCGTTAGGTGACTTTATTAACTACTGCATCCGTATTGATACTCGTTTAACTGAACGCAGGCAAGACAGATGGTTCGAAAGCAATCGTACTAACCTTTTCCTACCTTCCTCTCCAGCTAAGGAACCTTTGAGTAGGATTACACGGGAACCTGAACCTGAACCCATGCAGGTAGACTCTTTACTACGACGGGTTAGTGATGCACGCAAGGAACATCGTTTTAAGGAGAATCTATGTTTTTATTGTGGTAAGTCAGGGCACTTTATTATTAACTGCCCCAGCCGTTCTCGCAAGACTACTGCAGCACTCATTCATTGTGAGTGTTGCGAGAGGGGATCTGTCAGGTCCGAGCCTCAGGCTCCAGAGAGATCTGCAGCAACAGATCTTGATTTCTCGGACTTAAACTCCGTTACCTCTGAGGACGTTGACTGTGTAAATGCTGCCATCTTTCAAGTTTCCTCAGCGGTGTCCCAGCTGAGTTGTAAAAAAAACAATTCTCACTGTTTTCTTTCCATCAAACTCTGGGTTGACTCAGCCTGGGTGTCTAGCTCTGCTATGATCGACTCAGGTGCAAGTGGAAATTTTATGGATGTCTCCTTTGCTCTGAAACAGGGAATACGTTCAGTGAAGAAGGCTACTCCAGTACAGATGGAAACTGTGGATGGCTCCCTGCTGACCTCTGGACCAGTGGATCAGGAAACAGAGCCTTTAAAGGTTCTTATGGGTAAAGATCATCAAGAGAAACTGTCCTTTATGCTTATCTCTTCTCCTCACTTTCCCATTATTCTAGGGCTACCATGGCTGCAGGCTCAGAATCCTACCATTAACTGGGAGACCAAGGAATTACACTTTCCAGAGAAACAGATGAGTCCAAAAATTTCAGCTTGCTCTGTTCCTAAAGGAACCATGTCAGTCCCTGAACTACCAGCTGTATACCAGGACTATGTGGATTTATGTGACAAGAAGAACGCTGACCAGCTTCCTCCTCACCGTCCATATGATTGTCCAATTGAATTATTGCCTGGAGCAGAGATACCTTTTGGTAAGATCTACCCCTGGCGGGGCCCGAGCTGAAGGCTTTAAAAGAGTACATAGACGAAAATCTAGCCAAGGGCTTCATACGCCCCTCTTCATCTCCTGCAGGGGCACCCATATTCTTTGTAAAGAAGAAAGATGGATCCCTGAGACCAGGCGTAGACTATAGGGAACTCAATAAGGTTACTATTAGAAACCGTTATCCATTGCCTTTAATCCCTGAGTTATTGGAGAGAGTGCGACATGCCAAAATTTTTTCTAAACTAGATCTTCGTGGGGCCTATAACTTAGTCCGTATTAGACCTGGGGATGAATGGAAGACTGCATTCAGGTCACGCTATGGACACTTTGAATATCTAGTTATGCCTTTTGGTCTGAGTACCGCCCAGCCACTTTCCAACACTTGGTGAATGACATCTTCAGGGATCTCCTGGATACATTCGTGGTAATTTATTTGGATGATATTTTAATTTTTTCTAACTCCACAGATGAACATCATGGACATGTGAGAATGGTCTTGGAACGTCTAAGACAAAATCATCTTTACATCAAGCTTGAAAAGTGTGAATTCCATAAGACCGAAATTCAATTTCTGGGGTATGTACTGTCTACACAAGGAATTAGTATGGATGGAAGTAAAACCCAAGCCATCAATGATTGGCCAAGTCCTAGAAATGTGAAGGAGGTACAGCGCTTCATCGGGTTTGCAAACTTCTATAGACGTTTCATTAGAAATTTCTCTGAGGTAGTGTCACCTATCACCCAACTTACCCGGAAAGAGTCTAAGTTCTCCTGGACTCCCCAAGCCCAGGAAGCATTTTCCCGTCTAAAAGATAAATTTACCACTGCACCTATCCTAGTACATCCCAACCCAGAGCTTGCCTTCATAATAGAGGTGGATGCTTCAGACTGTGCCGTGGGAGCTATACTCTCTCAGAGAACAGGTGAGAAGAATGTCTTGCATCCCTGTGCCTTCTTTTCCCAGCAGTTGTCTTCGGCTGAGAAGAACTACGATGTGGGCAATAGAGAGTTGTTGGCCATTATTGCCGCCTTCAAAGAATGGAGACACCTTCTTCAAGGAGCTGCACAGCAAATAGTCGTTCTGACAGACCATCGTAATCTTGAGTTTATCAGGTCGGCTAAGTGCCTGACTCCTCGCCAGGCTCGCTGGAATCTTTTCTTAAACCAATTTAATTTTATTATTTCTTATAGACCAGGATCGCGCAATGGAAAGGCTGATGCACTCTCTAGGATTTACTCAGCAGAGACACGTCCAATTACTCCTCCTAAGACTATTCTTCCTGACTCTAGATTCCTAGGAGTGATTCATCATCAAGACCTAATTAAAGACATCAAGGAAGCATACCATGCGGATTCTTTTTTGGCTCAACCCCCAAGGGACGTAAGTCTTGTCTTTAAGAATGGTGTGTGGATTCTGGGACAACGTCTGTATATACCTGAAACAGTCAGATTGAGAGTATTGCAACTCATTCACGATTCCAAAATAGCCGGGCATAGAGGAATTCTAAAGACACAGGAATTTCTTTCTCGTTTCTTTTGGTGGCCCACTTGTAGGAAGGATGTTTTGGACTATGTCACTTCGTGTGAGGTTTGTGCAAGATGCAAAACACCTCGCTCTTCACCAACTGGTCTGTTACAGCCTCTTCCCACCCCGTCCCGCCCGTGGGGATCCATTTCTATGGACTTCATTGTGGAATTACCAACCTCTCAAGGGAAGAACACTATTCTAGTGGTGGTTGACCGTCTAACAAAGGCAGCTCATTTTATCCCTTGTGTCGGCTTACCCACTGCAAAACAGACATCAGATTTGATGATTAAAGATGTGTTTCGCTTACATGGAGTACCGGATGAGGTTATTTCGGATCGAGGGGTGCAATTCACTTCAAGGTTTTGGCAAAATTTCTGTGCAGCATTGGACATTAAAGTAAACCTTTCTTCTGCTTTTCATCCCCAGACTAATGGACAAACCGAACGAACCAATCAAACCCTGGAGCAGTATCTCCGCTGCTTTATCTGCCACCTACAGGATGATTGGGTGGATCTACTTCCATTGGCTGAGTTCTCTTACAACAACTCTCAGAGTGCCTTCACTAAACAGTCTCCTTTTTACTCTAATCTAGGTTATCATCCTAACATTCTACCACGATTTCCCATAGAGACGCCTTTGCCAGCAGTGGCTGAAAGAGTCACGACTTTACAGAAGAATATGGATCTTCTAAAGGAGAATCTGGAATCGGCTCAGGAAAGGTACAAGAAAGCAGCAGATAAATTTCGTAAACCTGCACCAGCTTTTAAGGTAGGAGACCTGGTCTGGCTGTCAACCAGAAATCTTAAGTTAAGGATTCCATCGTCTAAGTTGGGACATAAGTACATTGGACCCTATAAAATCAGTAAAATTATAAGTGCCGTTGCTTGTCGTCTTCAATTGCCCAGAACTATGAGAATCCACCCTGTCTTTCATGTATCCCTACTAAAGGCTGCGACACCCAATACGTTTCCTGGACGTTCTTCTCCTTGCCCTGACCCAGTGCTAGTCGATGGTCAGGAGGAATTTGTGGTGGAAAGGATTTTAGATTCCAGGTTGTATAGAAATCAGTTACAATATCTGATTAAATGGCAGGGCTACCCAGTGGAGGACAACTCATGGGAGCCAGTCAATAACGTTAATGCTCCTCGCTTGCTCCGTCAGTTTCATCAGAGGTACCCACACAAGCCTGGTCTGAGGTCATCCGGAGGTTGTCCCTAAGGGGGGAGTAATGTAAGGTTCTGTGTATCTGTTTCTGAAACTCAGTTTGTTCGTCGGCCATTTTGCTTTCTGTTTTGCTGCAGCTATCTTGCCCTCAGTCAAAATGGAGTTTTCCAGCTTGCATGTTCCCGCCCTGATTCTCTCCGTTTGCTTCTTAAACAGCCACAGCTGAGCAATCAGTGCTTCAGAATCTAGCCTGCAGTGAACCTGTGTTCTGACTCCTGAAGCCTTGGACCTTGTACTCCAGCCATTCCTACTGAGGAACTCTGAAGCACTTGTGGACTCTGAACTCTGCTCTTGAGAGCCTCACGTTTGCATGGACTTGCGGTAACAGAGAAGAAGATCTGAATCTGTTGTGGAGAGTTATTGCTGAGCTTAGATTACTCTGGCCTGCTGTGTCTCCTGCTTCTGTGTTTGCAACCTGTGTGTTTATTTTTGCCAATTTGTATGAAGCAATACAAGACTTTCTTTATCAACCTGTGTCTCAAGTATTTTCATCGCACCCAAGCACAAGACGCTATATGAACTGTACCACATACATTACACCACCCTTGTTAGGATTTTGACACTGGCTGTAGCAGCACCGAACACGTTAACCCTGGTGATCTATTGGCGGTGGATGATGAGATGTGGAGGAAGGCCTGATGAAAAACTAGGCTCAATTTAAAGGAGGGGTCCCCTAGACTTGGAATGCCCATACACTATGTGTATGGGCTGGCAAAAAATTTTCCCCTGTGGGGTACACCTCAACCTTTTCCATAACAACACACAGCAAAAACACCCACCCTTGTAAAGATTTTGACACTGGCTGTAGCAAGCACGGAACATGTTAACCCTGGTGATCTAGCACTAGAAGTCCCAGAGAGGGGTCATTTAACATTTCTACCTTTGGAACCCAGAGACGGGTCGAATGACCTGAAAGATTTTAGCTTACATCCTATAATCACCGTCTTTTGTTCTGTATTCTGCAGATTCTGCAGATTCCTCAGGCAATGGCCACATTTACAAATGAAAGGATGCTAATTGGAGCCATCAGATTTGTCAGTTTGGACTAAGGGTCATTTGACCCTCTTTTGGGACTTCAGGGGGGAGCTCGAAATTTCTGGGACTTCTAGTGCTAGTGGGGGTGGATGATGAGACGTGGAGGAAGGCCTGATGAAAAACTAGGCCCAATTTAAAGGAGCGGGTCCCCTAGACTTGGAATGCCCATACACTAAGTGTATGGGCTGGCAAACATTTTTCCCTGTGGGGTACACCTCAACCTTTTCCATAACAAGTATTTAACACACAGCAAAAACACCCACCCTTGTTAGGATTTTGACACTGGCTGTAACAGCATGGAACACGTTAACCCTGGTGATCTAGTGGCGGTGGATGATGAGACGTGGAGGAAGGCCTGATGAAAAACTAGGCCCAATTTAAAGGAGCAGGTCTCCTAGACTTGGAATGCCCATACACTAAGTTTATGGGCTGGCAAACATTTTCCCCTGTGGGGTACAGCTCAACCTTTTCCATAACAAGCATTTAACACCCAGCAAAAAACACCCACCCTTGTTAGGATTTTGCCACTGGCTGTAGCAGCATTGAACACGTTAACGCTGGTGATCTAGTGGCGGTGGATGATGAGACGTGGAGGAAGGTTCTGATTAAAACTATGCCCAATTTAAAGGAGCGGGTCTCCTAGACTTGGAACACCCATACACTAAGTGTATAGGCTGGCAAACATTTTCCGCTGTGGGGTACACCTCAACCTTTTCCATAACAAGTTTTTAACACCCAGCAAAATCACCCACCCTTGTTAGGATTTTGACACTGGTTGTAGCAGCATGGAACACTTTAACCCTGGTGATCTAGTGGCGGTGGATGATGAGATGTGGAGGAAGACCTGATTAAAAACTAGGCACAATTTAAAGGAGCTGGTCTCCTAGCCTTGAAATGCCCATACACTAAGTGTATGGGCTGGCAAACATTTTCCCCTGTTGGGTACAGCTCAACCTTTTCCATAACAAGTACTTAACACACAGCAAAACCACCCACCCTTGTTAGGATTTTGACACTGGCTGTAGCAGCATGGAACACTTTAACCCTGGTGATCTACGTAGTGGTGGTGGATGATGAAACGTGGAGGAAGGCCTGATTAAAAACTAGGCCCAATTTAAAGGGGCGGGTCTCCTAGACTTGGAATGCCCATACAATAAGTGTATGGGCTGGCAAACATTTTCCCCTGCGGGGTACACCTCAACCTTTTCCATGACAAGCATTTTATGACCAACAAAAACACCCACCCTTGTTAGGATTTTGACAATGGCTGTAGCAGCACGGAACACGTTAACGCTGGTGATCTAGTAGCAGCGGATGATGAGACGTGGAGGAAGGTCTGATTATATACTATGCCCAATTTAAAGCAGTGGGTCTCCTAGACTTGGAATGCCCATACACTAAGTGTGTTGGCTGTCAAACATTTTCCCCTGTGGGGTACACGTCAACCTTTTCCATAACAAGTCTTTTATGCCCAGCAAAACCACCCACCCTTGTTAGTATTGTCGGGGTCGTAGCGACAAACCACTCGTCCTCCAGTCACTCCGGATTCAGGCTATGAGCATGGGTCGACCAATCAAAGAATGAGTCAGACAACAAGCTGGTTCAAACTCAGAGCATGCTCAGAGAACTACTGGCAATCAGCAGTCTCGGCGCAGTTCTGCCTTTATTCCTACAAGCACAAAGTTATATAATATGCATATCAGGGTGGAGTAAGGGGTACCTAAAGAGAAACAGTATAGCCATATATGGATATATATAGTATTCTGCCGTCTGGATTGGTTCCACTGTTCCTTCAGCCCAGTCCTTGAATGATGTAACTTTTGGCTGATGCAATCTTCTTGGAATTTAGGAACCGGCTCTATTCATCAGAGATGGGTCTTAGCTAAATGCCACGTAGCAAGGAAAGCTTATTGTTTGAATACACAAAATGGAAGCTAGCACATAAGCATCATATAAAAGTACAAAAAGTACAAGACAGAGCAGAGCGCGTGCTGGGAAGCACGTCAGAGTACAAGGTAGTGGACCTGAGTACAGAGAGCCACCATGCAGGCACCAAGAAGGCCTAGCAAGGAAGCAAAAGCAATAATCAGGCGCCGCCTACAGGAAGAGGCAGCCTGATATAGGGAATGCGCGCCGGGACTTCCGGGTCAAGTCCTCAAGGACCATAGAGATGTCAGAGTCAATGCGGGTGCAGTCAGAGCTGCGAGTTGTGTGCAAGTGCCCCCGATGGGACCTGGAACCGGGAGCGCAGCCGCAGAGTCAAGAGCGCACGGCACGCGCGAGCACCATATGGGACCTCAGCGCCAGCCGCGAGACCGGAAGTGAAGAAGTCGGGCGGCATGCACCAGCTCCAGAGGTACGCGGTGAGAGCGGCATAACAGTTCGGAATTTGACACTGGCTATTGCAACATGGAGCACGTTAATGCTGGTGATCTAGTGGCGGCGGATGATGAGACGTGGATGAAGGCCTGATTAAAAACTATGCCCAATTAAAAGAAGTGGGTCTCCTAGACTTAGAATGCCCATACACTAAGGCCTCTTTCACACATCCGTTGTGCGCCTCACGGCGCCCTCCGGCATTTTTTTGTCCAACCGCATCCGGCGAAATGTAATGCCGGATGCGGGTTTTTTTGCATTGAATTTCATTAGCGCCGGATGGCGCCTGATGTCAGTGCGTTGTATCTGTTTTTGTCCGGATCCGGCGGAAATGTACATTCCGGCGGCCGGACACAACGCAGCATGTAAGGTTTTTTCTTTTTGCGGAGCTGCCTGATGCGGCGCATCAGGCGGCCGGAAACAGTAGAATTCAATGGAACCGGATCAGACTTTTGTGCAATCCGGCAAAAGTCTGATCCGGATTCTGGAAATCGAGTACTACTACTACTACTACTACTACTACTACATTTTCCAGTGTCTCCGGCCATCAGAAACTCTCTTTTTGTGGGTTCAAAAGTTCAGGTCGGATCCAGCAAAAAACCGGATCCGTTGCATGTTTTTTTGTTTCAGCGCCGGATCCGTCCCTTCAGGCATAGGACGGATCATGCCTGATACAAAAAGACGGATGTGTGAAAGAGGCCTAAGTGTGTTGACTGGCAAACATTTTCCTCTGTGTAGTACACGTCAACCTTTTCCATAACAAGTATTTAGTACCCAGCAAAAACACCCACCCTTGTTAGGATTTTGCCCATACACTAAGTGTGTTGGTTGTCAAACATTTTCCCCTGTGGGGTACACCTCAACCTTTTCCATAACAAGTATTTTACGCCCAGCAAAACCACCCACCCTTGTTCGGAATTCGACACTGGCTGTAGCAGCATGGAACAAGTTAACGCTGGTGATCTAGTAGCGGCGGATGATGAGAAGTGGAGGAAGGCCTCATTAAAAACTAAGCCCAATTTAAAGTAGCGGGTCTCCTAGACTCATTATGCCCATACACTAAGTGCATGGGCTGACAAATATTTCCCTCTGGGGGAGTTAAATTGTTAAAAATATTTTATGGGCATCATAGGCACCCTTGCCAAAAATTCGACTGGCTGTACTAGCACAGAACCTGTTAACCCTGGTGATCTAGTGGTGAAGAATGAGGAGACATAATGATAAATCATACTGAAATCAAACAAATAAATAAAAAATGTGAATCCACATGTTTGTCCATAGCAACAGCTCAGACAGGGATATAAATAAAAATATAATATAATAGTATTTCATTTTTTTATTGGATAGGTATACACTAGGTCATAAGAGGATGTTCCGCAGATAGGAAAAATGGAAAATATAAGAATATATGTGAAGAATATACATACATCTCATTTTTATGAGATTTCCCCCTGGGGGAATAACATTTGTTTTGGTTTCAAATTAGTAACGGGCATCATAAAAACACCCTTACCAAAAATTGGACTGGCTGTAGCAGCACAGAACACGTTAACCCTGGTGATCTAGTGGCGGAGAATGAGAAACATTGATGAAGACCTCATTAAAAACTAGGCCCAGTGTAAAGGAGCGGGTCTCCTAGACTTGTAATTCCCATACATGCAGTGCATGGGCTGACAAACATTTCCCCATGGGGGGTACATTTTTTAAAAATATACTATGGGCATCATAGACACCCTTGCCACAAATTGGACTGCCTGTAGCAGCACAGAACACGTTAACCCTGGTGATCTAGTGGTGGAGAATGAGGAGACATAATGATAAATCACACTGAAATCAAACAAATAAATAAAAAATGTGAATCCACCTATGAAAGAAAATAACAAAAGGGAGGGGCGAACACAGGTTCATAGATATGAAGCCAGAATGTGTCCAATGAGATATGTTTGTCCCTAGCAACAGCTCAGAGACAGGCATCTAAATAAAAATATAATATAATAGTATTTCACAATTTTTTTATTGGAGAGGTATACACTAGGTCATAAGAGGATGTTCCACAGATAGGAAAAATGGAAAATATAAGAATAAATGGGAAGAATATACGTACATCTCATTTTTATGAGATTTCCCCTGGGGGAGTAACATTTGTTTTGGTTTCAAATTAGTAACGGGAATCATAAAAACACTCTTGCCAAAATTGAGTGACTTTTGCATCACGGAATATGTTCACCCTGGTGTTCTACTGGCTGTGAATGATGAGGATGAGGATAAGGAGGAGGATAACACCAAACAGACCAAATCAGGAAGCGGATACCCATGTGTGGTTGTGAAGAGGTGCATGAGAATACACCTCCACAAAAAAGACAATGTATCTGAGGTTATGTTTTGCTGTTTGCATTCGGTGGTGTACAGAAGTCTTGCCCAATCCAGCCCTTGCTTATTTTTATAAGAATCAGCCTGTCAGCATTGTCAGTTGACAGGCGGATGCGCTTATCTGTTATAATTCCACCAGCGACACTAAAAACCCGCTCTGACAGAACGCTAGCAGCAAGGTAGGCCAGGACCTCCAAGGCGTAGAGAGCCAGTTCATGCCACGTGTCCAGCTTGAATACCCAATAATTAAAAGGCACAGAGGAATCCCGGAGGACTTTTGTACGATCTGCAAGGTATTCCCTCACCATCCTCCCAAACATTGCAGTTCTTGTGCCAGCACCCCTTGCCTCTGTGGCGGCATGATGGGAGGGTATGAGAAAACTGTCCCAGAACTTTGCCATTGTTCCCCTGACTGAGCTGGATTGTACTTCTGTCTCTCTCACTTGGACTCCTTGGCTGTACAACAAACTCTGATGTCTGCTGCCAGCGTTCTCCATGGAAATTTTTTCAGTAATTCCGCTACAAGTGCCCTCTGGTACAGCAACATTTTGGTACACCTGTCTGCCTCTGGAAGAAGAGATTGAAAGTTTTCCTTGTAGCATAGGTCTAGAAGTGTCACCAACCAGAAATGAGTGTCACCAAAAAATTTTATAATGCGAGGGTCACGGGAAACGCAGCGCAACATAAAGTCAGCCATGCGTGCCAGACTACTAACAGGCAAGACTTCCGTGTCCTCACCAACAGGGTGACTGACCATGCTGTCCTCCTCATCCTCCTCCTCAATGTCCTCAGGCCATCACCGCTGAACAGACGGTATGACAGCTGTGCTAGTAGTACTGTCTGTAGCGCATGAAAGTAGCTCCTGTTCTTCCTCCTCCTCATCATTGTCTACCAATCCACGTTGCGACAACATGAGGCTGGGCTGAGTGTAATCACCCTGTATGGTTCCTTGCTCTATGTCCTCATTCTCTGCCTGCAATGCATCATCTTTAATTGTGAGCAGAGAGGTTTTCAGAATGCTGAGAAGCGGGATGGTGATGCTAATTATGGCATCATCGCCGCTCACCATCTTGGTGCAGTCCTCAAAGTTCTAGAGGATCGTACGTATGTCTGACATCCATGTCCACTCCTGAGGTCTTATGTGTGGAGTCTGAACTGAATATCGACAGCCTTGTTGATGCTGGTAGTCAACAACTGCCCTCTTCTGCTCACAAATCCTTTCCAACATATGCAGTGTAGAGTTCCAACGCGTGGGGACATCACACACCAGTCAGTGAGCCGGAAGCTGCAAACACTGATGCATGGCAAGGGCGGCTGAAGCTGTAGCTGACTTTCTAAACTGAGCAGACAGACGGCATACTTTCACTAGCAGATCCGGCAGCTCCGGGTAGCTTTTGAGAAAACGTTGAACCACGAGTTTAAGCACATGGGCCAGGCAAGGTACGTGTGTGAGCTCACCTTGCCTCAGAGCCGCCACCAGGTTCCGGCCATTGTCACACACGACCATGCCTGACTGTAGGTTCAGCGGTGTCATCCAAATATCTGACTGTTCTTTCAGCGCTGTCCACAACTCTTCTGCATTGTGCGGTTTGTCACCTATGCAGATTAGCTTCAGCACAACCTGTTGCGGCTTGGCTGAGGCAGTGCTGCAGTACTTCCAGCTTCTGACTGATGTGTTCATTTCAGAGATGGAGGCTAAAGAAGAGGAGAAGGAGGTGAAGGAGCAGTAAACTGTGGGGGCAATCCTGATTGACGTAGGGCCTGCAATCCTCAGTGTGGGGAGGATGTGTTCCATCCCAAGGTCCAACTGGGTCCTGGCCTCCACTATGTTAACCCAGTGTACCGTCAGTGAGACGTACCATCCCTGCCCGCAGGCACTTGTCCATGTGTCCGTGATTAGGTGGACTATCCCTGTAACAGCATTGTTGAGGGCACGGGTAATGTTGTGGGACACATGCTGGTGTAATGCCGGTACGGCACAACGGGAGAAATAGTGGCGACTGGGGACCGAGTACCTTGGGCCGGCCACCACCATCAGGTTGCGGAAAGCTTCCATCTCAACGAGCCTAAAAGGCAATATTTTGAGCGCAAGCAGACGAGAAATGTGCTAATTAAGTACTGTGGCCTGTGGGGCAATGGCAGGGTATTTCCGCTTGCATTCCAATGACGGGGGTATAGACAACTGAAGGCTGCACTGGGACAAAGTAAAAATAGATAAACTTGGCACTCAACTTTCAGACGTAAATTCCAATTTATTGCAGTCAAAGAACAGAAAAGACGTTTCTGTCCAACAAGGGCCTTCCTCAATCTGACAGCAATATAAAGTATATTACAATATGTGAAGAATAAAACATGACCAAAACATACAGAGAAAAAATTCTATATACATATATACATTCCTATGTCCAATGGACCTATCTAAGAAGAAATAACAAAGAGGAGGACAACTATGGTGGATACCATATTAAGTGAAGATTTATTTTGTGATGTGACAAGAGAAGTTCCAATACTTACCCGACTGCTTGTGGTAAGGAGATAGTAAGAATGAAAGGCAGCTTGCCTGAGAAGAAGACAAGGAGCTAAATTATTTGTATAATTCTATGTTGTCCTAGGAACTGTATCATAGGATTCATAAGGATTTCGAAACATAAAAGCACGATTAGGTGTAAAAACCTTCTCCTGCCAATACCGTCCCACTTTATTGCCAAAGGTCATCAGATCTCGCAGCTAAAATTCCAGGTAATAGAGCATGTACGTGCCGCTAGATGAGGGGGAGATAGAATACGCCTCCTTAAAAAACGGGAGGCGTATTGGATACATGAATTGCAGACCCTTTCACCAAAGGGTCTGAACAGAGAATATGATTTATACTCCTTCATTTAAAAATACAGCAACTTACATATATCTATAGATTTTGAAGGGGTAGAAAAATTTGTGAACCTGTACTTCTATGAGTTGTTTGAATTTTGTATCCCCTTCTATGTTGTACCCACTAGTGTCCCTCCAGTACAATATGTACCGTATGTGAGGTTTATGCTTAATTGGACTAACTCTGTTTTCTTTGTTACAGAGTCGTTTATATTGATTCTCCCGTCTAGAACCCACACCTTTGGACCCCCTTACCCGACTGCATTCCAGCACTCTTTATTTTTTATTTTCTATTCTAGTTTCTTTTCTTTTTATCATTCATTTATTCCTTTCATGTAATATATTAATATAATAAATGGTCATAATCACAATGTAATTTTCTCTCTTTCTTTCTCTACCACTCGGCACTTTAGCATATAGAGTGTATATACTATATATCATAAAACTTCCCCCCCCCCTTATATTATTCCACTTTTCTTTATAAACATGCTCTTTTGGGCTTATATTAACATTATCTCTAATTAATAACAGATCCATATAACCAATACTTCACTCCAATTTGCTCATATACTTATATACAAATATCTATATAGCACTTTGGGACCTCTGAATCCATAGAATTCTCACTCAGTGCCAGATTCTAACTGAACCCATAGTGGTACGTTTTCTGATATATGTATGTGACGCTTACTCAGCGCCTGATACGCTTGGAACGCATGATGGAACGCAAACCGCCACATCAGGTGACGTCCAGCGCTACCAGACACACACATATGACGCTTAGCAAGCGCCTTATCCATCTGGAACGCATGGTGGAACGCGAGACGTCACTTCCTGTGACGTCACACGCCACCACCACACCCCCTACTTCCTTTTAAGGCACAGAAGGGCGCGCTCTCTCCAGCTGACAAGCGGTGGACGCCGCGTCAGAGGAGAGAGACCTGCGCCTCTGCCTGATATCCTATAAGTAAGTACTGCCACCAATGCTTAGTATTTGTAATAAACTTATCGTCCTGAGATGAGATTTACTCTCACTGCCACCTATGTTCACAGCAGCAGATGTAAACTAATGGGACCATTTATCATAAAGGTTCCACATGCAGCACCCATTAAGTCTGCTTTACCAAATCCTTATATAGTCTGCCTATTACCACATTTGGCATAAGACTCTATATATGAGCCATTTGGGCCACTATAGCATATATTTGATTAGACCACATTAAACTATATATGGAGTCTTCCTGCTCCATACATTTCAAAACCAAATCTAAATATAATGCATGCTTTAACATTCCAGGATCTCCATAGAGCCATTCTGGCCCATAGCCCTGGATCTCATTTTGGATAATGTGAGTTTTATATGGTTCCATTCTTTTTCTTAAATCACCCATATATCTTCGATTTAATTATATCTATTATCCGATTTCTATATCCTAGGCCCTGACTAGATATCATCAGATAAGAAACTTATACTAGAATTAAACTATAAGAGGGACTCTCCCCCATAAGGTATATAATGACTAAGTATCCATATGATTACTTATGAATCCTATGATACAGTTCCTAGGACAACATAGAATTATACAAATAATTTAGCTCCTTGTCTTCTTCTCAGGCAAGCTGCCTTTCATTCTTACTATCTCCTTACCACAAGCAGTCGGGTAAGTATTGGAACTTCTCTTGTCACATCACAAAATAAATCTTCACTTAATATGGTATCCACCATAGTTGTCCTCCTCTTTGTTATTTCTTCTTAGATAGGTCCATTGGACATAGGAATGTATATATGTATATAGAATTTTTTCTCTGTATGTTTTGGTCATGTTTTATTCTTCACATATTGTAATATACTTTATATTGCTGTCAGATTGAGGAAGGCCCTTGTTGGACAGAAACGTCTTTTCTGTTCTTTGACTGCAATAAATTGGAATTTACGTCTGAAAGTTGAGTGCCAAGTTTATCTATTTTCACCTTGTATTGGTTGGGAAACCTACTTGTGCACCATCACGGTAGTGCTACGATATATTTTCACTATGCACTGGGACAAAGACGTGGATGGGCTTGATGATGGTGCTGGTTGACTGTGGGCAACAACAGGTGCAAGGGCCCGAGGCATCTTCACAGGCACGGTGAACTGGGGATTGGCTTGAACGTAAAATAGTGGAAGAAGCAGTGTTGTCACCTACAGACAGTGTTCCTGGAGCCTGGTGTTCGGCCCACAAAGTCGGGTGCTTTGCTGTCATGTGCCTAATCATGCAAGTGGTGGTCAGGCTGGTAGTTTTGCTACCCCTTGTTGATACGGGCATGGCAAGTGCTGCAAATGGCCTGTTTGGGGTTATCGGCAGAGTCTTTAAAAAATAACCAGACTCGGGAAGATCTAACAGTTGGAATGGCAACTTCCGTCCTGTTGGTGTCACGGTGAAAGGATGCACGCATTCTGTCTGCGGCCAACACACTGCTTCTTCCTACCTGTTGTAGTGATATGCCTCCTTCCACATGTGTGCTGCTGTCCTCACTCTGCATGTCCTCCTGCCAGGTTGGGTTAGTCACTATGTCATCCACCACCTTGTCTTCCACATCCACACCCTGCTCCTCCTCCTGACTTTCCGGCAATTGTGTCTCATCATCGTCCACCTCTTGTGACCGTGGCTGCTTAAAGATTTGTGCATCGCTACATGGAATATCATCTTTCCCCACTTCAAGTGAAGTGGACGAGAGGCACGAATCTCCAAATGGAAACTGAACAGCTCTTCGGAGTGTCCGAGTGTGAGATCAGTTGTCTCAGGCCACTCGGCATGGTGGGAGGAAGGAGGATCAGGGTGAGAATTAGCCGGTCCACTCTCACGGCTACTCAGACTTGACTGTGTGGAAGATATGGTGGTAGTGGTGGTGGCTAGGTGACTGGAAGCATTATCTGCTATCCAACCAACAACCGTTTCACACTGCTCTGGCTTCAATTTTGGTGTGCTGCGGTCCCCTAGAAACTGGGACAGGAAGGTCAAGCGCGAAGATGTGGGTCTTTGCTGTGG
>JARQOD010000003.1:228726796-228748849 GCA_033576555.1 Oophaga sylvatica | reverse complement strand
TACACAAATCCGCAGAGTTCCCATGTTGCCTGTGATAAGTCATTTTTAATGGAAGAAAAAAAAAGTGGATGGATTTTACAGGTGGTGAGTGCTGCTTTTTTTAGATAGTTCTCTACTGTAATGCATATTTCTTGCAGATAGTTTGAAGCAGAGTACCACGACGCTGGACCCAGGGAGGGTGAGTAGTTCCTCTGTGTTTAATTCTAGGTATTTTAAAACTTTTTGGGCTTACTTTATCGAAAAAGGAAAATTCCTTTGAAAGAAACACTTCCATCTATATTTTTTTAATAAATATGTGCATATGTGCATGTAGTGTAGTGTGTGTGTATTAATATACTCACCTGCTGCTGCTCCTCCGGTGTCCAGCGCTGTTCTGATTCGCTTCTTAGTGACATCACCATTCTTTAGACTAGCCAGCTCACTCAATGCTCTATGCGTTACTCCCACCGCAAAAAACTATGGCATCATGCTATATGCCATCATCTTCTGACCACTGTGTGTCCATATCTGTGGCTAACTTTGATACCAATCAAACCACATTTAATCAATGCAAACACATAGGTAATTCCAAAGGGTTCACTTACTTTTTTTTACAACAGTGTTAAAGTGGATTCTTCATTCTCAGAACCTCAATAAATGGATCCTGACTGATCTCTACACGATGTGTCACCACTTTGTGTGATTGGAATAGCTCTTTGCTATAACCATTAAATATTTATTTGCAGGGTATTTTCTCATTTGCTTTACTTTGGGCTAATTACTATACCTCTCCACTCTTTCACTTTGCATGTTGGAATTTGACTTTCACAATCTTATGTTTGTCCAGGGTCCCTAGAGTAACTTAGTGCAAAAAAAGATGGATGAGACAGATTTAGAAGATGCTTTTCGCTAAACTAATGAGACTGAAACAGATATTGCCAGAATAACTATTAGATTTCCCCAACAGACCCTTTGCAGGAAAAGAAAGTAACAAAAAAATGAAATACATATTCCATATATTGTTTATGGTAGTGATGAGCGAATACATGGATGTTGGGGTTCACCGAAAATATACAGTAAAAATTTTGGTTCGGGTCTAAACTTGACCTTGAACTTGACCCCTGACCCAAACCCACTATAAATCAATGGTGACTCAAACTTCCTTGCTTTAAAATAGCTTTAAAATAGTCATCGTCAAGGCTAAGGGGCTACTAAAAGAAGCTAAATGGGGGTAAAAGCAGAACAATTGCCCTTTAAACAGAAGCAGCTTGCAATTTTCACCCATAGAGTATGGGGCACAGTGCAATTACAAAATTTTATAAAAAAAATTCACCCACGGAGCATGGTGCCGATTACTCCTACATTAGCAGCTTACAAATTTATCCACAGAGCATCTTTCCACATTGATCTCATAAAAGCTCATAACAAATTTCACCCACATTTCCCTAAGATATCTGATTTAAAATTTATCACCCAGACAATGTGGCACAATACCCCCACAGCTCCACAACATGTGCTCCAGTAGCATACTTTACAAATGCTGCCAATCAAAAACTGTTAGTATGATCTTGGATCCACAGCGAGGGTTGCTACCAGCAGCCCAGTTAAAAATTTCACTTACAGAGCATGGAGCAGAATAACCCTACAGAAGCAGCTTACAAATTTCACCCACAGAGCCAAACTTTTACTTTCAGTAGTGTACAGTAGAGCAGCCGCAGAGAAAAAGCTTGTAGAGTGATGCTGCCGGTCCGCCGCAAGGCTTGCTATGGCTAGGGACACCTCCCAATGCTCTTGCCTTATGATCCCAGGGTCTGAAGTGTTTTCCTTGTAAAAATTATTGTTCAAAGCAGGCAACAATGCCTGAATACTTCAACAAGAGATAATGGAATTGTACTTTGTTTCTATTTTCCTGTTTGTTTAAGCTGATAATTAAGAATAAGATTAAGAGGTGAGTGGAAAAGTAAAGGAGCTGGAGACACTCTCAGCCATCCAATCTCAAACCGCCAACAGGCGGATTGCAGAGTACACACAGGTTTTATTCCAGAAATACAGTATGAGAAATATGTACCACATCCAAGGAACGCAGCAGTCAGGCAAATTACCCACTTCTCAACTGAGTCAGCAGTTTATATTACAAGACAGAATAGCCATCCATGACAATTTAGAGCAGGGGTCCCCAACCGCCGGTCCGCGGCCCATTACCGGGCCGTAGCAGTTCTGTTGCCGGGCCGCGGAGCCACGGCACAGAACGCTGTACACACTTGGAGCCGGCGGCTGCAGCACTGTAGTGACAGCTGAAGCCGCCGGCTTCAAGACATCGATACTTACCTTCCGTCGCTGCATCCCTGTCGGCCGCGGCAGCTTCCTCCTGTGCGCAGCGGTGACGTAGTACCGCTCATTAAGGTAATGAATATGGACGTGACGCCACTCCCATAGGCGTGGCGTCCATATTCATGCCCTTAATGAGTGGTACTACGTCACAGCTGCGCACTGGAGGAAGCGCCCGAGAGGGACGCAGGGAAGTTCAGCGACGGAGCGAGGAGGGTAAGAATGATGGGAGGGTGGAGCGGAGCCATGTATACAGGGGGGGAGGACGGGGGAGCGGAGCCATGTATACAGGATGGGAGGGTGGAGCGGAGCCATATATACAGGATGGGAGGATGGAGCGGAGCCATATATACAGGATGGGAGGATGGAGCGGAGCCATGTATACAGGATGGGAGTGGGAGCAGAGCCATATATACAGGATGGGAGGGTGGAGCGGAGCCATGTATACAGGATGGGAGGGGGAACGGAGCCATGTATACAGGATGGGAGGGTGGAGCGGAGCCATGTATATAGGATGGGAGGGTGGAGCGGAACCATGTATACAGGATGGGAGGATGGAGCGGAGCCATGTATACAAGGATGGGAGAGGGGAGCGGAGCCATGTATATAGGATGGGAGGATGGAGCGGAGCCATGTATACAAGGATGGGAGAGGGGAGCGAAGCCATATGTACAGGATGGGAGGGTGGAGCGGAGCCATGTATACAGGATGGGAGGGTGGAGCGGAGCCATATATACAGGATGGGAGGGTGGAGCGGAGCCATGTATACAGGATGGGAGGATGGGAGCGGAGCCATGTATACAGGATGGGAGGGGGAGCGGAGCAATATATACAGGATGGGAGGATGGAGCGGAGCCATGTATACAGGATGGGAGGGTGGAGCGGAGCCATATATACAGGATGGGAGGGTGGAGAGGAGCCATGTATACAGGATGGGAGGGGGAGCGGAGCCATATATACAGGATGGGAGGATGGAGCGGAGCCATGTATACAGGATGGGAATGGGAGCGGAGCCATGTATACAGGATGGGAGTGGGAGCGGAGCCATATATACAGGATGGGAGGATGGAGCGGAGCCATGTATACAGAATGGGAGTGGGAGCGGAGCCATGTATACAGGATGGGAGTGGGAGCGGAGCCATATATACAGGATGGGAGGGTGGAGCGGAGCCATATATACAGGATGGGAGGGTGGAGCGGAGCCATATATACAGGATGGGAGGGTGGAGCGGAGCCATGTATACAGGATGGGAGGGTGGAGCGGAGCCATGTATACAGGATGGGAGGGTGGGAGCGGAGCCATGTATACAGGATGGCAGGGTGGGAGCGGAGCCATATATACAGGATGGAGAGGTGGAGCGGAGCCATATATACAGGATGGGAGGGTGGAGCGGAGCCATATATACAGGATGGGAGGGTGAGAGAGGAGCCATATATACAGGATGGGAGGTTGGAGCGGAGCCATATATACAGGATGGGAGGGTGGAGCGGAGCCATATATACAGGATGGGAGGTTGGGAGCGGAGCCATGTATACAGGATGGGAGGGTGGGAGCGGAGCCATATATACAGGATGGGAGGGTGGGAGCGGAGCCATATATACAGGATGGGAGGGGGAGCGGAGCCATGTATACAAGGATGGGAGGGTGGGAGCGGAGCCATGTATACAGGATGGGAGGGTGCGAGCGGAGCCATGTATACAGGATGGGAGGGTGGGAGCAGAGCCATATATACAGGATGGGAGGTTGGGAGCGGAGCCATGTATACAGGATGGGAGGGTGGGAGCGGAGCCATATAAACAAGGGTGGGAGCGGAGCCATGCATACAAGGGTGGGAGCGGAGCCATATAAACAAGGGTGGGAGCGGAGCCATGCATACAAGGGTGGGAGTGGAGCCATGCATACAAGGGTGGGAGCGGAGCCATGCATACAAGGGTGGGAGCGGAGCCTTGTATACAAGGGAGTCACATTCACATTATAAATGTTATAATTAAATGATGAGTATGCACTACTACTAAACTACAACCCCGTCCATAGCCCCACCCCCTTATGACCAAAGCTCCACCCCTGCCACACCTCCATCCCCGCCCTGCCGGGCCATGGAAGAATGGTCTTTCTTGAAGCCGGTCCCTGGTGCAAAAAAGGTTGGGGACCACTGATTTAGAGGTTCTGTAATTGGAATGAGTAGTTAAATCCTTTAGTGAGAATTAGGCCTGGCCACAAAGGTAAAGTAAAATTATTTTTTAGGCACACTACTCATACAGACATTGCAGCAGAGTACACACATGCTTTTGGCCACAGTACTTCCACAGAAGCTTATAACAAATTTCACCCACAGATCATGTTTCCACATTTCCCCACACAAGCTGATAACAAATGTCACCCACTGAGCATGTTATCACTTTTATCACATGGAAGCTGATAACAAATTTCACGCACAGAAGAGCATGTTTCCACATTTCCCCGAAAAGCTGATAAAAAATTTCACACCCAGATAATGGGACACAGTATTCCCATAGACAAGGTTTCCAAGTACACACAGCGGCTTGAAGGCACAGTACTCCCACAGATATGGGTTAAATAATATACACAGTAGCTTTTGGCAATGTACTCCCACCGATATGGGTTAAAGAATATACACAACAGTTTTTGGCACAGTACTATCACAGACATGGTTGCATAAAAGTACAAAAATATGCTTAGACACACATCACTCCCATCAACACAGTTGAAGATTATAAAAACGTTTGATTATGCATGGTACTATCACAGGTGCAGAGTACACATAAAGAGTATTTTTTTAAAACTGCGCACTCAGCGGTGGGCTTGTGATGTGTGGAATAGGCAAGGGAGGAGAAATGCAACAGTTTTTTTTATTATTATTTTTTCAGACTTTTAACATTTTTTTTGTTTTTTTTAGTTTTGTTATGGAATTGACTTAAAACAACGTACAATTTACAAAAAAAACTGGCTATCTCTAACCACGTGGCATAGATCCAAGTAGAGGAAGAGGTAGATGTGTCAGTATGGATGGAAGAGGCAAGGGAGGAGTAATCCAACACTGTTTTGTTCTGTTTTTTTCAGACTTTTTTAAAAAAAATGTTTTTTTTTTTAAATTTTGTTATGCAAGTGACTTAAAATAACTTACAATTTACGAAACTAGAAAGTGGGGAAGGGAACGGACCAAACAAAATGCAATCAAGCGCTCAAATGTATATAAAAAATTAAACGTTATTAGTAGAAAAGCAGACAAGGGTAGGTAGGATAAAAACATGGGTAGATATAGACCATGCGCTGCATAGGGCAGGCCAGACCAAGGTATGTATTAATTCACTTTTTATAATACACAGCTGTATCAGCCATAAGGGGAGAGAGGAAAGAAATGGCTGCTGCTGAACAAGTAAATTTAATCAAATAGATCCATATTGAATCAAATAGCTAGGGTTACTAGTGAAAATCGTCATGTATAATCATACAGAAAAAGCATGTATTATGCAAAAACCCATGCAATAATTACCCGTGGATAATATGCAGCAGCGTCTCCAAATGGTCCGCCCGCCTCCCCTACGCACGTTTCGGATTTTCTCCTTCTTCAGGGGGTGTGGCGAAAGTAAAGTGAAGTGACGTTATAAGGGGAAGAGGCCTTAAATGAGCGTGGACAATTCGGAGGAAGAGGCGGTGTGATGTCATAGTGACCAGGATGCCGGCCGTCAACGCTATGCGAGGCAGCAAGCACCCGAAACACGTGGCAACCATGTGATCCAATTCGTCACAAGCATGAAGGCCGACGCGATGAACACCAAGTGGAAGCGCATGCGCCAGGGAGGAAGACGGAACCATCACATGCTGTCATGGTAACTGCAACACATGCAGTGCCGCACTAGACACGGCAGATAAACACCGGAAACACATGGGACCCCATGTAATCAGGTGTCAGCAGGACCGCCAGCACAGGGACCAGCAAGACGAAGCACCATGTGAAATTGTGAACAAGACATAGTAATATAATTAGTTGACTAAACCACTGTGCATAAGATTACCATATTGACAAATAGCAAAGAATAGTATATAATAGACAAATATATCAGCATAATTAGCACTAGATTGAAATGGTCAACAGACAGTATAATATCATGTCACTAAATACACATTCAACAGCAGACACAAAACAAAAAAATGAAAAAAAAAGAACAATAACGTAAAAAATAAACAAAATAATAAATAATAATAGTAATTGGAGTATACTAGTTATGGATAATGAATATAATAGTAAAGATATTAAAAAAAACTAAACAAAAGAAAACAATAAATAATTATATTAACCTAAAAGACTGATGGGAAAAAAATATACGGATGTCGATAAGATAGAGTAGATAAGTCCATGACATAATAATCAGCTGCCATTCAAGAATGGATTCTTCATTAAACCCAGGCATCTTCATAGGTCCATATCACAACAAGAAAGGGATTACCTAAAATATGAAACATATATAACTAAACTAGCTATCTGGAACCACGAGGTGTAGGACCAAGTGGACAAAGAGGTGGAAATAGCAAGGGAGAAGCAATCCAACTTTTTTTTTCTTTTGTATTTTATGTATTTTTTCTTTTTTGTTATGTAACTCACTTAAAACAACCTACAATTTACAAAGCTAAAACTAGCTATCTAGAACTGCGAGTTGTAGGTCCAAGTAAAGGAAGAGGTGGATATTGTGGCATTGGTGAAAGAGGCAAGGAGGAGTTTGCCAACAATGTTTTTTTGTTTGTTTTTTTAGTGAAGTGATTGTAAAGAATATAGAATGAACCCAAAATGAACTAAACTGCAACCAGGGACCGGAGGTCCAACTGGTGGAGGAGGTGAACATGGCGGAGAAGGTGGAAGATGTTAAGGAGGAGGAAGCCAACACAGTTTCTTTATTTTTGGAGGAGGCACCCAAATTAAACAAATGACTAATGGATTTGAAGACTGGCTGGATGCGACTGTTATAGTTATCTAGTAGTCCAATGGTATGAACAAGTCCTGTGGGATTCATGCCTGGTTCATTTTAAGGAATATACGAGAAAAGGTTGCACTCAAACATACTAAAGCATGACAATATGGAATACATGAAATTTTGAATAGCAATATGGCTTTGGAGTATAAGAAAAAATTTGAGACGCTTAGTATAACATTTGGCCAAATATTAAAAGCCCACCAACCATCGTCAAGGTGGTCTCAAGTCTGGTGAGTCCCTGACCTATGTGAACATACCTCTATTAGGCTGATATCTGAATTTCTGGGTGAATGTGGACACCTCTGTCAGTAATGCCTACATATATGGGTAAGTAGAGACCTGCTGTAATTAAAATCACCACCTGGTGGGTGCGGAGTGCTCGGTCAGTAAGCTAACATTCAAAAGACAAAAAAACCTGTCTGGCATATCCATACTAATGTGAATCAGTCACCTAATGCACCTAATTCACATTAGTCTGGATGTGCCAGTCAGGTTTTTTTGTCTTTTGAATGTTAGCTTTCTGACCGAGCACTCCGCCCCCACCAGGTGGTGATTTTAATTACAGCAGGTCTCTACTTACCCATATATGCAGGCATTACTGACAGAGATGTCCACATTCACCCAGAAATTCAGATATCAGCCTAATAGAGGTATGTTTACATAGGTCAGGGACTCACCAGGCTTGAGACCACCTTGACGATGGTTGGTGGGCTTTTAATATTTGGCCAAATGTTATACTAAGCGTCTAAATTTTTCCTTATACTCCAAAGCCATATTGCTATTCAAAATTTCATGTATTCCATATTGTCATGCTTTAGTATGTTTGAGTGCAACCTTTTCTCGTATGTTTTACATGGGGGTAGCACCTCTTGGTTTACACCTAATTCACATTAGTATGGAGGCGCCAGTCAGGTTTTTTTTGTCTTTTGAATGTTAGCTTACTGACCGAGCACTCCGCCCCCAGCAGGTGGTGATTTTAATTACAGCAGGTCTCTACTTACCCATATATGCAGGCATTACTGACAGAGATGTCCACATTCACCCAGAAATTCAGATATCAGCCTAATAGAGGTATGTTTACATAGGTCAGGGACTCACCAGCCTTGAGACCACCTTGACGATGGTTGGTGGGCTTTTAATATTTGGCCAAATGTTATACTAAGCGTCTCAAATTTTTCCTTATACTCCAAAGCCATATTGCTATTCAAAATTTCATGTATTCCATATTGTTATGCTTTAGTATGTTTGAGTGCAACCTTTTCTCGTATATGTTTTACATGGTGGTAGCACCCCTTGGTTTGCACCTAATTTACATTAGTCTGGATGTGCCAGTCAGGTTTTTTTTGTCATTTTAAGGAATGTTAGCTTCCTCACGTTGGATGTGGACAGACGAATGGGGCTGTCTGTGATGACACCTTCTTCCATGCTAAACACATGTTCCGACAGTACACTTGCCACAGGGCAGGCCAGCATCTCCAAGGCATAAAGGGCATGCTTAGGCCATTTGTCCAATTTGAAGACCCAGAAGTTAAAAGGGTATTTGACATTTTGCGATCCCTCTCCAGTGATGAAAGTAATGATGGTCTGCTGTCCTTGTAGCAAGGATCCAGCAGGGTAGCCACCCAGTAATATGCACAGGTAACAATACGGTCAACTCATATTGTAATTGCGCTGGCCCTGCAGCATGTATTTGCTCATGTGTGCCAGGCTGCCAGAGACATGGTGTCCTCGGTGGGAGGTATATAGTCTGGGTACTCTGTGTCCCCCAGCCACATTCAAGTGATGCAATGATCTGATCTGAGTACCACCCTGCTGTAAACACATTTTTTCCTCCTCCTCATGCTCCTCTCAAACTGTCCCTTGGCTGTACCTTTGGGTACCTGGCCGATGTTGGGATAGTAATCCTCCCTTCGAGCCATGTGTGGACGACAGGCCTGAAAACGGTGTGAATTGGCTCTGCTCCTTCTTCCTCCTGTGCCGCCACCTCATTCTTGATTGCCTGAATTGTTTTTCAAGCTGGACTATACAGTGCCATGTAAAAGTTTAGCCATCTCTAGTCAAAATTACTGTTATTATGAACAGTCAAGCAAGTTGAAGATTAAATGATCTCTAAAAGGGCTGGAGTTAAAGATGACACATTTGCTTTGTATTTTAGGCAACTCTCAAAAAGATAGCGGAAGAGTAGATTTATTTATTAGCCACACTACCAGAAAACACATAGCAGTCCAAAAAAATTCTTTACTACAAATGGTAAAGAGACGGCTAATGCCAATTCTTTATTTGCAACACTACTAGAAAGCACACAGCGGTCCAGAAAAATTATTTTTTTGGCCTACAAATGGCAAGGAGATGGCCGATACCAAAAATGTATTTGCAACACTACTAGAAAATACACGGTGGTCCAGAAAAAATATTTATTTCCCCTAAAAATGGCAACAGTATAGCTGATGCCAATTGTTTATTTGCCAGACTACTAGAAAAAACACAGCTGTCCAGAAAAATAATTTCTTTGGCCTACAAATCGCAACAAGATGGCTGATGCCAATTATTTATTTTTCAGACTACTATAAAACAGACAGCGGTTCGGAAAAATTATTTCTTTGGCCTACAAAAGGCAACGAGATGCCTGATGCTATTTTTTTTGGAACACTACTAAAAAATATACAGGGTCCATAAAAATTATTTCTTTGGCTTACAAATTGCAACGAGATGGTTAATACCAATTATTTATTTCCCAGACTACTATAAAGCACACAAGGGACTAGAAAAATTATTTCTTTAGCCTACAAATGGCAATGAAATGGCTGATGCTAATTATTTATTTACAACACTACTAGAAAACACACAGTGTTCCTGAAAAATTATTTAGTTGGCCTACAAATGGTAACAAGATGGCTGATGCCAATTATTTACTTTCCAGACTGCTAAAGAACACACAGCGGTCCATAAAAATTATTTCTTTGGCCTAGAAATGGCAACAAGATGGCTGATGCCATTTATTTATTTGCAACACAACTAGAAAACACACTGTGACTTAAATGAACTCCCATAGGCAGGGATGTATAGTACACATAGCGGCCTAAGGGGAAAAGGGGGCGGTGTGTTATGTTTCGGTAGCTGAGGAGGACAGGAACAACAGCAGGGCAGCCGAACACCTGAGATGTTGGTAACTGATGGGTTGCAGATTCCTAAACTAACGACACAACTAGAGATAGCCGTGGAGCATTCCTATGTTGATCCTAGACGCCTCATCACAGCCTGAGAGATAACTACACCTAAAGGCATCAAGATGAAAGCTATCTTCCCCGGAGCAGATCCCCAAAGAAAATAGGAAGCCCCCAAACATATAATGGCGGTTAGACAAGATGAAAATACAAACATAGGCAGAAAATAGACTGAGTAAACGCTGGGGCCACAAGCTGACTAAATAGGATAGGACAGGAGAGATTACTTTCTGCAACCCAGAAAACCCTACAAAAATCCAACAATTCTGATTACAAAAATACTGAGATCACACAATCTCGCCACCCACTAAATCAGATCTCAGTGTGAACAAAAACCAAGCCGCAGCCGCTGAAAAAACAGGAAAAAGCAAATGAGCAAATAACAGTGGCTGCAGAAAAACTGTGAGGAGCTCAGGCCCCAGGAGGGGACCTGGCTGACCTCCACAAAAGTGCAGAAAACAATGCAAAAAGCAAGCACAAAAAGAAAAGCAAAAAATATCTTATCTGAAAGCAGGAGATGCAGGCAAGACTCCAGCAAATTTCCAAATGAACCAGGAACCACAATTGAGACAAGAACAATTAATCACCGGCAACCATCATGGGAGGGAACCTCCCTTATATCAGACCAGTCCGTTATTCCAGGATGCTACTCCTCGCTGAAAGGTTCAGTACTGTCTGTAACCACCAGAGGAGCCTCTGCTCAGAAACCATCTCTAGCACATTCATAACAGTACCCCCCCTTGAGGAGGGGTCACCGAACCCTCACTTGTGCAACCAGGCCGATCAGGATGAGCTCGGTGATAGGCACGGATCAGTCTCCTAGCATTAATGTCCGAAGAAAACACCCAAGAATTGTCCTCCTGACCATAACCTCTTCACTTAACCAAAAACTGGAGTTTCGTCTAGAAAAACGAGAATCTAATATTTTCTCAACCACATACTCCAGATTGCCCTCAATCAAAACAGGGTCAGGAGGCGCAGCCATAGGAACCACTGGCTCGACAAACCTCTTCAATAAGGACTTGTGGAACACGTTATGGATCATAAATGTCCCTGGAAGATGCAAATGGAAGGAAACAGGATTAAGAATCTCCATGTTCTTATAAGGTCCAATGAACCTGGGCTTAAACTTTGGAGATGCAACCCTCATAGGGATATTTCTTGAGGACAACCAAACCAAGTCCCCCACTTTAAACCGAGGACCATCAGTCCTATGCCGGTTGGCAAAACGTTGGGCCTTCTCCTGAGAGAGAGACAACCTCTCCACTACCTGGTCCCAAATCTGCTGCATTCGCTCCACAACAGAGTCAACACAGAGACAGACAGAAGCCTCCGCCTGTCCCGAAGAAAATCGAGGGTGAAACCCAAAATTGCAGAAAAATGGAGACATCAAGGTGGCAGAGCTAGCCCTATTATTAAGAGCAAACTCAGCCAAAGGCAAAAAAGAGACCCAGTCATCTTGATCAGCAGACACAAAACATCTCAAATAAGTCTCCAAGGTCTGGTTTGTTCTCTCAGTTTGTCCATTGGTCTGAGGATGAAAAGCAGAGGAGAAAGATAATTGAACACCAAGTTTAGAACAAAATGTCCTCCAAAATCTGGAAACAAACTGGACTCCTCTGTCAGACACAATGTTCTCCGGAATGCCATGTAACCGAACCACGTGCTGAAGGAACAAGGCACCAAATCGGAGGAGGAAGGTAACTTAGGTAATGGCACAAGATGTATCATCTTGGAAAACGTATCACAGATTACCCAGATAACAGTCATTCTCTGAGAAAAAGGAGGTCGGAAATAAAATCCATAGATATATGGGTCCAGGGCCTCTTGGGCACAGGTAATGGCATTAACAAACCACTAGAGCGAGAGCAAGGCTTGGAGCGAGAGCAAGTCCCACAGGACTGCACAAATTCCCTGATGTCATGAGACAAAGTAGGCCACCAAAAGGACCCACTCACCAAGTCTCTGGTACCAAAAATCCTGGGATGACCAGCCAACGCGGAACAATGAATCTCAGACATCACACTCTTCTTCCACTGGTCTGGGACAAACAATTTCCCAACAGGGCAGCGCTCAGGTTTATCCTGCTGACACCTTCCAAGGCCAGTCTCAAATTGGGCGAGATGGCGGAAAGAACTACACCCTCTTTCAAAATAACAGTAGGATCAGATAACTCAGGAGAGTCCGCAAAGAAACTCCTCGAGAGGGCATCCGCCTTAACATTCTTAAGGGTATGCCACACTAAGCGAGATCGCAAACGAGATCGCAATTGCGTCACCATTTATGACGCAGTAGCGATCTCGTTAGCGACTTAACTGTGTGTGGCATGTAGCAGCGATGTGGCCCCTGCTGAGATGTCGCTGATCGTTTGTAAACGTTCTGAGCTGTTTTCTGGTGTTGGTGTCCCGCTGGTGAGCCTGAATCGCTGAGTGTGACACCCTTTATGAACAACTTCACCAGCATCACAGGTGGGACTAGGTTTCCCAACGACCGCAGAGGTCGTTATACAGATCGCTGATGAGATGTGTTTGGAATCACACAGCTAAGTCGCTAACGAGATCGCTACTGCGTCATAAATGGTGACGCAGTAGTGATCTCGTTAGCGATCTCGCTTGCGATCTCGTTTAGTGTGGCATACCCTTTAGTGCCAGGAAGAAAAGAAACCACAAAATTAAAACGTGTGAAAAACAAGGCCCACCTGGCCTGTCTAGGATTAAGTCGCTTTGCTGATTCGAGATAAACCAGATTCTTATGGTCCGTGAGGACCACCACCTGATGTTTGGCTCCTTCCAGCCAATGTCTCCACTCTTCAAAGGCCCACTTCATGGCCAATAACTCCCGATTATCCACGTCATAATTACGTTCAGTTGGAGAAAATTTTCGAGAGGGCTGCCAAAGCATCATCATTCCATTTGGTCAGGACTGCCCACTTTCGGAATTTCTGACAGTACAACTCAGCGTCTTCAAGACCCTGATTTAATGCCAACAAGTTTTTTTCAGCTTGATCAGTGACATTAGTTCATCGTACAATAACCCCAGAGCCAGAAAAAATGCATCAATATCATTCAAAACAGGATCCCCAGGTGTCAGGGAAAAGCCCAATCCTGAGGATTGCCGCGCAGGAGAGAGATGACAATTTGAACCTGCTGTGCTGCGTTACCTGAAGACTTAGGCGTTGAGGCAAAAAACAACTTACAGTTATTTTTGAAATTCAGAAATTTAGCCCGATCCCCCAAAAACAAATCTGGCATGGGAATCCTAGTTCCACAACCGGCAACCCAGCAAGATAGTAGCAATACTCCGAACCTCAGTGGCAAGCTGCTCCACACGGCCAGACAACTGTGCAAACTCCATTGAGAGAAAAAAAAATCCTCCTCAGCACCCAGAGAAAAAGAGGGAAAAATGCAACAGACAGAAAAAAATAAAAAATAAAAATCTCTGACAACTCTGACAACTTTTTTCTTTCCACACTATTTTTCCCTTCTGTGAGTACCATATAATTTTCAGTTATGGCCGGTGATACTGTTATATTTCGGTAGCTGAGGAGGACAGGAACAACAGCAGGGCAGCCGAACACCTGAGATGTTGGTAACTGATGGGTTGCAGATTCCTAAACTAACGACACAACTAGAGGTAGCCGTGGAGCGTTCCTACGTTGATCCTAGATACCTCGTCACAGCCTGAGAGATAACTACACCTAAAGGCAGAAAGATGAAAGCTATCTGCCCCGGAGCAGTTCCCCAAAGAAAATAGGAAGCCCCCAAACATATAATGGCGGTTAGACAAGATGAAAATACAAACATAGGCAGAAAATAGACTGAGCAAACGCTGGGGCCACAAGCTGACTAAATAGGATAGGACAGGAGCGATTACTTTCTGCAACCCAGAAAACCCTACAAAAATCCAACAATTCTGATTACAAAAATACTGAGATCACACAATCTCGCCACCCACTAAATCAGATCTCAGTGTGAACAAAAACCAAGCCGCAGCCGCTGAAAAAACAGGAAAAGGCAAATGAGCAAATAACAGTGGCTGCAGAAAAACTGTGAGGAGCTCAGGACCCAGGAGGGGACCTGGCTGACCTCCACAAAAGTGCAGAAAACAATGCAAAAAGCAAGCACAAAAAGAAAAGCAAAAAATATCTTATCTGAAAGCAGGAGATGCAGGCAAGACTCCAGCAAACTTCCAAATGAACCAGGAACCACAATTGAGACAAGAACAATTGATCACCGGCAACCATCATGGGAGGGAACCTCCCTTATATCAGACCAGTCCGTGATTCCAGATTGCTACTCCTCGCTGAAAGGTTCAGTACTGTCTGTAACCACCAGAGGGAGCCTCTGCTCAGAAACCATCTCTAGCACATTCATAACAGCGGTGCATGTGCAGATCAAGATTGTGGCTCAATGGTGTCTTTATTAAGTCAAAATTGGCATCTGCACATTCCTCATTTATGGAGCCATTTTATTGAAGACCTGAAGACTGTGGAATCACACTGCACACACGCACCCACCCCAATGATGGTAGATTTTCAAAAAGGAGATAGGTCAGTGAATAATCATTGACCTGCAAAAGAATCATAGGAGGCTGGCGGAGGCACGGACTAGCAGAAAAGGAAAGACCCTCCCCCCTAGGTCCACCCCAATACACAGAAGAAAACTTTAGAGGCTAATTAAACAACTGCTGTTCAATTTTTTTAATGCAGTATCAATTTAATGAACATAACGGCGCCATTAAGGCCATGCCTTTATAGTGCTAAATCCTGCTGACAGATTCTCTTTAAATAATTTATATTTTAGGATAAGATAAACCATAGGAACCATAGCGATGACTATGCAGGGAGTAAGTGGGTTGAGCAACTTATCGGCGCACACACCGAAGGTCACTGGAGCGGATGTTGATGGCACCTGTGGAGAAGATCCCTGAATGCAGCATCCATAGGAAGAAGGATGAGGTAGCAATTCTGAGGTAGTGCAGGGTGCAGGTGGGGGATTCCGGGGCTGTAACTGACGTGCATGGGAGGGGGGTAGTATTGTAATGAGGAGAGGAGGCAGGGATTTCTTCCAGGCACCGTACGCCCCGGAGTCTGGAAGATATCATTACCATAAGAAAATAAGATTTCTCAACAACAAGACCACTAATATGAAGCATACAGGTAGGACTAGTGTAACATTTCTACTACCTGTATTCCCATATTAATAGGTTATATACATCCCGGGGGGTGACATATTCCCTTTAAATATATTATAATATATAATTTTTTTTATATACGCTTGTTTGATTTTTTGTTACTTTTGGAGTAACAGTACATTGAAAAAACCTTTACCACTCTGGTAGAACATTACAAACAGAATCTTCATAGGTGCTTTAGAAAAAAGTATAGAACATATAGTATAATGGTTTTTATTGTTGCCACATACTGTCAGCATTATATACATCATGATGAGGCATGAGCATGCTAAGCAAGGCACCAACTGCTTAATCCAGCCTCTTTTCTATCCATTCTTAATATAATAATATGTATATTACAATAATCTGTGATATACTGTAGTTAAATGTTAATTTTAGGAGAAAGGCGCGTTTATGATCAGCATCTGCAATTTCTTTCAATGACCTTTTAACAAGCAGCATATTTTGTATTTATATCCTGAATATAAAAAGTTTAACAAAATGTGAGAAGAGCTCAGTATCTGAAAGCCTGGCAGGAACAATGACAAGCAAACATTAACAGAGGCAAATAAAGGGAAGGTGACAAGAAAGCAGAAAGTACAGTAATACAATATAGAGCAATGATGAAAAGGAAGAGCTCAAAGTCTTGATGCTTAGTCTTTTGCTACACTGCTGATTCCCGTGGAAATTAGCAGTTTCATCATTTTTTCAAATATATGAAGCTGACAAACACTTTTTGGGTGCTATGTGGAGAAACATGCACCCATGGAGATAGAGAGATTTTACGTAAACACTCACAGCGCCCTGCTGGGCATATTTGATTCACGAGACAAAGAACCACCTCGACATACAAAGTTTCATTCTGTGAATGTTATCCATTTCTATAAAGTCTGAAGAGAAAACATAAAACCTTGAGAAATGTATGAAAACCAGTATTATTTTGATATTTTTTCTACCATTATGCTATATACGGTAGTTATTGAATCAAAAGTACAAGCTTTGCAGCTAAAAACTTTAGTTGCTAAATTTTGAAAAAGAACACAAAGTCAATACTTGAGAGGAAAGAAACGGTCTAGTCATACTCAAACTGATGGACAACATGTGGGGAGTGGGTCTGGATGAAGAGTTATTATGGGGTTCATACAACAGGCATTGGGGGGGTACCAGCGGAGGCAGCAAGCTTCGGATCTAGGTAAAGTGAAACTGTGCAGGCAGCATGGTCAATGGCTCCAGGATGGATGGGATGTATGAAGGCTTTAAAAGACAAAACTATTATTCGGTGTTAAGACAGGAGAGGTGAATGTGTGACTTCTACTGCACTTCTGACCCAAAAAGGTTATATTTCTGAGTTGACTGAAGGTTGTCAGCGTGTAAGGGTCGCTTGGGTCAAGGTGTAGCATTGTGATTGTGATTATTATTATTATTATTTATTTCTATAGCACCATTGATTCCATGATGCTGTACATGAGAAGGGGTTACATACAAATTACAAGCACCAGTGAAACAGTTCCTATGAGTGTGGGGATGATGTTACTGCATGCAGGCTGCATACATTTAGATATTGCAGGAACTTCCCAGTATATTACAATCGCATGGAAGAAAGCAATCCACTTTATAAAAATAAAATGTCCTTTACTGATTAAACCAGTGTAACGTATGTACAGTACAAAAGATAACAGGCACAACACTTAGGGCCCAATTCATCAAGACCGATGTTGTTTATGATGGTCTTGAAGAGGAGGAGTGCTGGAGTAAAACGCTCCTGATGAATCAGGAGTATTGGTCGAGTGTTGTTTTACTTCAGTGTGCGCCTCACCACAAATTCTACTCCAGCCATGAATTTGATGAGCGTTCGCCACTCCCCATCTCACCCTAAGGGTATGTGTACACGTTGCGGATTCGTGTGCGGATCCGCAGCGGATTTGGCCCTGCGGATCCACAGCAGTTTTCCAAGGGATGTACAGTACCATGTTATCCTATGGAAAACAAAAACCGCTGTGCACATGCTGCGGAAAACTCGACTTGGAAACGCAGAGGTTTATTTTCTGAAGCATGTCAATTCTTTGTGCGAATTCTGCAGCGTTTTTACACCCATTCCATTATAGGAATCCGCAGGTGTAAAACGCAGGGCAAATCCGCACAAAAACCACAGAAAATCGCAGTAAATCCGCAATGAATCTGCAGGTAAAACGCAGGTAATTTTACCTGCTGATTCTGCAAATTCCGTGCAGAAAAATCCGCACAGGAATCCGCAACGTGTGCACATACCCTTACTGTTCCCACTTTGTCAGAGCTGGGCGAATATGGCATGAACGCCAAGAGTTGCATAATTTTAGCGCATCGGCACGTTGTGACAAATTTGTGCAACTTTTCAAGCCTTTTTATGCCAAAATACTGGTGTAAAAGCGTTCAAGAATCATGTCCTTAGTGTTCACATCTTAGCCTGCCTAAGGCCTCAAATCAGATGTCTGTGTTGCACATACATGTTGTATCCATTTTTTTCACAGATAGAACCGTACCCATTATAATCCATGGTGCTGTTCACATGTCCCTGTTTTTAGCATCCATGTCATGTGTCCTGTTCGTATTTAACATTGCAAAGTATAGCAGAAGCTTTGTAGTTTATTTCTTTCTTTAACCATCCATGAAAAATACTAATGACACACTCATGGAAAAAACAAACACACTGATTCACAGCACTGATAACACTGGTACCAAATTTCAAGTACGTGTTTCGGTTACACATGACTGCGCACATGAAAGGAGGGTATCAGACATCTTCTCACTGCTTTACAAGTGCATGCACAGATGTCGACAGCATGGTCTCCTCTATATATACATCCACTAAACACTTTCAGCACTGGTGCAGGAGATTGTGACAAGTAGTTATGGGTGAACCAGAACAATAATGTTTAGGGTCCGTACTGAACACCTAGCGTCCATGCATGGACCCGAACACGGACTTCTCCAGGAAGTCCATTGTTACTGTTTGGGTTTGGCATCCTGAATATTGGGTGTTTCCCACGCTGTTATCTCTGTGACAGGGCAAGAAACACAAGCGGCTCTGATCAGCGGTAAAGATGTCAAATGACAGCATGTGAGCCAGCAGCTGTGACAAATGTTAAAAAGGTTACCGCCAGTCACAGTCATTAGATTACTCTGACTGGCTTTTATTTTATAATCTAACTATGGGGTTATAGATGCCTCTCCATTACTTACCACTGGGCTTGATGTCAGCGGCCAAAAAACAGCTGACATCAACCCCAAACCTATTACCCCACTTTCCACCGCATTAGGGAAAGTGAGAAGAGCCAAATTTACTAGATGCACCCTTTCCTGATGCATTTGCATGCTGCTATTTTTAGGCTGGGGGAAGTTCAATATCAATGGCCCCTTCCCAGTCTGAGAATACAAGCCACCAGCTGTCTGCTTTAGCTTGGCTGGTTGTCAAAGATTGGGAAGGCAACATTTTTTTTTAAATTATTTAAATAATTTTAAAAAACAACATAGGACCCCTTAATTCATGATAACCAGCCACAATAAAGCTGACAGCATTGGGTTGCAGCTCACAGCTGTCGGTTTTGCTTGTGCTGGTTATCAAAAAAAGAAGAGACCCTATGTAATTTTTTTATTATTATAATTTATTGCACAGGCACCAGCTGATGAATACTCTCATTAGCCCGACTGCTCCCCATGCTATCTGCAACAGCATGCGTATGCTCTTTGAAAGTAGTACTTCTCATCAACCGACACCTGTGACCGGTGTAAATTTTTACTGCTGATCACAGCTTCTGGCCAATGCAGCTCGCAGCTGTCGTTTTGCTTGCACGGGTTTTATCAAAAATAGAAGAGACCCTATGTAATTTTTTATTATTATAATTTATTGCACAGGCACCAGCTGTTGAATACTCTCATCAGCCTCAACTGCACTCACTGCTATCTGCAACAGCAGGCGTATGCTAATGAAAGTAGTACTCTCTCATCAACCGACACCTGTGACCGGTTAACTTTTTACCACTGATCAAGGTGCTGGCTCAAATGCTGTCATCTGACAGCGTGGGAACTGCAGCTCTCTGACTTGCAGTAATGATCTTACCGCCGATCAGAACCCAGTTTGCTGCGCTGTTACGCAGACAGGGTGGCAAAAACCAGATATTATGGCCCCCCATTTAGATGAATGGGGTCCGGATTTAGGTTCAAGTTTGGGTACTGTTTGGTATCTGAACCAAACTTTTTTAAAGTGACATCTGAATCCGCTAGACCCATGAGTTCGCCATCAATAGTAAAAAAAGTGAAGCTCTTATATACAGTGGGTACAGAAAATATTCAGACCCATTTATATTTTTCACTCTTTGTTTCATTGCAGCCATTTGGTAAATTCAAAAAGTTCACTCATTTTTTCTCATTAATGTACACTATGCACTCCATCTTGACTGAAAAAAAAAAGAAATGTAGAAATTTTTGCAAATTTATGAAAAAAGAAAAACTGAAATATCACATGGTCATAAAAGTATTCAGAACCTTTGCTCAGACACTCATATTTAAGTACATGCTGTCCATTTCCTTGTGATCCTCCTTGAGATGGTTCTACTCCTACTTTGAAATCTAGCCGTGCTTAACCCTCTACTCCTTGAAATCCAGCCGTGCTTAAACCCTTAACCCCAAGGGTGGTTTGCACGTTAATGACTGGGCCAATTTTTACAATTCTGACCCAAATGTCTCTTTATGAGGCACAACTCTGGAACGCTTCAACAGATCTTCGCAATTCTGAGAGTGTTTTCTAATGACATATTGTACTTCATGATGGCGGTTAAATTTCTTCGATATAAGTGCATTTATTTATGAAAAATGGAAATATGGCGATATTTTGGAAAATTTTGCAATTTTCAAATTTTGAATTTTTATTCCCTTAAAACAAAGAAATATGTCACACAAATAGTTACTAAATAACATTTCCAACATGTCTACTTTTCATCAGCACAATTTTGGAACCAAAATGTTTTTTGTTATGAAGTTATAAGGTTTAAAAGTTGACCAGCGATTTCTCATTTTTACAAAAATTGTACAAAACCATTTTTTTTAGGGACCACCTCATATTTGAAGTCACTTTGAGGGGTCTATATGGCAGAACATACCCAAAAGTGACACCATTCTAAAACTGCACCCCTCAAGGTACTCAAAACCACATTCAAGAAGTTTATTAACCCTTCAGGTGTTCACAGGAGCTGAAGCAACTTTTGGGAAAGGAAAAATGAACATTTAACTTTTTAGTCACAAAAATGATGTTTTGCAAACAATTTTTTTTATTTTAACAAGAAAAAGGATGAAAATGGACAGAAAAAGTTGTTATGAAATTTCTCTTGAGTACGCCGATACCCATATGTGGGGGAAAACCACTGTCTGGGCACGGCAGTGCTCGGAAGGGAAGGAGTGCCATTTGGACTTTTTCAAACCAAAATTGGCTGGAAATTTAGAGGACGCATTTTTGTGTTTGGAGAGCCCTGATGTGCCTAAACAGTGGAAATATCCATAAGTGACCCCATTTTAGAAAATAGATCCCCCAAGGAACTTATTAGATTTGTGGGAGCACTTTGAACCACCAGTGCTTCACACCGTTTTTAGTAGAGCCGTAAAATTAAAAAACATATTTTTTCCACAAATGACCTTTTCACCCCAATTTTAAATTTTTCCCCAAAGGGGAGAAGACCCAAAAGTTTTTGTGCAATTTGTCTGAGTACCTAATACCCAATATGTGGGGGTAAACCACTTTTGGGCATTTCAAGGGCCGGGGGGAAGGGCGCAGTTTTTCTTTTTCAAGCAGAATTGGGGACCCAGCCCTTTGGAACCCCGGATGTGCCAAAAATGGAAACCCCCCCAAATGCACCTTTTTGGGGGAAACCACCCCCTAAGGGGAATTACTAATCTGCTGTGAGCATTCAACCCCCAGTTTTCCTAAAGTTAAAAAATCTTTGGGGGGGAAAAATAAAAATTCCCCCAAAATGATTTTTTGTCCCCCCAAAATTTTATTTTTCCCAGGAATTGGCCACAAAATTGGGGCCAAAAATTTTCCTCAGTAAAGGTATCCATATGTGGGGGAGGGGAAAACTGTTTGGGCGCCGGCCCCAGCGGAAAAAAAGTAAGACACTTTGGAATGCAGACTTTGATGGGGTCATGTGTTTGCGGCCCCCCATGTGTAACAGGAAACTCCCCCCAATGACCTTTTGGAAAAAAACCCTAAGAATTTTAGATCTTTGGGAAGGCCTTTTAACCCCCCAAACTTCACACTTTTTTTTAAACCCGGGGGCCTTTTTTTTTTTTCCAGGGGAACAGGAGAAAAGGCCCCCAAAATTGTAAAATT
>JARQOD010000003.1:228670641-228726696 GCA_033576555.1 Oophaga sylvatica | reverse complement strand
TGACAACCTGCCTGTTCAGAGACTGCCCTGGTCACTTGCCGTGACAACCTGCCTGCCCAGAGACTGCCCTGGTCACTTGCCGTGACAAACCTGCCTGCCCAGAGACTGCCCTGGTCACTTGCCGTGACAACCTGCCTGTCCAGAGACTGCCCTGGTCCCTTGCCGTGACAACCTGCCTGTCCAGAGACTGCCCAGGTCACTTGCCGTGACAACCTGCCTGTCCAGAGACTGCCCAGGTCACTTGCCGTGACAACCTGCCTGTCCAGAGACTTCCTTGGTCACTTGTTGTGTCAACCTGCCTGTCCAGAGACTGCCTGGCTAATTGCCGTGATTCCCTGTCCTATTCCCGGATGCCACCCGCTCTCTTGCAAGTAAATTGTCTTGTATAATAAAGCTTAGTGGTTCCACCAACCAGACCCGTTTCCGTCAGTGGTTCCACCTACCAGACCCGTTACACCTTGTAACATCCGATTTTCATCCGACTTGCGAGATTTTCTCGCAGGCTTGCAAAACTGACATATAATGGATCCAAAAGAATAGTATTTCAATCACAAAAAAAAGAATAGATATATACACATAGAACACATATATATATATATATATATATATATATATACATGTCATTGTGACATGTATATATACATATATTTATAGTTCCTAGACTTCTACATACTGTTATAGCCGCTAATTCAATTGCCGGCTTTTGTGAAATCACAGAAGCCGACATGAAATGATACATTGTTTCCACACAGTTAACCATGTAACTTCCTGTATTTTGATATTTGTTTAGAACTTACAATTACATGAGTGTATTTGTGCTAAATTTCAGACATGCAGGGGTTAATTAAAGGTGTAAATTCGTTGACAAAAAAATGCGTGGGCTCCCGCTGTATTTTCTCCACCAGACAGACAAAGCAAGCGAGTGGGGGCAGATAATAACAGGCTAGGGAGGGTACATTTTTTTTGGTGCCCCCCCTGGCTACTAACATCTGCCCCCAGACACCCCAGAAAGGGCAAATCTATAATTAGATTCGCCCTTTTTGGCACTTTGCCCGTCTATTCCCATTGCCCTGTAGCGGTGGCGAATGGGTTAATAAACTCACCTTAATGTCACCTTAGTATTGAAAGGTGACCTTAAGGCAGGTTAATAATTGAGAGCTGTCAATTAGACAACTATCAATTATTAATCCTATTGTATGAAAGAAAAATCAAACACACACAGTTTAATAAAAAAGAATTTTAATGAAATAATCACACAGTTTTTGACAATATTTTATTTTCCTGATAAAACCATTTCCTGTAATAAAAATAAAATAAAAAAGCAAAATCATACTTACCAATCCGATGTACAGTCAGGTCCCACGATGTAATCCATCAGAAAGGGTTAAGAGGTTACAGTTAGCAGAGAGATAATTCTGTCTCCTAGCTGTAACCCCCTGAATGAATAAGTTCCTCTACCACAGAAAGTAGAGGAAGTGATTCATGAATGGAGCTTAATTGATTTATTGGCAATTTAACTTTAGTGACCTGACCTAAAGGGAAAGTGGACACAATCAATTAAGCTTCATTCATTAAACACATCCTCTCCTGTCGCCAGGAGAGGAACATATTCATTCAGGAGCTTTGAGCTGAGCATGCAGGATTACTTGCACTGCTTGGCTCAAAGCTAGTTAAACTTTTGTGAAGGATTACAGCGTGGGACGTGACAGATTGCCAGATAGGTAAGAATAATGTTGTTTTATTATTTTATATTTATTTTAGAGGAACAAGGGCTTCGAACGGATTAAGACTTAAATAAAAGATGGTCAAAAATATGTGTTTTTATTTCATTAAAATTATTTATTCTTAAAGTGTGTGTGTGTTTTTTTATTTACTTCAATAGGATTAATAATTGATAGTTGTCTAATTGACAGCTCTCAATTATTAACCTGCCTTAAGGTCACCTTTCAATACTAAGGTGACATTAAGGTGAGTTTATTAACCCATTCGCCACCGCTACAGGGCAATGGGAATAGACGGGCAAAGTGCCAGAAAGGGCGAATCTAATTATAGATTCGCCCTTTCTGGGGTGTCTGGGGGCAGATGTTAGTAGCCAGGGGGGGCACCAAAAAAATGTACCCTCCCTAGGCTGTTATTATCTGCCCCCACTCGCTTGCTTTGTCTGTCTGGTGGAGAAAATACAGCGGGAGCCCACGCATTTTTTTGTCAACGAATTTACACCTTTAATTAACCCCTACATGTCTGAAATTTAGCACAAATACACTCATGTAATTGTAAGTTCTAAACAAATATCAAAATACAGGAAATTACATGGTTAACTGTGTGGAAACAATGTATCATTTCATGTCAGCTTCTGTGATTTCACAGAAGCCGGCAATTGAATTAGCGGCTATTACAGTATGTAGAAGTCTAGGAAATATAAATATATATATATACATGTCACAATTATATATATATATATATATATATATATGTATTCTATGTGTGTATATCTATTCTTTCTAGTCTTTATTAAAGCTGTCAGTGTGATTTTACAGTATAGCCGGGGATGAATTGCCGGCTTTTCTAAAGGACACCGATGCGATTTCATCGCAAGTCACACATGCAGTCCGTTTGTAATCAGATTTTTCATCGCTCCTATAGACTTGCATTGGCGATTGTCGACCCACAATCGGTGACAATCGCAGCATGCTGCGATTGCTCACGGACGTTTAAAACGGACCACAAAATAACGGATACTGGGAGCTGCTCCATAGATTAACATAGGGCAGACTGCAATACGATTTTTCATCGCATTGCAGTCGTCCGATTCTGTCGCCAGTGTGACGCCGGCCTAACAGTTTCCACAGAACGCTCAGTCACTGAAGCTTCAATCTCTGTGCAGATATGCGCTTTTCTAACATACAATGCGACACCGCCTACTCATTTATCAAGTCTGTTTCTTGCAAATAAGTTGTATCCTTCTAGCCTTGTATTCCAATCATGTGTATCGTCCCACCAAGTTTCAGTGATTCCAATGACATCATATTTATTTTCTTGTGTTAGTAGTTCCAATTGTCCTTGTTTGTTGCCCATGCTTTGTGCATTCATATAGAAACATTTTAGTTTGTGATTGGTTTCTCTTTCTCCAATATTTTTTTTATTTAGATTTTTTTTCTTTGTTCTTTCCTACCACTTCTAATAGCAGAATTCTCAGTAGTATTTGTCAGGTGTATGGCTTTTTCTGGCCTTTTGCTTCCCTTCCCACATTGTTCTAGTTTAAAGCTCTCCTTATGAGTGTAGCAAGGTGACTTCCAAATACATGTTTTCCAGTCTTTGTAAGGGGCACCCCATCTCTAGCAAGCAGTCCATCATATAGGTAATTCACTCCGTGATGCAGACATCCAAATCCTTGCTGACGGCACCATCGACTTAGCCAGTTGTTCACCTGCAGAATCTTATTCCACCTCCTTGTTCCATGGCCATCCACTGGGAGGATGGAAGAGAAGACCACCTTGACCACCAGTACTCAAGGTTCCTAAGAGCACAGTGGCCTCCATAATCCTTAAATGGAAGAAGTTTGGGACCACCAGAAGATTTCCTAGACCTGGCCGTCCAGCCAAACTGAGCAATTGGGGGAGAAGAGCCTTGGTGAGAGAGGTAAGGAAGAACACCAAGATCACAGTGGCTGAGCTCCACAGATGCAGTAGGGAGATGTGAGAAAGCTTCACAAAGTCAACTATCACTGCAGCCCTCCACCAGTCTGGCCTTTATGGCAGAGTGGCCTGACAGAAGCCTCTCCTCAGTACAACACATATGAAAGCCCGCATAGAGTTTGCTAAAAAACACATGAAGGACTCCCAGACTACAAGAAATAAGATTCTCTGGTCTGATGTGACGAAGATAGAACTTTTTGGTGATAATTGTAAGTGGTATGTGTGGTGAAAACCAGGCACTGCTCATCACCTGCCTAATACAATCCGAACAGTGAAACATGGCGGTGGCAGTATCATGCTATGGGGGTTTTTTCAGCTGCAGGGACAGGATGACTGGTTGCAATTGAAGGAAACATGAGTGCGTCCAAGTACAGAATATCATGGATGAAAAACTCTTCCAGAGTGCTCTGGACCTCAGACTTGGCCCAAGGTTCATCTTCCAACAAGACAATGACCCTAAGCACACAGCTAAAATAACACAGGAGTGGCTTCAGAACAACTCTGTAACCATTCTTGACTGGCCCAGCCAGAGCCATGACTTAAACCCAATTGATCATCTCTGGAGAGACCTGAAAATGGCTGTCCACCAACATTCACCATCTAACCTGGTGGAATGGAGAGGATCTGCAAGGAAGAATGGCAGAGGATCCTCAAATTCAGGTGTGAAAAACTTGTTGCATCATTCCCAAGAAGACTCATGGCTGTACTAGCTCAAAAGGGTGCTTCAACTCAATACTGAGCAAAGGGTCTGAATACTTATGACCATGTGATATTTCAGTTTTTCTTTTTTAATAAATTTGCAAAAATTTCTACATTTCTGTTTTTTTTCAGTCTAGATGCGGTGAAGAGTGTACATTAATGAGACAAAAAATGAACTTTTTTAAATTTACCAAATGGCTGCAATGAAACAAAGAGTGAAAAAATTAAAGGGAATCTGTCACCCCATTTTCGCCCTATGAGATAGGGCCACCGCCATCAGGGGCTTATCTACAGCATTCTGTAATGCTGTAGATAAGCCCCCGATGTTACCTGAAAGTGAAGAAAAACTAGTTATATTATACTCACCCAGGGGCGTTCCGCTGTCCGTTCGGGTCAGATGGGCGTCGCGGTCAGGTCCGGGCCTCCCATCTTGTGACGAAGCCGGCGTGTTCTTTCTGTCCCATCGCGGCTCCTGCGCAGGTGCAATGCTCTGCCCTGGTGAGGGCAGAGCAGAGTGCTACAGTGCGCAGGCACCGGGAAAGGTCAGAGAGGTCCGGTGCCTGCGCACTGTAGTACTCTGCTCTGCCCTTACCAGGGCAGAGCAGTGCACCTGCGCAGGAGCCACGACGGGACAGAAAGAACACGCCGGATTCGTCACAAGATAGGAGGCCCCGGACCTGACCGCGACGCCCATCTGACCCGAACGGACAGCGGAACGCCCCTGGGTGAGTATAATATAACTAGTTTTTCTTCACTTTCAGGTAACATCGGGGGCTTATCTACAGCATTACAGAATGCTGTAGATAAGCCCCTGATGGCGGTGGCCCTATCTCATAGGGCGAAAATGGGATGACAGATTCCCTTTAAAGGGGTCTGAATACTTTCCGTAGCCACTGTATATAGATATATAGATATCTATCTACAGTATATATGTTAGAGGTCGAGTTCCCGCCTGTGCACATCGGGAATCTCGAGCCATTCCCGCTGCGGTCCCCCATCCATCTCCGGCGGCAGTGGAGTCTCCTCAGCAAAGACGTCGGTCCCAGCGTCTTGCTCAGCCTAGTACTGTGCAGAGGTTTACTGCTGCCTCTCCAGGTTCTGCTATTGTGGCCAGTACTGGTCAGCGGCGAGAAGACGTCTTTAGGACTAAGTCCTGCGTTTCCCTTCTGAGTATGCCCAGGGTAAGATCTCTCATTGGAGATCAGGGGTCACATGCTCAGGTACTGCAGCAGCTCCTATTAGTCCGCCAGGAAGGTCCTGAAACTACATGTGTTCTGAACAGTTTCTCATTGGTCCTTTTCTGGCAGGCCCTGTAGTTGCTTCTATAAAAGGGTTGTATGGCCATGCGGCCATGCGCTAGTATCAATTGCATTATCTGCTTTGTGCCAGTGTGATCATGCACGCATGTGTTTAGGGCTTGGCTGAAATAAGCCCCTAGAATACCGGCACCTCCGGTGAGGAGATTTGTGTGTACGTGGTTAGGGCTTGGCTGAAATAAGCCCCTAGAATACCGGCTTCTCCGTGAGGAGATTGCTTGATTGCGTTGCTGTCTGCATGATCACGGACTGCTATCCGTACAGCAGTTATCTGTGTATCTCTGTGGAGTTAACAGGACACAGTACCTATCTCTGCGTCTTTACCTCAGCGACTCTGTGGTGTAACAGAGTTGCTTATACCGCCATATTGTGCCACAGTATTTATATTTGCAACTCTGTGAAGTAACAGAGTTTGCCTATACCACCATCTTACTAGCAGCAGGCTCTGCCTGCACGGTGGACCCCGGGCTGCAAACGCACCCACCATTTATATTTATCTGTGCGTTCCGCAGACCCTAACAGTATACTAGAGCCAGCGTCTGGCTAGTAAAATGGCGGACGACCAGCGTCTGCAGCGGTATATCCAGCAGCTGGAGGGTAGGTTGGCGACTGTAGAGCGCACAACCTCAGCTGTGGATGTTACCGCAGTCGCTGTTCAGGCTGCTAGTGTGGCTGCAGCCAGTTTGTCCTCTGCCACCCCTGCTCCGACTTTTTCCCGCCTCCCACTTCCAGATAAGTTTACTGGTGACAGTAAACAATGTTCGGGGTTTCGTCAGTCAGTGCTCCATACATTTAGAGCTCCTGGCCGCACGTTTTCCCACGGAGCGGGTGAAAGTGAGTTTTATCATATCCCTTTTGTCGGACAGGTCGTTGGAGTGGGCAACGCAGTTGTGGGACCGCGATGATCGTGTGGTGCAGAGTGCTCCTCTCTTCTTGGATACTCGAAGACAGGTCTTTTTGGGACCTCGTGTCACCCACGATACAGCTCTCCAACTCTTGGCAATCACCCAGGGTTCATCCATGGTCAGCCAGTTCGCCGTCCAATTTCGGACTCTGGTCTCTGAGCTGGAGTGGCCAGATGAAGTCCTTACACCATTGTACTGGAGGGGACTGGCAGACCATGTGAAGGACGCCTTGTCCACTAGGGAGATTCCTGGCACACTGGAGGAGCTCATTACCATATCTACCCGCATCGACCTCCGTTTTAACAAGCGGAGGTTGGAGCGGATCCAGTGTAGGCAGAGGTTCCGGCTGGTGCCCACTTTCGCCAGACCTCTTGAATCTTCCGTTCAGTTGCCCAATTCCCCTGAGGCCATGGAAGTTTCTCGAGCGAGACCTAAGTCTCGGGCCGCTTGAACACCTGTGATTTGCAATGTTTGCCAACAGTCAGGGCATTATGCCAATAAATGCCAACAACGGTTGGGAAAACGACCGCGTCTAGTAACCGTTGGAGGGGGTTCACTAGACACAGCAGTACACGCCACCAAGTTGTCCTTTAAGGGGACAATCAATTTAGGCTCATCCACTATAACAGTAACGCTTTGTGTGGACTCTGGAGCCGAAGGAAATTTCATGTCCTCTACCTTCGTTCTCCGCCACTCTATACCTCTGATGATGCTCGCCAAACCCGTGACTGTTCGAGTAGTGAATGGGTCGACACTGCCTTCACAAATCACACATCAGACCATCCCTTTCACGTTATCTATGTCCCCTACTCATCAGGAGATTATCTCACTTCTTGTCATTCCCGAGGGAATAGACGAGATATTGCTGGGGATTCCCTGGCTCCGTTTCCATTCCCCACATATTGAGTGGATCTCTGGGAGGATATTGGGTTGGAGTGAGTCGTGTAATGGCAGATGTATGAGGGAATGCATTCAGGTGGCTACTACAGAGATGCCCGCAGATCTTACGTCCCTCCCCAAATACTATTGGGCCTATGCAGACGTGTTCTCCAAGAAGGCTGTGGAGATCCTTCCGCCTCACCGTCCCTATGACTGTCCTATTGACCTCTTGCCCGAAGCAGAACCTCCTCGGGGACGAGTCTATCCCCTTTCTCTCCCGGAGACGGAGACTATGTCTTAATACATTTGGGAAAATCTGGCAAGAGGATTCATTAGGAAGTCAGTGTCACCTGCAGGGGTGGGGTTCTTCTTCGTTCAGAAGAAGAACAGAGAATTACGTCCATACATTGATTACAGGGGTCTTAACGCCATTACCGTTAAGAATAAATACCCATTGCCCCTGATTTCGGAGCTCTTTGATAGGCTATGGGGAGCAAGGGTATTTACCTAATTAGATCTGCGGGGTGCTTATAACCTGATTCGCATCCGTGAGGGGGACGAATGGAAGACGGCTTTCAATACCAGAGATGGGCACTATGAATATCTGGTGATGCCCTTCGGGCTCTGTAATGCCCTTCGGGATCTGTAATGCCCCAGCCGTCTTCCAAGACTTTGTTAATGACATCTTCTGGGATATGCTTTCCACCTCAGTCATAGTCTATCTGGATGATATTCTCATCTTCTCCCCAGATATTGACTCCCACAGGAAAGATGTCTGCAGAGTCTTTGACCTCTTACGGGCAAATACTCTCTACGCTAAGGTGGAGAAATGTATGTTTGAGCAGGAGTCCTTACCGTTCCTGGGCTATATCATCTCTGCCCAGGGACTGGCTATGGATCCTGCCAAACTACAGGCGGTGATGGACTGGCAAGAACCTCATTCTCTGAAAGCAGTGCAGTGCTTTATGGGGTTCATGAATTACTATTGTCAGTTTATTCCCCACTTTTCAACTTTGGTAGCTCCTTGGTTGCCCTCACCAAGAAGGGAGCAAATCCCAAATTGTGGTCAGAAGAGGTCTCCAAGGCCTTCACTTTTATTAAGTCCAATTTTGCTAGTGCTCCCATCCTACATCGCCCCGATGTTGATAAGCCCTTTATTTTGGTGGTGGATGCCTCGTCCGTTGGTGCTGGAGCAGTCTTCTTCCAGAAGGATACTCAAGGTCGGAAGCATCCTTGCTTCTTCTTTTCCAAGACCTTCACACCAGCGGAGAGGAATTATTCCATCGGGGATAGGGAGTTGCTAGCAATGAAGTTGGCCTTCTCTGAGTGGAGACATCTGTTGGAGGGGGCCCGCTTTCCCTTCCAAGTTTTTACTGACCACAAAAATCTGGTTTATTTACAAACTGCCCAGCGGCTAAATTCCCGTCAGGCCAGATCATCCTTATTTTTCTCCCGCTTTCACTTCACCCTCCATTTTCTTTCTGGAGAGAAGAATATCCGGGCTGACACTCTCTCTCGCTCTGTCGTGTTTTCCGAGGAGGAGGAGGGGAGCCGCGGCTTATTGTCCCCTCTGAGAGCCTGAGAACAGTAGCTCCGGTGTCGCCAGAGTCTGTGCCGCCCGGCAAGACTTTTGTACCATCTAATTTGCGACCGGAGGTTCTCTCTTGGGCCCATTCGTCCAGGGTGGGTGGACATTTTGGGAAAAAAAGGACATCCAAGCTTCTGGCGAGGACGTACTGGTGGCCGCATATGGTCCGGGACGTTGGAGACTATATTGGGGCATGAGTCTCCTGTGCCAAAAATAAGTCCCCTTGTCACCGGCCAGCTGGGTTACTTTATCCATTGCCGGTGGCAGACAGGCCCTGGGAGATGGTCGGGATGGACTTTGTGGTAGGCCTACCCAAGTCTCGTGGTTGCACCATCATATGAGTTATCACCGACCACTTCTCTAAAATGGTGCACTTGGTACTGCTACCTCGGTTACCTTCTGCACGGGCATTGGCGGCACTGTTCATTAGACACATCTTCCGTTTACACGGTATGCCGGACAAAATTGTCAGCGACCGGGGTCCCCAGTTTGCGTCTCAGTTCTGGAGAGAGCTTTGTCGCCTTCTCAGTATGCAGTCATGGCCAAAAGTTTTGAGAATGACACAAATATTAATTTTTACAAAGTCTACTGCTTCACTTTTTCTAATGGCAATTTGCATATACTCCAGAATGTTATAAAGAGTGAACAGCTTAACAGCAATTACTTGCAAATACAATATTTGGCTAGAAAATTAACTTTATCCCCCAAAACACATTTCAACATCATTGCAGCCCTGCCTTAAAAGGACCAGCTAACCTCTTTTCAGTGATTGCTCCATTAACACAGGTGTGGGTGTTGATGAGGACATGGCTGGAGATCAATCTGTCATGATTAAGTAAGAATGACACCACTGGACACTTTAAAAGGAGGCTGGTGCTTGGCATCATTGTTTCTCTTCTGTTAACCATGGTTAACTCTAAAGAAACATGTGCAGTTATCATTGCAATGCACAAAAATGGCCTAACAGGGAAGAGTATCGCAGCTAGAAAGATTGCACCTCAGTCAACAATCTATCGCATCATCAAGAACTTCAAGGAGAGAGGTTCCATTGTTGCCAAAAAGGGCGCCCAAGAAAGACCAGCAAGCGCCAGGACCGTCTCTTAAAAGTGTTTCAGCTGCGGGATCGGGCTACCAGCAGTGCAGAGCTTGCTCACGAATGGCAGCAGGCAGGTGTGAGTGCATCTGCACGCACTGTGAGGCGGAGACTCTTGGAGCAAGGCCTGGTCTCAAGGAGGGCAGCAAAGAAGCCACTTCTCTCCAGAAAAAACATCATGGACAGACTGATATTCTGCAAAAGGTACAGGCAGTGGACTGCTGAGGACTGGGGTAAAGTTATTTTCTCTGATGAATCCCCTTTTCGATAGTTTGGGACATCAGGAAAACGCCTCATTCGGAGAAGACAAGGTGAGCGCTACCACCAGTCTTGTCTCATGCCAACTGTTAAGCATCCTGAAACCATTCATGTGTGGGGTTGCTTCTCAGCCAAGGGAATCGGCTCTCTCACAGTCTTGCCTAAAAACACAGCCATGAATAAAGAATGGTACCAGAATGTCCTCCAAGAGCAACTTCTCCCAACCCTCCAAGAGCAGTTTGGCGATCAACAATGCCTTTTCCAGCATGATGGAGCACCTTGCCATAAAGCAAAGGTGATAACTAAATGGCTCAGGGAACAAAACAGAGAGATTTTGGGTCCATGGCCTGGAAACTTCCCAGATCTTAATCCCATTGAGAACTTGTGGTCAATCATCAAGAGACGGGTGGACAAACAAAAACCTAAAAATTCTGACAAAATGAAAGCATTGATTGTGCAAGAATGGACTGCTATCAGTCAGGATTTGGTCCAGAAGTTGATTGAGAGCATGCCAGGGAGAATTGCAGAGGTCCTGAAGAAGAAGGTTCAACACTGCAAATATTGACTTGCTGCATTAACTCATTCTAACTGTCAATATAAGCTTTTGTTACTCATATGTTTGCAATTATATTTATGTCTGTGACAAAAAAAAACATCTGTCAAACACACATAAAAACCAGAGGGCAGCAGATCATTTGAAAATATCATATTTGTGTCATTCTCAAAACTTTTGGCCATGACTGTAGAGTTAAATCTCTCTTCTGCCTATCATCCCGAGACAAATGGGTTGGTAGAGAGGGCCAACCAGACCTTGGTCACATATCTGCGTCATTTTGTTTCAGCCAGGCAGGATGACTGGGCATCCTTGCTACCATGGGCGGAGTTTGCATTAAACAACACCGTGGCTGATTCTACTGGACAAACTCCGTTCCTCCTTAATTACGGTCAGCATCCGTGGGTTCCTGTACCTATGCCCGTGTCTTCCACCGACTCCAGGGTGGCAGACTGGGCTGTGGAGGCACGGGACATTTGGGACCGCACTCAGGATGCCATTCTGGCCTCCAAAGAGAGGATAAGGTCCACCGCCGATGCACATCGGCGCCCTGCTCCGACTTTTGCCCCTGGCGACTTAGTGTGGCTCTCCGCCCGTAATATCAGGCTGCGAGTAGAGTCCACAAAGTTTGCACCTCGCTTCTTGGGTCCCTTCAAGGTCCTTGAACAGGTCAATCCTGTGGTCTACCGTCTAGCCCTTCCGCCACGCCTGGGTATCACCGACACATTCCATGTCTCCCTCCTGAAACCCGTATACTTGTCCCGGTTTTCCGAGTCATCTGCTGGGACATCGAGTTCATCTACGGACCACTATGAGGTGAATGCTATCCTGGGGTGCAAGGTGGTACGTGGCAAAAAGTTTTATTTGGTGGATTGGAGGGGTTATGGGCCTGAGGATAGGTCATGGGAGCCTGCTGAGCTTATTCAGACTCCGCAGCTCATTGCTGCCTTCGAGCGTAGCGAGGCCCAAGGAAGGGGGGGCGCGAGGGGGGGTAATGTTAGAGGTCGAGTTCCCGCCTCTGCACAGGGGGAATCTCGAGCCATTCCCGCTGCGGTTCCCATCCGTCTCTCCGGCCGCAATGGAGTCTCATCAGCAGAGACGTCGGTCCCAGTGTCTTGCTCAGCCTAGTACTGTGCAGAGGTTTACTGCTGCCTCTCTAGGTTCTTCTATTGTGGCCAGTACTGGTCAGCGGCGAGCAGACATATTTAGGACTAAGTCCTGCGTTTCCCCTTCTGAGTATGCCCAGGGTAAGATCTCTCATTGGAGATCAGGGGTCACATGCTCAGGTACTGCAGCAGCAACTATTGGTCCGCCAGGAAGGTCCTGAAACTACATGTGTTCTGAACAGTTTCTCATTGGTCCTTTTCTGGCAGGCCCTGTAGTTGCTTCTATAAAAGGGTTGTATGGCCATGCGGCCATGCGCTAGTATCAATTGCATTATGTGCTTTGCGCCAGTGTGATCATGCACGCATGTGGTTAGGGCTCGGCTGAAATAAGCCCCTAGAATACCGGCACCTCCGGTGAGGAGATTTGTGTGTACGTGGTTAAGGCTTGGCTGAAATAAGCCCCTAGAATACCAGCTTCTCCGGTGAGGAGATTGCTTTATTGCAATGCTGTCTGCATGATCACGGACTGCTATCCGCACAGCAGTTATCTGTGTATCCCTGTGGAGTTAACAGGACACAGTACCTATCTCTGCGTCTTTACCTCAGCGACTCTGTGGTGTAACAGAGTTCGCTTATACCGCCATATTGTGCCACAGTATTTATATTTGCAACTCTGTGAAGTAACAGAGTTTGCCTATACCGCCATCTTACTAGCAGCAGGCTCTGCCTGCACGGTGGACTCCGGGCTGCGAACGCACCCACCATTTATATTTATCTGGTGCGTTCCACAGACCCTAACAATATATATAAATACATTTGTAATGTTGATGTTTTTATTTCCGGTTCATGTACTGACATGTGACTTTGTACACCCCTCCTCCTTTATTCTAGGCGCCTTTTTTAAAATAAATTTAAAAAAAATTCACTTATTTTACAGTGCATGTGTACTGTTTCACATTTTTTATTATTTCTATTGTTGACTCTAATGCTTCACTACAAATTTTTAAACATCATGAAATTAACAGATGTATAGAATTATGAGATGTCAATGCAGTGCTGCCTGTGACATGATAGGCAGAGGCAGACTGTCTCACAGGTTACAGGAAAAGGTAAAAAATGTATTATTAAAGAGTCTTGTGCTTGTAAGAACATTTTATTTTTGCACATACGGTAATTTAATTGCAGTATTAGCTGGTACTTTATAAGTACTGCACCTTGATAAAGTATGGTATTGTGTGGAATATTTTAACAAGGCCATCAGAGAAAAGGACCCACAGGATTGCTAATAAATGGCTTAAGGCTAAACCAGGAGCAGTGTCTAAAAGTTCGATCATTAGCAGTAGACAAATCAGTTGTAAGGAGAGACAAGAAGACATGGTCAAATTAAGAAGCTGAGTAGATACCTGATTGAACAGATATAACATGCCACATACCTTAGCACATAGTAGCATCTAAGCAACCTTATTATTCCAGGCAAGAAAGAGATAGGGAAGGGTCTCATATAAGGCCCAGGGCATTACCTGAACAGAGCTGCATTAACTAACTGCTGTTATATTATAATAATAATAATAATAATTAAAAAATCAAACGGGGTCCCCCATAATTTTCATAAGCAACAGAAGGAAATCCGACAGCTGAGGTCTGATATTAATATTCTGGGAAGGAGACAATAGCCGTAGAGTTCCAAGGCTATTAATATCAGCGCACAGCAGTTTGCTTAGCCCTTACTGGTTACTATAGGGTAGACCCCCAGAAAAAAAAATAACCAGCAATGGCTATACAGACAGATGCAGACTGATATTAATAGCTTAGGAAAGGGCCATGGATATTGTTTCCTGTTGTGAATGTTTTGGAAATGAATTCTGAGCAAAAGCTCCCTCTGGTGGTTACAAACAGTACTGAACCATTCAATGAGGATTGGCAATCAGGGGTCACAGACTGGCTTGATATAAGGGAGGTTCCCTCCCATCATGGTTGCCGGTGATCAATTGTTCTTGTCTCAACTGTGGTTCCTGGTTCACTTGGAAGCTTGCTGAGTCTTGTCTCTTCTTCTGCTTTCAGATAAGATATTTTCTGTTTTTGTTTTTGTGCTTATCATTTGCATATTTCTCTGCATTTCTGTGAGGTTAGCCAGGTTCCCCCCCCCCCGGGGGGCTTGGGCTCCTCTCAGTTCCGCTGGAGCCATTGTTATTTGTTCATTTGCTTTTTCCTGTTTTTTCAGTGGCTGCGGCTTAGTTTTGTTACACCAGAGAACTGATTTAGGTGGTAGAGGTAGTGTGATCTCAGGTGTTTTTGCAATCAGTAGCGTTGGCATTTTTTAGGGTTTTTTGTGATTGCAGTGAGTATCCTTTCTATCCTTTTCTGTCTAGGCAGATTGGGCCCCAGCATTTGCTCATACTATTTTCTGTCTGTGTCTGTATTTCCTCTTGTTTAACTGCCATTACATGTTTGGAGGATTCCTATGTTCTTTGGGGATCTGCTCGGGGTCAGATAACTTTCCTCTTTCTATCTTTAGGTGTAGTTAATCTCTCAGGCTGTGACGAGGCGTCTAGGACCAACGTAGGAACGCTCCACGGCTGCCTTTAGTTGTGGTGTTAGTCAGGGTACTGCAATCCAATAGATTCCAACCTCTCTGGTGGATTGCCATTTTTGCCTGCTCTCCTCAGCTACCAAAACATACCAGTATCATCGGCCAAACTGAAAGTTGTATGGTACTCACAGAAGGGAAACATAGTGTGGAAAGAAATAAGTTGTCAGAGTTGTCAGAGATTTTTTTTTTTTCTGTTTCTTGCATTTTTTCCCTCTTTTTCTCTGGGTGCTGAGGAGGATTTTTTTTCTCTCAACGGACCTTGCACAGCTGTCAGGCCGTGTGGATCAGCTTACCACTGAGGTTCGGAGTATTGCTGTCTATCTTGCTGGGTTGCCGGTTGTGGAACCTAGGATTCCCATGTCAGATTTGTTTTTGGGAGATCGGGCCAAATTTCTGAATTTCAAAAATAACTGTAAGTTGTTTTTTGCCTTAAAACCTAAGTCCTCAGGGAACGCAGCACAGCAGGTTCAAATTGTCATCTCTCTCCTGCGCGGCGATCCTCAGGATTGGGCATTTTCCCTAACACCTGGGGACCCTGTTTTGAGTGATGTTGATGCATTTTTCTGGCTCTGGGGTTATTGTACGATGAGCCTAATGTCACTGATCAAGGTGAAAGAACCTTGTTGGCATTAAATCAGGGGCTTGAGGACGCTGAGTTGTACTGTCAGAAATTCCGAAAAAGGGCAGTCCTAACCAAATGGAATGATGATGCTTTGGCAGTCCTTTTTCGGAAGGGGCTGTCAGAGAATGTAAAAGATGTTATGGTGGGTTTCCCTGCTCCCTCTGGTCTCAATGATTCTATGTCATTAGCGATTCAAATTGACAGACGTTTGCGTGAGCGTAGAGGTATGCGTGGAATAGTGTTGCCTTGTGAGCCAGCTTCTGAACCCATGCAGTGTGATAGAGTGGCTTCTGGGGCACAGCGTCATGAGTTTCGAAAACGCAATGGTTTTATGTTTCTATTGTGGTGACGCCTCTCATGCTATTTCTGTCTGCCCTAAGCGGGGAGGACGTTTTGCACGCTCAGTTGTCTTGGGTGTTCAGACTAAATTTCTGTTGACTGTTACCCTGATTTGCTCCCTGTCCACATTTTCTGCTCAGGCTTTTGTTGATTCGGGAGCAGCTATTAACCTGATGGATTTTGATTTTGCCAAACGTTGTGGGTTTCCCTTGATACCCCTGCGGAAGTCTATTCCCCTACTGGGGATTGATTCTACCCCTTTGGCTGAGAATAAACTCCAGTTTTCTACTCAGGTGATAATGAGGGTTGAATCTGATCATCAGGAGAGTTGCAAATTTTTGGTACTGTATAATCTGCATGACATTATTGTACTAGGTTTCCCTTGGTTACAGTCTCATAATCCTGTTTTGGATTGGAAATCTGTGTCTGTAACCAGTTGGGGCTGCCAATGTGTTAATGCCAACACTCCTGTTTTTTCTGCCTCTCCCCAGTCTCAGGATGTTCCTGACTTTTTGACTGATTTTTCTGATGTGTTTAGCGAAAGTAAATCTGCATCCTTGCCCCCCCATAGGAGCTATAACTGCGCTATTGAATTAGTGCCTGGTAGTAAATTCCCTAAAGGTCTCCTCTTTAACTTGTCTGTACCTGAACATGACGCTATGCGGTCTTATATCAAGGAGTCATTGGAGAAGGGTCATATCAGACCATCCTCTTCACCCTTGGGTGCCGGTTTTTTCTTTGTGGCCAAAAAGGATGGATCATTAAGGCCGTGTATTGATTATCGTCTCTTGAACAGGATCACTGTGAAATATCAATATCCGTTACCCTTGATTTCTGACCTGTTTTCCAGGGTGAAAAGTGCTACTTCGTTTACCAAGCTTGACCTCAGGGGGCGTATAACCTTATTCGCATTAAGGACGGGGATGAATGGAAGACGGCGTTTAATACCCCAGAGGGGCATTTTGAGTACCTAGTGATGCCCTTTGGGCTCACTAATGCTCCTTCCGTCTTCCAGTCCTTCATGAATGACATTTTCAGGGATTTTGTGGATAAATTTCTGATTGTTTATTTGGATGATATCTTGATTTTTTCCAATGACTGGGACTCTCATGAGAAACATGTTCGGGCTGTGTTCCAGATTTTAAGAGAGAATGCTCTGTATGTGAAGGGATCAAAGTGTCTTTTTGGCGTACAGAGGATCTCATTTCTGGGATTCATTTTGTCTCCATCTGTTATTGAAATGGACCCGGTCAAGGTTCAGGCCATCTGTGATTGGGTCCAACCTACTTCATTAAAGGCTCTTCAGAGATTCTTGGGTTTTGCCAATTTTTATCGTAAATTTATTGGTAATTTCTCTGTTATTGTTAAACCATTGACTGATTTGACCAAAAAGGGTTCTGATGTGGTGAATTGGCCTCCTGAGGCTGTCTCTGCGTTTCAGGAACTTAAGCAGAGATTCACTTCTGCTCCTGTTCTACGGCAGCCTGATGTTTCTCTGCCATTTCAGGTGGAGGTTGATGCCTCTGAAATTGGGGCAGGTGCCGTTTTGTTTCGAAGAGATCCTGAGACCTCTAAAAGTAACCCTTCTGCCTTTTTCTCTCGAAAATTTTCTCCAACTGAATGTAATTATGACGTGGGTAATCGGGAGTTATTGGCCATGAAGTGGGCTTTTGAAGAGTGGAGACATTGGCTGGAGGGAGCCAAACATCAGGTGGTGGTCCTCACGGACCATAAGAATATGGTTTATCTGGAATAAGCCTAGCGACTTAATCCTAGACAGACCAGGTGGGCCTTGTTTTTCACACGTTTTAATTTTTTGGTTTCCTTTCTTCCTGGCACTAAGAATGTTAAGGCGGATGCCCTCTCGAGGAGTTTCCTTGCGGACTCTCCTGAGTTATCTGATCCTGCTGTTATTTTGAAAGAGGGTGTAGTTCTTTCCGCCATCTCGCACAATTTGAGACTGGCTCTGGAAGGGTGTTAGGAGGATAAACCCGAGCGCTGCCCTATTGGGAAATTGTTTGTCCCAGACCGGTGGAAAAAGAGTGTGATGTCTGAGATTCATTGTTCCGCGTTGGCCGGTCATCCCGGAATTTTTGGTACCAGAGACTGGGTGAGTCGGTCCTTTTGGTGGCCTACTTTGTCTCGTGACGTCAAGGAGTTTGTGCAGTCCTGGGGACTTGCTCTCACTCCAAGCCTTGCTCTCGCTCTAGTGGTTTGTTGATGCCATTGCCTGTGCCCAAGAGACCATGGACCCATATCTCTATGGATTTTATTTCCGACCTCCCTGTTTCTCAGAGAATGACCGTTATCTGGGTGATTTGTGATAGGTTTTCCAAGATGATACATCTTGTGCCATTACTAGAGTTGAGCGATACTGCTCGATATCTAAAAATATCGGATCGGAATGGTATCGCCGATATCACTAAATATCGGCGATATCCGATTCCGATACCGGAAGTCCCATGTAAGTCTATGGGAACAAAATATCGCAACTAAAAAAAACTTTTATTTCCTTGTAAACACTAAATATACACACATAGAATACATATATATATATACATGTCATTGTGACATATATATATACATATATGTATAGTTTATACACTTCTACATAGTAAAATAGCCTCTGATTCAATTGCCGGGTAAAGCCGGCTTCTGTGAAAAGACAGAAGCACCCGACATGAAATGACACTTGGTGTACATAGGGTTAACCATGTCTTTTCATGTCATTTGCTATCTGATTTGCACAAACAATTACATCAGTCTATGTGTGCAAAATTTCACACCTGTAGGGGTTAATTAAAGGTGTAAATTCGTTGTAAAAAAAACGGACTTTTTTGCTACAAATTTACACCTTTAATTAACCCCTACAGGTGTGAAATTTTGCACACATAGACTGATGTAATTGTTTGTGCAAATCAGATAGCAAAGGACATGAAAAGACATGGTTAACCCTATGTACACCAAGTGTCATTTCATGTCGGGTTCTGCATTTTCACAAAAGCCGGCAATTGAATTAGCGGCTATTATACTATGTAGAAGTGTATGAACTATAAATATAAATATATATATATGTGTCACAAATTCAATGACATGTATATATATATATATATATATATATATATATGAGGTGTAAAATTGTTTAAAAAAAATGCGTGGGCTCCCGCCCTATTTTTGCAACCAGACAGACAAAGCCAGCGAATGGGGGCAGATAATAATAGCCCAGAGAGGGACCATTTTTTTTGGCCCCCCCCTGGCTACTAACATCTGCCCCCAGACACCCCAGAAAAGACAAATCTATAATTAGATTCGCCCTTTCTAGCACTTTGCCCGTCTATTCCCATTGCCCTGTAGCGGTGGCGAATGGGTTAATATGGGGTTAAAGCCACCTTGCAATTGAAAGGTGACCTTAAGCCAGGTTAATAATTGAGAGCTGTCAATTAGACAACTATCAATTATTAATCCTATTGCATGAAATAAAAATAAAACACACACACTTTAATTAAAAATCATTTTAATGAAATAAAGACACATGTTTTTGACCATCTTTTATTTGACTGCAAAAACCATTTCCTGTAATAAAAATAAAATAAAAAAGCAAAATTATTCTTACCTATCCCATGCACAGTCAGGTCCCACGGTGTAATCCTTCAGAAAGGGTTAATGTTTACTGCAGGGACCGCAGCTAATGCTGCAGCCTCACAGTAAACCCCCAAATGAATGAGTTCCTCTCCTGGCTGACAGGAGAGGAAGTGGAAAGCTTAATTGATTGCTTTCCACTTTCACTTCAGGTCAGCCAGGGACACAATCAGTGACGTTAGAGGGAACTGCCTAACAAAAATAGGGGTTCCCTTCGAAAAAAAAATGGCGTCGGGTCCCCCCTATTTTTGTTAACCAGCCTGATGAAGCAGACTGCTGAGCAGTGGCGTACCGTGAATGAAGCAGACCAAGCAGCTGCTATGGGGCCCGGACAGGTGAGGGGGCCCTCGACGGTCGGGTAGCTGTGCTGACACAGTACTACCAGGGGGTCGGCGGGGGAGGGGAGCGCAGCTCTTCTATATACTCACCCCTCCTGGTGCGGTCTCTGCAGCCCCTGCTCTTCTCCCACGGTCTCTGACACCTGTGTTCAGCGGTCAGGTGGTACCGCTCATTACAGTCATGAATACGCACATATTCATGACTTTAATGAGCTGTCCCGCGTGACCGCTGAACACTGGCGGTGGAGACCGTGGGAGAAGAGCAGGGCTGCACAGACCGCGCCGGCGGAAGGGTGAGTATAAGGGATATTTACCTGTCCCGTTCAACCGTTGCTCGCGTCCTCTTGCTGCAATGTTCAGGTCAGAGGGCGCAATGACGTCGTTAGTGCGCGCCGCGCCCTCTGCCTGATCATTCACTGCTGGAGGACCCCGAAGACAGCGGCACTCAGCAGTGGAGAGAGGACAGGTAAATATCTCAGGTGCCGGGGCCCTGAGCGAGCGGTGACATCGGCACCTGGTGTCACCCCCTGCTCAGGACACCGGCACCTGGCCCCCAGCGACGAAAGGTGAGTATGTCTTTTTTTTTTTTGGTTGCAGCAGCTGCGGCAGCATCAGGGCCTATACTATGGAGCATCTATGGGGGCACAATCTATGGGGGCATAATACATTTTTTTGTTTAATGTGTCCCCTCACTGTGCTGGCACTTTACATTTACAATGGCTCTGGGTTTTTTTTTTGGGGGGGGGCCCATTCAGACTTTTGCTATGGGGCCCCATGATTTCTATGTACGCCCCTGCTGCTGAGGCATGGTATTTAAGGCTGTTAAGGAGCCAATATCCATGGACCTTGCCAGCAGCGTCGGACTGGAGTACCTTGGGCCCACCAGAGAAAAAATATTCTTGGGGCCCACCATCATACTTCCCAACCTTTGAAGAAGGGAAAGAGGGACAAAGGCTGTGGCACGCTGTGCCTGCTGCAGCAAATTTTAGGCCATGCCACGTTGCACCACAGACTGTCCAGGAGTTGGTGGATGCTTTAGTCCAGGTGTGGGAGGAGATCCCTCAGGAGACCATCCGTCGCGCTCATCAGGAGCATGGCCAGAAGTTGTAGTGAGGTCATACAGCATACCTCCCAAATTTTGAAGACAGGAAAGAGGGTTCAAGGCTGCGGCGCGCGTAGGGCGTCGCTGCAAATTTTAGGCCACGCCTCGACCACACCCATTTAACAGCTAATCACACCCATATCCTGGCCCCAAGCGTAACCATTTAGTACTGCTGATCACACTGACTGGTAATGAGGGCACAGTGGCTGGTACTGAGGAAAAGAAAGAAAGAGCAGCGAGAGAGAAAGAACAAACAGAGAAAGAAAGAGAGGAAAGAAAGAAAAGAGAGAGAGAAAGAAAGAACAGAGAGCGAGAAAGACTAGAGAGAGAAAGAAAGACTAGAGAGAGAGCCAGAGGCGTAGCTAGGGTTTTGGTTTAGTGGGGGCGAAACTTCTGAGTGGGCCCCTAATCAGAGAACCTCAGCAAATGACCGCGCTGTTGCCAAAAATAATCTATATATAAAAAGACCAATATTGATATTACCGCCATATGGTCTGTGGTAAATAATACCAGGCCTACAGAACATATAATAGATTACAGCACAGGTACAGATAATGACTTACCGCTGATGTTTTTCTAATGGAATTGTTCACTTTTCATTTCTTTTCCATCTGGCCCAGACCGACATGACGACTTCTCCAGCCAGGACTCGACTGCAGAGATTACAACAAAGACACATTTCACTTCTCATATTTTTAGCACTGTCTTGGTCACCAATTGGACTATTCTCAACCTGCACAAACTCCTCATCCTGCTGATACCCCAATACTGAGCCGCTGCTGCCATATGTGTCCCTATTTCTGCACCTGATACCCCAATACTGAGCCGCTGCTGCCATATGTGTCTCTATTACTGCACCTGATACCCCAATACTGAGCCGCTGCTGCCGTATGTGTCCCTATTACTGCACCTGATACCCCAATACTGAGCCGCTGCTGCCGTATGTGTCCCTATTACTGCACGTGATACCCCAATACTGAGCTGCTGCTGCTGCCGTATGTGTCCCTATTACTGCACGTGATACCCCAATACTGAGTTGCTGCTGCTGCCGTATGTGTCCCTATTACTGCACCTGCTGTGTGGTTCTGTGTGACCTCTAAATTTTAAAGCACCCCTCTAGAATATAGTAATGCCGGGTGCAAGTGCCCTAGAAAACAGTGACCACATTTTGTCCCCTAGACTGTAATAATGCCCTGTGTGCCCCTTTGACAGTCACAGTAACCCGAGTTCCCCTATAACAATAAGCGTCCACTTTACATTTAATAATGTCCCAAGTCTCCCCCTGTACATCTCCCCTATACACAGAATAATGCCCCCTCACTGGATATATACTGACCCCTTAATGTCCCCAAACTATTTAATGGGTCCAACACTGTATGATGGCCCCTAGATAGCATCCATACAGCATAATTCACCAGATAGTCCTCAATATAGTATAATGCACCCCCATAGGCAGCCTCTATATTATAATAAACCCCCATAGGCAGAGTCTATAATATAATGCACCACCATAGGCAGCCGCTATATTATAATGCACCCCCATAGGCAGCCTCTGTAGTATAATGCATCCCCATAGGGAGTCTCTGTAGTATAATGCACCCCAATATGGAGCCTCTGTAGTATAATGCAGCCCCCATATACAGCCTCTGTAGTATAATGCACCCCCATTAAATAAAAAAAAAAAAACAATACTCACCTCCCGGCTCCTGTGCTGCTCACTGTTCTCCCTCTCAGCGTCTGACAGCGGGCGCCGGCAGGTGATGTCATCGCGCCCGCTGTCAGACGCTGAGAGGGGGATTATGGGAGAGAAGGAGCGCTCGCTCCTTCTCTCTCTATGCGGTCAGCTGTATCGGCTGGATGCCGATACAGCTGACCCTCCGATGATGGGTGGGGGCCCACTGCTGGCACCGGGCCCCCCCACCGCCTGTTCAGGCCCCATAGTTTCCGGGCGGCAGAGCAGGGAGAGCGATTCTCCCTGCTCTGCCGCAGAATGCAACTGTATCGGCGTGCTGTGCACGCCGATACAGTTACTGTAGCGTAGCTCCGGGTGGGCCCCCTCAGAGCGCGGGGCCCGGGGCCACCGCCCCCTCTGCCCCGCGACCTATCCTTTCAAATCAGGGCCCACCACGCAGGAGCTGGGGCCCACCGGAGGTTTCTCCGGTGTCCCGGTGGCTCAGTCCGACCCTGCTTGCCAGCCTGATAATACCAGGCCACAGCAGTCTGCTTATCTTTGCTGGTTAACAAAAATAGGGGATCCCCTCGAAAAAAATTGGCGTGGGGTCCCCCCTATTTTTGTTAACCAGCCAGATGAAGCAGACCGCTGAGGCCTGGATTTTCAGGCTGTTAAGGAGCCAAGATCCATGGACCTTGCCAGCCTGATAATACCAGGCCACAGCAGTCTGCATATCTTGGCTGATTAACAAAAATAGGGGATCCCCTCGAAAAAAATTGGCGTGGGGTCCCCCCTATTTTTGTTAACCAGCCAGATGAAGCAGACTGCTGAGGCCTGGTTTTTCAGGCTGGTAAGGATCCAATATCCATGGACCTTGCCAGCTTGATAATACCAGGCCACAGCAGTCTGCTTAGCTTGGCTGGTTAACAAAAATAGGGGATCCCCTCGAAAAAAAAACGGCGTAGGGGTCCCCCTATTTTTGTTAACCAGCCAAGTAAAATGCAGACTGCTGCGGCCTGGTATTAAAAGACTGTCAAGGCCCATGGATTTTGGCCCTCAACAGCCTGATAATACCAGGCTACAGCAGCCCCACATTTGGCGCATCAAAAGATGTGCCAATTGTGGCACTTTACCCGGCTCTTCCCACTGCCCTGTAGCGGTGGCAAGTGGGGTAATAAGGGGTTAATGTCACCGTTGATTGCACGGTGACAATAAGCCCGGTTAATAATGGATAGGCGTCAATAAGACACCGATCCATTATTAATCCCAAAGTTTTTAAATGTATAAAAAAAAGACAAAGCAAGAAAAAAGTCTTTTAATGAAATAAAAGAGACAACACAGTTTTCATTTCTTTTATTATACTCTCATTCCTGCGACGCCATCGATCTCCTGTAAAAAAAGGAAAAAAACAAACCAACAGTATACCACCTGTCCGACGCAGTCCATAATAACGACAGTCCCACGACGATCCAGCTCTGCTACATCGCAATGACAGGCAGAGCCTGTCATCGCGACGCAGCACAGCTGATTACCTGCTTCCCCGGCGGTGACGTCATCGGACTAACTGCTTTACGGCCGGGATTACCCAGCAGTCACTGCAGTTATCGCGAGAAACTGCATGTGACCGCCGGGGAAAGATGATGGCGGCCATCAAGCAGTCCAGGCCGTGACCGCCGGAGATCTTCTGCCAGGTAAGTGCCGCTGACTCCTGACAGACCCGACCGACGGACACTGACAGTGACAGTGACAATTCCGATTCCGGTATCCGATAGGACGACAATATCGGAACTCGGAATCGAAAGTCCGATACAGCTAATATCGGCCGATACCCGATATTTGCAGCATCGTATCGCTCATCCCTAGCCATTACCTAAGTTGCCTTCCTCCTCCGAATTGGTGCCTTTGTTCCTTCAGCACGTGGTTCGGTTACACGGCATTCCTGAGAACATTGTGTCTGACAGAGGAGTCCAGTTTGTTTCCAGATTTTGGAGGTCTTTTTGTTCTAAACTTAGTGTTCAATTGTCTTTCTCCTCTGCTTTTCATCCTCAGACCAATGGACAAACTGAGAGAACAAACCAGACATTGGAGACTTATCTGAGATGCTTTGTGTCTGCTGATCAAGATGACTGGGTCTCTTTTTTGCCTTTGGCTGAGTTCGCTCTTAATAATAGGGCTAGCTCTGCCACTTTGATTTCTCCATTTTTCTGCAATTTTGGGTTTCACCCTCGATTTTCTTCGGGACAGACGGAGGTTTCTGTCTGTCCGGGTGTTGACTGATGGTCCTCGTTTAAAGTGGGGACTTGGTCTGGTTGTCCTCAAGAAATATCCCTATGAGAGTTGCATCTTCTAAGTTTAAGCCTAGGTTCATTGGACCTTATAAGATCATGAAGATTCTTAATCCTGTTTCCTTTCGTTTACTTCTTCCAGGGACATTTAAGATCCATAACGTGTTCCACAAGTCCTTATTGAAGAGGTTTGTCAAGCCAGTGGTTCCTATGGCTGTGCCTCCTGACCCTGTTTTGGTTGAGGGCAATCTGGAGTATGTGGTTGAGAAAATATTGGATTCTCGTTTTTCAAGACGGAAACTCCAGTATTTAGTTAAGTGGAGAGGTTATGGTAAGGAGGACAATTCTTGGGTGTTTGCTTCGGACATCCATGCTAGGAGACTGATCCGTGCGTATCACCGAGCTCATCCTGACCGACCTGGTTGCACAAATGAGGGTTCGGTGACCCCTCCTCAAGGGGGGGTACTGTTGTGAATGTTTTGGAAATGAATTCTGAGCAGAAGTTCCCTCTGGTGGTTACAAACAGTACTGAACCATTCAATGAGGATTGGCAATCAGGGTCACAGACTGGCTTGATATAAGGGAGGTTCCCTCCCATCATGGTTTCCGATGATCAATTGTTCTTGTCTCAACTGTGGTTCCTGGTTCACTTGGAAGCTTGCTGAGTCTTGCCTCTTCTTCTGCTTTCAGATAAGATATTTTCTGTTTTTTTTTTTGTGCTTATCATTTGCATATTTCTCTGCATTTCTGTGAGGTTAGCCAGGTTTCCCCCCCCCCCTGGGGGGCTTGGGCTCCTCTCAGTTTCGCTGGAGCCATTGTTATTTGTTCATTTGACTTTTCCAGTTTTTTCAGTGGCTGCGGCTTAGTTTTGTTACACCAGAGAACTGATTTAGGTGGTAGAGGTCGTGTGATCTCAGGTGTTTTTGCAATCAGTAGCGTTGGCATTTTTTAGGGTTTTTTTGGATTGCAGTGAGTATCCTTTCCATCCTTTTCTGTCTAGGCAGATTGGGCCCCAGCGTTTGCTCATACTATTTTCTGTCTGTGTCTGTATTTCATCTTGTCTAACCGCCATTACATGTTTGGGGGCTTCCTATGTTCTTTGGGGATCTGCTCCGGGGCAGATAGCTTTCCTCTTTCTATCTTTAGGTGTAGTTAATCTCTCAGGCTGTGACGAGGCGTCTAGGACCAACGTAGGAACGCTCCACAGCTGCCTTTAGTTGTGGTGTTAGTCAGGGTACTGCAATCCAATAGATTCCAACCTCTCTGGTGTATTGCCGTTTTTGCCTGCTCTCCTCAGCTACCAAAACATAACAGTTTCCCTCCCAGACTAAAACATCAGCTCTCAGCCACCCTAGAAATGGTGCATAGCCTTCGCTTTGTCACTTTCCTTGGTGCAGTGTCAAGTGGGGTAATAGTTGTGGGGGTGATGTCAGCTTTGTTTTGGTAGCTAACATCAACCCCAGGCAATTTGTGGATAATGGCTCCCAATGAGGTTCGCTGAAGTCCCAAAGCTTTAGAAATGGCTTTATAACCTTTTCTAGACTAATAGATCTCGATTACTTTGCTCACATTTGTTCCAGAATTTCTTTGAATCACGGCATGATGTTTATCTTTTGAGGATCTTTTGGTCTACTTCACTTTGTCAGGCAGGTCCTACTTAAGTTATTTCTTGATTGAGAACAGGTGTGGGCAAGCCTTGGTGTGGCTAGAAAATTTGAACTCAGGTTGCCAAAGATGTGATAAACCACAGTTATTCTATGACTAAGGGCTGAGACCAGAAACGCATTAGAATGTTGGATTCTTTTTAATGTGTCTGGATAATACTTTTCCCTTTTAATGGAATGATATAAAAATCAGCCTATGGATCCTTTTTTTTTTTTGCCCTACATTTTTATGATGGTCAACGGATTTGGATCCTGGTTGCATTTTTGAGAAGCAACCATCCATTCCTCACACTTATTTCCTAACTTGCACTTTTTTCCTTTTTGGATAAACCACATTTAATTTATGTTTTAATGGGGGCAATCACCTTTTCACACAGGGCCCTGTAGGTTTGGATTTTTTTTCCCTTAATAATAAAGACCTTTCTTTAAAAACTGCATATTGTGTTTGCTTGTGTTATTTTTGTCTAATATTTAAATTTGTTTAGTGATCTGAAACATTTAAGTGTGACAAATATGCAAAAGAATAGGAACCCAGGAAGGTGGCAAACACTTTTCCACACAACTACAGTTGAAACCAGAAGTTTACATACATTATATAAAAAGACACATATGCATGTTTTTCTTAATGTCTGACATGGAATCAGAATAAACCTTTCCCGTTTTAGGTCGATTAATTGGAGATACACCTGTGGATGTATTTTAATGCACACCTGAAACACACTGCTTCTATGTGTCTTCTTTGTTTAGCATAATGAGAAAGTCTCAAGAAATTAGCCAAGACATCAGGAAGAGAATTGAGGACTTGCATGCATGTAAACTTCTGATTTCAACTGTGCTTGTATTTTCTTCCATTCCTGTTCTGCCCTACATCCCTACATATTGCTGCACAGATATGGATTTGCTGCCATTAATAAAGTCATAAGCAGCAAAGCATAATCAGGGTATTGGGTAAATTAGTCCTTTTTCATGACTTTTCATACATTTTCTGAACTAGTTTTGGTGAAAGTATTTTTTTTAGCCTTTGAAGACCACTGAGCACTGTATGTATCTTTCTACAAATATATGTATACTGCTTGAAGAATCAGTATCAGGACCACATGACAATGTTTCTGTTTCCTTGACAAGTGTCTATGCTGCTGTGTGTCTACATTTATCATGAATTATTCATGGCATGACAGTCATTGAGAAACTGTGCACTATATATATCTCACTTGTTGCACACAGAGATCTTTTCTAATAACCACTGCTGGATAATCTTTATTTCACTTTCTACAAACTGTATGGTTAATACAGACTAGCCTCCGGTAGAGTTTCTATTTCTGTGTTCAAACTATAAATAAATTGGAACAACAAACTTTTGGTCTGTACTGTATGTAGAAGTAGAGAGTACCCCTTGGTGTGATTACATGTATAGGTATAAAATGACCAGTAGACAGACTGATGTACTGACATAGAGGTAGAGACAATATATCTTCTTTTCATAGATAATAACTCCAAGATGAATAATTTTCATGACTTTGCACTCCACCAGTTCTTTTACAGTTGACAAAAATAATACATATGATTCCATGTGTGTTCTGACCAATGCTTTTTTTATATGAAAGACTATGACCCCACTTTATCAAAGTGTTTACTTGCTGGTGTTAAACATTTTGAAAAGTCACAACATTTTTGCATAATGCAAGGCTGTGAAGTTTTCATGCCAGTTTCACCCGAAGCTGGACATAGCTGGAGTGGGACGGGGAATGGTGGCGCCTGCTCAACTATTTCATGGTGAATTGTGGTGAACCTTATGCCACAAATTTTACACCAGTTTCACTGAAGTAAGATTAGTGGCTATGTGCATGGAGGCGTATCGTGGCCTGCGTATTTCTTATCTTTCCAAGTTCACATCAAGATAAGGATTTTGTGGAAGGTTGTGTTAGGGATCGAGTTCCCGCTACTGCACAAGGGGAATCTCGAACCAGTCCCGCTACGGTCCCCCATCCATCTCCGGCCGCAGTGGAACCTGCTCAGCAGAGACGTCAGTCCCAGCGTCTCGCCCGGTATAGTACTGTGCAGAGACTTGCTGCTGCCACTCCTGGATCCTCTGTTGTAACCAGTGTTGGAGCAGGCAGATTTGGGACTAAGTCCTCTGTTTCTCCATCTGAGCATGCCCAGGGCAAGATCTTCCATTAGAGATCAGGGGTCACATGCTCGGATACAGCTGCGACTCCTTTTGGTCCTCCAGGAAGGTCCTGAAGCTGTTGGTGTTCTGAAGCAGCTTCCTATTGGTCCTTTCTGGAAGGTCTCATGCTCGTGGCTACTATAAAAAGGTGGCATAACCGCACGGCCGTGCGCTAGTACCAATTATGTTATGTGCTTTGCGCCAGTGTGATCATGAACGCATGCAGTTAGGGCTCGGCTGAAATAAGCCCCTAGAATACCGGCACCTCCGGTGAGGAGTTTTGTATGCATGTGTTCAGGGCTTGGCTGAAATAGCCTCTAGAATACCGGCTACTCCGGTGAGGAGTTGCTTGTTTGCGCTGCTGACTGCATGACCACGGACTGCTATCCGCACAGCAGTTATCTGTGTACCCCTGTGGTGTTAACAGGATACAGTCTCTATCTCTATGTCTCTACCTCAGCGACTCTGTGATGCAACAGAGTTCGCTCATACCGCCATATAGTGCCACAGCTTCTATATCTGCGACTCTGTGGAACAACAGAGCTCGCTTATACCACCATATTGTGCCATCTTACTAGCAGCAGGCTCTGCCTGCACGTGGACCCCGGGCTGCGAACGCACCTATTTATTATATTTATTTGGTGCGTTCCGCCAGCCCTAACAGGTTGTAAATTTCTCCTTACAGAAAATTCATTCCATATGATTAAGTATCTGTTAGATTATAGGAAGGAATTTTTTTTGAAAATTGAGCTAATTAAATCTTTTTCCACCCATCCTGAGTTTGGTGATCTTGAAACTAAATTAGAGCAATTTGGGAACTTTTAAAACATCGACGAGATAGCATTTGAATAAAAAGTTTGTTAAACACTTGAATGTTTTTCAAACTGGAACTAAATATCAAAAATTATACACTAGACAGGTCAGTGATAGATAATAAATCTGCTAGTGATTATTCAGAAACAAATCTTTCAGAATTAAAGGATTTTCACCACCACTCTCAAAGATCAAAAAGATACTTATGAAAGAATAGTTATGCCAATACAGGTTTGAGAGTCCTCGGTGGTTGATACCTTTTAATGGCTAACTGAAAAGATGGTAACAAATTGCAAGCTTTCGAGACTACTCAGGTCTCTTCATCAGGCAAAGACTAAAACAAAAACTGAAGAATCACATATTTATATACACAAACATATACAGCTTGCAATTTGTTACCATCTTTTCAGTTAGCCATTAAAAGGTATCAACCACCGAGGACTCTCAAGTCTAAATATTTTTCTATCTACTGGCTAACACGGTACGAAGATACACATCTTTCCTATGCCAATATAGGTGGCATTCTTAGTAATTTTGTTAACTCTTATTCAAATTCCAATTCATCAACTATTCACTTACAGACAACTTACATTCATAAGAGTTCCAATTATTCCCAACAATATCAACAACAAAGATAAAGTCTAATATGTCCAAATATTGTATACTCTTTGGACTCCTCAACATCTCAATGTGCAGGTGTAAAATGTCTCTACTATGAATATGACCAATTTGACACTATTAAATTCAAATATATGCACAAATACTCAAACATTGTCTACTTCAACTATATGAATGCTACCTTCAAGTACTACTTTGGATTTGTCTTCTTTTTTAGGGATGTACCAAATTCATCTACATGACAAGGACAAATAGGCTTATCAACAACAACCGAAAACAAAATAAGTAATGACTTAAAAATTTATCATCTTTTACCTTAACAGAGAGACAAAAATCCCAACTCTCTAAGGGTTTGTCATTTATTACGACTCCTAAAATAAATTTATTCAATTGGGTTAAAGAGGTGCATCTTTTCTCAAGTGAACTCTCCTTCCATAAATTACATAAACATCATGAGAACAATTTGAATAATTTACTCAAAATTAAACTAGAATCAATATTTGCATTAAATGAATTGCTGATAGAGAATGAGATTACCACTTCAATGTGCACAAACCCATTTACCAAACTAAAACGCAAGTCTAAAACAACTCTTTCCTTTTCCAGCTATCCATGTATTGCCCAGATCGTTGACTCCGTAACAAGATATCTTCGAAAAATCCATCATTATACCCTTGATCGTATGAACAATGTTTTCCCAGAAAATATTGAAGAAAGCTACAGAATAATAAGAACCTAATAATTAATAAGGGTGGAAACATTGTTCTTACGGATAGGGACTTTTACATCAAGATGGCGGAGCGTATTCCCTCAAATAATGTAACATAAAAAACTAAAACAGGACCCCACAAAAGAATATTTAAATGAACTGAAATCCATTTTGGATGATGGCATAAGTAGGAGACTAATAGGTGTCAATTAGTACAAATATATTTTTTTAATAAGCATCCAACAATTACAGCACTTCCCTCACATTTAAACGACACAAAGGATGTAGTTCTAAAATAATGAAATTTGTGGCAAGCCATGATGTAAAAATAAGGTATAGCAGCTGACTGCATTTCATCAAGTGTTTGATAAACTAGATCGTGCTCACTCAGTTGCTGATTTCAAACTATGGCTAAAACTAGGGATTAACTCAGTGGGACAACATATCATCCAGTTCACTATCTCGTCTGCTGAACTGGCCTGAAACAATGACACTATCCTGACTGCCTTCTACTTCGGCCTGTCCAGTCGTGTCAAAGATTACCTTGCAAGTAGGAATTTGCCTTCTTCACTTGATGATTTAATTTTCCTCGCTTTTCATGTGGACTTACGTTTTTAAGAACGATTCATAGAAGAAACTCTGGATTCTCTTGTCTCTACTCTAAGAGCAACTTCAAAATGCCCTCCCAGACTGGCCGCATCGGAACCTCTGCAAATCAGTTGGAAGAGATTCTCAATGGTTGATAGATCCTATTGACTTTCCCAAGGGCTTTTTTTGTGGTGAAAGGGATCACTCTCACACAGAGTGTTCCAAACTGAAGGCCATGCAGGGAAATTTCAGCCCCTAGCCGAGAAATGAGATATCGTCCTGGAGGAAATTCTGTACTCCACTAAAGATAGATTACTCATGCCTTTGTCTGTTTCCTTTGTTTCCTCTGTGTTAACAGAACAAGCATTCATTGATACTGGTGCAGTAGAGAATTTCATGGACTTCTCTTTGGCAAAAAGCTGAAAATTCCTTTTGTTTCCTGAGGATGCATCTAAAGCTAATCTCCCCATAAACACTCTCCATTAAAAATGTCAACTTGAAGACTTGTTGCAAAAAACTTGGACCCAAGTTCATTGGCCCATTCCCGATTATTCAGCAAATAGACCTCATTTCGTCTGAAACTACCTCCTACTTTAAAAATTCCTAATGCCTTTTATGTTTCGCTACTACAGCCTCTGGTCCTTAACAGATTCTCTCCCATGGTCAAGACTGTTCCCGCTTCTGCTTTGGATCTGGACATGGAGTATGAGATATTTAATTATTTATATTCACTAATGGAGATAAATCAGCATGGGAGGGTGTATTTACATACACGACATAAAGAGCTGAGTCCAACTGAATTACCACTCTGTAACAGGTCAATAAAATATAACTTTGTAATGTTAGGTGACATCAAGCCCACATGTTAGTAATAAAGAGGTGTCTATAAGACACCTATTCATTACTAATCCTATTGTAATGTATGGTGTACAGTTCATATAGCGTCTTGTGCTTGGGTGCGAGGAAAACACATGAGACACAGGTTTGATATAGAAGGACTTGTATTACTTCATACAAGTGGCAAAAAGGGTCACAGTTTGCAGGTACAGAAGCAGGAGACACAGCAGGCCAGAGTAACTTAAGCTCAGCAATAACTCTCCACAACAGGTTCAGGATCTCTTCTCTGTTACCGTAATTCCATGCAAACGTGGATTTATCAAATAGCAGGTTTCCAGAGTCCACAAGTGTTCCAAAGTTCCTCAGTAGGAAATAGCTGGAGTACAAAGTCTAAGGTTTCCAGGAGTCAGGTCACAGGCTCACTGCAGGCTTGATTCTGAAGCACTGATTGCTCAGCTGAGGCTGCTTAAGAAGCAAGAGGGAGAGAATCAGGGCGGGAACATGAAAGCTGGAAACTCCATATTGACTGAGGGCAAGATAGCTGCAGCAAGACAGAAAGCAAAATGGCCGACGGAAAAACTGAGTTTCAAGAAACATGTACAAAGAACCTTACATTACTCCCCCTTAGGGACAACCTCCGGATGACCTCAGACCAGGCTTGTCTGGGTACCTCTGATGAAACTGGCGGAGCAAGCGAGGAGCATTAACGTTATTGACTGGTTCCCATGAGTTGTCCTCCACTGGGTAGCCCTGCCATTTAATCAAATATTGTAACTGATTTCTGTACAACCTGGAATCTAGAATCCTTTCCACCACAAATTCTTCCTGACCATCGACTAGCACTGGGTCAGGGCAAGGAGAAGAACGTCCAGGAAACGTATTGGGTGTTGCAGCCTTTAGTAGGGATACATGAAAGACAGGGTGGATTCTCATAGTTCTGGGCAGTTGAAGACGACAAGCAACGGCACTTATAATTTTACTGATTTTATAGGGTCCAATGTACTTATGTCCCAACTTAGACGATGGAATCCTTAACTTAAGACTTCTGGTTGACAGCCAGACCAAGTCTCCTACCTTGAAAGCTGGTGCAGGTTTACGAAATTTATCTGCTGCTTTCTTGTACCTTTCCTGAGCCAATTCCAGATTTTCCTTTAGAAGATCCATATTCTTTTGTAAAGACGTGATTCTTTCAGCCACTGCTGGCAAGGGCGTTTCTATGGGAAATCGAGGAAGAATGTTAGGATGATAACCTAAATTGGAGTAAAAAGGAGACTGCTTAGTGGAGGCGCTCTGAGAGTTGTTATAAGAGAACTCAGCCAGTGGAAGTAGATCCACCCAATCATCCTGTAGGTGGCAGATAAAGCAGCGGAGATACTGCTCCAGGGTCTGATTGGTTCGTTCTGTCTGTCCATTAGTCTGGGGATGAAAAGCAGAAGAAAGGTTTACTTTAATGTCCAATGCGGCACAGAAATTTTGCCAAAACCTTGAAGTGAATTGCACCCCTCGATCCGAAATGACCTCATCCGGTACTCCATGTAAGCGAAACACATTCTTAATCATCAAATCTGATGTCTGTTTTGCAGTGGGTAAGCCGACACAAGGGATAAAATGAGCTGCCTTTGTTAAACGATCAACCACCACTAGAATGGTGTTCTTCCCTTGAGAGGTTGGTAACTCCACAATGAAGTCCATAGAAATGGATCCCCACGGGCGGGACGGGGTGGGAAGGGGTTGCAACAGACCAGTTGGTGAGGAGCGAGGTGTTTTGCATCTTGCACAGACTTCACATGAAGTGACATAGTTTAAAACATCTTTCCTGTAAGTGGGCCACCAAAAGAAACGAGAAAGAAATTCCTGTGTCTTTAGAATTCCTCTATGCCCAGCTATCTTGGAATCGTGGATGAGTTGCAATACTCTCAATCTGACTGTTTCAGGTATATACAGACGTTGTCCCTGAATCCACACACCATTTTTAAAGACAAGACTTACGTCCCTTGGGGGTTGTGCCAACAAGGAATCCGCATGGTATGCTTCCTTGATGTCCTTAAGTAGGTCTTGATTATGAATCACTCCCAGGAATCTAGAGTCAGGAAGAATAGTCTTAGGAGGAGTAAGTGGACGGGTCTCTGCTGAATGAATCCTAGAGAGTGCATCAGCCTTTCCATTGCGCGATCCTGGCCTATAAGAAATTACAAAATTAAATTGGTTTAGGAAAAGATTCCAGCGAGCCTGGCGAGAGTCAGGCACTTAGCCGACCTGATAAATTCAAGGTTACGATGGTCTGTCAGGACGACTATTTGCTGTGCAGCTCCCTGAAGAAGGTGTCTCCATTCTTTGAAGGCGGCAATAATGGCCAACAACTCTCTATTGCCCACATCGTAGTTCCTCTCAGCCGAAGACAACTGCTGGGAAAAGAAGGCACAGGGATGCAAGACATTCTTCTCACCTGTTCTCTGAGAGAGTATAGCTCCAACGGCACAGTCTGAAGCATCCACCTCTATTATGAAGGCAAGTTCGGGGTTGGGATGTACTAAGATAGGTGCGGTGGTAAATTTATCCTTTAGACGGGAAAATGCTTCCTGGGCTTGGGGGGTCCAGGAGAACCTAGACTCTTTCCGGGTAAGTTGGGTGATAGGTGACACTACCTCAGAGAAATTCCTAATGAAACGTCTATAGAAGTTGGCAAACCCGATGAAGCGCTGCACCTCCTTCACATTTCTAGGAATTGGCCAATCCTTGATGGCTTGGGTCTTGCTTCCATCCATACTAATCCCTTGTGTAGACAGTACATACCCCAGAAATTGAATTTCGGTCCTATGGAATTCACACTTTTCAAGTTTGATGTAAAGATGGTTTTGTCTTAGACGTTCTAAGACCATTCTCACATGTCCATGATGTTCCTCTGTGGAGTTAGAAAAAATTAGAATATCATCCAGATAAATCACCACGAATGTATCTAGGAGATCCCTGAAGATGTCATTCACCAAGTGTTGGAAAGTGGCTGGGGCGGTACTCAGACCAAAAGGCATAACTAGATATTCAAAGTGTCCATAGCGTGACCTGAATGCAGTCTTCCATTCATCCCCAGGTCTAATACGGACCAAGTTATAGGCCCCACGGAGATCCAGTTTAGAGAAAATTTTGGCATGCCGCACTCTCTCCAATAACTCAGGGATTAAAGGCAATGGATAACGGTTTCTAATAGTAACCTTATTGAGTTCCCTATAGTCTACGCAGGGTCTCAGAGATCCATCTTTCTTCTTCACAAAGAAGATGGGTGCACCTGCAGGAGATGAAGAGGGGCGTATGAAGCCCTTGGCTAGATTTTCGTCTATGTAATCCTTTAAAGCCTTTAGCTCGGGCCCCGCCAGGGGGTAGATCTTACCAAAAGGTATCTCTGCTCCAGGCAATAATTCAATTGGACAATCATATGGACGGTGAGGGGGAAGCTGGTCAGCGTTCTTCTTGTCACATAAATCCACATAGTCCTGGTATACAGCTGGTAGTTCAGGGACTGACATGGTTCCTTTAGGAACAGAGCAAGCTGAAACTTCTGGACTCATGTTTCTCTGGAAAGTGTAATTCCTTGGTCTCCCAGTTAATGGTAGGGTTCTGAGCCTGCAGCCATGGTAGCCCTAGAATAATGGGAAAGTGGGGAGAAGAGATAAGCATAAAGGACAGTTTCTCTTGATGATCTTTACCCATAAGGACCCTCAAAGGCTCCGTTTCCTGATCCACTGGTCCAGAGGTCAGCAGGGAGCCATCCACAGTCTCCATCTGTACTGGAGTAGTCTTCTTCACTGAACGTATCCCCCGTTTCAGAGCAAAGGAGATATCCATAAAATTTCCACTTGCCCCTGAGTCGATCATAGCAGAGCTAGACACCCAGACTGAGTCAACCCAGAGTTTGATGGAAAGGAAGCAATGAGAATTGTTTTTCTTACAACTCAGCTGGGACAACCGCTGAGGAAACTTGAAAAATTGCAGCGTTTACACAGTCATCGTCCTCAGAAGTGACGGAGTTTAAATCAGAGAAATCAATATCTGTTGCTGCAGATCTCTCTGGAGCCTGAGGCTCGGACCTGACAGATCTCCTCTCGCAACACTCACAGTGAATGACTGCTGCAGTAGTCTTACGAGAACGGCTGGGGCAGTTTATAATGAAGTGCCCTGACTTACCACAGTAGAAACATAGATTTTCCTTTAAACGATGTTCTTTGCGTGCATCACTAACCGTCTTTGTAAAGAGTCCACCTGCATGGGTTCAGGTTCAGGTTCCCGTGTGATCCTACTCAAAGGTTCCTTAGCTGGGGAGGAAGGTAGGAAAAGGTTAGTGCGATTACTTTCGAACCATCTCTCTTGCCTGCGTTCAGTCAGACGAGCATCAATACGGATGCAGTAGTTAATAAAGTCACCTAACGCAGTGGGAGGGTCGGCACGAGCAAGTTCATCCTTAATCAGTGGAGACAACCCTTTTCGAAAATAGATTTTTTGGTGGAACTGTCCCAAGTGGTATCGAGGGCCCATGTCCTGAAATCCAAGGCATATTCGGCTACTGAGCGCTTACCTTGGCGCAAAGTTAACATGGCTGCTTCAGCTGTTGCACCTCGATTGGGGTCATCAAACACCTGCCCCATGGCTGAAATGAAAGCATCAAGATGATCCAAACATTCATCCTCAGTCTCAATCAGAGGGTTTGCCCACATCAAAGCCTTGTTGGTAAGCAACATGATTATTGTAAGCACTTTAGATCGTTCAGTGGGAAATTGTGAAGCATGTGCAGAAAAAAAAAGACTGCATTGGTTAATAAATCCCCTGAATTTCTCACGTTCACCGCCAAAATGAAAAGGGGGTAACTTGGGAATCCCAGAACTCGGGGTTATGGCAGGAGCCTGGACTCGTTCCTCTAGAACCTCAATCCTGGCTCGTAAATCCTGGGTAGTTTGTCCAAACACTTGCAAATTGTGATTAGTGAGGTCCTGTAGGTTTGCAAAACGGGTCTTTATAGTCTGTATATCTGCAAGGATTGTATCAGTCACTCCGCAAAGCTCCTTTATGCGAGCCTCCATCTTCCAGATCTTTTAAGACAGGAGTACTGGAAGGAGAAGAGAAAAAAAAAAAAAACAATAGTGTTTACCTATGGTAACACTGCAGAGTAAAATTAAGGGAATGTGCTCACCTGGAAGTCACAACCACTGTCATCACAGAAAGTATAACCGAACATCTGATATCCACAGTCACAGCAGACACAGCCTTCCCAGACCCAGCAGACACTAACGTTTGGCTTCAGAATCTTGTAATGTATGGTGTACAGTTCATATAGCGTCTTGTGCTTAGGTGCGAGGAAAACACATGAGACACAGGTTTGATATAGAAGGACTTGTATTACTTCATACAAGTGGCAAAAAGGGTCACACAGTTTGCAGGTACAGAAGCAGGAGACACAGCAGGCCAGAGTAACTTAAGCTCAGCAATAACTCTCCACAACAGGTTCAGGATCTCTTCTCTGTTACCGTAATTCCATGCAAACGTGGATTTATCAAATAGCAGGTTTCCAGAGTCCACAAGTGTTCCAAAGTTCCTCAGTAGGAAATAGCTGGAGTACAAAGTCTAAGGTTTCCAGGAGTCAGGTCACAGACTCACTGCAGGCTTGATTCTGAAGCACTGATTGCTCAGCTGAGGCTGCTTAAGAAGCAAGAGGAGAGAATCAGGGCGGGAACATGAAAGCTGGAAACTCCATATTGACTGAGGGCAAGATAGCTGCAGCAAGACAGAAAGCAAAATGGCCGACGGAAAAACTGAGTTTCAAGAAACATGTACAAAGAACCTTACACCTATAGTTATATAGTAAATAATCACACAGCCAGAAGTCCTTTATTTGAAATAATCACACAGACTCTTTTATTGAATCTAAATTAACAATACTTACTGAATGCCTAATCCCCGACGCCCTAGTCTCCTGCAGACAATCAAAAAATAATAAACCAACATATAATACTATCCTGTGTGACGTAGTCCATTTAATACAGAGTGTCCCACAGCGATCTCACGTGTAGAACAGTCACATCGGGAGCTGGAACTGCTCTACCCAGCCTCCAGCGATACACTGACAGGAGGTAATCGCTTCCGCAGTATATCACTGTGCTGCCGTGAGAGTTCACCGGAGTTCATCAGGTCCGGTGCTCTCACTTACGGCATTACCGCTGTGTGAGAACTTTCTCATGCAGAGGTGCCGTAAGTGAGAGCACCGGAGCTGATCAGCTGATGTACTCTGTGAACTCTCAATATGCCATCAGTATGAATAGCTAAGCAGAGCACCACATAAAAACCTCCCTACAGGGCCACCCCAAAGCATGAGAATCTCATTAACTGAAAACAAAGATTAAACAACAATCACAAGATGGATTTCATCAACCAAGGTATAATTTTAATCAGTATAACTTTGCCAACCTGACATTGTCTGTAGGTTACTCAGCACAGTCCTGCTGACAAGTTCCCTTTAAACTGCTAGCTGATTTGTAGAGCCGGTAGAACACTGGTCCACTGCTTTCTGCATTCAATTGTATTCCTCTCTTTCAGATATTAATACAAGTGTACAATTGGAAATTGTCTGCAGAAAGGGAACGGTCTGTAAAAGTGTGTGGTTCCACTCACGCAAACAGGAAATCTTGAACCCCACTTCTTCCACTCCTGAGAATTGCACATAAAAACTGAGCCTTGGTAACGACGCAGAGTGGGCCAGAGTGTGTGAAGTGGATCAGGAGCTGTATCTTCTTAACATGTGGCAGATGTTTAGGTATCTGTCTTTAATAGCATTGATAAAGAGTTAATCTCCAAATACTGCTGCTGTCAATTTATGACAGCAAAGTTTAAATGGAGCAGTCGCCTGTCATGTGTGCATCGCACGAGATCGTCGCGGTTGCACATTTGACTTCTCACAGCTGAGTTGCTGTTCTTTGTGTTTGGCAGTTAGGGAGTTAATTCTGTCTGTGCTCAGTTCTGGACTGGGTGCAGTTTTCTCCCGGCTGCAATTATATTTGTTGATTGGTTTCCTTAAATCTCTGTGTCTGTGTTGGAGTTGCCAGTGAAATTCTTCATGCAGACCACAGATAGATTGTATCTGTATAGACTTAAGTTAAAGAGCTCCTAGTTGTTTAAGCTCACCTGCTTAGAGTTTAATATCCCAGACCATTTATGTTCCTTCTGTGTTTGAGTGTGTATGCAAGTCGTGTTTTCTCCATCTGTCTTATATGTCTAATCTGGTATTTAGCAGAGATCAGCCCATATCCCTTGGGTGGTAATCAGATCTCTTAGGACTGATTACAGGGTTCAGGCTGATAGGAGACGGGTTAGGCTGGAGACTTGGACCTCTGAACATTATCAGTACCTCCAAGGTGAGGGATTAGTTAGGACCCCAGTTTAGGTCAGGTTAGACCCCGGTCCTCCTCTTTCCTGTGACAGTGTATCAAGTCCTCAAGATTAACCCTGATTCAACGGATATCGTGTCAGTAATCTATTCTATATTTACATGCTGATGTTGCTAATCTATATGTTGTATAGAGTGTTGTTCTTTAAGAATAGTTTACTGACATCGTACACATATCAAGACCCGTGACATCGCCATGTGCACTTAAACAGGTCCCATCAGATAACCACAAACACAATGAGTGCCAAGTCTGAAAAGTCCTGTCAGTGCCATTGCTCTGTGCAAATAGCTAATTTGTAGAACTGTGATTTGTCTTATGTGCTGTAATACTTTTGTATTACAGCATAAGCATAATCAACACCAAACAGACAAAACATCGACCAAAAATCCCAATGGTAATATAATATCAAATTTTATTAATAAACAAGCAAATGATAATGGGGAAAATGACAATATAAAAACAATTAAAATCCGTACATATAATGGGTGGGTCTTACTCAGGGCCGGCGTCAGCACCCGGCATACCCGGGCAAGTGCCGAGGCCCTGAGCAGGCGGGGGGGCCCACTCGCCGTCGGGCACCCCGGCGCCCATTAGCGGTATCAGCGCCGCCACCAGGCCCCCCGCTTGCTCAGGGCCCCGGCAGCAGCCGGCGCAATACTCACCTCTCCCCGTGCCTCCGCTGCCACAGCTCCGGGCTCCAGGGGGCGCCTGCAGGGCGCCGGCACTTCCTCTCACAGTCCTGCTGAATGACGTCATCATTCAGCGGCCGGCTGTGTCAGAGAGAGCGCGGACGCCGCACAGGTGAGGTGTGTGTGTGTGTATGTGAGAGAGTGCTGCGGTGCTGTCTGAGTGTGGTGTGATGGTGATGGGGGGGAGGCAGTGATGGTGGTGAGGAGCCGGGGCCCGGAGGCAATGATGATGAGGATGGGGAGGCGATGATGATGGGGAGGCGATGATGATGAGGATGGGGAGGCGATGATGATGGGGAGGCGATGATGATGATCATGGGGAGTCTTTCCACAGCGCCCTTTCCTGAGCTGTAACAGCGCAGAACGCTGCACAGTGCAGAGGAGAGCTCCATATTTTGTATGGAGCATTATTTGGGGTCCAATATTCTTTATGGAGCATTATATTTGGCCCATAATACTGTATGGAGGACTATGTGGTGCCCATAATATTGTATGGAGGACTGTACTGTCTGGTCTGTACTGTGCGCTGTGAGGATTTGGCGGTTTTTGAGCTATTGTACAATTTACAATAGATATCAGTCATGTAATGGAAGAAGTGAAATCTTTGGCATTGTATTATACCATATTTCTCTGCCGTATTGGTGCATCATGAATCGTGGTCTGTGTTAAAGTGGCCCACTGAGACTCTTTCGCCCGGGGCCCATAAAAACCTGGAGCCGGCCCTGGTCTTACTACAAGAAAACTGAAAGTAAGAGTTAGGGAACATGTACTTGGAATTATGGCGGCTTTAAATGAGGATGATATTAATGCCTTAAAAACCAATCCAAGGCATTTTAAACTCTACCATGGGTGTGATAGCACCCAACTGAAAATTCGAGGTATAGATATGATTAATGTTAGTATTAGGGGTGCTAACGTAAGTCGGAAGCTTGCACAATGCGAGACGAAGTGGATATGGACTCTTCACACGGTCCAACCCTTCGGTCTCAATGAGAACATTAGTTTCGCCCCATTTCTCTGATCCTTACATATTTTTATACAGTATAATTTTTTTCCGTCATTTTATTTATTAATGTTATTGCTATCTTGTAAATAGGTGACACTTCTTTTTGTATTATTGTTTTTATTATATTTTATTGTTTATATTCATTTGTTTCTTCTTTTTATTATATTTTAGCTGTGCTTCATGTTTATGTCGTATCTGGATGTGTCCTAATAGTGTTGGATGTCGTGCGAATTTTTGCTGGTTCAGCCTATACATTCTATCAGTCAAATGGGACTTTATTCTGGCCTGATCCATACCATACAGGAGAAATTTAAAGGAAGAATCCAATATTTGATGCATTGTTGTATGATTTACACATTATATGCACTTCTTATGCACTATTGAATACTGTTATATAATTTTTGTTTTTTGTGTATATCATCATATGCTCGTAGATATTTTGCACTTTTGCACTTTATGCCATTTTTCTATATTTACTATGCTCATTTATATGCTGTGTAGATATCATCATGCATGTCTTTTCTCACATTCTGGTCTGTACGCACTTGAGGCAGTGTGGTATGCGGGATTCCGTCTTGACCACGTCTTTATGCGCTCCGTTTTGCATATCTTGCAATCTGGGTGCATGACGCATTTGATTCGGTCCTTTCCGCCTCCTCCTGCTCCTGGTGCGTCATATATGGACCTGTTGTTTAATTATTATAATTTCTTACTTCTTTTTCTCTTTCCTAGATGGTAGATATACTTTTCTTTTCTTGACATACAATTTGGTTTATATACTTTTCCAACACTATATATTTACACCCCTGATGTCCTGTGTGTGCGGGTATCAGTGGATATACACATGTAAGTTGCGGTATCACACTGCGCATATGTGTACCGTATGTTATTCTCAGCCCACTGCCATTCCTGGTTACTAGGGACGCTGTGTTCATTCTATTTCCAGTCATGCGCAGATACAATCTGCGTTCCACAATAGGTTTGTGGCGTTCGTACTACGTATCCTTGTATGCACTTCCTTTTACTTGTGACCAGTTCCGGTCATTCGCAGTAGTTTCTGTGCGCCATTGGGATCCTGATTTGGGCTACCATGGACGCAACATCAGCGTGTCTTTTTAACACTGCATTGTATTTTGTATATTATTGAATATCGGCATTGTATTATAACGGCGATATTATATAAGTCTTTTCTCCTTTTTTTATGCGCAACTGCAATTTCTTTTTCAGTTACTATGGACGCTCTGGCAACTGTCATGGTGTTGATATTAGTTAGTACACGCCTACTTCTTTATGATTGGTCAGTGAAGACACATCCCTCGTTTTTGATTGGCTGTGTATTATATTTATAGTTTCCTGTCTCTGTCACGATTGGCTGCAGCCGCCGAGGAGCAGCCCAGCCCATAATCGCCCCCACGCCGACCAACCACCACGGCGTGCATCAGGCGTCCCACGGGGACGCAATATGGACCCTCCATACCGCAGAGGGGGACCCGGGCCTACCCGAACTAGGGAAGGGCAGAGACCGGGTTCTGTGGCAGTTGAGCATGTGGACAAGGAAGAGACACGTAGAACTTGATTACACCGCACAACTTCAGGTATAGAGAAAGTAAAGTTTACTAAAGTAATAAAGTAAAGTCACACAGTACATAAATCAAACATGACTATGCCAGGCTCCCAATTCCACACCTCCCAGAAGGGTACCACCCAGAGGACCCCAAGGCACCAACGGATCACCACGGCACACATAGGTGGGACATCAGGACACAGGCATGACATCAGGGTACACGAGGTCATCAGGACGCAGGCAAAACATCAGGGTACATGAGGTCATCAGGACGCAGACAGGATACACAAGGACATCAGGATCACGGACTCAGGAACACGGACTGGACCTCAGGAACATGGACACAGGAACATGGAATCAGGAACAAGGACCGAACACCAGGAACACGGACTGGACATCAGAAACACGGACTGGATCTCAGGAAGATGGACTGGATCTCTGGAACATGGAATCAGGAACACGGACCATACATCAGGAACACGGACTGGACCTCAGGAACATGGACACAGGAACACGAACTCAGGAACATGGACCGGACATCAGGAACACACGGACCGGACATCAGGAACATGGAATCAGGAACACGGACTGGACATCAGAAACACGGACACAGGAACATGGACTGGATCTCAGGAACAGGGACTGGACATCAGGGCACAAGCCGGACATCAGGTAGGACATAATGTCATGTGTGCATCGCCACGAAGATCGTCACGGTTGCACATTCTGACTTCTCACAGCTGAGTTGCTGTTTCTTTGTGTTTGGCAGTTAGGGAGTTAATTCTGTCTGTGCTCAGTTCTGGGACTGGGTGCAGTTTTCTCCCGGCTGCAATTAATTATTTGTTGATTGGTTTCCTTTAAATCTCTGGTTGTCTGTGTTGGGAGTTGCCAGTGAAATTCTTCATGCAGACCACAGATAGGATTGTATCTGTATAGACTTAAGTTAAAGAGCTCCTTAGTTGTTTTAAGCTCACCTTGCTTAGAGTTTAATATCCCAGATCATTTATGTTCCTTCTGTGTTTGAGTGTGTATGCAAGTCTGTGTTTTCTCCAGTCTGTCTTATATGTCTAATCTGTGTATTTAGCAGAGATCAGCCCATATCCCTTTGGTGGTAATCAGTATCCTTCTTAGGACTGATTACAGGGTTCAGGGACTGATAGGAGACAGGGTTAGGCTGGAGACTTGGACCTCTGAACCATTATCAGTACCTCCAAGGTGAGGGATTAGTTAGGACCCCAGTTTAGGGTCAGGTTAGACCCCCGGTCCTCCTCTTTCCTGTGACAGTGTATCAAGTCCTCAAGATTAACCCTGAGTTCAACGGATATCGTGTCAGGTAAATCTATTCTATATTTACATGCTGATGTTGTTAATCTATATGTTGTATAGAGTGTTGTTCTTTTAAGAATAGTTTACTGACATCGTACACATATCATAAGACCGCGTGACATTTTCACTGGCCATAAAATTATTCCCAGTTGCCATGGATCCAGTAGCCCAGCTGGCTCTGCAGTTGCAGGGATTATCCATGGAGCTGACGGACATTAAGTCCAAAGTTTTGTCTCCCTCGGAGCAAACCAGATTTGAACCTAAAGTAGCTCTCCCGGACAGGTTCACTGGTGGGCGAGACAAATTTTTTACCTTCAGGGAAGCATGTAAATTGTATTTTCGGCTTCGGCCTCGATCATCAGGGAGTGAAGAGCAGAGAGTGGGAATTGTTATCTCGCTCCTACAAGGGGACCCTCAATCCTGGGCCTTCTCCCTTCCTCCGGGATCCCCGGCTCTACAGTCAGTAGATCGATTTTTTACTGCCCTGGGTTTGGTATATGATGACCCAGATCGGGTCTCTCTTGCTGAGACAAAATTACGTAAGATACAGCAGGGAGATCGTCCGGCGGAGGAATTTGCTTCTGAGTTCCGTAGATGGGCCACAGATACTCAGTGGAATGACCCAGCTCTTAGAAGCCAGTTTTGTCATGGGCTTTCTGACAAATTAAAGGACGTTTTGGCTCAGTATGATTCTCCTCCATCACTGGAGGCTGCTATGGCCCTAGCTATCCGTACTGATAGACGGCTCCGGGAGAGGTGCGAGGTAACTCCGCCCCCTGTTGTTACTCCACCTACTACTAAAGTCCCTTATGTTGAGGTTCCCCTTGTCTGTTCGGAGGAGCCTATGCAGTTGGGAGGGACATCATTTCGTAGGAGGGGATTGGCGGTACGCCGCAGGACTAGAAGGTGTTTCTTCTGCGGGAAAGAGGGACATTTTGTTGGGGGATGTCCATCCCGTGCCCTGTTGAGCAAAAAGTCGCCGGAAAACTGTTAATCCCAGGTTGTGTGGTGGACGACAACCTGGGAGTATGTATTTCGTCCGCTAGTTCTTCTCAGTTCCTTGTACCAGTGGAGGTGGTGGTTGGTACGAGAGTGGAGAGATTTTCTGTTCTTCTTGATAGTGGGTCCGGGGCTAATCTGGTTGACGCTCAGTTTGCTCAGGCTCAAGGTATGCATCTGAGTGTATTGGTCAAACCGATCCCTATATTCTCCATTGACGCCAGGCCTCTCGGCCAAGGTAGCTTTGTTCATGAGGTTCATAACATTGACCTTCGGGTAGGGGCAATACATAGGGAACTATTATCTTGTTATGTGTTGGAGGTCTACCTACTCCTATTGTGTTGGGACTTCCTTGGTTGGTTAAACATAACCCTGTGATTAATTGGCAGTCCAGAGATATAAGCCAATGGGGGGAGTTTTGCAAAAGTAACTGCATGAACACAGTCATCAGTGCGGTCGTGCCTAGTACTTTGCCTCCTTTTTTGGAGGACTTTGGGGATGTGTTCTCTGAGGAGGGGTGTCAGGAGTTGCCTCCTCATCGCGTGTATGACTGCTCTATTAATTTACTTCCTGATGCTAAGTTACCTAAAGCTAGGTTATATAACCTTTCTGGTCCTGAGAGGCAGGCTATGAAAGATTATATTTCGGAAAGTCTGGCCAAAGGGCATATTAGACCTTCATCTTCCCCAGTGGCCGCGGGGTTCTTCTTTGTGAAGAAAAAAGATGGAGGCCTACGCCCTTGCTTGGATTTCCGCGAACTTAATCGGATTACTGTTCGAGATCCGTATCCACTCCCTCTGATTCCTGATCTCTTCAATCAAATTGTTGGCGCCAAATGGTTCTCTAAATTGGATCTCAGGGGGGCGTATAATCTGATTAGGATAAAAGAGGGGGATGAGTGGAAAACGGCGTTTAACACGCCGGAGGGACATTATGAGAACCTTGTCATGCCTTTTGGTCTGACTACTGCACCAGCAGTATTCCAACATTTTGTTAATGACATTTTTCATCATCTGGTGGGGCTGTTTGTGGTCGTATATTTGGATGACATTTTAATTTACTCACCAGATCTTGTGTCTCACCAGGAGCATGTGAGACAGGTGTTGCAGATCTTGCGAGACAATAAACTATACGCCAAACTGGAAAAGTGTGTATTCGCCGTACAGGAACTTCAGTTTTTGGGTTTCTTGGTGTCAGCCTCCGGTTTCCGTATGGACCCTGAAAAGGTGAGAGCAGTGCTTGAATGGGATCAGCCAGAGGATCTTAAGGCTCTGCAGCGTTTTCTGGGGTTTGCTAACTACTACCGGAAATTTATTTGTAATTTCTCATCTGTTGTCAAACCTCTCACTGACATGACAAGAAAAGGGACGGATTTTTCTAAATGGTCGGACAAAGCTTGCCAAGCTTTTTCCTCTTTGAAAAAATGTTTTGCTTCGGCACCCGTTCTCATCCAACCAGATGCATCACAGCCGTTCGTTGTGGAGGTGGACGTGTCTGACGTAGGGGTGGGTGCAATATTGTCCCAGGGTCCGTCCCCTGGTAAATGGCATCCGTGCGCTTTCTTTTCTAAAAAATTGTCGTCCGCCGAAAGGAATTATGATATCGGCAATAGGGAACTTTTGGCCATTAAGTTGGCTTTTGAAGAATGGCGTCACTTTTTGGAGGGGGCAGTCCACCCGGTCACCGTCATTACTGATCACAAGAACCTGCTGTATTTGGAATCTGCTAAGCGTCTGAATTCCAGACAAGCTCGATGGTCGTTGTTTTTTACCAGGTTTAATTTTGTTGTCACTTATCGCCCTGGATCTAAGAATGTTAAGGCGGATGCCTTGTCTCGCAGTTTCCCAGGGGCCGGGAAAATGGATGACCCGATTCCTATCCTTCAGGAGGGGTGGTAGTGTCGGCTGTATGTTCTGAGCTTGAGGAGGAGGTGTTAGAGGCTCAGGGTGACGCCCCTGCAGGACCTCCAGGGAGACTGTTTGTCCCAAATCAGTTGAGACAAAAGGTTATTGAGGCACATCATAATTCTGCTTTAGCAGGACATCCAGGGAGTAAGGCTACTTTAGATCTCCTTTCTCGCCGGTTTTGGTGGCCTAACGTTAATAAAGATGTTTTAACTTTTGTCGCGTCCTGTGGGGTTTGTGCTCGCTCTAAGACCCCTCATACCCGTCCGTCTGGGACCCTCTTACCCTTGAAACTTCCGGAGCGTCCATGGACTCATTTGTCTATGGACTTCATCACGGACCTTCCACAGAACTCACCCGGGCAAACCTGGCCCTGAGGGTCCGGAGGCCCCTCGTAGAAGGGGGGGTACTGTCATGTGTGCATCGCCACGAAGATCGTCGCGGTTGCACATTCTGACTTCTCACAGCTGAGTTGCTGTTTCTTTGTGTTTGGCAGTTAGGGAGTTAATTCTGTCTGTGCTCAGTTCTGGGACTGGGTGCAGTTTTCTCCCGGCTGCAATTAATTATTTGTTGATTGGTTTCCTTTAAATCTCTGGTTGTCTGTGTTGGGAGTTGCCAGTGAAATTCTTCATGCAGACCACAGATAGGATTGTATCTGTATAGACTTAAGTTAAAGAGCTCCTTAGTTGTTTTAAGCTCACCTTGCTTAGAGTTTAATATCCCAGATCATTTATGTTCCTTCTGTGTTTGAGTGTGTATGCAAGTCTGTGTTTTCTCCAGTCTGTCTTATATGTCTAATCTGTGTATTTAGCAGAGATCAGCCCATATCCCTTTGGTGGTAATCAGTATCCTTCTTAGGACTGATTACAGGGTTCAGGGACTGATAGGAGACAGGGTTAGGCTGGAGACTTGGACCTCTGAACCATTATCAGTACCTCCAAGGTGAGGGATTAGTTAGGACCCCAGTTTAGGGTCAGGTTAGACCCCCGGTCCTCCTCTTTCCTGTGACAGTGTATCAAGTCCTCAAGATTAACCCTGAGTTCAACGGATATCGTGTCAGGTAAATCTATTCTATATTTACATGCTGATGTTGTTAATCTATATGTTGTATAGAGTGTTGTTCTTTTAAGAATAGTTTACTGACATCGTACACATATCATAAGACCGCGTGACACATAAGGACATCAGGACTCGGATCTCAGGTAGAACATCAGAACACTGGCATCGGACTCCGGACATCTGGCAACAATCGACAGGTTCCGGACATCGGGCTGCGGACATCAGGCTCCGGACATGAGGCCGCAGTATCAGGCTCAGGACATCTGGCAATGATCGGCAGGCTCCGGGCATCAGGCAGGGAAGGATAGGATCCGGACATCTGGAAGTGGTCCTCAGACATCGGACATCAGGCCGTGGTCATCAGGCTCCAGGCAAGAGGCCACGGTCATCGGACTCCGGACATCTGGCAGCGACCTAAAAAGGAACCCAAGCGGTCTGGTGCAAGCCCCACCAGGTTGAACAGGAGCCGGCTGGGGATAGCACCGAATAACAAGATGAGCACAGAGTAGCAGAAACTCAGCAGAAACACCGCACTCCTACTTCCAAGATGAACCCAGGTTATATCACAGAAAGTCAGTTAGCAAAGAGTCACAGTCACTGGGCACAGGGTTCAGGACACAGAAGGACTTCCAGTAACATAACACAGCGGACACAGTTCAGACAGGGTCAGGTACAGGACAGGTACAGGATCAAGGATTCAGGCCTGAATATACCGCCTCCAGGACAGGCACAGGAACAGGACAAAACAGGAATCAAGGCATAGACTTTGGTACCAAAACATAGACAGGAGAGGTCCAGGAACACCCAACACACATGGCAAGGTTCAGAAGCTTTGTGAGCAGCTCAGGCCCCGCCCATAGGGCAGGGAGCCTTTATACAGGAGCTGCCCCTCAGCAATTGGCTCGGGACAGCATTTCAAGTACACACACTAACCCTGTTAAAAGCAGGGGAGGTGTGGCCACGCATGCCCTTAGCAGAATCAGAAACCATTACACACAATCAGTGAAGGAACTGTGGCTCAGGGCACCTGGCAGCAGCTGCATGCCCCGACAGATGTGGAAAGTCATGCACCAGCTGCAAATGACCTCGCAAGCCGCGGACAGCTTCCACAGCGGCAACCAGGGACCGCACATGTGGATGGTCATGCAGCAGAGCAAAGACCTAACACCACAGGAACAGCTACACAGCAGAGCAGGGAACTGAGCAGGCTCCATACAGGTAACAGCCAACAGTATCCCAGCTCAATTAGGGGGAAAGGAGCAAAGGGTTAAAACAAAGACATGCATTGTCATGCCGACAACCAAGTACAGACAGAACGGCGCGACAGTCTCCTATATACACCATCCCCTGACGAAGGCAACGTGCCGAAATGCGCGTTGGGGTGGGTGTCTATCCAGGTGGCCAGGTATAGTTATTATAACTTATTATAATGTTTTCTGAGTTGAGAAAATCCATCCTGTCTGGCCAGAGCTTCAACTGGTGGGTTCAGTCCCTCTGCCCTTGTTCACATTTAAGTCACTTGACAAGTGGAAAGGTTTTCAATATTAGAGTAGGACTGTCCCACAGAGGGTTGCCTTGACGTGGCGGGATGGCTTGTACATTATTTTGATCAAAATTATGTTTACTAAATACCCTTATGATTATTACTACCATCATGCATTTTTGCAAAAAGATTTTTTATTTCATTTTTGGATATTTGTTTTTTTGTGCCTGTTTTTCTGTGTAATGGTCATGTGTTAATATGCATTTACATTTTGCATACACATTAACTTACTTTTTCAGTTCAGATCTAGTTTTCTATGTAGTTCATAGTGCATTCCGTGCATATAAGGGTGTGACCGCCCTGTTTTCTGAGTTGAGAAAATCCATCCTGTCTGGCCAGAGCTTCAACTGGTGGGTTCAGTCCCTCTGCCCTTGTTCACATTTAAGTCACTTGACAAGTGGAAAGGTTTTCAATATTAGAGTAGGACTGTCCCACAGAGGGTTGCCTTGACGTGGCGGGATGGCTTGTACATTATTTTGATCAAAATTATGTTTACTAAATACCCTTATGATTATTACTACCTTCATGCATTTTTGCAAAAAGATTTTTTATTTCATTTTGGATATTTGTTTTTTTGTGCCTGTTTTTCTGTGTAATGGTCATGTGTTAATATGCATTTACATTTTGCATACACATTAACTTACTTTTTCAGTTCAGATCTAGTTTTCTATGTAGTTCATAGTGCATTCCGTGCATATAAGGGTGTGACCGCCCTGTTTTCTGAGTTGAGAAAATCCATCCTGTCTGGCCAGAGCTTCAACTGGTGGGTTCAGTCCCTCTGCCCTTGTTCACATTTAAGTCACTTGACAAGTGGAAAGCTTTTCAATATTAGAGTAGGACTGTCCCACAGAGGGTTGCCTTGACGTGGCGGGATGGCTTGTACATTATTTTGATCAAAATTATGTTTACTAAATACCCTTATGATTATTACTACCTTCATGCATTTTTGCAAAAAGATTTTTTATTTCATTTTTGGATATTTGTTTTTTTGTGCCTGTTTAACTTATTATTTGATGTCAGTATTATATTTCTATTGGTTTATTATCCTTTATCCTGGTCTCTGCTACTTAATTTGGGGCACTAGTACCATTGTGGCGCTCTGTGCACCCCACATATGGTATACCTTGTTTCTAACATTTATTATTTGTGCACTTTTTTGTACCTGTCAATTTTTTACACATGCAGATTCATGTATTTTATTACCACTCAGTGGTCATTTGGTGCCTCACATTTACACATTGATAGAATTTTGTATTTTGTCTGCACAGTTTTGCACATTTGCATATGTTTTATTGCAATTGTTGCATACCTTTGTGGATTGATATTGTCTGGGTAGTACTGCCCTCAATTTAATGTACTGATTTTAATTGTTTTTATATTGTCATTTTCCCCATTATCATTTGCTTGTTTATTAATAAAATTTTATATTATTATTACCATTGGGATTTTTGGTCAATGATTTTGTCTGTTTGGTGTTGATGTCCTCTTTTCCGACTGTCCCAGTCGTTTTATGTGGTCCAATTTTTTCCGTAGGTGATATCTTATTTTGATATATATATTTTTTATAGGCGTATTGATATATCTATATTTTATCTCACCTACTGTCTTTTCTCTTTTTTACGTATATATTTTACGTGTATTGTGAGCATATAGTATAAGCAATGAGATGATTGCAGAATCAAGTTCCCTGAGGGGACTAAAAAATAAACTAAAAAAAAATATTTAACATATAAAAAATAACATTTTGAATCATCCCATTCTCCCTTCTTAAAAATAAAGAAATTAAAAAATAAACATATTTAGTACCATCTGTAAAAATATGGTCTGTCATTATGACCACATTTTTGAATTGCATTATTTGTTACATCTCATCTCTTAACAAAATTCAATAAAATCAAAACAATTTATGTCGCCAAACTGCTATCAATAAATATGACAACTCACCACACAATATAACAGACCTTAAAACAGCTCCAAGGGCAGAAAATTCTAAATGTCACTTGTCTCAAAAAAATGGCTACACACATCAATTTTCTTTTTATTTTACTAAAATTTTATTTTACTTAAAAATAATGTATGAAAGCCATAGTTGCACTGACCTGGAGACTCATGTTCACAGGTCATTCTCATCATACATTAAATACCATGTAAGCAAAAAACAATGATTTATTCAGTGCAGATTTATATGGCACTGCAAAGAGGAGCACCATGTAAATTTGTGCCTCAAATAGCAGGAAAGCTAAAATTGGCCCTGACCAACATCATTAAGGCAACTGTTAGGTGGATTCATAACTGGCTTAGTGATCGGACCCAAAGAGTGGTCGTAAATGGCTGCACATCCAGTTGGAAGAATGTCTCAAGTGGGGTACCACAAGGCTCTGTTTTGGGCCCTGTATTGTTCAACATCTTTATCAATGATTTAGATGAAGGAATTGAGGGTAAACTGATCAAATTTGCTGATGACACAAAGCTAGGAGGGGTAGCTAATACTAGAGAAGAGAGAGAGAGGATTCAAAAAGATATAAATAAACTGGAGCAGTGGGCAGCAACTAACAGAATGGATTTTAACAGGGAAAAATGCAAAGTACTACATCTGGGCAATAAAAATGAAAAAAGCATATACAAAATGGGAGGAATAGAGCTAAGTAATAGCATATGTGAAAAAGACTTGGGTATACTAATAGATCACAGACTGAACATGAGTCAACAGTGTGATGCAGCAGCAAAAAAGGCAAATGCAATTCTAGGATGTATCAACAGAAGCATACAGTCTAGATCACGTGAGGTCATTATTGCCCTCTACTCCTCTTTGGTCAGACCTCATCTGGAAGACTGTGTCCTGTTTTGGGCACCACATTTTAAAAAAGACATCAACAACCTGGAGCAAGTTCAGAGAAGAGCCACCAGAATGGTGACCGGTCTGCAAATCATGTCCTATGAGGAATGGTTGCAGGATTTGGGAATGTTTAGCTTGCAAAAAAGAAGACTGAGAGGAGACTTAATAGCTGTATACAAATATCTCAAGGGCTGTCACATTGTAGAAGGATCATCTTTATTCTCATTTGCACAAGGAAAGACTAGAAGCAATGGGATGAAACTGAATGGGAGGAGACACAGATTAGATATTAGAAAAAACTTTTTGACAGTTAGGGTGATCAATGAGTGGAACAGGCTGCCACGAGAGGTCGTGAGTTCTCCTTCAATGGAAGTCTTCAAACAGAGGCTGGACAGACATCTGTCTGGGATGATTTAGTGAATCCTGCTTTGAGCAGGGGGTTGGACCAGAAGGCCCAGGAGGTCCCTTCCAACTCTACCATTCTATGATTCTATGATTGTTGTAAACTACTACTGCTTGTCGTACTGCTCCTACTCCTTCATTGTCATTCTGCCAGATATCCCTTCCTTATTGTGTAAGGAAACACACATACACTCCCAATCATTCGCTTGTGTGCCAACTAAACCCTCACATGGTCAAGCTGCTGCTGGTGCAGTCGCTGCTGTACTACCTAGTGGAGTCTGCTGCCTTGTGGCTATTGGAGACCCTAAAGGTCATTGTTTTGTGCCAGAGACTGTGGAAAAGGGGAGTAGAAAGAGGAAAAGGAGAAGGAAAAGGAGCAGAAGCATGTGGATTTGTTGGGAATATTGCATTATCAAAAGTAAGGGATGAGGCTGATATAGTGAAAATGACAACTACAATTACGCTAGGCATGATGATGAACTATGGCAGTGGGGTGCAGAAAGTGAACCAACAGAACCTTCATATGGTTGCCATTAAGCAAAGGGATGACTACTGGATAGCCATGCTTTTGACCTTTCACTATAGAAGCAACATGGACGAAATTGCTTTATGGTTTTGAAAGATATTGCAAATTAGCATTTTACTAGAAATATCTGTTTTTCCTATTCTGTGAAGTTTTTGAAGAATTGACATCTGCTGACTGCATGACTGATGACTTTTCTCCGCAGAGCCAACAAAATCCTTCCTGCGCCAGTGTTAGCTACAAGTAGCTGGAGCATCAGCAACAACTACAGTATAGTTTGCATGATAGACCACATGCTATATCTGCATCTGTGATAACCTGGCACATTTTAGCAAAGAGACGCACTGGCTGAATTGCCAATTTCAGATGTACATAGACTGTGTCCTTTCTTCGGAAGAAACCTTGAGCCCAAATCCCATGAAAGTCTTGCCCAGATTGCTATTGGTGAATTGTCGTTTCCAGCCTCCAGTGTACTGTCAGAAAGAGTATTCAGAGAACAAAATTACATCCAAGTGGACCAGGTTATTCTATGCAAATGTGAAAAGCCTTATATTTGTCAAAATTAATCAGACATAGATCAAGGCCCACTTTCATCAGCTGCAACTGATGCCATTGTTTTCTACATGATGCCACTAGCGCCAATGGACCATGCCAAGTTGGACATCTTCTCCCCCCATCAGCATGTCATCCATACTGTACTGCTGCTATTGGTGACCCTACACTGCCAGACATCTCCTTTCCAGCCCGTCATAATGTTATAATGTGCGGCTTCTGCCTCTGCCACTGCACAGCCACATATATCTCACAGCAGGCCATTATTTCAGGTGCTATTCTGGACTGCTACTGTTGGGACTGTCATAACTGGCTTTATGTTGTCAGACATCTCCCTTACTGCCCCATCATTTTTTTTTACTGTGGTGCTTTTGCCGCTGATGCCACCACTGCACAGCCACACATCTCCTGGTTGCCCACTGTGTTTTATAGTACTATAGTACAGTAGCAGTTTATAGTACTGTACTGTGCTGCTGCTGAGGCTGCTGATGTTGGCCCCAACCTACCAGAATTCTCCTTGCATTCTCTGTTGTATTCAATACTGTTCAGTTGCTGCTGTCACTGTGTTGTATAGCTATACTGTAATTCTGCTGGGAGGTGGTCCCAAAATAGGGATATTGTTTTCTCATGGCTGTTTGACATGCCATTGCTTTTTTACTTGAAAAAAAAGCTAATCTGTTTGTATTCCCTAAATAATTATGATAATTTTGGATGGCTGATTAAAAAGCAACTGTTAAGCCATTGCTTTTTTACTGTCAAAGCAGCACACCTGTAAATGATGCAAATCAAATTTTGGGGGAAAATTATTCAAAGTTGGTGAGTTCGAATTTCAAAAGACTGGATCATCTTTAGACATTTTATGTGCTAATGGAGAGCTATCATTCCAAATCTGTTGACAACGGATTATTCAGGATACTCTTTAAGCGTGTGACAACAGAGCTTCTTTATTCAGGAACAATCAGGAACAATATATGATAAGCTTAACAGATCAGGAATAAATCATTTGTGTGTCTATCTGTGCATCATCTACAGCAGGCTGCTTCTCTCATACACAGACACAGGAAAACAGGAAATACTGTCACATGCTCTCCCTGTGTGAGCCCCTGGGAGTTTTTTTTTGTTCTAACTTTATGAACAGCATACAAATTTTTGAAAGCCCAAATGTTAGAGGTCTAGTTCCCGCTTCTGCACAAGGGGAATCTCGAGCCAGCCCTGCTGCATCCGTCTCCGGCTGCAGTGGACTCTGCTCAGCTTAGGCGTCGGTCCCAGCGTCTAGCCCAGTCTAACATCGTGCAGAGGCTTACTGCTGCCTCTCCAGGCTCTGCTATTGTGGCCAGTACTGGTTAGCGGCGAGCAGACGTCTTTAGGACAAAGTCCTTGTTTTCCCCTTCTGAGCATGCCCAGGGTGAGATCTCTCATTGGAGATCAGGGGTCACATGCTCAGGTACTGCAGCAGCTCCTATTGGTCCGCCAGGAAGGTCCTGTGACTACTGGTGCTCTGGAACAGTTTCATTGGTCCTTGTTTCTGGCAGGTCCTGTAGCTGTTACTATAAAAGGGTGGCATGGCTGGGCCGCCATGCGCTAGTGTCAATCTTTATATGCTATGCGCCAGTGTGGTCATGCATGTGTGTGGTTAGGGCCCGGCTGAAATAAGCCCCTAGAATACCGACTTAATCGGTAAGGAGTTTGGTATGCTAGCTGGTCAGGGTCGGTGTCCTAGATGCCCTAGATTACCGGCATAACCGGTGAGGAGTTTGATTGCCGTATTCAGGGTCTGGCGTTCAGACGCCATAGATTGCGGGTGACTCCCGCGAGGACATTAGCGCATGATCACGTTCTATGTTCACTTAGCAGTCAACTGTGTACCTGGGTGCCTGACAGGACACAGAAGTTTGTCTTAGCAGCTCTATGACGTAACAGGGTTCGCTTTCAACGCTAGACAGCGCCCTAGCGTGTTTATTTTGCGATTCAGTGGTGTTAAGTGAGTTCGCACACATCGTCATATAGCCATGCGGCACACCTTCTAGCGACTCTGTGGAATAACAGAGTTCGCACATATTGCCACAGCGCGTTACGGCATTTATTTTGGCGACTCTGCGGGATAACAGAGTTCGCTTCTTGCGCCATTTTACTAGCAGCAGGCTCCGCCT
>JARQOD010000003.1:228624760-228670541 GCA_033576555.1 Oophaga sylvatica | reverse complement strand
CTCTGTCTACTAAACATTTGCTAATCAAAATTAAACAAATTTTGCGGGCAACAAGCTAACTAGCAAGAAACGTCGGGGTGATGCACAACCCCACCTACTCATCTTCTCAACAGGGGTTAATATAATAAAGGGGAGGAACGGGAGCTGATTCTGACAACAGATGGAACTTTTTCCACCCAAAGGGGGAAATAGGGGGAAAGAGGGAAATTCGTCCTTTTGGGTGGGAAAAAGAAGTCTTGGCGGGTGGCAGTCTGGCACACAGGGCTAAATTTTAATTCCACTGTCTTTCCCCATGACCCTAAAGTTGTACCTTTTTTGGCCAACACTTTTTGCTGTTTGGTCACACTACTAGACCCATCTAAAAGGAAAAACTTTACATCTCCCCTTTCCCCAGGGCGGAGGGGTCTAATAAAATGTTGCAGTAACAGAAGAACCTAGTTGAAAATTAAAAAATAATTCAAATCCAGTCAAATTTTCCTTGGACAACCAAGTAGTAAATGAGGAGACCACACCAGATACTGCAAGGTAGAGGGAAAACCATCCCTTTGGGCTGGATAATTTTCTTAGACCCTCCCCATCACCCAGGCCCTATGTGCGGGTTTTCTCTGACAAGGAAAGAAAAATTTTGGAAGATATGAAGGAAACTTTTCTGAAAGCCACTGGGGGGATTATAACTGAAAAGCACATCTCCTGTCAACCCGGAAAAAGCTGAAAAGGCTGTTTTTATAAAAAAGAAAAAAGGACTGGATTGGGCCCAAACCCCCAAAACTACCGAATTACCCCAAACCGAACGTAAAAGTTAAAACCAGTATTTTTTTAATCTATTCCCATACAAAAAACCCAAAAAAGGGTATACCTTCAGGGTTTTTGGTTTTTTTTTGGGGAAAATTTTCCTCCTTCCCTCAACCCCCATATCAATGTTGATCATCAAACCCCCGCTAAAAAAATTTTAAAAATGTTTATGAAGGGACGCATTAAAAATTTTAAAAAGCCTACTTTTAGCATTCCCTTTTTTTTTGCACACAAGGTCCCAAAAAGGGGGTACCCCCTCCCTTTTAAAGACAGAAAAACCCACAAAAGGGACAGAAAAAACTTGAATCTGACAAAAGTAAAAATAAATCAAAAATCAAAGAAAAAGAACAAATAAAACAGATATGCTTTTTAAAACCCTGCATCCACAGAATTTAAAAAAAAAAAAAAAACTCATGAAAAGGCCCGGACAAAATATGGCAAACCCCTTTAAATTAATATTTTGTTGCACAACCTTTTGAGGGAATCCTGCAATCAAACAATTCCTGTAACTGTTTAAAGAGACTTTTGCACCTCTCGACAGGTTTTTTTGGCCCACTCCTCAAAAGCAAACTGCTCCACGGGTATAAGGGTTTCCCCTTTTTCCCGACAGCATTTTTCACCTTTCCCCAAAGATGCTCAATAGGATTTAGGTCAGGGCTCATAGAAGGCCGCTTCAGAATAGTCCAATGTTTTCCTCTTAGCCATTCTTGGGTGTTTTTAGCTGTGTGTTTTGGGTCATTATCCTGTTGCAAGACCCATGACCTGCGACTGAGACCAAGGTTTCTGACACTGAGCAGCACATTTTTCTCTAGAATCCCTTGATAGTCTTGAGATTTCATTGTACCCTGCACAGATTCTAGACACACTGTGCCAGATGCAGCTAAGCTGCCTCAGAACATAACAGAGCCTCCTCCATGTTTCACAGTACGGAAAGTGTTATTTTCTTGATATGCTTAATTTTTCCGTCTGTGAACATAGAGCTGATGTGCCTTGCCAAAAAGTTCCATTTTTGTCTCATCTGTCCATAGAACATTCTCCCATCTGACACTGATGTTCCTTGACCTTGAAGTTCACCTTTAATCTGTTTAGAAGTTTTTCTGGGCTCTTTTATTACCATTCGTATTATCTGTCTCTTTGATTTGTCATCAATTTTCCTCCTGCGGCCATGTCCAGGGAAGTTAGGTACAGTCCCATGGAGCTTAAATTTTAGAATAATATGTGCAACTGTAGTCACAGGAACATCAAGCTGCTTGAAGATGGTCTTATAACTTTTACCTTTAACATGTTTGTCTATAATTTTCTTTCTAATCTCCTGAGACAACTCTTTCCTTAGCTTCTTGTGGTCCATGTTGAGTGTGATACACACCATGTCACCAAACAGCCCAGTGAGTATCTGTAGCCCTCTATACAGGCCTACTCACTGATTCCAAGATTGTAGACACCTGTGATGCTAATTAGTGGACACACCTTGATTTAACATGTCCCTTTTGTCACATTATTTTCAGGGGTACCATCATTTTTGTCCAGGCCTATTTCATGAATTTTTTTTTTTTTTAAATTCTGTGGAATCATGGTTGAAAAGCAATGTCTGTCTTTCATTTGTTCATTTTCATAGATTTTTGATTTATTATTCCTTTTGTCACATTCAAGTTATTCCTGTCACCATTGTGGGTTTTTCTGTCATTAAACGAGGGGTACCAACAATTTCCCCCAGGAGTAAATGTTTTTCAGCCCATACACTTAGTGCATGCACATTACCAGTCTAGGATAACCACTCCTTAATAATGGGAAAAAAAGTTTTCTAATTCAACTAGATTGTAGGGTGAGCTGTTGCAGTAGGGGTAGCGTATTACAGTCATCTAGTCAGGGATTATTGCCTGATAAATTATAATCCTTGCTGCTGCAGTCTAAAAAATTATCAAGGTAGCATATATTCTATTCCCTATTAATAACACTGTTAGCTACATTTAGGGTAGGGATGTGTGCTATCATCTGCTGGAAATAAGTGTTCATTCTGGTCACATACATATCTTCCACAGTCCATAACTTGATTACTTTTTTCCATACATTCGTTGACAAATTCATGTTTTTTTACGGTGATCTATACTCAGAAATTAAACAAAGCAGGCAGGGGAGCTAGTGTTCCTCGAGTTTGTTGCTGCCACGTACAAGAAAAATTATTTTCAGGGCCGATTCAAATCCCCTCTATATTCTGCAATAATACCGCTCTTATCTGCAATTTGTGTAGTGTCAGCTATCGCAGTAGGGATAGCGTGTTAAAGGCATCTAGTCCGGGATTATCGCCTTATAAATGATAATCCTTGCTGCTGCAACCTAAAAAAATATCAAGATAACATTACCTATTAGTAATGCTGTTAGCTGTGTTTAGTGTAGGGATAGGTGCTAGATATCATCTGCTGTAAATGAGTGTTCATTCTGGTCACATACATCTCTTCCACAGTCCATATCTTGATTGCTTTTTTCCATACACTTATTGACAGATTCATGTTTTTTACATGATCTGTACTGAGAAATTCATGAAAGCAGGGAAATTAACTGATTGAATGTGTCCATTCGCAGTTTCCTTGTAGCATCTCTATTTAAGAGGTAGAGGTGGAAGACTTTACGCTACTGGAGCTGAAATTACCACTTCTGAACTCTCCAGTGTTTTGTTTCCATCCATTTCTGGGTGCTTCTTGAAGTATGTTTGGGTCATTGTCCTGCTGGAAGACCCATGACCAAGGATGCAAACCCAGCCTTTTGACAATGGGCACTACATTGTGACCCAAAATCCTTTGGGAGTCTTTCATGATGCCTTGCACACAGTCATGGCGCCCAGTGCCAGAGGCAGCAGAACAACCCCAAAATATCTTTGAACCTCCACCATATTTGACCTCATTCCATTTACAATAAACATTAGAATGATGTGTTTTACCAAAAAGCTCTATTTTGGTCTCATGTGTCCATAAGACGCCTGCTGGCCCTCTAAAAATAGTGGGGGGCCACCTGCTCGCAATCTATAAATTGTGAGGGCCGCCTGTTGGCCCTCCAAGTTTAAAACTTTACAGTATTGATAAGAAAAAGAAAATTTTCCCTTCTCAGATGAGATGTATAAATTATATTGCAGTTGCAAAGCATAGCCAGCTGCTGGCCCTCTAATGCTTACTGTTGTGTTTGGGCTGGCTGCTGGCACTCTACAATTAGAGTGAGGGCCACCTGATGGCCCTCTGACAATATTGAGGACCACCTACTGGTCCTCTAACAATTGTAAGGGCTGACAGCTGGCCCTCTAACAATAGTAAAGGCCGCCTGATGGTACTGTACAAATAGTGAGCGCTGCCTGATGGCCCAGAACACAAAAACTTTGTGACTTTCAGAGTCCCCTCCCTCATAAATTAAACAAGATGTGTCTGATCATGTCTCACACACCACATGGCCAGATAAAGTAGTAAAATGTTAAAATGACACTTCCCAGTGAATGTTTTTTTCACCCTTGAAAGCAATGCAAATGTGCAAAAATGCAGCAAAAACACTACGTGTGAACGTACCACAATGTGTGGAGGAGGTTTTTTTTTCTCTTATATATTTTGCAGTATATACAAGTCATTATCCTGGAAAGAATGTTTCTTAACATTTTTCTACAGTAAAATCCATTTTATATTCGGTTTTATATGTTTTATTTTCAGTCTATAAAAGTGGTTTAATACTCTGACAACATTGTTCCCAGAAGTGACCTGGGATTCAGAAATGCTTCCAGGGGTCTTCACCATGCTGTGGCCATGCCATTTCAGTGCAGTTTCCATCAATTTGAGCAATTTTTAGACCCTTCCAGACCTCCGGGAGGGTGGGGGGGTGCCGGAAAAATGCTTGAGTTTCCCATTGACTTACATTGTACTCGTTACTCACGTTGAGCACCTAAGCATTACAATTTGCTTGACTCTTGTAACAAGCACTCGAGCATTTTAGCGCTCAATCATCACTAAATACTAATAAAAACTTAATCTCAAAAAACAAGCTCTCATACTTTGTTGGTGGATAAGTATAAAAGTAATAGCTCTTACAAACTGGTGATGCAAAAATAAATTCATCTGTGTGAAAAGAGTTTTGTATGTGCAAAAGTAGAAAGTCATAAAAAACTTTTTAAATCTGTCAATACTGTAATTGTACTGAACTGATAAAAGTGGTTTAATTTTATACTGCATGGTGAATAGTGTAAAAAGATAACAATGCATAAAAATAATTTATGAATTGTTGTTTATTCTGCCTCTTACAAATTTGAATAAAAAACTATCAAAAAATGTTATGCAATTCAAAATGATACCAATAAAAACTTCTCACTCTGGTCTGTTATTTGACAATAGAACAATAGGGGGTGTTTCACGTTACCAGATGCTTAAAACCTCTGGAAAAGCAGCATGTCTCCGAAAAAAATAATACAGCAAAATCCTTTCTGAATATAACCCCCTTCCTTATGAGCCTGCTGTGTGCCCAAACCAAAGTTGACATCCACATATATGGAATTGCTGTAAGGGGAAAAGCACACTTAGCAATTTAAAGGTACGTGTCTCTGGAAGCACAGGCTGGTCACAATGTATTGCTGAACTGACATATTTACAATTTTCAATTTGCAGCATCCAGAGTGTATTTCTTTTGGAAAACACCTGTGTGGTAAAAAAATCACAACACACGTACATGAATTCCCTGATGGGTGTAATATCCAAACCATGACCACTTCTGTTCAGTTTCTGCTGTTCTGGCACCTCAGGGGTTCTGCAAATTGCACCCACAAACCATTCCAGACAAATTTTCACTCCAAAAGTGAAACAGTGCTCATTCCTTTGTGTCTCATGTGGTTTTAATCACATATGGAATATTTCCAAATTCAGGAAAATTGCATAACAAATTGAGGAGTCCATTTTATTTTTTGGACTCCTGTGAAAATTAAAAATGTGCAGGTTAAAACAATTTTCTCGTAAACCAAAAAAATTATTTTACTTTCACAGCCCTGTGAAACCACTGTGATGTCAAAACGCTCACTACACTCCTAGATGAATTGCTTGAGCAGTGTATTTTTCACATGGAGTTATTTAGTGAGTTTCTTCTGTTCTGGCACCTCAGGGGCTTCACAGATGGCACCTGCAAACCCAGCCAAATTTGAGCTCCAAATTTCAAATAGCGCTCTTTCCTATCTCAGCAATACTGTATGTCCAAACAGTAATTTCTCACCACATACAAAGTTTTGCCATGTTTGAGAGAAATTGTATAACAAACTGTGGGGTTCATTTGCTTTTATTATCCATTGAGAAAATGAAAAATTTGGGGCTAAGTCAACATTCACAATAAATTGCAAGCGAGTTGTGGCATCCAATTTTATCTGTTGTACATTGTAAAAATGAAAACTAATACATTAATACTTTAGTGGAAAACATATTTTTTTATTTTTTGTTCCAACAGGAGGGTTAACAAATTTCATAAATGCAGTTTTGAATACTTTGAAAGTTACAGCTTTTAAAGTGTGGACACTTCCTGAGGTTTTTCAATATATTGGCCCCTTAAAGTCAAATGAGCACAAGCCAGAGGTTGAGCACTTTAATTTAATGCCTTGACCCCTTATCCAAGGACACAGTAAGCTAATGGCATCTCAGCAACAGTATATGGGCCCCTACTTTACAATAGCTTGCCCCCTTTATATGCAATATTTCTTCCAATTTACAGATAACGAGAATCATGAAATTAATTGTCTCTAGTTATAGAATTTGTCAAGTGTTCAAATAAATAATAGTTAAGTACCCTGCAAAAATCCCTGAGCTCCCTTGATTCTGACACCCTGTTAGGGTTCAAGTTCCCACTCCTGCACAGGGGGAATCTCAAGCTGTTCCCGCTGCAGTCCCCCATCCATCTCCGGCCACAGTGGTTCCTGCTCAGCAGAGACGTCAGTCCCAGCGCCTTGCCCAGCCCAGTACTGTGCAGAGACTTGTTGCTGCAACCAGTGTTGGAGCAGGCAGTTTTGGGACTAAGTCCTTTGTTGCTTCATCTGAGCATGCCCAGGGCAAGATCTCCCATTGGAGATCAGGGGTCACATGCTCAGATACAGCTGCCACTCCTATTTGACCTTCAGGAAGGTCCTGTGGCTGTTGATGTTCTGAAGCAGCTTCCCATTGGTCCTTTCTGGAAGGTCTTTTTCTCGTGGCTGCTATAAAAGGCTGTCCTTACCGCACGGCCGTGCGCTAGTATCAAATCTGTTACGTGCTTGCGCCAGTGTGGTCATGTATGCTTGCGGTTAGGTCTGGCTGAAATAAGCCCCTAGAATACCGGCACCTCCGGTGAGGAGATTGTATGCACGTGTTCAGGGCTCGGCTGAAAACGCCATTAGAATACCGGCTACTCCGGTGAGGAGATTATTGCTTGGGTTCTGATTGCTTGACCACAGACTGGAATCCTCTTAGCAGTCATCAGTGTTCCCTGTGAGTACAACAGGACACAGTCTTTGTTTCAGCGGCTCTGTGAATTAACAGAGTCCGCTTATATCGCCATATAGTGCTACGGCGTTTACATCTGCGACTCTGCGGGATAACAGAGTTCGCTCATACTACCTATTAACGCCATCTTACTAGCAGCAGGCTCTGCCTGTGTGTAGCCCAGCTGCGCTTGGTGCCACATGTTGCCCAGGAGGATGCATGAAAGGTAATTCACAATCACCCGATATTCATTCACACTCCACATTTTCCTGGTGCCACCAGAGGGAGCCCTTTAGAATACGCAGGTATATAAGGGTATGGAGAGATAGAGCAGTGAGATGAAGACAGTCTAGCTGAACGTTAGCTAGTTGTTGGTTGTACCTCAGACAGATCAGATCTCCTCAGAACACCGAGTGAGGAGTTGATTTCCTGTCAGAGCAGAGCTCAGATTACACTAGTCTGTGTCAGAGCGTGTTGAAGAGCTGAGAGGAAAGTTACCTCAGATTGTACTGACTGATAGTTCTCTAGGAAAGTGGAAAGTGACTCTCGGAGTGTGCACAGATCAGTCTGACGGAATGTCCTGATAGCTACTTCGGACAGAGCCTAAGAAGGAAGTGAAGGAAAGGGAACTGCAGTATTTGTAACACCGAGTCAACTGAGGTACTGTTAGAGAGCGAGCGTGCCGACGCTTGGAGAGCGGTGAAGAGAAGAAAGCTGACATCTACTGCTGCCTGTGCTTATGTTAAAGGTGTGAGTAGGACGACAGGCAAGTGGAAAAAGGGAAAGAGAGAGTGACTGAGGAGAAATAGCAACGATAGCTTACCTCCACTCTGCACCACCGGACACTGGGTCCGAGCTTGCTAGTACCTTCACGGCTAGTGGGAAAAACCGGAGACCCTGCTGGACTTCAGGTCACAGAGGGGCCCAACAGTGCTGATACGTAACCGGGGTCAGGAAGAACAGGAGTCTAGCAGGACGCTGCAGACAGAGACTTAGTTCTGTCCAAAAGAAGGCTCTACCACAATGTCAGCCGGGCGTAGCTGTTTCACACGGAGTTAGGCTTTGTTTCATGCAAGTCAGAAACTCACACATATAAAGACGTAAGGAGGCCCTACACCTACTCAGGGATTACTGGACGTGCATCCTCCACCCTGAGCAGCTCCCCGGGACGTGCCTGCAAATATACCAGTAAAGGTACAGAAAGAGACTGTCTTGTGTGTGTCTGCCTCATTGCCCTGCACCGCCATATATCTCGAGGGATCAGTCTCGCCTGTGGGAGACTTAACATCTTGCTGCCCAGTAACAACCCCTCAGAGAATCTACCCTGCAGCGCTGGTCATCCTGACCAGGAACCACAGGTGACGTCACGAACATTTCTAAATCCCCTGTAAATATTCCCACATTTTTATGGTGATCGCCCAGGGCAACGGACTGAGCTGTGCTACCCGTGACATCCCCCAGTGAAGTGAACGGGCTCGGTGCCGAGTACCCCAAAGCCCTGCTACGTGCGACTCATCTAAACTTGGCGTCACGAACAGGATCCAAAGCTCGCAATATGTGAGTCCTGTGTGCCTGGAATGGACTGTTTTTGTGAAAAAAGGACTGTGTTGCGTTTTTGTAATTTTTGGCACCATTTTCCGCCATTTTGCCGCCATATTCGCGCCCTGAGGCGCTGGTGAAGAAGAGGGGCGTGCATTCGTGGGCGTGCCCCCCCCTGTGGCGCGAAAGCTATGGGCGCCCTGTCTCAGTGCTATTATAATGTCCGAGCCTGCCCCACTGCAAGAGAGATCCGCCTCCTCTTCATCCTCTATGCTAAGAAGAGAAAGCGAAAGTCCCGCCTCCACGGAAAAATCCAGAGTGTTCCAGATGAAACACACAGTCTGGCCTGGGGTGAGATGGCGGAAGGACAGGAGTCACTATGTGGAGGAATGGCGGTGCGCAGACCCCGTTCTTCTGAAGTGTTGCAGCCTGTGCCTGAACCGTCCCCAGGTCTGGAGAACGACCAGAGGATGCAGAGAATGGAAGAAGTGGATGCGGTGCTGAGAGATATAGCCCTACACCGCGCAGAGGTGGGGGCGATGGAGCAAAGTTGGCGTGCCCTGAAACAGCGGCTGCTGTGGGACCCACTGCTCTCCCCTCAAGATGCGCAAATGCCACCCGCGCCACCACTGGACCCAGCGGCTGATGAAGAACCGGAGGCCGGCCCCAAAAGAGCTGATCCTAACTCCGCCAAGGACGCGGCGGGAGGGAAGGAGGCTGAGGAGGCCCTGCCCGGACCAGAATGCCAGCCAGGCCTGGAACCAGAGGCCGCAGCGGAATGCAGTCCCCCGGTAGGGACGACGGAAGGAATCCTGCCTGATGCAGTGGAGATTGATTGGGAGGAGATGGAGTACCTGGACGACGTGGAATACGCCGCCCAGAAGGAGAACGAGTGGCGACGCCGGGAGTATGAGCAGCGACAGCAGCAGGAGCAGCGAGAGGCGCAGCAGCTCGCCAGAGGTACCGGGAGAAAGATCTTGCTGACAAAGAGAACGTCAGGTGAGACAAAGGTATGCTCCGGGAACTGCGGCGCCAGGGGGCCATTAGAGACTTCAAACTCCAGGGAGGCTGGGGGTTCATCCATGAACCAGGCCTATACCAGGAGGTCTTTGTTAATCGCAGGATGTGGAGTCTCACCTGCCAGAGGGGCACCCGGGAAGGGATCTAATTATTGGGGATATTGTCACCTACACGCGGCACTGGGGTCTTAAGGGGTGGCATGCCCTGAATGTCTCCCGAATCAGCGACCCCGTCCCTGAAGCCGGAAACGTACCCTGTGTCTCAGCGTCCCAAGCCCCAGCCACATCAGCGCCCGGCCGCGCACCTGCATCCTATCCTGCGTCCTATTCTGCAACGCAACAGAGCGCAACAGTTGCAAGTGCGCCCCCTACTGAGCCATTGCATGTGCATGCGTCACCATTGGAAACGCTGCAGAGCATAGCGACTGCTACAGCGATCCCTATTGAGCCAAATCTGTACTTAGAAGAGGCACCTGTAAGGCCTCCAGCAAATCGCAAAATTAAAAAGAGGACTGTAGCTACTCAGACACTGGTAGCAGGACACGATCTTCTGGTGATGCGTTCCAGAGCGCACCGTATACTTCCAGCCCCAGGTGTGAAAGGTGCCATTATATTTGAAGAAGACCAGTAGGACCCAGACAGTGTTTACTGAACTGTACAAAGTTATGAAGAGAATTGCACTTTATTGAGAATGTTATATGATGATAATGTTTACATGCTGAAGTAGTATACCCCAGTTGGGTAATGTGATAGTGATATGTGAAATGCTATTTTGAAGGACTGCGTGCTGAGGACTGTAAATAGTTGGCACTCGGTGCCCCATCTTGATTTTACGTAAAGCCATTCTACCTCTGAAGAAAAACCAGTATGGTGTGGCCTTGAGTGAGGTCTGCAGCAAAGAAGTCCTGCAGCCCACCCAGGACCACCGTGGGAGGTTTGGTACGGGTCCTCCACAAGAATCCTGTATTTATTGTGTGAAAGTATTTTGATATTTTCTATTTGCCATTTGTACACATTGTAACGTTTGAAGTGCCCTTACCTCCCGCAAGGGATGAATTATGTTATTGTTGATGTTATAAAAATTGTTTTTTTTTTTCAGCCCGGGAGTGCTGATATTAACTAGGGGGGGATGTGTAGCCCAGCTGCGCTTGGTGCCACATGTTGCCCAGGAGGATGCATGAAAGGTAATTCACAATCACCCAATATTCATTCACACTCCACATTTTCCTGGTGCCACCAGAGGGAGCCCTTTAGAATACGCAGGTGTTGTGAATGTGTTTGAGATGAGTTCTGAGCAGAGGCTCCCTCTGGTGGTTACAAGCGGTACTAGTGAGGATTGTGAGGACTGGGAATCAGGTGTTACTGACTGGTCTTATGTAAGGGAGTCATTTTCCCATCAGGGTTGCCGGTGATCAATTGTTCTGGTCTGAATCCTTCATTCCAGTTTCCCTTGTAGCCTGCTGTGTCGTGTCTGCATCTCCTGCTACCAGATAAGAATTTTTCTTCTTTTGTGTTGTTGCTATATTTTTGCATTTTGTCCTGCACTTCTTTGGGGGCCTTCTGGGTCCCCTCCGGGGGCTTCTGCCTTCTCAGTTTAGTTCAGCCACTGAGTTTTGTTGTTTTCCTTTTTCCAGTTTTTTCAGTGGCTGCTGTTTTGATTTTGTTACACCAGAGAGCTAATTTAGGTGGTAGAGGTCGTGTGATCTCAGGTGATTTTGAAATTAGTAGAGTTGGTGTTTTTCAGGGTTTTCTGGGATTGCAGTAAGTACCCTTCCTGTCCTTTTCTATTTAGATAGTTTGGGCCCCAGCGTTTGCTCATTCTATTTTCTTTCTGTGTCAGTATTTCCTCTTGTCTAACCGCCATTACATGTTTGGGGGCTTTCTATTATCTTTGGGGTTCTGCTCCGGGGCAGATAGCTTTCCTATTTCTATCTTTAGGTGTAGTTAGTTTCTCAGGCTGTGACGAGGCGTCTAGGACCAACGTAGGAACGCTCCACGGCCGCCTCTAGTTGTGGTGGTTAGTCAGGGTACTGCAATCCCATAGATTCCAACTGCTCTGGTGTATTGCCTTTTTTAATTGCACTCCTCAGCTACCGAAACATAAAAGTATCACCGGCCCAAAAATTGAAAATTGTATGGTACTCACAGAAGGGAAAAATATTGTGAAAGAAAAAACGGTTGTCAGAGTTGTCAGAGATATTTTTCTGTTTGTTGCATTTTTTTTTTTTCCCTCTGTATCTCTGGGTGCTGGGGAGGATCTTTTCTCCCAATGGAGTTTGCACAGTTGTCTGGCCGTGTGGATCAGCTTGCCACTGAGGTTCGGAGTATTGCTATCTATCTTGCTGGGTTGCCTGTTGTGGAACCTAGGATCCCCATGCCAGATTTGTTTTTAGGGGATCGAGCTAAGTTTCAGAATTTCAAAAATAATTGTAAATTGTTTTTTGCCTTAAAATCTAAGTCCTCAGGAAACGCAGCGCAGCAGGTTCAAATTATCATCTCTCTCCTGCGCGGCGATCCTCAGGATTGGGCTTTTTCCCTGATACCTGGTGATCCTGTTTTGAGTGATGTTGATGCGTTTTTTCAGGCTTTGGGGTTATTGTACGATGAGCCTAATGTCACTGATCAAGCTGAAAAAGCCTTGTTGGCATTAAATCAGGGGCTTGATGACGCTGAGTTATACTGTCAGAGATTCCGTAGGTGGGCAGTCCTGACCAAATGGAATGACGACGCTTTGGCGGCCCTTTTCCGGAAGGGTCTGTCGGATAATGTAAAGGATGTTATGGTGGGATTCCCTGTCCCCTCTGGTCTCAATGATTCTATGTCATTAGCGATTCAAATTGACAGACGTTTGCGTGAGCGGAGAAGTATGCGTGGAGTGGTGTTGCCTTGTGAGCCAGCTTCTGAGCCCATGCAGTGTGATGGAGTGGTGTCTGGGGCACAGCGTCATGAGTTTCGAAAGCGCAATAGGTTATGTTTCTACTGTGGTGATGCCTCTCATGCTATTTCAGTCTGCCCTAAGCGGGGAAGACGTTTTGCACGCTCAGTTGTCTTGGGTAGTGTTCAGACTAAGTTTTTATTAACTGTCACTCTGATATGCTCTCTGTCCTCATTTTCTGCTCAGGCTTTCGTTGATTCTGGAGCAGCTATTAACCTGATGGATTATGATTTTGCTAAACGTTGTGGGTTTCCCTTGATACCCCTACAGAAGTCTATTCCCCTACTGGGGATCGATTCTACCCCTTTGGCTGAGAATAAACCCCAGTTTTCTACTCAGGTGATAATGAGGGTTGAACCTGATCACCAGGAGTGCTGCAAATTTTTGGTTCTATATAATCTGCATGACATTATCGTGCTGGGTTTCCCTTGGTTACAGTCTCATAATCCTGTTTTGGATTGGAAATCTGTGTCTGTAACCAGTTGGGGCTGCCAATGTGTTAATACCAACACTCCTGTTTTTTCTGCCTCCCCCCAAGCTCAGGATGTTCCTGACTTTTTGTTTGATTTTTCTGATGTGTTTAGCGAAAGTAAATCTGCATCCTTACCTCCCCATAGGAGCTATGACTGCGCTATTGAATTAGTGCCGGGTAGTAAATTCCCTAAAGGTCGCCTTTTTAACTTGTCTGTACCTGAACATGACGCTATGCGGTCTTATATCAAGGAATCATTGGAGAAGGGTCATATCAGACCATCCTCTTCACCCTTAGGTGCCGGTTTTTTCTTTGTGGCCAAAAAAGATGGTTCATTAAGGCCGTGTATTGATTATCGTCTCTTGAACAATATTACTGTGAAATATCAATACCCGTTACCCTTGATTTCTGACCTGTTTTCCAGGGTGAAAAACGCTACTTGGTTTACCAAGCTTGACCTCAGGGGGGCGTATAACCTTATAAGCATTAAGCACGGGGATGAATGGAAGACGGCATTCAATACCCCTGAAGGGCATTTTGAGTACCTAGTGATGCCCTTTGGGCTCACTAATGCCCCTTCCGTCTTCCAGTCCTTCATGAATGACATTTTCAGGGATTTTGTGGACAAATTTCTGATTGTTTATTTGGATGATATCTTGATTTTTTCTAATGACTGGGACTCTCATGTGAAACATGTTCGGACTGTGTTCCAGATTTTGAGGGATAATGCTCTGTATGTGAAGGGATCAAAGTGTCTTTTTGGCGTAGAGAAGATCTCATTTCTGGGATTCATTTTGTCCCCATCTGTTATTGAAATGGACCCGGTCAAGGTTCAGGCCATCTGTGATTGGGTCCAACCTACTTCATTAAAGGCTCTTCAGAGATTTTTGGGTTTTGCCAATTTTTATCGTAAATTTATTGGTAATTTCTCGGTTATTGTTAAACCATTAACTGATTTGACCAGAAAGGGTTCTGATGTGGTGAATTGGCCTCCTGAGGCAGTCTCTGCATTTCAGGAACTTAAGCAGAGATTCACTTCTGCTCCTGTTCTACGGCAGCCTGATGTTTCTCTGCCATTTCAGGTGGAGGTTGATGCCTCTGAAATTGGGGCAGGTGCCGTTTTGTCCCAAAAAGATCCAGAGACCTCTAAAAGTAACCCTTGTGCCTTTTTCTCTCGAAAATTTTCTCCTACTGAACGTAATTATGACGTGGGTATTCGGGAGTTATTGGCCATGAAGTGGGCTTTTGAAGAGTGGAGACATTGGCTGGAGGGAGCCAAACATCAGGTGGTGGTCCTTACGGACCATAAGAATCTGGTCTATCTGGAATCTGCCAAGCGACTCAATCCTAGACAGGCCAGGTGGGCCTTGTTTTTCACACGTTTTAATTTTGTGGTTTCCTTTCTTCCTGGCACTAAGAATGTTAAGGCGGATGCCCTCTCGAGGAGTTTCCTTGCGGACTCTCCTGAGTTATCTGATCCTTCTGTTATTTTGAAAGAGGGTGTAGTTCTTTCCGCCATCTCGCCCAATTTGAGACTTGCTCTGGAGGGGTGTCAGGAGGATAGACCCGAGCGCTGCCCTGTTGGAAAATTGTTTGTCCCGGACCAATGGAAAAAGAGTGTGATGTCTGAGATTCATTGTTCCGCATTGGCTGGGCATCCCGGAATTTTTGGTACCAGAGACTTGGTTAGTCGGTCCTTTTGGTGGCCTACCTTGTCTCGCGATGTCAGGGAATTTGTGCAGTCCTGCGGGACTTGCTCTCGCTCCAAGCCTTGCTCTCGCTCTAGTGGTTTGTTGATGCCATTGCCTGTGCCCAAGAGACCATGGACCCATATCTCTATGGATTTCATTTCCGATCTTCCTGTTTCTCAGAGAATGACCACCATCTGGGTAATTTGTGATAGGTTTTCCAAAATGATACATCTTGTGCCATTACCTAAGTTGCCTTCCTCCTCTGAATTGGTGCCATTGTTTCTTCAGCACGTGGTTCGTTTACACGGCATTCCTGAGAACATTGTGTCTGACAGAGGAGTCCAGTTTGTTTCCAGATTTTGGAGGACTTTTTGTTCTAAACTGGGTGTTCAATTGTCTTTCTCCTCGGCATTTCATCCTCAGACCAATGGTCAAACTGAGAGAACAAACCAGACATTAGAGACTTATCTAAGATGCTTTGTGTCTGCTGATCAGGATGACTGGGTCTCTTTTTTGCCTTTGGCTGAGTTTGCTCTTAATAATAGGGCTAGCTCTGCCACTTTGATGTCTCCGTTTTTCTGTAATTCTGGTTTTCACCCTCGATTTTCTTCAGGACAGACGGCAGCTTCTGTCTGTCCAGGTGTTGACTCTGTTGTTGAGCGTATGCAACAGATTTGGGACCAGGTAGTGGAGAGGTTGTCCCTCTCTCAGGAGAAGGCCCAGCGGTTTGCTAACCGGCATAGGACTGATGGTCCTCGGTTTAAAGTGGGGGACTTGGTCTGGTTGTCCTCAAAGAATATTCCTATGAGAGTAGCATCTCCTAAATTTAAGCCTAGGTTCATTGGACCTTATAAGATCATGGAGATTATTAATCCTGTTTCTTTTCGTTTGCTTCTTCCAGGGACATTTAAGATCCATAACGTGTTCCACAAGTCCTTGTTGAAGAGGTTTGTTGAGCCAGTGGTTCCTGCTACTGTGTCTCCTGACCCTGTTTTGGTTGAGGGCAATCTGGAGTATGTGGTTGAGAAAATATTGGATTCTCGTTTTTCTAGACGAAGACTCCAGTATTTGGTTAAATGGAGAGGTTATGGTCAGGAAGACAATTCTTGGGTGTTTGCTTCGGACATCCATGCTAGGAGACTTATCCGTGCGTATCATAGAACTCATCCTGACCGACCTGGTTGCTCAAATGAGGGTTCGGTGACCCCTCCTCAAGGGGGGGGTACTGTTGTGAATGGGTTTGAGATGAGTTCTGAGCAGAGGCTCCCTCTGGTGGTTACAAGCGGTACTAGTGAGGATTGTGAGGACTGGGAATCAGGTGTTACTGACTGGTCTTATGTAAGGGAGTCATTTTCCCATCAGGGTTGCCGGTGATCAATTGTTCTGGTCTGAATCCTTCATTCCAGTTTCCCTTGTAGCCTGCTGTGTCGTGTCTGCATCTCCTGCTACCAGATAAGAATTTTTCTTCTTTTGTGTTGTTGCTATATTTTTGCATTTTGTCCTGCACTTCTTTGGGGGCCTTCTGGGTCCCCTCCGGGGGCTTCTGCCTTCTCAGTTTAGTTCAGCCACTGAGTTTTGTTCTTTTGCTTTTTCCAGTTTTTTCAGTGGCTGCTGTTTTGATTTTGTTACACCAGAGAGCTAATTTAGGTGGTAGAGGTCGTGTGATCTCAGGTGATTTTGAAATTAGTAGAGTTGGTGTTTTTCAGGGTTTTCTGGGATTGCAGTAAGTACCCTTCCTGTCCTTTTCTATTTAGATAGTTTGGGCCCCAGCGTTTGCTCATTCTATTTTCTTTCTGTGTCAGTATTTCCTCTTGTCTAACCGCCATTACATGTTTGGGGGCTTTCTATTATCTTTGGGGTTCTGCTCCGGGGCAGATAGCTTTCCTATTTCTATCTTTAGGTGTAGTTAGTTTCTCAGGCTGTGACGAGGCGTCTAGGACCAACGTAGGAACGCTCCACGGCTGCCTCTAGTTGTGGTGGTTAGTCAGGGTACTGCAATCCCATAGATTCCAACTGCTCTGGTGTATTGCCTTTTTTAATTGCACTCCTCAGCTACCGAAACATAACACGCAGGCATATAAGGGTGTGGAGAGATAGAGCAGTGAGATGAAGACAGTCTAGCTGAACGTTAGCTAGTTGTTGGTTGTACCTCAGACAGATCAGATCTCCTCAGAACACCGGAGTGAGGAGTTGATTTCCTGTCAGAGCAGAGCTCAGATTACACTAGTCTGTGTCAGAGCGTGTTGAAGAGCTGAGAGGAAAGTTACCTCAGATTGTACTGACTGATAGTTCTCTAGGAAAGTGGAAAGTGACTCTCGGAGTGTGCACAGATCAGTCTGACGGAATGTCCTGATAGCTACTTCGGACAGAGCCTAAGAAGGAAGTGAAGGAAAGGGAACTGCAGTATTTGTAACACCGAGTCAACTGAGGTACTGTTAGAGAGCGAGCGTGCCGACGCTTGGAGAGCGGTGAAGAGAAGAAAGCTGACATCTACTGCTGCCTGTGCTTATGTTAAAGGTGTGAGTAGGACGACAGGCAAGTGGAAAAAGGGAAAGAGAGAGTGACTGAGGAGAAATAGTAACGATAGCTTACCTCCACTCTGCACCACCAACACTGGGTCCGAGCTTGCTAGTACCTTCACGGCTAGTGGGAAAAACCGGAGACCCTGCTGGACTTCAGGTCACAGAGGGGCCCAACAGTGCTGATACGTAACCGGGGTCAGGAAGAACAGGAGTCTAGCAGGACGCTGCAAATAGAGACTTAGTTCTGTCCAAAAGAAGGCTCTACCACAATGTCAGCCGGGCGCAGCTGTTTCACACGGAGTTAGGCTTTGTTTCATGCAAGTCAGAAACTCACACATATAAAGACGTAAGGAGGCCCTACACCTACTCAGTGATTACTGGACGTGCATCCTCCACCCTGAGCAGCTCCCCGGGACGTGCCTGCAAATACACCAGTAAAGGTACAGAAAGAGACTGTCTTGTGTGTGTCTGCCTCATTGCCCTGCACCGCCATATATCTCGAGGGATCAGTCTCGCCTGTGGGAGACTTAACATCTTGCTGCCCAGTAACAACCCCTCAGAGAATCTACCCTGCAGCGCTGGTCATCCTGACCAGGAACCACAGGTGGCGTCACGAACATTTCTAAATCCCCTGTAAATTTCCCACATTTTTATGGTGATCGCCCAGGGCAACGGACTGAGCTGTGCTACCCGTGACATCCCCCAGTGAAGTGAATGGGCTCGGTGCCGAGTACCCCAAAGCCCTGCTACGTGCGACTCCACTGCACGGTGGACCCGGGCTGCGAACGCACCTCTCCTTAATATCTATTAGGTGCGTTCCGCAGGCCCCTAACACACCCTTTTTCATTTTGAGCTGCTTCACTTCATTGCAGAAACAGATAAATGTATTGCTTTTGGAGCGCAGTATGTGAAATCTCTGCTTCAGTCCAATTGGGTGCTTCTCCACCGTCTTCTCTAGAGCTGTGTGCTTTCACCCCTGCCTCCGAGAGGCTTCAAAACACAGCTTGGCAGCATTGAGAACCCTAGACTTGCTGATCTCACAGTCTAGCAGTCTCAAACGCTGCTGAGCTGTGATTGGCAGTGAACCCCCCCAGAAAAGACTGTATAGAAACATCCTGTTGAACAGAGATTTCACATACTGCTACCTCCCTTAAAAACAGTAAAATTAAAATTTTAAAATTACAATTGCTCTTACAATTTGAATCTGCACATTCTCGGCTCTGTCCAGTATATTATTGTACATTTACAATCAACTGTCGACCCCCTAGCAACCAGCACTTTGGGAACCCAATCCCATCAGCATCCAATTAGCTACAAACTCTTTGGCTAGAAAGCAGTTACAACATACCAGGACCCAGCTAGATTTATATAACAGCCCAAAATGTTAGGCATTGGTAACAAATTACTAGGGATATTGGCTTCTTGTCTGCAGACCAGCACTGGACCATCTCTATAGATGCAGAGAATAGGAGAGGCAGGATTGAGAGTGGCTGTCTACCAAAATAAAATAGAACATCCTTTGGATTGTACTTGAAATAAATGCTCCTTTTTGTGGACAGAAGACATAAACTGATGATGAAGGTTCTGAATTGGAGCCAAAAAATAGTTTTCAGTGACCATTTATGTCTGCAGTCCACAAATGTAAAGGAACATTTTTTGCAACTACGATCCAAAGGATTGTCTATTTTAGTTTTGGAAGACAGTATATTCTCAAGCCTGCATTTGCTCCTCTGCATCATTTCACCACATGGCTATAATATCAGTGACTTTCTTAGGAAGACCAGCAGCCTTTTTCAATGCATAAAAACCACTACGTTGGAGGTAAGCTCCTTAACGACATTTCACAGTCCCTTTGTATGAAAGTACCCATTTGTCATGTTTTATGATAAATATATAAGTACAAGAATTTTTTTAGCCACCAATAAAAGCAAGATGAGATTCTGAACCCCCTATAGTTATGCTAATCCAGTGTTCCACCAAACTGTATACTATATGACTCACAGGTGGCATTAACTAATGCTGGGCAAATTGATGCACATGCCCGAGAAGATAGAGCTTTAAAATTAAGGTTGGAAATGTAAAATAATAAGAAAAATATAACGAAATTAGATTTAAAGTATGCCTCAACTAATAGTTTCATTTTTGCACTGCATACAATAAAGCAACGTTGCAAGTATTATTAACTTCTTAGTGACAGAGCCATTTTGCAGCTTAATGACCGGGCCAATTTTTACAATTCTGACCACTGTCTCTTTATAAGACTATAACTCTGGTTCTGAGAATGTTTTTTTGTGACATATTGTACTTCATGCTAGTGGTAAAGTTTCTTCGATATGACTTGAAAGAAATGGAAATATGGCAAAAAAAATAGAAATTTTGCAATTTTCAAACTTTAAATTTTTATGGCCTTAAATCAGTGAGATATGTCACACAAAATACTTAATAATAAATTTCCAACTAGTCTACTTTACATCAGCAGAATTTTGTAAACAATTTTTTTTTGTTAGGTAGTTATAAGGGTTAAAACTTGACCAGAGATTTCTCATTTTTACAACAAAACTTACAAAACCATTTTTTTTAGGGACCACATCACATTTAAAGTCACTTTGAGGGGTGTACATGACAGAAAATACCAAAAAGTGACACCATTCTAAAAACTGGAGCCCTCAAGGTTCTCAAAACCACATTCAAGAAGTTAATTAACCCTTTACGTGCTTCACAGGAACTGAAGCAATGTGGAAGGAAAAAATTAACATTTAACTTTTTTTTACAAAAAATTTAATTCAGAACCAATTTTTTTATTTTCACAAGTGTTAAAAGAGAAAATGAACCACAAAATTTGTTGTGAAATTCCTCCTGAATACACCGATACCACATATGTGGGGGTAAACCACTGTTTGGGCGCATGGCAGAGCTCGGAAGGGAAGGAGCGCCATTTGAATTTTTCAATGCAGAATTGGCTGGAACTGAGATCGGACGACATGTTGGTTTCGAGAGCGCCTGTTGTGCCTAAACAGTAGAAACCCCCCACAAGTGACCCCATTTTGGAAATTAGACCCCTTAAGGAACTTATCTAGGTGTGTCGTGAGCACTTTAAACCCCCAAGTGCTTCAAAGAAGTTTATAACATAGAGCCGTGAAAATAAAAAATCATATTTTTTCCACAAAAATGACCTTTTCGCCCCAAAATTTTTATTTTCACAAGGGTAACATGAGAAATTAGACCCCCAAATTGTTGTGCAATTTGTCCTGAGTACGCCGACACCCCATATGTGGGGGTAAACCCCTGTTTGGGCGCATGGCAGAGCTCAGAAGCGAGGGAGCACCGTTTGACTTTTTGAATGCAAAATTGGCTGGAATCAATGGTGGGCGCCATATCGCATTTGGAGACCCCTTGATGTAACTAAACAGTGGAAACCTCCTAATTCTAACTCCAACTCTAACCCCAACACACCCCTAACCCTAATCCCAACCCTAACCATAACCCTAATCACAACCCTAACCCAAACACACTCCTAACCCTAATCCCAACCCCAACACTGCGCATGCGCCCACCATTTTCTGACCGGAAGAAGATGGTGGCACCCACCGGAGGAAGCAGGAGGGCACGAGGGGCATCGGGAGGTACAAGGGGGATCAGGGACCCTATTTCTCTCTCCTCTGATGTGGTTAATAATGGCGATCACAAAAGCGGGGTCGGTAAAAACCGACCGAATCATGTTCTCTGGGGTCTTGGAGACCCCGGAGAGAATCCGACTCTGGGGGGCGCTATACACTTTTTCCACAGCGTCGTTAACTAACGGCGCTGTGGTTTAAATACCCTTAACTACCGCCGTTAAAAGGCGTATCGGTGGTCATTAAGTGGTTTAAACATATTGCGCTATTTTGATTATAGAGCATTTATGCAAACTAGTGCATCTGCATAAAAACCTTGTGTATTCTGATTCCGCAGTAGTACTTCTTTGTATCTCAACTACCGCTTCCTAATATACATTTGGTTGATTGGGAAGAAAGAAAGCTACAGATTGAAGGGATTATCATTTCTAGAGTTAAAGGGAATCTGTCACCACATTTGATCTATCTAAATTAATAATATGGGCGTAATGGTTATAGATTGCTGAAAAAGTCACTGGAAGGGATGAGTCAGGCTTCACTATGGTTATGGCTCCTAGAAAAATGAAATATTACACTTAGTTACAACAGTGTCAGATGTAGTAAAGTAAATAATATGATTTACATAAGACATAAGAAAAATGAGCCATTACACTTAAAATTGTTACACTAACTTCCAATTCATCAAAATAAGTGTAGTATAGTCTATTGTTTTAGTGCTTCTTATGGCTCTTGTTTACTTTTGGTTTCCGAATAAGTGAATTTGGCCATAGCTGCAGCTATTGGAGGGGCAACACATGTGCAGCTGCATGAGGACTTGTGGAGGACGAGCATCGGTGCTGATGGTTAGTTTCAACTATATGCTGTTTCAAAGAAATCACAGTCTGTCCTCTGTAGTACATTGGGATATTGTTTCTCCTCTGCATCTGACTGTGCTCAGTAGATGTCGGTATATGTTTGTTTGCTTTTTCTTCAAGGTGATCTAATCTAGGACTCAAATTTTGGACTTGCAACATGGAAAGCAGAAACATTCACAATGAGCCACAGGCTGCACTGCTATGTATCAGACATTGTTCTCTGCCTAAAGATCTAAATGGCATTCTTCTACTTTGTAAGAATATTGTACAGGTATATAGCAATGCATTTCTCTATACTAGTACAGCTTTACACATTTGTACATGATGGTTAAAAAAAAGTTGAAAAGTAAAAGCCAGAAATTATTTTTCCTAAAAGATTCTAAAAAATAAAGGCTGAAAAACAATTAGTAATCACATTTTTTAAATACTCTTTTTTAATATATGCCATAAAAAGTAAATAACACTTATGTATTGGTATTCCTGAAATCATAACAGCGCATATAACATATTGTACATATAACTTAAAAAAATTGATAAGTGGCTTAAAAAAGTCACTATTTTTCTACAGTTGAGTGAATTTGTTTGGGTTCCCTCTTATTCAGCAAGCTATAGCGCTTACCGAATAAGCTTCAGAGGGAACCTGGATACACGGAGCGCGCTGGCTGATCAGCTGATTGGTTCCATAGCAGCACGTGTTGCAGCTGTGTGACAGTCACAGCACATGCATGGAGAGCCTACTACTAAACTGGGAGTCACACTGATGGTCCGTGTGGTGTCCGTTTTTTTCTCGCACCCATAGACTTGCATTGGCGAGACTTGGCCGAGTGTCAATGACAATCGCAGCATGCTGCGATTTCACTCACCACGTGAAATACGGCCGAGAAAAAAAACGGTGATGGGAGCTGCCCCATAGATTAACAGTGGTCCGAGTGCTATGTGATGTTTTATCGCTTAGCACTCGTCTGTATTCCTCGCTAGTGTGACTCCGGCCTTATATTCCTCAAACCATTGTGTGTTGTTGGAAAATTACCCTGCTGAAAAAAATAACGAATATGGTTGCCATATGTTTAGGTAAGCACTCCAATTCTCATAAGGGACTCCAGAGTTTTCAAGCATTGATAGTAGTAGTAGTAGTAGCAGTCCTGCATTTTCAATGCAGTTTCTTGGGTTACCACAGCAGCAGGACCTTTGATTATATCACAGTCATGTTACCATAGTGCCAACATAGGTCCTTTACTCTGTGGGATCCTAAGAAAAAGGAAGGAAAAAAAATTTCTTTACACAAGAAAGGTGACGGCTACAAGAAAATCAGCAAAGTTTAACTTGTTAGCCAGAATAGTGTAGCAAAAATTTGAAGCGGCAACCATCTCACAGAGACATCCAGACCGACCATGGAAGTTAACAGCTAAACAGGAGCATCTTATGATATGAAGGGTTGAAGAAAATCAACACACAAGTTCACTGCAGTTAGCTAAAGAAGTAGAAAGCCAAACTGAGGAGAGTGTTTCCTGTGACACAATACGGCATATACTGCAGAGGAACTGCATGCATGGGTGACGTCCACGAAGGAATCCACCTATTGTCATTGCGCAATAGTACAGTTCTGATTGTCACCTGTCATTGTAGACTTTGGCAGTGAACAGGATTCTGCATAGACTCTCTGACCAATCTGTGAATGTATAGTCAGGGCCGCCATCAGGGTATTACTGCCCTTACTGGCATATGGGGCCAGGAGCGGGCCCCCTCTCTTCTGCTCACTGGGCTCCAGCGGTAGGATTCGGCTGGTTCAGTTAAAATCGTGGATATCCTCCCGCACGGCAACAGTTAACAATCGCCAGACAATCACAGGCCGGCAACTGACATCAGCACGCACCTCGCTGGTGTATGAAGCCATATGCCAGGACATCCATGCCTCAGATGAATTGAGCAGAGGACATTGTTGTATTTTGGCCAGGTAAGGAAAACCTTCTTTTTTGTAAAGCCGCACTATGAGGTGTATTATACTACTATGGGGGTGCATTATACTACTATAGGAGTGCATTATGCTGCTAAATATGACTATGGGGTGCTTTATACTATTATATATGACTATGGGGTGCCTTATACTACTATGGGGTGCATTATACTGCTATATATGTCTATAGGGTGCATTATACTATTATATATGACTATGGGGAGGACACTTTGGGTCTAGAATGGGAGAACTTGTGGTGTGCAGAAGGAGAGTACACGTGGGGTCCAGAATGAGATGACATGTGGGAGCAGGAAGTGGGACATTATTACTGTAGGGGTTAACTAAAGGATATTATTTTTGATGATAGTGTTTTTAGTGTGGATGAAGAAACGTCCTGTTTCTGTGCAGGGCTACACGGTCGCTTATTTTCTTCATCTGGCGTAGTGTAGAAGTTGGGGAAAAATTGGGGTATGTACAGTACAGACCAAAAGTTTGGACACATCTCATTCGAAGATTTTTCTGTATTTTCATGACTATGAAAATTGTACATTCACACTGAAGGCATCAAAACTATGAATTAACACATGTGGAATTATATACTTAACAAAAAAGTGTGAAACAACTGAAAATATGTCTTATATTCTAGGTTCTTCAAAGTAGCCACCTTTTGTTTTGATTACTACTTTGCACACTCTTGGCATTCTCTTGATGAGCTTCAAGAGGTAGTCACCGTAAATGATCCTCCAACAGTCTTGAAGGAGTTCCCAGAGATGCTTAGCACTTGTTGGCCCTTTTGCCTTCACTCTGCGGTCCAGCTCACCCCAAACCATCTCGATTGGGTTCAGGTCTAGTGACTGTGGAGGCCAGGTCATCTGGCGTAGCACCCCATCACTCTCCTTCTTGGTCAAATAGCCCTTACACAGCCTGGAGGTGTGTTTGGGGTCAATGTCCTGTTGAAAAATAAATTATGGTACAACTAAACGCAAATCGGATGGAATAGCATGCCGCTGCAAGATGCTGTGGTAGCCATGCTGGTTCAGTATGCCTTCAATTTTGAATAAATCCCCAACAGTGTCACCAGCAAAGTACCCCCACACCATCACACCACCTCCTCCATGCTTCACGGTGGCAACCAGGCATGTAGAGTCCGTCCGTTCACCTTTCTGCATCGCACAAAGACACGGTGGTTGGAACCAAAGATCTCAAATTTGGACTCATCAGACCAAAGCACAGATTTCCAATGGTCTAATGTCCATTCCTTGTGATCTTTAGCCCAAACAAATCTTTTCTGCTTGTTGCCAAAACTTAGCCAGTGGTTTCCTAGCAGCTATGCAGCTATTTTACCATGAAGGCCTGCTGCACAAAGTCTCCTCTTAACAGTTGTTGTAGAGATGTGTCTGCTGCTAGAACTCTGTGTGGCATCGACCTGGTCTCTAATCTGAGCTGCTGTTAACCTGCGATTTCTGAGGTTGGTGACTCTGATAAACTTATCCTCAGAAGCAGAGGTGACTCTTGGTCTTCCTTTCCTGGGGCGGTCCTCATGTGAGCCAGTTTCTTTGTAGCACTTGATGGTTTTTGCAACTGCACTTGGGGACACTTTCAAAGTTTTCCCAATTTTTTGGACTGACAGACCTTCATTTCTTAAAGTAATGATGACCATTCGTTTTTCTTTACTTAGCTGCTTTTTTCTTGCCATAATATACATTCTAACAGTCTATTCAGTAGGACTATCAGCTGTGTATCCACCAGACTTCTGCACAACACAACTGATGGTCCCAACCCCATTTATAAGGCAAGAAATCACATTAATTAAACCTGACAGGGCACACCTGTGAAGTGAAAACCCTTTGCGGTGACTACCTCTTGAAGCTCATCAAGAGAATGCCAAGAGTGTGCAAAGCAGTAATCAAAACAAAAGCTGGCTACTTTGAAGAACCTAAAATATAAGACATATTTTCAGTTGTTTCACACTTTTTTGTTAAGTATATAATTCCACATGTGTTAATTCATAGTTTTGATGCCTTCAGTGTGAATGTACAATTTTCATAGTCATGAAAATACAGAAAAATCTTCGAATGAGAAGATGTGTCCAAACTTTTGGTCTGTACTGTACTCTAGATAACGGTGTTATTTTCTGCAGAGACGAGTCCTGGCTGGAAAAAGTGATGGCTGAAGATGAAGGACTTCAACTAGAGATGTCACCGGTGAGTCAGTGTGTTACCGGTACACTGACACTATACACTGTATACTATATACAGAGATTCTGTGTTTAATGTCACCGGTGATCACAGTATTAACTGTGCAGTGACACTATATACAGAGCTCCTGTGTATGTCACTGGTCATCACTGTATTTATTTGTGCAATGACGCCATATACAGAGCTGCTGTGTAGTGTACATGTATTATCTGTACACTAACATTTTATACGGAGCTTTTGTCACTGGTGACCACTGTATTACATGTACACTGACACTATATACAGAGCTCCTGTGTATAATGTCATTGGTGAATATTGCATTACTTGTACATTGTATGCTATATACAGAGGTTCTGTGTATAATGTCACTGGTGATCACTGTATTTCTTGTACTCTGACACTATATACAGAGGTCCTGTGTATGTCATTGGTAAACATTGTATTACTGGTACACTATATGCTATATGCAGAGATCCTGTTATAATGTCTGTTAGGGTTTGAGTTCCCACTCCTGCACAGGGGGAATCTCGAGCTATTCCCGCTGTGGTCCCCCATCCGTCTCCGGTCGCAGTGGTTCCTGCTCAGCAGAGATGTCGGTCCCAGGTCTTGCCCGGCCCAGTACTGTGCAGAGACTTGATGCTGCAACCAGTGTTGGAGCAGGCAGATTTGGGACTAAGTCCTTTGTTGCTTCATCTGAGCATGCCCAGGGCAAGATCTCCCATTGGAGATGAGGGGTCACATGCTCAGATACAGCTGCCACTCCTATTGGTCCTTCAGGAAGGTCCTGTGGCTGTTGATGTTTTGAAGCAGCTTCCATTGGTCCTTCCTGGAAGGTCTTTTTCTCGTGGCTGCTATAAAAGGCTGTCCTTACCGCACGGCCGTGCGTTAGTATCAACCGTTATATGCTTTGCGCCAGTATGGTTATGCGTGTGTGTGGTTAAGGCGGCTGAAATACGCCATTACAATACCGACCTAATTGGTGAGGAGCTTGGTATGCTAGCTGGTCAGGGTCGTGTCTTAGATGCCTTAGATTACCGGCATAACCGGTGAGGAGTTTGATTGCCGTATTCATGGTCTGGCGTTCAGACGCCATAGATTGCGGGTGACTCCCGTGAGGACATTTGCGCATGATCACTTTCTATGTTCGCTTAGCAGTCAACTGTGTACCTGGGTGCCTAACAGGACACAGAAGTTTGTCTCAGCGGCTCTGTGACGCAACAGGGTTCGCTTTCACGCTAGACAGCGCCCTAGCGTGTTTACTTTGCGACTCAGTGGTGTTAACTGAGCTCGCACACATCGCCATATAGCGCTGCCGCATTCCTTCTAGCGGCTCTGTGGAATAACAGAGTTCGCACATATTGCCACAGCGCGTTACTGAGTTTAATTTGGCGACTCTGCGAAATAACAGAGTTCGCTTCTTGCGCCATCTTACAAGCAGCAGGCTCCGCCTGCACGGTGGACCCCGGGCTGCGAACGCACCTCTCTACATCTTATATTTGGTGCGTTCCGCAGACCCTAACAATGTCACTGGTGATAACTGTATTATGTGTACACTAACACTTTATATGGAGCTTTTGTGTATAATGTCATTGGTGAACATTCTTTTACTTGTACGATATACTGTACTATATACAGAGCTCATGTGTATAATGTCACTGGTGATCACTGTATTATCGGTACACTGACACTATATACAGAGCTCCTGTATATGATGTCACTGGTTATCTCTGTATTACTTGTGCACTGACACTATATACAGAGCTCCTGTGTACATCACCAGTGATCACTGTATTACATGTACACTGACACTATACACTGTGAAATATATACAAAGCTTCTGTGTATATTCGCACTTAAGGTAAAATTAGTATTGTGTTTTTCATTAACCCCTTAACGACCAGAGCCATTTTGGGTTTTGCATTTTCATTTTTTGCTCCCCTTCTTTTTTATTTTTTGGTCAAAATGGCCATGTGAGGGCTTGTTTTTTGCAGGATGAGTTCTACTTTTGAAAGACACCATTGGTTTTACCATGTCATGTTCTCGAAAACGGGAAAAAAATCCAAGTGCGATGAAATTGCAAAAATAAGTGCAATCCCACAGTTGTTTTTGTTTTTTTTCACCATGTTCGCTGAATGCTAAAACCAACCTGACATTATGATTCGATTTTCCAGGTCATTATGAGTTCATAGACACCAAACATGTCTAGGTTCTTTTTTATTTTAAGTGGAGAAAAAAATTCCAAAATTTGTTAAAAAATTAAAAATGCGCCATTTTCCAATACCCGTAGCACCTCAATTTTCATGATCTCTGGTTGGATCAGGGCTTATCTTTGTGTGTCGAGTTGACGTCTTTAATGATACAATTTTGGTGCAGATACAATCTTTTGATTATCAATAAAAAAAGTAAAACTTTTCCTACTCTCACATTGAATTCCTCAAAAGAAGTGTTTGTGAGAATGGTTTGTAGTGAATTACGTCAAATACCGCTACATAGACCATTTGATAATCTCAAACAAGAACAAAGGGAAGCATTGAGAGAATTACCGTATTTTTCGGACCATAAGACGCACTTTTTCCCCAAAATTTTTTTGGGGAAAATGGGGGTGCGTCTTATGGTCGCAACATAATCACAAATCCAGTGGTGGCGGTCCCTTGGCGGCGGTCCCGATGAGCCTCCCTGTGCTCTGTGTTGCGGTGGTGTCGGGGCTCTGTAGTGTGGCTGCAGCGGGGCTCTGTGCTCCGTGGGGGGGTCTGCCGGTATTTCGTTATAGCCAGAAATCCCCCCGCAGCTCCATTGCACTTGCTGCAACGCGGTGGCCTCCAGAAAGATGGCCGCGCATACTCAAATTCAAATCTCGGCCACGAGATCTCGTTCCAAGATATCGTCTCCCGAGATCTCGGGACAAGATCTTGTTGCGGAGATCTGACTCTGAGCATGCACGGCCATCTTTCCGGAGGCCCCAGGCGGCCATCTTTCCGGAGGCCTCTGCCTGCCAGCAAGTGCAACGGAGCTGCAAGGGGCTTTCTGGCTATGACGAAATGCTGGCGGAGCCCCCCACGCAGCACAGAGCTCCGCTGCAGCCACACTACAGAGCCCCGACACCACCGCACCACAGAGCACAGGGAGGCTGCATTGGGACCACCGCCACGGGACTTGTAAGTATATTGCCACCCCACAGCAGAGCACAGACACCCCACAGAACACAGCCACCCCACAGAGCACCCCTGCAACACAGAGCACCACCACCGCACCAGCCAGGACCACCGAACGACCCTGTGACCACTCCTCTACCTGTGCTGATCCCTTCGCTGGTAAGCTGAATTCGGACTGTAAGACGGACCCCCATTTGACACATTATTTTTTTTCCCTATTTTCCTTCTGAAAATTTGGGGTGCGTCTTATGGTCCGGTGCGTCTTATAGTCTGAAAAATACGGTAAATGAAATGAGAGGAATCATTTTAACCCCTTAGTGACAGAGCCAATTTGCAGCTTAATGACCGAGCCAATTTTTATAATTCTGACCACTCACTTTATGAGGTTATAACTCTGGAACGCTTTAACAAATCCTGCTGATTCTGAGAGTGTTGTTTTGTGACATATTGTACTTCACGTTAGTGGTAAAAAATTTTTAGATGACTTGCGTTTATTTATGAAAAAAATGGAAATATGGCGAAAATTTTGAAAATTTAGCAATTTTCAAATTTTAAATTTTTATGCCCTTAAATCAGAGTGATACGTCACACAAATTTCTTAATAAATAACATTTCCCACATGTCTACTTTACATCAGCACAATTTTGAGAACAAAATTTTTTTTTGTTACGAAGTTATAAGGGTTAAAAGTTGACCAGCGATTTCTCATTTTTACAACACCATTTTTATTTTAGGGACCACATCACATTTAAAGTCACTTTGAGGGGTCTATATGATAGAAAATACCCAAAAGTGACACCATTATAAAAACTGAACCTCTCAAGGTGCTCAAAGCCTCATGCAAGAAGTTTATTAACCCTTTACGTGCTTCACAGGAACTGAAGCAATATGGAAGGAAAAAATTAACATCTAACTTTTTTTTGCAAAAAATTTACTTCAGAACCAATTTTTTTTATTTTCACAAGTGTTAAAAAAGAAAATGAACCACAAAATTTGTTGTGCAATTTCTCCTGAATATGTGGGGGTAAACCACTTTTTGGCGTACAGCAGAGGTTGCAAGGGAAGGAGTGCCGTTTGACTTTTTCAACGCAGAATTGGCTGGACTTCATGTCGCATTTAGAGAACCCCTGATGTGCATAAACAGTGGAAACCCCCAACAAGTGACCCCATTTTGGAAAATAGACCCCTTAGGGAACTTATCTAGATGTGTGGTGAGCACTTTGAACCTCCAAGTGCTTCACAGAAGTTTATAACGTAGAGCCATGAAAATAAAAAATCATATTTTTTCCACAAAAACGATCTTTTCACTCCAATTTTTATTTTCCCAAGGGTAACAAGACCCCAAAAGTTTTTGTGCAATTTGTCCTGAGCATGCTGATACCCCATATGTGGGTGGGGGTAAACCACTGTTTGGGTGCATGGCAGAGCTTGGAAGGGAAGGAGCGACGTTTAACTTTTTCAATGCAGAATTGGCTGGACGCCATGTAGCGTTTGGAGAGCCCCTGATGTGCCTAAACAGTGGAAATCCCCAACATATGACCTCATTTTGGAAACTAGACCCCTTAAGGAACTTATCTAGATGTGTGGTGAGCACTTTGAACCTCCAAGTGCTTCACAGAAGTTTATAACGTAGAGCCGTGAAAATAAAAAAATCATTTTTTTCCTCAAAAATGATTTTTTAGCCCGCTATTTTTTTTTATTTTCCCAAGGGTAACAGGACAAATTGGACCCCAAAAGTTGTTGTGCAATTTTTCCTGAGTATGCTGATACCCCATATGTGGGGTGGAACCACTGTTTGGGCGCATGGGAGAGCTTGGAAGGGAAGGAGCGCCATTTGACTTTTTGAATGCCACGTCGTTTTTGGAGACCCCCTGTTGTGCCTAAATAGTGGAAACCCTCAATTCTAGCTCCAGCACTAACCCCAACACACCACTAACTCTAATCCCAAACCTAACCCTAATCCTAACCCTAATTGTAACCCTAATTGTAACCCTAACCGTAATTGTAACCCTAACCCTAATTGTAACCATAACCCTAACCCTAATTCCAACCCTAACCCTAATTATAACCCTAACCCTAATTATAACCCTATCCCTAACCCTAACCCTAATGGAAAAATGAAAATAAATACAATTTCTTTATTTTATTATATGTCCCTAACTAAGGGGGTGATAAAGGGGGGTTTATTTACTATTTTTTTTATTTTGATCACTGTGATAGCATTTATCACAGTGATCAAAATGTACTTTCACAGAACGAATGAATCTGCCGGCCGGCAGATTCGGCAGGCGCACTGCGCATGCGCCCACCCTTTTCTTTTACAGGAAGAAGACGCTGGGAGGCTGGGAGCTGCGGGAGGACAGGGGGGACACCGGGAGGTACGGGGGCACATCAGAGGACCCTATTTCTCTCCCCTCTGATGTGCGATCACATCAGAGGAGAGAGAAATTACATGCAGGATCGCGGCTTTTTTTTTTTCGATCAGCGTTATATGTTTAATAACGGCGATCGCAAAAGCGGGGGACCCGAATTATGTTCAGTGCATGCGCCCGCCATTTTCTCCGGGAGCCATGGGAGGACAGGGGGGACACCGGGAGGCACGGAGGACAGATCAGGGGTCCCGGGGACTCTATTTCTCTCCCCTCTGATGTGCGATCACATCAGAGGAAAGAGAAACTAAATGGAGAATCGCAGCTTCTTTTTTTTTGTGGTTACCGTTATAGGGTTAATAACGGCGATCACAAAAGCGGGGTCGGTAAAAACTGACCCTAATCATGTTCTCTGGGGTCTCGGGGGGCGCTATATACTTTCTCCACAGCGCTGTTAATTAACGGCGCTGTGGTTTAGGTACCCTTAACTACCGCTGTTAAAAGACGTATCGGCGGTCGATAAGGGGTTAAACCATCTGATAAAGGTGGAAATATTGTGATATGGCTGTCTACACAATATGAGAAAGAAACTTTTAGACAGCTTAATGATCCACAATGCTACCAACGTTTATCCCAGGACCCAACGCTATCATATCAAAAGGAATTATTTGATATTTTGGACTTGGCATTAGAGGAGGGCATTCTGACTAAAAAGGTTTGGGAGGGTTTACATATTGACTCACCATCAGTACCAACATTTTATTTATTACCAAAAGTCCATAAGAGTATAACTGACCCCCCAGGACGCCCAATTATATCGGGCAATGGCAGTTTATTGGAACCCATCTCCCAATTCTTGGATTATTATTTAAAACCGATCATTTTTGAATTACCCTCATATATCAAGGATACTGCAGAGATTAGATGGTGTATGCATAAGTGGGGACATGTATATTATTACATGTGAAGTAGAGTCTCTCTACACATCAATACCACATGAACACGGTCTCAGTGCAGTCAAACAATATTTACTCAGTCGTAAACTTGACGATTCTCTGATAGGATTTCTCATGAAGTTATTGGAATATGCTTTATCCCATAACTATTTCGTTTTCAAAGATAGATTCTACCTTCAAAAAAGAGGTGTGGCAATGGGTGTGACTTTTGCACCATCCTATGCAAACCTATTCATAGGATTATGGGAACATGAATATGCTTTGAATATGGATTCTACAATTATGGAGTCAGTAACATCTTGGATGAGATTTATTGATGACATCCTATTTATCTGGAAGGGATCAAGAACCGAATTGGAGAAATATTTGGAATTTTTGAACTACAATTCTGCTAACATCAAACTTACCTGGATTATTACAGAGGACTCTATCCATTTTTGGGATTTTGGTATATCAGTGGATGAATTCGGGCAACTCCATACCAAGATTTTTCGGAAAGAGACGAGTGTGAATGCACTACTCCATGCCAGATCATCTCACCCTGCTCATGTCATCCATGCCATACCTAAGGGCCAAATTTCTTAGAGCCAGACGGATATGCGATCAAGAAGAAATTTTTGAACAACAAGCAAAGGAACTCGCCTCTGGATTTTTACAATGTGGCTATAGTGTGAGTGATTTCCAGAAAGCATTTATTGGAGCAAAGGAAACGAATCCTCAATCTCTTTTGGTTTCCAAGACTAAAACTAAACAAAATGATGGACAGGTTCGTTTTTTTACGAAATACCACTCAAGGTGGCGTGAAATGAATAATATCATTACAAAATTTTGGCCAATTCTTTTGCATGATCCAACCTTATGTAAAATTTTTCCTGGACATCCATTAATTATTGCTAAACATAGTAAGACCTTACATGACTCGCTGATTCATAGTCATTATGTTCCTCCGGTTTCTCGCTATATCTTTGAATCCAAGGGTCCTAAGTGGGGATCCTACAAATGTGGTGCATGCAAGGCTTGCCAATATGTGATCAAGACAAATGTCTTTTATGATTCATCTGGTAAATGTGAATATAAAATTTTACAATTATCAATTGTCGTACATCCATGATCATATATTTGGCAACCTAGTCATGCAATTCAATGTTTGTTCGAATGACCACACGCGAGTTGCGTGTTAGAACCCTTGAACACATCAAGGATATTTGAGCAGCGGAAAAAATTGATCCAAATGATACTGAAAGCATTTTAACATTAAAACCTCTGGCGAGACATTTTCATCGCTTTCATCCTGGTCAATCCCATCTACTTCAAGTGAGAGGTATTGATCGTATTTATCCGGGAAATAACTAAAAAGCTGGCACAAAGGGAATGCAAGTGGATTACCACATTACAGAGTATGACTCCACGTGGTTTGAATGAGCAATAAGGTTTTTCTAGTTTCCTGTAATTTTTTATTTTTTTATTTTTTGTAATTTTATTTTTATTTTTGATTTATTTTTTATTTTGAAACATTTGGTACTCAAGCCCCAAAGAGACAAACTATTTACCGCATTCGTGACAAATTCGATACCACTAGCTCAATCCTTAATGCTCCAAAAACTGGTCGACCCAAAACAGCCTGTACAGAAAATAATAATCAACTTGTTGCTGAAACATTTGTCCAAAAAAGCCCACTAGAAGAGTTTCTTTAGAATTGGGAATTTCACGAGCTTCCATCATGCAAATCCTGAAATCTATTGGGTGGAAAGCTTATCATCCATGTCTAATTCATGGTTTATTGGAGGAAGATCCAGACAGGCGGCTGCAATTTAGTGAGATTATGCTTAACGAAATTGAAGAAAATCCAGTAATTTTAGATAACATTATGTGGAGTAATAAATAAATGGGGTTGGGACCATCAGTTGTGTTGTGCAGAAGTCTGGTGGATACACAGCTGATAGTCCTACTGAATAGACTGTTAGAATTTGTATTATTGCAAGAAAAAAGCAGCTAAGTAAAGAAAAAGAAAAACGAGTGGCCATCATTACTTTAAGAAATGAAGGTCAGTCAGTCCGAAAAATTGGGAAAACTTTGAAAGTGTCCCCAAGTGCAGTTGCAAAAACCATCAAGTGCTACAAAGAAACTGGCTCACATGAGGACCGCCCCAGGAAAGGAAGACCAAGAGTCACCTCTGCTTCTGAGGATAAGTTTATCGAGTCACCAGCCTCAGAAATCGCAGGTTTACAGCAGCTCAGATTAGAGACCAGGTCAATGACACACACAGAGTTCTAGCAGCAGAAACACCTCTACAACAACTGTTAAAAGGAGACTTTGTGCAGCAGGCCTTCATGGTAAAATAGCTGCTAAGAAACCACTGCTAAGGACAGGCAAACAAGCAGAAGAGACTTGTTTGGGCTAAAGAACACAAGGAATGGATATTAGACCAGTGGAAATCTGTGCTTTGGTCTGATGAGTCCAAATTTGAGATCTTTGGTTCCAACTAAAAGCTGTTTCCTCCTGATTCCGGCCCAAAACATGACTCCTCCACCTCCTTGCTGATGTCGTAGCCTTGTTGGGACATGGTGGCCATCCACCAACCATCCACTACTCCATCCATCTGGACCATCCAGGTTGCTCGACACTCATCAGTAAACAAGACTGTTTGAAAATTAGTCTTCATGTATGTCTGGGCCCACTGCAACCATTTCAGCCTGTGAGCACTGTTTAGGGGTGGCCGAATAGTAGGTTTATGCACCACAGCAAGACTTTGAAGGATCCTACACCTTGAGGCTCGAGGGACTCCAGAGGCACCAGCAGCTTCAAATATCTGTTTGCTGGTTTGTAATGGCTTTTTAGCAGCTGCTCTCTTAATCCGATGAACTTGCCTGGCAGAAACCTTCCTCATTCTGCCTTTATCAGCATGAACACATCTGTGCTCAGAATCAGCCACAAATCTCTTAACAGTACGATGATCACGCTTAAGTTTTCGGGAAATATCTAATGTTTTCATCCCTTGACCAAGGCATTGCACTATTTCATGCTTTTCAGCAGCAGAGAGATCCTTTTTCTTTCTCATGTTACTTGAAAACTCTGGCCTGCTTAATAGTGTGGAACATCCAGTTTTCCTTTTATTGGGCTCAGATGGCAAACTAATTATCACAGGTATCTGAGATTGATTTCAGTGATCCAAAGAACACTGAGACACAATACCATCAATGGGTTTCATTTACAAAAAAAAACAAAAAACGCTATGACACTTAAAACCAATTTGCATAATAATTAGGAACATGGTATATCTCATTATATAGGTGATTTTATCATGTATTTATCTTTTCTTTTTTGATCACTATTTTGATTACACATATTAATTTATGTAATGATTATTTAAAGATATATTTTCACCTTTTAGTTTGTGTATTAATTTATTATTTTATAAGCCATTTTTGTTTTTTCCTTGCCCCCTGCATACATATTGTGTTTTTATTATTTTTTTCTTATATAAATTTTAATGATAACAAGAATAAAAATGCTTTTTGCAACATCTTGTCTATATTTTTTGTTTTTAATTAATACTACATGTCTTGATATCTTTTTTGTGGTATATTGAATAAAATATTCATTTTTTATTAGCAGTTTGGTGTACAATAATAAATTATATTGTGGTACCGTGTTAGCCAGAAAAATCGATGTGAATACTTTTCCGTCCAATTATGACAAGAGCATTCTTAAACTGATACCTTTATCGGCTAACCAGAAAATTATATGTTCGCAAGCTTTCAGAGCTCAAAGGCTCCTTCTTCAGGCAAGATTATTAGCAGTTTGAATGTCTTTTTGTTTGGGCTATATACAATCTTTGGATTGCCCGTTATTGCATTTTAAACGTAATTCTGGCGGTTTGAATTTCTTTCTTGTTATGTCGTTTAGCTATCGGGTTAATTTATATTGATAGATTTTATATTGATAGATCGGGCGATTCTGAACGTGGCGATACCAAATATGCGTATGTTTAATTTTTTTATATGTTTTATTTTGAATTGGGCGAAAGGGGGGTGATTTGAACTTTTATATTTTTTTATTTTTTAAATATTTTTAAAAACATTTTTTTTAACTTTTGGCATGCTTCAATAGTCTCCATGGGAGACTAGAATTTGCCATAACCCAATTGGCTCTACTGCATACAGGCGATGATCAGACCTGTATGTAGCAGAATTGTTGACTTCCTATGATCACCAACCACCAGGCGGCACTCATAGCAATCCGGCAATGACAACCAAAGAGGTCTGCAGAAGACCTCTGGTTGTCATGCCAACCCATCGGTGACCCACGATCATGTGATGGGGGTCACCAATGAGCGGCTTGCCAATGCAATTGCAGAATCGCATGTTAAATGCCACTGTCAGAGTTTGACAGCGGCATTTAACGGGTTAATAGCCACGGGTGGATCGCAATTGCACCCGCGGCTGTTCCTGGAAAATGTCAGCTGTTCAAAACAGCTGACATGTGCCGGGAAAGATGTGAGCTCACCACCGGAACCCACATCCAAGGGAGAGAGTCCAACATCTGCGTAAATTCATGCCCTATGTCGGAAAGGGGTTAATGAACAGTATTGTAGTATTCAGTCACTATGTGGTTGTAATACTTGGTCTGATCATGTTGTGATGGTATTTGTCCCTTGTACGTAGTATTATTGGTCACTATGTGGTAGTAATATGTGGTTTGGTCATAGTGTGTTGGTATTTGTTCCTTGTATGTGGTGGTAATATATGGTCTAGTCATGGTGTGGCAGTATTTGTTCCTTGTATGTGGTATTATTTCGTCACTATGTGGTGGTAATATATGGTCTAGTCATGATGTGGCAGTATTTGTTCTTTGTATGTGGTAATATATGGTCTGGTCATGGTGTGTTGGTATTTGTTGTATATGGTATTATTTGGTCACTATGTGGTAGTACTATATGGTCTGGTCATGGTGTGGTGGTATTTTTTCCTTGTATATGGTATTATTGTTCATTTAAAAAAAATAAATATGACACATTCCCTTAACCCTTTCATCCCAAAGGGTGATTTCGGGACAATTTTTACAATTCTGACCACTGTCTCTTTATGAGGCTATAACTCTGGATCTTAGCTATTCTGAGACTGTTTTCTCGTGACATATTGTACTTCACGTTAGTGGTAAAATTTCTTCGATATAACTTGCGTTTATTTTTGAAAAAAATTCAAATATGGAGAAAATTTTGAAAATTTTGCAATTTTCAAACTTTGAATTTTTATTCCCTTAAAACAGAGAAATATGTCACACAAAATAGTTAATAAATAACATTTCCCACATGTCTACTTTACATCAGCACAATTTTGGAACCCAAAATATTTTTTGTTAGGAAATTATAAGGGTTAAAAGTTGACCAGCGATTTCTCATTTTTACAACAAAATTTACAAAGCCATTTTTTTTTAGGGACCACCTCACATTTGAAGTCACTTTGAGGGGTCTATATGGCAGAAAATACCCAAAAGTGATACCATTCTAAAAACTGCACCCCTCAAGGTACTCAAAACCACATTCAAGAAGTTTTTTTAACCCTTCAGGTGCTTGACAGGAGCTGAAGCAACGTGGAAGGAAAAAATGAACATTTAACTTTTTAGTCACAAAAATGAACTTTTACAAACTTTTTTTATTTTCACAAGGGTAAAAGGAGAAAATGGACAGACAAAGGTGTTGTGCAATTTCTCCTGAGTACGCCAATACCTCATATGTGGGGGAAAATCACTGTTTGGGCACACAGTAGAGCTTGTAAGGGAAGGAGCGCCGTTTGACTTTTTCAAACCAAAATTGGCTGGAATTGAGATTGGATGCCATGTCGCGTTTGGAGAGCCCCTGATGCACCTAAACAGTGGAAACCCCCCATAAGTGACACCATTTTGGAAACTAGAACTTTGAACCCCCAAGTGTTTCACAAAAGTTTATAATGCCTGGGTGTGAAAAAAAAAAAAAAATTTCCACAAAAATGATTTTTTAGTCCCAAATTTTTGATTTTTCCCAAGGAAATTGGACCCCAAAAGTTGTGGGGGTAAACCACTATCTGGGTGCATGGCAGAGCTCGGAAGGGAAAGAGCGTCGCTTGACTTTTTCAATGCAGAATTGGCTGGACGCCATGTCATGTTTGGAGAGCTCCTGATGTGCCTAAACAGTGGAAACCCCCCACAAATGACACCATTTTGGAAACTAGACCCCTCAAGGAACTTATCTAGATGTGTGGTGAGAACTTTGAACCCCCAGGTGTTTCACTAAAGTTTATAACGCCCGAGCATGAAAATAAAAAAATTCATATTTTTTCCACAAACATGATCTTTTAGTCCCCAACTTTTTATTTTCCCATGGGTAACAGGAGAAATTGGACCCCAAAAGTTGTTGTCCAATTTGTCCTGAGTACGCTGATACCCCATATGTGGGAGAAAACTACTGTATGGGCACACGTCAGGGCTCGGAAAGGAAGTAGTGACGTTTTGGATTGCAGATGGAATGGTCTGCGGGCGTCATGTCGCATTTGGAGAGCCCTTGATGTGCCTAAACAGTGGAAACCCTTCACAATTGACCCCATTTTGGAAACTAGACCCCACAAGGAACTTATCTAGATGTGTGATGAGCGCTATGAAGCCCCAAGTGCTTTACAGAAGTTTATAACGTACAGCCGTAAAAACAAAACAATCATTTTTTTAAAAAAAAAAAGATATTTTCACCCCCAATTTTTTATTTTCCCAAGGGTAACAGAAGAAATTGGACCACAAGAGTTATTGTGCAATTTGTCCTGAGTACGCTGATACCCCATATGTGGGGGTAAACTACTGTTTGGGCGCATGGCAGAGCTCAGAAGTGAAGGAGCACCGTTTGACTTTTTCAACGCAGAATTGGCTAGAATTAAGATCAGACACCATGTCACATTTGGAGAGCCCCTGATGTGGCTAAACAGTGGAAACCCCCCAATTCTAACTCCAACCCTAACCCCAACACACCCCTAACCCTAGTCCCAAACCTAACTATAACCCTAACCACAAACCTAACCCTAACACACCCCTAACCCTAATCCCAACCCTAACCCTAATCCTAACTTTAGCCCCAACCCTAACCCTAACCCTAATGGGAAAAAGGAAATAAATACATTTTTTTAATTTTATTATTTTCCCTAACTAAGGGGTGATAAAGGGGGGTTTAATTAACTATTTATAGCGGGTTTTTATGATTGGCAGCTGTCACGCTAAAAGACGCTTTTTATTGCAAAAAATAGTTTTTGCATCACCACATTTTGAGAGCTATAATTTTTGCATATTTTGGCCCACAGAGTCATGTGAGGTCTTATTTTTTGCGGTACGAGTTGACGTTTTTATTGGTACCATTTTTGAGCATGTAACGTTTTTTGATCGCTTTTTATTTCGATTTTTGGGAGGTTAGAATTAACAAAAATCAGCAATTCATGAATTTCTTTTGGGGGGGCGTTTATACCGTTCCGCGTGTGGTAAGATTGATAAAGCAGTTTTATTGTTCAGGTTAGTATGAGTACGGAGATACCTCATTTACCGTATATCATTTTTTTATGTTTTGGCGCTTTTATACAATAAAAACAATTTATATAAAAAATAATTATTTTTGCATCACTTTATTCTGCGAGCTATAACTTTTTTATTTTTTTGCTGATGATGCTGTATGGTGGCTCGTTGCGGGACAAGATAACGTTTTCTGCAGGTACCATGTTTATTTATATTGGTCTTTTTGATCGCGTGTTATTCCACTTTTTGTTCGGCGGTATGATGATAAATCATTTGATTTTTTGCTTTGTTTTTTTGTTTCTTTTGTTTTTTTAAGGGGTTTACTAAAGGGGTTAACTAGTAGGACAGTTCTATAGGGCGAGTCGTTACGGGCGTGAAGAAATGAATTCATTGGGGAATATTTTTTTTTTCCTTTATTTTGGAATTTTTTTTTACACATGTGATTTTCATTTTTTTAACCTTTTTACTTTGTCCCAGGGTGGGACATCACTGTATAAAGTCAGATCACTGGTCTGACAGTGTGCACATCACTCTGTGACACCAGCGATCTCACAGGCACTGCTGCAGGCTTTCTCAGCGCCTGCTCTTAGCAGGCACTGAGGAAGCCGCCTCCCTGCAGAACCCCGTGGCCATATTGGATCCGGGGTCTTGCAGGGAGGAAGGCCTCAGAACAGCGCGATCACATCGCGCTGTTCTGAGGGTCTCAGGAAGCACACAGGGAGCCCCCTCCCTGAGCGATGCTTCCCTGTGCCACCGGTACACCGCGATCATGTTTGATCGCGGTGTGCCAGGGGTTAATGTGCTGGGAGCGGTCCGTAATCAGCTGACACTCGGCCATGATCGGCCGCGCTCCCCTCGGAAGCGCGTCCGATCGCATGGGACCTATTATCCCGTCCATGGTCAGATTGTCCCAGGTTTCATGGACAGGATAATACGTCGGATGGCAGAAAGGGGTTAAAGAAACATAAATAAAAATATATCTAAAAAGAGTACAGGATATTTTAGCAAATGTTTCATAGTTTAGAGTAGTGTAGTGTGTTGCCAAAAGTGTCTACCTTGTTGTGGTGGTGGCTTAAAATATTTTTGTCCAAAATAAAAGCTGTGACTTTGTATGTGATCTGGTGTTAGATGGGAATTGTTAATGTGTGATTGGTGAGGATGTGGTGCAGAAGTGGAGTATTTCCAAAATTGGGTTGTGGGACTGTGGAAGGTTGGACATGGAGCTAGAGTGGAGCCTGGGTGGAGTCTCAAGGAGCCCAAACATTTTTCCTGTATGGGACCCTGAAATTCCTGGTGGCAGCCCTGTATATAGTCACAGAGAAAGAGGAAGCTGCAATGGACTTTGTGTTGACATCTTTTCATCATAGCCACCAGTGATTTTCTCAGCAATTTGTGTCAAAGCAGCTCTTCTGTGTGATCAGACCAGAGAAGCTATCCTTTGCCGATGACCCTGTCCATCCTTCGACCACGTTTGGTAGGTACATGAGATGGGCAGACACCTGGATGTTTGGGTCCAGCGAGTTTGGCCGAACAGTTACAAAAAGTTCGGGTTTGGGTACCAGAAGAGTATTCGTACCCAAACCCGGACCTCATTCACTTGAATGGATGACCCGAACATCCAGTGTTTGCCATGCTGTCATGTGCATGACAGAGCGGCAAACACCACTTCTGATCGACGGTAAAATGGCGGCTGATGGGAGTATTTATCACCCATCACTGAGGCTGCATTCCCAGCCAGGACCCTGAACTATGATGACCTTGGTGAGATCACCACTAGCACAGTGAGAAAATGTCTCATGGTGCAGAGGTGAGAACATCGGGAGAATTTCACTGCAGTGAATTTGAACTGCCGTGAACTATACAGCAATGCTACAGGGCAAGTGGGAAGAGTCGGGTAATGTGCCAGAATTGGCGCATCCAATAAATGTGTCCTTTCTTCATGGCGGCAGACTGCTACTTTTAGGTTGGCAGAAATATCCATCGCCCCTTACCTGCCTGAGAATACCAGCCCCCAGCAGGCTTTGGCTGGTTGTCAAAAATTGGGGGGACCCCATGCCATTTTTTTTAAAGTTATTTATTTAAATAATTAAAAAAATCAGAGTGGGGACCCCCCTATTCTTGATAACCAGCCAAGCTAAAGCAGACAGTTGAGGGTTGCAGCGACCAGCTTTGAATTTTGCCTGGTTGGTTATCAAAAATAAAGGGGAACCTATACCTTTTTTTAAATTATTTATTTAGAGCACAGGCGCTGGCTGATGAATATTCCCATCAGCCTCTGCCTGCTCTCTCTGTTATTAGCGGCAGTAGTCAAAGGCTGATGGGAGCAGTAGTCCCATCAGCTGACACCAGTGACCAGAGGTAAACTTTATACCTCTGATCACAGTTGCGTGCTCACGCTGTCATTTGTCAACAAGGGAACCGTGGCTGTCTGACTGGCGTTGATGATTTTTCCACCGATCAGAAGTGGTGTTTACGGCACTGTCATGCACATGACAACGTGACAAACACCTGGCATTCTTTGAGGGCCAAACCCAAACAATAACACAGACTTCTTGTTGAAGTCCGTGTTCAGTATCCATGCCCGAACAGTAGGTGTTTGGTACAGGAGCCCAACTTTATTGTTCGGGTTCGCCCATCTCTAGTAGTTAGCAAGCACTGCATATTAGAAACTTCCATCTAGATCTGCCACTTTGGAGATGCTTTGACCCAGTCATTTGGACTATTGTCAAAGTTGCTGAGATCTTAACATTTTGCTAATTTTTCGTACTTCCAGCAAATCATCTTCAAGTGCTGACTTGCTTTACTTCAGGTGTAATATATCCTAAACCTTCACTTTTGCCTATAAAGTTAGCCATACACATTAGATGGCTGTCAGCCGAACAATGTTTTGGCTGATCGTTTGGCCAACAGCCATCTGGGCCAGCTCCCCCAAAAACAAGAGTTCACCAGAGCACTCTTGTGTTTGGCGATGACTTATCTCCAGGAGAGCAATGTGATCAGTTGTCTGAAATAAGATATGTCAGATTGACATTCTTCCCTGCGATTGTAGTCTAGAGCTTCCATACACAGTAGACTGTTGGCCAAAGCTGTCAATATCGACAGGGTTGGCAAACAGTGCTTTAATGTGTATGAGAGCCTTAATGAGAACCCGTCATCAATCAGGACAAAAGCAAAAACCAAAGCTAAGGATATGTATATAAATGCGCTTTAATGCTGATTAAAACCTTAGTTTGCTTGCACAAATCCGTTTTGCTGTTTTAGAGAAATCCATAGTTGAAATTGTATGGTAATGAGTTGCACGTCCAGTTGGTGGGCCCTACAATTACAGTTCTCCTGACTCTCTCCCTAATACCCACCCACTGCTTGCCTCCTATATCTGACTGACATGTTAATGAAACATGAGTGATTATGTCACGCAATGTGGTTTGTTCTTATGCTATGGAGCATTGAAAGGTGGTTAGATAAGGGACATATACAGGATATGATGTGATCTGCTGCCACGCTGATGGAAGTGACATCATCTACTTAAGAAATTCTGGATAGGATATTCAAGATGCCGACAATTCCGTGCTCCTCCAAAATCAGTCAAGGGAATCACAGAGTTCAGACGAGTTGCATACTAAATTAAAGGCTATCAAACTACGTGTTTCATGGACGTCCTGTCCACTTCCTCAGGTACATAGCCTCAGGTACCTGAGGAAGTGGACAGGACGTCCATAAAACACGTAGTTTGATAGCCTTTAATAAAGTATGCAACTCGTCTGAACTCTGTAATTCCCTTGCCTGATTTTGGAGGAGCGCGGAATTGTCGGCATCTTGAATATCCTATCCAGAATTTCTTGAAGATCCTTCGCGGGTCCGGTGCCATCTGCAGCCCTCCTATCCTATTTACTATATGTGTTGTGCATACTCACAACATTTAAAGGTAAGAATTTTACCTTACATTAAACTAATTTTTAATTTGGTAACTGCGCTATTGCGCCCCTCTCTCTATCATCTACTTAACACACCACTGGATTGACATGACTGGTGTGGTGTAGTGACCCCTGATGAAGCTAGGGGGCACTGTGTATGCTCCTCGAGATATGCATGGAAGCATGGTTTGTGTGTGTCTGAAGGACCTGTGATGAGGTCATGATCAGGTGACCTAACCATGTGATCCTGACCTCACCTATGGGCGGGGTTACGCCTATGTAATGGAGTTTGTTTGGCACCTGAGGGAGAGTGTTGTGGGAGTCTGCCAGGGTGGACAGACTACCATGTGTCTAGACGGGACATCACAGAGAGGTCTCTGTGTCTGAAGAGAGTGTTGTGGGAGTCTGCCAGTGTGGACAGACTTCCATGCGTCCAGACGGGACATTACAGAGAGGTCTCTGTGTCTGAGGAGTGAGGCTCCAGGCAGGAGCTGATGTACTGAAGATTTGCATTGCCTGTGACTGTGAGGTTTATGATGTAATAAACCTGATGATTTTTGGATAAGAAAAGTGTCTCCTGATTACCTCTGAAGCAGCCGAGTGAGTTGAAACCTTACAATTGGTGGATGGAATGCTGGCAGCAACCCAAGGAGCACATGTTGCGGACTGGGAATCAGGAACCAGAGGAGGAACGGACGGTCTGTGAAAACCGTGAGTGTGACCAGTGGTCACGAATAAACTGTGCATTTATGTTTATGGGGTGCCTCTGATATGAGGTATCTGAAGAAGCTGTTAAGCAGTGGTGACAGACAGGAGTCTGTGTTATATTGACCGGGGTCATTGAAAATGGAGAAAAAGCATGCTGATAGGATACCTCAGAGGAGGTGTCCGGAAAATCTCTCTGGCCGAGAGTGTAACAGACAGGAGTCTGTGTTGTACTGACGGGTCAGTGAAAGACTGTTTTTTTTTTCCTTTGTGGGATACCTCTGAGGAGGAGGTCTCCAGGAACCTGTGTGGCTGATGCCAACAGGTAACGGTCTTGAAAACCGTGTTATGCTGGTCGGGACCAGAGGGAACTGTTCGTGAAAGAAAGACTGTATTTTTGTGTTTGCTGGATACCTCTGAGGCTGAGGTCTCCAGGAACCTGTGTGGCTGATGCCAACAGGGGACGGTCTTGACAACCGTGCTATGCTGGTCGGGATCAGTGAGAAGAATTATTGAAAGACTGTTTTTTTTTCCTTTGTTGGATGCCTCTGAGAGGAGGTGTCCGGAAAATCTCTCTTGCTGAGAGTGTAACAGACAGGAGTCTGTGTTGTGCTGACGGGTCAGTGAGAAACTGTTTTTTTTTCTGGAACACGTGTGAGGTGTTTGCTGTGGCTCGGAGGAGTCATGAAGGTGACAAGCGGCTGGCTGTGACTCGTGGGGTCACGAAGGTGACAAGCGGCAAGACAGCGCAGCGTGCAGAGACTTGTGGTAGCAGGAGCTACAGTGACTGTTGCAGCAAGAAGTTCTGCAGCAGCTGGAGCTGCAGTAACAGCCACAGCAGCTTAGGAGTAGCATCTGGAGGTGCTGGTAGTTGGTGGCTGCAACGGAAGCGGTGGCAGTACCAGCAGGAGCTGGTGTGGTAAAAAGGACAGTGTGAACCGAGGCACACAAACTCTTAAAGGGCCAGTACACGCCCTAAGTAAAAGACACTGTCTAAGGGTACTGTGTGGACTGGGGCCTGTAAGAGCCGTGGTGTGTACCCCAGTGATGGGTGGTGTCCCTAAAAGGGGAGGAGTCCCAAAAGGGGGGCGGTAACCCAAATTGGAATAGTGG
>JARQOD010000003.1:228595408-228624660 GCA_033576555.1 Oophaga sylvatica | reverse complement strand
TTTAAAATTTGTGGAAAAAAAATTCTTGTACTATATATTTATATAAAACATGAAAAATGGTACTTTCATAAAAAAGGGGACGTAATGTCGTTAAGGAGCTTACCTCCAACTAGTGGTTTTTATGCTTTAAAAAAGGGCGGGGGTTTCCTAAAAGGCACGTATTATACCCATGGGGTGAAATGATCAGAGGAGCAAAGCAGGTTTGAGAATAAACGTCTTCCAAAACTAAAAATAAAACAATCCTTTGGCGTAGTTGCAAAAAGTTCCTTTACATTTGTGGACTGCAGACATAAATGGTACTGAAAACTTTTTTTTGGCCCCCAATTTCGCCCTTTCTCTCGTTTATGTCTTCGCCCCAAAAAAAGGAGCATTTTATTTTCAAGTACAACCCAAAGGATGTTCTATTTTTTTTGGTAGACCCCTTCCACCCTGCCTCCCCATTCTCTGCTTTTTAAAGAGGGTCCGGCGGGTTTGCAGAAAAGAACCCAATACCCTATAATTTTCCCAATGCCTAACATTTTGGGCTTTTAATAAATCAAGCTGGGCCTGAGTTGTAACTGTTTCTAGCCAAAGAGTTTGTAGCTTTTTGGATGCTGTGGGTTGGGGTTTTCCCAAAGTGCGGTTGCAGGGGGTCGCAGTTGTTTGTAAATGTACAAAAATAACTGGACAGAGCCGAAATGTGCAATTCAAATTGTAAAGAAATTGAAATTTTTAAAATTTTTTATTTTACGTTTTTTAAGGGGGTAGCGTATGTGAAATCCTGTTCAACGGGATTTTTCTATACATCTTTTCTGGGGGCACTGCCAATCACACTCAGCAGCGTTTGAGACTGCTAGACGTGAGTCACAAGTCTAGGTTCTAAATGTCCCAAAAGCTGTTTTTTGAAGCCTTCGAGGCAGGGGGGAAAGCACACAGCCTAGAGAAACGTGGAGAAAACCCCCAATTTGGGCTGAACAAGATTCACAATGCGCTCCAAAAGCAATACATTTATCTGTTTCTGCAATGAAGTGAAGCCCAAAATGAAAAAAAAGGGGGTTTTAGGGGCCTGCGGAAGCACCTAAAAGATTTAAAAGAGGTGCGTTCGCAGCCCCGGGCCCCGTGCAGTGAGCCACTACAGGGCTTTGGGGGACTCGGGACCGGCCCTTCACTTCACGGGGGATGTCACGGGGAGCACAGCCTCCGTGCCCCGGGGGATCACAAAAAATTGGGAAATTTACAGGGGATTTTGAAAGTTTGTGACCCACCTGGTTCCTGGTCAGGATGACCCGTGCAGGGTAGATTCTCTGAGGGTTTTATGGCAGCAAGTGTAAGTCTCCCACAGGCGGAAAGACCCTCGAGATATTGGCGGTGAGGCAATGAGCAACACCACAAACAGTCTTTTTCTGTCCTTTACGGGTGTTTTTTGCAGGCACGCCCGGGGGAGCTGCTCAGGGTGGAGGATGACGTCCAGTAATCACTATAGGTGTGGGCCCCTCCTTACGTTTTTATATGTTGATTTTTGACTTGCTAAACAAACCCAATCCGTGTAAACAGCGCCCCGGCTGACATTGTGGTAAGCCTTCTTTTGGACAAACAAATTCTCTATTTGCGCGTCCTCAAACCCCTGTTCTTCCGACCCCGGGTTAGTATCGCACTTTTGGGGCCCCCTCGGGGACCTAACCAGCGGGGTCCCCGGTTTTTCCCACACCGGGAAGGTACAAAACCCGGGGCCCCCATGGGTGTGCGAGGGAGGTAAGCTACTTTACATTTCTCCTCGTATCTCTCTTTCCCTTTTTCCACTTCCCCTGTTCCAAAACCCCTTTAACATAAGCAAGGGCAGCAGTAGATTCAGCTTTCTTTCTTCCCCGTCCCCAAGCGTCGCATCGCTCTTTAAAAGACCTCTTGACTCGGGGTTACAAAAATGCAGTTTCCCCTTTTCCCTTCACTTCCTTCTTAGGCTCTGTCCGAAATATATCAACATTTCCCTCAGAAGATTGTCACACTCCGAGAGTCACTTTTTCCCCTTTCCTAAGAACTTCACAGTCAAACTGAGGTAACTTTCCTCTCGCTCTTCAACACCTTGACCGCTTGTAAACGAGCTCTGCCTGACAGGAAAACAACCCTCACCCGGTGTTTGAGGAGATCTGAACTGTCGAGGTAAACCAACAAAAGCTAACGTTCAGCAGACTGTCTTCATCTCACTGCTCTCTCTCCACACCCCTTAATGCCTGCGTGTTATTTTCGGTAGTGAGGATGCAATTAAAAAAGGGAAAACACCGAGCGTTGGAAACTATGGAGCAGTACCCTGACTAACCCCACAATAAAGGGACCGTGGAGCGTTTCCTACGTTTGGGCCTGACGCCTCGTCACGGAAAATAACTACACCTAAAGATAGAAATAGGGAAAACTTCTGCCCCCCGGGAGAACCCCCCAAAAATAATAGAAAAACCCCCAAAAAAGTAAAGGCGGTAGACAAGAGGGAAAAACTGAAAAAGAAAGAAAATAGAATGAGCAAACGCGGGGCCCAAAACTAAATAGAAAGGACAGGGAAAGGGGACTTTCGCAATCCCAGAAAACCCGAAAAACACCCAACTCTACTAATTTCAAAAAACACCTGAGATCACACGACCTCTACCACCCAAATTAGCTCTCTGGTGTACAAAATCAAAAAAAGCAGCCACTGAAAAAACTGGAAAAAGCAAAAGAACAAAACTCAGTGGCTAAACAAAACTAGAAGGCAAAAGCCCCGGAGGGGCCCAGAAGGCCCCCAAAGAAGTGCAGGACAAAAAGCAAAAATATAGCAACAACAAAAAAGAAAAAAAATTCTTTTCTGGTACAGGAGATGCAGACACGACACAGCAGGCCGGGAAAATGGAATGAAGGATTCAGACCAAACAAATTTATCACCGAACCCGATGGGAAAAAAGACTCCCTTCATAAACCATCAGTAACACCGATTCCCCGTCCTCCACCTCACTAACCGCTTGTAACCACCAGAGGGGCCCTGCTCAGAAATCATCTCAAACCCCTTCCAACATACCCCCCCCTTGAGGAGGGGTCACCGACCTCATTTGGCAAACCAAAGGTCGTCAGGGTGAGTTCTATGATACGCACGGGTAAGTCTCCTGCATGGATGTCCGAAGCAAACAACCCAAAAATTGTTTCCCGCCATAAACCCCTCCATTTAACCAAAAACTGGAGTTTGTCTAGAAAAACGAAATCCAATATTTTCTCAAAACCCCATACTCCCGATTGCCCCAACCAAAACAGGGTCAGGGGGAAAACGTGCAGGAACCAGGCCAACAAACCTCTTCAAAAAGGACTTGGGAACCGTTGGATCTTAAATTCCCCGGAAGAAGCAAACGAAAAGAAACAGGATTAAAAATCTCCTGATCTTATAAGGGCCAATGAACAAGGGTTAAATTTTGGAATGCTACCTCAAGGAATATTCTTTGGGAAAACCAGACCAGCCCCCACTTTAAACCCGGGGCCTCTCCATGCCGGTTACAAACCGTGGCCCCCCTCCTGAGAAGGGCAACCCCTCCCTCCGGTCCCAAATCTGTTGCATACGCCAAACAACAGAGTCAACCCCTGGACAACAAAGCTCCCGTCTGTCCTGAAAAAAATCGAGGGTGAAAACCAGAATTAAGAAAAACGGAGACTCAAAGTGGCGAGCTAGCCCTTTTTTAAGAGCAAACTCAGCCAAGGCAAAAAGAGACCAGTCTCCTGATCGGGCAGCCCAAAAAGCATCTTAGAAAAGTCTCTAATGTCTCAAATTGGGCAGGGGGAAAGGGAAATACACCCCCTTTCAAAATAACAGAAAGGGTCAAAATAAAACCCGGGAGGTTTTCCCAAAAGGGGAAACCCGAGAGGGCATCCGCCTTAAAAATTTTTAGGGCCAGGAAGAAAGGAAACCCCCAAAAATTAAAAAATGTGAAAAAAAAAACCCCCCCGGCCTGTCTAGGATTGAGTCGCTTGGCAATTCCGATGACCAGATTCTTATGGTCCTAAGGAACCCCCCCCTATTTTGGCTCCCCCCCCAAAAAGTTTTCCCCTCTTCAAAACCCCCCTTCGGCCCAAAAAACCCCCAATTCCCAAATTTATAAACGTTCGTGGGAAAAAAATTTTTGAGAAAAAAGGGACAAGGGGTTTCTTTAGAGGCTCGGTTTTTTTGGGGGAAAAAGGCCCCTGCCCCAATTTTAAAAGGGTCAAACCCCCACCAAAAGGAAAAACTTGGCTGCCCTAAACGGGCAGAAAAAATCTTGGTTTTAATTTCCCAAAAAGCAGGACGCCCCGGGGGGCCAAATTTTTCCCCAATTTAAAACCCCCTTTTGGTCAAACGTTAAGGGGTTTTAAAAAAAACCGGAAATTACCAATAAATTTAATAAAAAATTTGGGAAAAAACCCCAAAAAATGAAACCTTTAATGAATAGGTTGGCCCCCAAACAAGATTGGGCCCGAACCTTTACCGGGTCCATTTCAATAAAAGGGGGGCAAAATGAAACCCCCAAAAAAGAGATCTTTCTACCCAAAAAAAAACTTTGATCCCCTTTACTTTAAAAAGGAAATTTTCCCTCAAAAAAAGGGGAAAACCCGGCCCCCAACATGTTTCCATGAAGTCCCCCTTTTGAAAAATCAGATATCTCCAAATAAAAAAATCAAAAATTTGTCCACAAAATCCCCAAAAATGCATTCTTTAAGGAGGGGAAAAGGGGAAAGGGGGTTTGAACCCAAAGGGGGTTTATGGGGCTAAAAGCCCTTTAAGGGTTTTAATTTCCGCTTTCCCTTCTTTCCCCCTCTTTAAAGCTTATAAGGTTTTACGCCCCCCTGGGGTCAAGTTTAAAAAAAAAGTACGGGTTTTTCCCCCCTGGAAAAAAAGGGGGAAAAACAGGGTAACGGGGTTTTTATTTTTCACGTAATTTTTTGTTAAAAAGCGAAAATCAAATCACGGGGCCAAGAACCCTTTTTTTTTGGCCCCAAAAAAAAAAAAAACCCCGGGACCTAAGGGGAAGAGGGTGGTCTGTTTGGGCCCTTCTTAATTTTTTTTGATATTTGGGCCGATACGTCTTTTCAGGTACGAAAAGAAAAAAAGGGGCCCTTTAGGGAATTTTTCTACCCCCGGGAATAATTCAATAGCCAAAAAAAGCCCCCCCATGGGGAGGTAAGGAGCAGATTTACTTTCGCTAAACCTTTAGAAAAAAAAAAACAAAAAGTCGGAACTCCCGAGCTTGGGGGGGGGAAAAAAAAAGGAAAAATTGGTATTTTCACATTGGCAGCCCCCCCGGTTTCAGACACAGATTTCCAAACCCAAAAAAAAAATGAACTGTAACCAAGGGGAAAAACCCCCCCAAAATCATGCGTTTTTAAACCAAAAATTTTCGCAATCCTGGGATCAGGGGGTTTAACCCTTCATTATCCCCCGGTAGAAAAATGGGGGGTTTTTTTTACCCAAAAGGGGGGGGGAAACGATCCCCCCAGGGGGGAAAAATTTTGTTGGGGGATCGGGAAACCCCCAACGGTTTTTCAAAATTTTATAATTTCCCCCGGTTTTTAAAAATGCTCCAAATTTACGAAAACCCCCCGAGGGAAAAAGAGGGCAGAGGCTTTTTTGGGTTTTCAGTTTAATTTAAAAAATTTGTTTTGAAAATACCCCCAAAAAAACTGGGTGCAAAACGCTTCCCCCCTTTTGGGGGGATAAAAACAGGGGAATCACCCAGTAAAAAAAACTTTTGCCTTCAAAATTTGCCTGCCCCCCACACCACTCCATCACACTGCAGGGCTCGGGCTAAAGGGCAACACCATCCAGCATTTTTCCCGCCCCCCGCGATTTTTCGCAATAAAGAACTTTAAACCGGGGGGGGGACGGGGAATCCCCCTAACTCCTTTTTTTTCCGAAGCCCTTTCCGGAAAAAGGGGCCCCAAAAGCGTCTTTTCCCTTTTGGTCGATGCCCCCTACGGAATCTTCATATAATCAGCGTCATCAAGCCCCTGATTTAATCCAAAAGGGTTTTTTCAGCTTGCATAATTGGTCATCGCAATAACCCCAAAGCCAAAAAAGCATCAAAATCCTAAAAACAGAACCAGGTATCAGGGAAAAACCCCAAAACCTGGACGCCCCCGGAGAAAATAAATTTTAACCCGCTGCGTGCTTTTCCGAGGACTTATTTTTTAAAGGGCAAAAAAAAATTTCAATTTTTTTTTAAATTCTGAAACTTATCGACCCCAAAAAAAAATTTGGGGTGGGGCCTGGGTTTCCCAAAACAGGAACCCGAAGTTAGCAAACCCGAACCTCAGGGAAACTATCCCCCCCCCCGAAACGTGCAAACTCCTTTGGGGAAAAATCCCCCCACACCCAAAAATACAAGGGGGAAAAAAAAAAAAGCAAAAACAGAAAAAACTCTCAATCTGAAAAACCCTTTTTTTTTTCCCAAAATTTTTTTTCCCCTTTTTGTGAGTACCATACAATTTTAATTTTTGGGCCGGGGGAACTTTTTTTTTTGGGGGCGAGGGTGCAATTAAAAAAGGAAACACCGGGGTTTGGGAAAAAAAGGGATTGCGTACCCTGAAACCACCACAAAAGGGGCCCCGGGGCGTTCTCTTTGGGCCTGACGCCCTCCCAAACCTGAGAAACTAAATACACCAAAGAAGAAAGGAAAACTATTTTCCCCCGGGCAAACCCCCCAAAATTTAAAAAAGCCCCCCAAAAATTTAAAGGGGGTTGAAAAAAGGGAAAAAACGACACAGAAAAAAAAAAGAAACAAACGCGGGGCCCCCCAAAAATTTTAAATAGAAAAGGACGGAAGGGTACTTACGCAACCCAGAAAACCCAAAAAAAACCAACTCACAAAATTTAAATCCCGGCCCGACTTCCCCTAAATTACCCTTTTGTGTAAAAAAACAAAAACCCCCCCCGAAAAAAAGGAAAAAAAGGAAAAAAAAAAACTAGGGGCGAACAAAAAAGGAAGGGAGAACCCCCGGGGGGACCCGAAAGGGCCCCCCAAAAAATGCAGGACAAAAGCAAAAATTAGCAAACACAAAAGAAAAAAATTCTTATCTGGAGCAGGAATCAGCACGACCAGCGGCTACAAGGGGAAACTAAAGAAATTAGACCAAACAATTATCACCGGGAAACCCCGGGGAAAATGACCCCTTACTAAACCATCAGAAAAACCCCGATTCCCGTCCTCACAATCCTCATTACCGTTTAACCCCAAAGGGGGGCCCCCCCCAAATCATCTCAAACCTTTACAACACCTGCTTTTTAAAAAGGGGCCCCCGGGGCCCGGAAAATTGGGGTGAAGAAATGGGTATTTTGAAATTTCTTTCATGCTCCTCCTGGGGAACATGGGGCCCCAACCAGCGGGCACAACCCCCCCCTTTTAAATCAGCCTCCCGGGGGAAAAAAAAAACAATTTTTATAAAAACAAAAAAACTAATTCCCCTTTTGGGAGGGGACTTCAAAGTTACAAAGTTACAAAAGGCAAATAAAAACAAAAACTTTACAAATAAATAAAGGTTCTTTTTGGGGACCCCCACCAAACCCCCCCGGTGGTCCTTGGCTGCAGGTTTTTTGCTGCAGACCCCTAAAGGGCCCCCAAAGGTTTTTCTTCAGAGGTAAAGGGGGTTTAAAAACAAGAGGGGGGACGATCCAACTTTTTTCGTCCTCACACGCATCCTTAAAATGCATTTACTTCACTTTTAATTCCCGGGGGGATACTTTTTACAGTAAAATTTTTTCTCTTTCATTCTTAAAGGCTTTCTTTTAAAAATTTGTCATTCATAAACATGTCTGGGTACGGGGCTTCTTCAAATAAGGCACCTTTTACACCGGGGGGGGAAAGTATAGGTGCGTTTTGGAACGCATCCCAGAAGACGTGTCCTTCCTGCTGGTGCACATCCTTTTTTTAAAATTTTTCGTTGGGAGGCCTTAAGGGGGCCTCTTCTATCAGTTTGGCTCAATGGGACGCTGTAGAGTCGCGCCTGCAGGTTTCCAATGGGACGATGCACAGCAATGGCTCGTAGGGGGGGATTTGCAACTGTTCGCTCTGTTGCGTTGCAAAATGGACCAGGATGGAGCAGGTGCGGGGGCCCCCTGATGGGCTGGGTTTGGGGACGTAAACACGGGTATTTTTTCCCCGGCTTCAGGGACGGGGTCGCTGATTGGGGAAATTCAGGCATGCCCCCCTTAAGACCCGTGCCGCGTGTAGGGAAAATTTCCCCAAAAATTAACCCCTTTCCCGGGGTGCCCCCTGGCGGTAGACCCCAACCCTCGTTAACAAAGCCTCCGGTATGGCCTTTTTAGGGATCCCCCCAGCCTCCCGGATTTTAAAAGTCCTAAGGGCCCCCCTGGGCCGCATTCCCGGGCATCCCTTTTCTCACCTGACGTTCTTTTGTCAGCAAATTTTTTTCCCTACCTCGGCGGGCTGCCGCCTCTCGCTCCCCTCGCTGTCGCTGCTCATACCCGGCGTCCCACTCTTCCCCCTTTTGGGGGGTTTCCAGTCGTCCAGGTATCCTTTCCCTCCCAATAAATTCCCGCTCGGCAGGTTTCCCTTCCCGTCGTCCACCGGGGGCATTCCGCTGCGGCCTCTTTTCCCCGGGCCTGGGGCTTTTGGTCCGGGCGGGCCTTCACCTCCTTCCCCCCCCCGCGTCCTTGGCATTGGATCCCTTTTTTGGGGCCGGCCCCGTTCTTCATCAGCCGTGGGTCCAGTGGTGGCGCGGGTGGCATTTGCGCACTTGAGGGAGAGCAGTGGGTCCCACAGCAGCCGCTGTTTCAGGCACGCCAACTTTGCTCCATCGCCCCCACCTCTGCGCGGTGTAGGGCTATATCTCTCAGCACCGCATCCACTTCTTCCATTCTCTGCATCCTCTGGTCGTTCTCCAGACCTGTGGGACGGTTCAGGCACAGGCTGCAACACTTCAGAAGAACGGGTCTGCGCACCGCCATTCCTCCACATAGTGACTCCTGTCCTTCCGCCATCTCACCCCAGCCAGACTGTGGTTTCATCTGGAACACTCTGGATTTTTCCGTGGAGGCGGGACTTTCGCTTTCTCTTCTTAGCATAGAGGATGAAGAGGAGGCGGATCTCTCTTGCAGTGGGGCAGGCTCGGACATTATAATAGCACTGAGACAGGGCGCCCATAGCTTTCGCGCCACAGGGGGGGCACGCCCACGAATGCACGCCCCTCTTCTTCACCAGCGCCTCAGGGCGCGAATATGGCGGCAAAAATGGCGGAAAATGGTGCCAAAAATTACAAAAACGCAACACAGTCCTTTTTTCACAAAAACAGTCCATTCCAGGCACACAGGACTCACATATTGCGAGCTTTGGATCCTGTTCGTGACGCCAAGTTTAGATGATCGCACGTAGCAGGCTTTGGGGTACTCGGCACCGAGCCCGTTCACTTCACTGGGGGATGTCACGGGTAGCACAGCTCAGTCCGTTGCCCTGGGCGATCACCATTTAAAAATGTGGGAATATTTACAGGGGATTTAGAAATGTTCGTGACGTCACCTGTGGTTCCTGGTCAGGATGACCAGCGCTGCAGGGTAGATTCTCTGAGGGTTGTTACTGGCAGCAAGATGTTAAGTCTCCCACAGGCGAGACTGATCCCTCGAGATATATGGCGGTGCAGGGCAATGAGGCAGACACACACAAGACAGTCTCTTTCTGTACCTTTACTGGTATATTTGCAGGCACGTCCCGGGAGCTGCTCAGGGTGGAGGATGCACGTCCAGTAATCCCTGAGTAGGTGTAGGGCCTCCTTACGTCTTTATATGTGTGAGTTTCTGACTTGCATGAAACAAAGCCTAACTCCGTGTGAAACAGCTACGCCCGGCTGACATTGTGGTAGAGCCTTCTTTTGGACAGAACTAAGTCTCTGTCTGCAGCGTCCTGCTAGACTCCTGTTCTTCCTGACCCCGGTTACGTATCAGCACTGTTGGGCCCCTCTGTGACCTGAGTCCAGCAGGGTCTCCGGTTTTTCCCACTACCGTGAAGGTACTAGCAAGCTCGGACCCAGTGTCCGGTGGTGCAGAGTGGAGGTAAGCTATCGTTGCTATTTTCTCCTCAGTCACTCTCTCTTTCCCTTTTCCACTTGCCTGTCGTCCTACTCACACCTTTAACATAAGCACAGGCAGCAGTAGATGTCAGCTTTCTTCTCTTCACCGCTCTCCAAGCGTCGGCACGCTCGCTCTCTAACAGTACCTAGTTGACTCGGTGTTACAAATACTGCAGTTCCCTTTCCTTCACTTCCTTCTTAGGCTCTGTCCGAAGTAGCTATCAGGACATTCCGTCAGACTGATCTGTGCACACTCCGAGAGTCACTTTCCACTTTCCTAGAGAACTATCAGTCAGTACAATCTGAGGTAACTTTCCTCTCAGCTCTTCAACACGCTCTGACACAGACTAGTGTAATCTGAGCTCTGCTCTGACAGGAATCAACTCCTCACTCGGTGTTCTGAGGAGATCTGATCTGTCTGAGGTACAACCAACAACTAGCTAACGTTCAGCTAGACTGTCTTCATCTCACTGCTCTATCTCTCCATACCCTTATATACCTGCGTATTCTAAAGGGCTCCTCTGGTGGCACCAGGAAAATGTGGAGTGTGAATGAATATCGGTGATTGTGAATTACCTTTCATGCATCCTCCTGGGCAACATGTGGCACCAAGCGCAGCTGGGCTACACACAGGCAGAGCCTGCTGCTAGTAAGTGGCGTTAATAGGTAGTATGAGCGAACTCTGTTATCCCGCAAGTCGCAGATGTAAACGCCGTAGCACTATATGGCGATATAAGCGACTCTGTTAATTCACAGAGCCGCTGAAACAAAGACTGTGTCCTGTTGTACTCACAGGGAACACTGATGACTGCTAAGAGGATTCCAGTCTGTGGTCAAGCAATCAGAACCCAAGCAATAATCTCCTCACCGGAGTAGCCGGTATTCTAATGGCGTTTTCAGCCGAGCCCTGAAACACGTGCATACAATCTCCTCACCGGAGGTGCCGGTATTCTAGGGGCTTATTTCAGCCAGACCTAACCGCAAGCATACATGACCACACTGGCGCAAGCACGTAACAGATTTGATACTAGCGCACTGGCCGTGCGGTAAGGACAGCCTTTTATAGCAGCCACGAGAAAAAGACCTTCCAGAAAGGACCAATGGGAAGCTGCTTCAGAACATCAACAGCCACAGGACCTTCCTGAAGGTCAAATAGGAGTGGCAGCTGTATCTGAGCATGTGACCCCTGATCTCCAATGGGAGATCTTGCCCTGGGCATGCTCAGATGAAGCAACAAAGGACTTAGTCCCAAAACTGCCTGCTCCAACACTGGTTGCAGCAACAAGTCTCTGCACAGTACTGGGCTGGGCAAGGCGCTGGGACTGACGTCTCTGCTGAGCAGGAACCACTGTGGCCGGAGATGGATGGGGGACTGCAGCGGGAACAGCTTGAGATTCCCCCTGTGCAGGAGTGGGAACTTGAACCCTAACAGGGTGTCAGAATCAAGGGAGCTCAGGGATTTTTGCAGGGTACTTAACTATTATTTATTTGAACACTTGACAAATTCTATAACTAGAGACAATTAATTTCATGATTCTCGTTATCTGTAAATTGGAAGAAATATTGCATATAAAGGGGCAAGCTATTGTAAAGTAGGGGCCCATATACTGTTGCTGAGATGCCATTAGCTTACTGTGTCCTTGGATAAGGGGTCAAGGCATTAAATTAAAGTGCTCAACCTCTGGCTTGTGCTCATTTGACTTTAAGGGGCCAATATATTGAAAAACCTCAGGAAGTGTCCACACTTTAAAAGCTGTAACTTTCAAAGTATTCAAAACTGCATTTATGAAATTTGTTAACCCTCCTGTTGGAACAAAAAATAAAAAAATATGTTTTCCACTAAAGTATTAATGTATTAGTTTTCATTTTTACAATGTACAACAGATAAAATTGGATGCCACAACTCGCTTGCAATTTATTGTGAATGTTGACTTAGCCCCAAATTTTTCATTTTCTCAATGGATAATAAAAGCAAATGAACCCCACAGTTTGTTATACAATTTCTCTCAAACATGGCAAAACTTTGTATGTGGTGAGAAATTACTGTTTGGACATACAGTATTGCTGAGATAGGAAAGAGCGCTATTTGAAATTTGGAGCTCAAATTTGGCTGGGTTTGCAGGTGCCATCTGTGAAGCCCCTGAGGTGCCAGAACAGAAGAAACTCACTAAATAACTCCATGTGAAAAATACACTGCTCAAGCAATTCATCTAGGAGTGTAGTGAGCGTTTTGACATCACAGTGGTTTCACAGGGCTGTGAAAGTAAAATAATTTTTTTGGTTTACGAGAAAATTGTTTTAACCTGCACATTTTTAATTTTCACAGGAGTCCAAAAAATAAAATGGACTCCTCAATTTGTTATGCAATTTTCCTGAATTTGGAAATATTCCATATGTGATTAAAACCACATGAGACACAAAGGAATGAGCACTGTTTCACTTTTGGAGTGAAAATTTGTCTGGAATGGTTTGTGGGTGCAATTTGCAGAACCCCTGAGGTGCCAGAACAGCAGAAACTGAACAGAAGTGGTCATGGTTTGGATATTACACCCATCAGGGAATTCATGTACGTGTGTTGTGATTTTTTTACCACACAGGTGTTTTCCAAAAAGAAATACACTCTGGATGCTGCAAATTGAAAATTGTAAATATGTCAGTTCAGCAATACATTGTGACCAGCCTGTGCTTCCAGAGACACGTACCTTTAAATTGCTAAGTGTGCTTTTCCCCTTACAGCAATTCCATATATGTGGATGTCAACTTTGGTTTGGGCACACAGCAGGCTCATAAGGAAGGGGGTTATATTCAGAAAGGATTTTGCTGTATTATTTTTTTCGGAGACATGCTGCTTTTCCAGAGGTTTTAAGCATCTGGTAACGTGAAACCCCCTATTGTTCTATTGTCAAATAACAGACCAGAGTGAGAAGTTTTTATTGGTATCATTTTGAATTGCATAACATTTTTTGATAGTTTTTTATTCAAATTTGTAAGAGGCAGAATAAACAACAATTCATAAATTATTTTTATGCATTGTTATCTTTTTACACTATTCACCATGCAGTATAAATTAAACCACTTTTATCAGTTCAGTACAATTACAGTATTGACAGATTTAAAAAGTTTTTTATGACTTTCTACTTTTGCACATACAAAACTCTTTTCACACAGATGAATTTTTTTTGCATCACCAGTTTGTAAGAGCTATATACGTTTATACTTATCCACCAACAAAGTATGAGAGCTTGTTTTTTGAGATTAAGTTTTTATTAGTATTTAGTGATGATTGAGCGCTAAAATGCTCGAGTGCTTGTTACAAGAGTCAAGCAAATTGTAATGCTTAGGTGCTCAACGGTGAGTAACGAGTACAATGTAAGTCAATGGGAAACTCAAGCATTTTTCCGGCACCCCCCCACCCTCCGGAGGTCTGGAAGGGTCTAAAAATTGCTCAAATTGATGGAAACTGCACTGAAATGGCATGGCCACAGCATGGTGAAGACCCCTGGAAGCATTTCTGAATCCCAGGTCACTTCTGGGAACAATGTTGTCAGAGTATTAAACCACTTTTATAGACTGAAAATAAAACATATAAAACCGAATATAAAATGGATTTTACTGTAGAAAAATGTTAAGAAACATTCTTTCCAGGATAATGACTTGTATATACTGCAAAATATATAAGAGAAAAAAAAACCTCCTCCACACATTGTGGTACGTTCACACGTAGTGTTTTTGCTGCATTTTTGCACATTTGCATTGCTTTCAAGGGTGAAAAAAACATTCACTGGGAAGTGTCATTTTAACATTTTACTACTTTATCTGGCCATGTGGTGTGTGAGACATGATCAGACACATCTTGTTTAATTTATGAGGGAGGGGACTCTGAAAGTCACAAAGTTTTTGTGTTCTGGGCCATCAGGCAGCGCTCACTATTTGTACAGTACCATCAGGCGGCCTTTACTATTGTTAGAGGGCCAGCTGTCAGCCCTTACAATTGTTAGAGGACCAGTAGGTGGTCCTCAATATTGTCAGAGGGCCATCAGGTGGCCCTCACTCTAATTGTAGAGTGCCAGCAGCCAGCCCAAACACAACAGTAAGCATTAGAGGGCCAGCAGCTGGCTATGCTTTGCAACTGCAATATAATTTATACATCTCATCTGAGAAGGGAAAATTTTCTTTTTCTTATCAATACTGTAAAGTTTTAAACTTGGAGGGCCAACAGGCGGCCCTCACAATTTATAGATTGCGAGCAGGTGGCCCCCCACTATTTTTAGAGGGCCAGCAGGCGTCTTATGGACACATGAGACCAAAATAGAGCTTTTGGTAAAACACATCATTCTAATGTTTATTGTAAATGGAATGAGGTCAAATATGGTGGAGGTTCAAAGATATTTTGGGGTTGTTCTGCTGCCTCTGGCACTGGGCGCCATGACTGTGTGCAAGGCATCATGAAAGACTCCCAAAGGATTTTGGGTCACAATGTAGTGCCATTGTCAAAAGGCTGGGTTTGCATCCTTGGTCATGGGTCTTCCAGCAGGACAATGACCCCAAACATACTTCAAGAAGCACCCAGAAATGGATGGAAACAAAACACTGGAGAGTTCAGAAGTGGTAATTTCAGCTCCAGTAGCGTAAAGTCTTCCACCTCTACCTCTTAAATAGAGATGCTACAAGGAAACTGCGAATGGACACATTCAATCAGTTAATTTCCCTGCTTTCATGAATTTCTCAGTACAGATCATCGTAAAAAACATGAATCTGTCAATAAGTGTATGAAAAAAGCAATCAAGATATGGACTGTGGAAGAGATGTATGTGACCAGAATGAACACTCATTTACAGCAGATGATATCTAGCACCTATCCCTACACTAAACACAGCTAACAGCATTACTAATAGGTAATGTTATCTTGATATTTTTTTAGGTTGCAGCAGCAAGGATTATCATTTATAAGGCGATAATCCCGGACTAGATGCCTTTAACACGCTATCCCTACTGCGATAGCTGACACTACACAAATTGCAGATAAGAGCGGTATTATTGCAGAATATAGAGGGATTTGAATCGGCCCTGAAAATAATTTTTCTTGTACGTGGCAGCAACAAACTCGAGGAACACTAGCTCCCCTGCCTGCTTTGTTTAATTTCTGAGTATAGATCACCGTAAAAAAACATGAATTTGTCAACGAATGTATGGAAAAAAGTAATCAAGTTATGGACTGTGGAAGATATGTATGTGACCAGAATGAACACTTATTTCCAGCAGATGATAGCACACATCCCTACCCTAAATGTAGCTAACAGTGTTATTAATAGGGAATAGAATATATGCTACCTTGATAATTTTTTAGACTGCAGCAGCAAGGATTATAATTTATCAGGCAATAATCCCTGACTAGATGACTGTAATACGCTACCCCTACTGCAACAGCTCACCCTACAATCTAGTTGAATTAGAAAACTTTTTTTCCCATTATTAAGGAGTGGTTATCCTAGACTGGTAATGTGCATGCACTAAGTGTATGGGCTGAAAAACATTTACTCCTGGGGGAAATTGTTGGTACCCCTCGTTTAATGACAGAAAAACCCACAATGGTGACAGGAATAACTTGAATGTGACAAAAGGAATAATAAATCAAAAATCTATGAAAATGAACAAATGAAAGACAGACATTGCTTTTCAACCATGATTCCACAGAATTTAAAAAAAAAAAAAATTCATGAAATAGGCCTGGACAAAAATGATGGTACCCCTGAAAATAATGTGACAAAAGGGACATGTTAAATCAAGGTGTGTCCACTAATTAGCATCACAGGTGTCTACAATCTTGGAATCAGTGAGTAGGCCTGTATAGAGGGCTACAGATACTCACTGGGCTGTTTGGTGACATGGTGTGTATCACACTCAACATGGACCACAAGAAGCTAAGGAAAGAGTTGTCTCAGGAGATTAGAAAGAAAATTATAGACAAACATGTTAAAGGTAAAAGTTATAAGACCATCTTCAAGCAGCTTGATGTTCCTGTGACTACAGTTGCACATATTATTCTAAAATTTAAGCTCCATGGGACTGTACCTAACTTCCCTGGACATGGCCGCAGGAGGAAAATTGATGACAAATCAAAGAGACAGATAATACGAATGGTAATAAAAGAGCCCAGAAAAACTTCTAAACAGATTAAAGGTGAACTTCAAGGTCAAGGAACATCAGTGTCAGATGGGAGAATGTTCTATGGACAGATGAGACAAAAATGGAACTTTTTGGCAAGGCACATCAGCTCTATGTTCACAGACGGAAAAATTAAGCATATCAAGAAAATAACACTTTCCGTACTGTGAAACATGGAGGAGGCTCTGTTATGTTCTGAGGCAGCTTAGCTGCATCTGGCACAGTGTGTCTAGAATCTGTGCAGGGTACAATGAAATCTCAAGACTATCAAGGGATTCTAGAGAAAAATGTGCTGCTCAGTGTCAGAAACCTTGGTCTCAGTCGCAAGTCATGGGTCTTGCAACAGGATAATGACCCAAAACACACAGCTAAAAACACCCAAGAATGGCTAAGAGGAAAACATTGGACTATTCTGAAGCGGCCTTCTATGAGCCCTGACCTAAATCCTATTGAGCATCTTTGGAAAGAGCTGAAACATGCTGTCTGGAAAAGGCAACCTTCATACACGTGGAGCAGTTTGCTCTTGAGGAGTGGGCCAAAATACCTGTCGAGAGGTGCAGAAGTCTCATTGACAGTTACAGGAATTGTTTGATTGCATCGATTGCCTCAAAAGGTTGTGCAACAAAATATTAAGTTAAGGGTGCCATCATTTCTGTCCAGGCCTATTTCATGAGTTTTATTTTTTTTTAAATTCTGTGGATGCATGGTTGAAAAGCAATATCTGACTTTTATTTGTTCATTTTCATAGATTTTTGATTTATTATTACTTTTGTCAGATTCAAGTTATTTCTGTCACCATTGTGGGTTTTTCTGTCATTAAACGAGGGGTACCAACCATTTTGACCATGTGTGCATATCAAAGAATGCTAGAAGTAGGCTCTTAAAATTCTTAATGCGTGCATCATAAACACCCTTAAATTTTTTTAGCGAGGGTAGCATGATCAACATGTTGATATGGTGGTTGAGGAGAAGGAGGAAAATGTCACCAAAAAAACCTGAAATCCTGAAGCGTATACCCATGTTTGGTTTGTATGGGAATAGATTAAAAAAATACTGGATTTAACTTTTACGTTCGGCTGGTGTCATCTGGTAGTGTTGAGAAGTCTGGGCCAATCCAGTCCTTGTTCATTTTGATAAGAATCAGCCTGTCAGCATTTTCAGTTGACAGGTAGATGTGCTTATCAGTTATAATACCCCAGTGGCATCAGCAAAGTACTCCTTCATCATCTTCCAAAACTTTTCTTTCCTTGTCAGAGTACCCCGCACATCAGGGCCTGGGTGATGTGAGGGTCTAAGAAAATTATCCCAGACCATTGATAGTGTTCCTCTACCTCTGCAGTATCTGGTGTGTGTCTCCCTCATCTCTACTACTTGGTTGTCCAAGGAACTTTGACTCGGATTTGAATTATTTTAATAATTCTTCAACTAGGTTCTTCTGTTACTGCAACATTTTATTAGACCTCTCCGCCATGGGAAGGAGAGATGTAAAGTTATCCTTGTAGCATGGGTCTAGTAGTGTGACCAAACAGCAAATAGTGTTGGCCAAAATGCGTACAACGTGAGGGTCATGGGAAAGACAGTGGAACTTAAATTCAGCCATGTGTGCCAGACTGCCACCAGCCAAGACTTCTCTATTCCACCAAGAGGACGAATGCCCATCTTCTCCACCTCATTCTCCCTCTGGTGTGGATAGTTCCATCTGTAGCTCACGCAATCAGCTCCTGTTCCTCCTCCTCATTATCATTCAACCCGTGTTGAGAAGATGAGATCAGGCTGGGCTGTGTAGCATCACCCTGCATCGTTTCTTGCTACGTCTCAGCTTGCTCTGCCTGCAAAGCCTCTTGTTTAATTGTGATTAGCAAGTGTTTCAGTAGACAGAGAAGCGGGATAGTTATGCTGATTATGGCATCATCGCCGCTCACCATCTTGGTAGAATCATCAAAGTTCTGGAGAACTGCACAGATGTCAGACATCCATGCCCACTCATCAGCTCTTATCTGCGAAGGCTGACCTGATTACCGGCATGCATGTTGTAACTGGTATTCAACTACTACTCTGTGCTGCTTAAAATGCCTTGCCAACATACAGTGGGTTCGGAAAGTATTCACAACCCTTTACATTATTCACTCTTTGTTTCATTGCATCCATTTGGTCATCCAAAAAAGTTCATTTTTTCTTCTCATTAATGTACACTCTGCACCCCATCTTGACTGAAATAAAACAAAAATGTAGAAATTTTGAAAATTTACTAAAAAAAGAGAAACTGAAATATCACATGGTCATAAGTATTCAGACCCTTTGCTTAGACACTCATATTTAAGTCACATGCTGTCCATTTCATTGTGATCCTCATTGAGATGGCTCTACTTCTTCATTGGAGTACAGCTGTGTTTAATTAAACTGATGGGACTTGATTTGTAAAGGCACACACCTGTCTATATAAGACCTCACAGCTCACAGTGCATGTCAGACCAAATGAGAATCATGAGGTCAAAGGACCTGGCTCAGGAGCTCAGAGACAGAATTGTGGTAAGGCACACATCTGGCCAAGGTTACAAAATAATTTCTGCAGTACTCAAGGTTCCTAAGAACACAGTGGCCTCCATAATCCTTAAACTGAGGAAGTTTGGAACCACCAGAACTCTTCCTAGACCTGGCTGTCCAGCCAAACTGAGTAATCATGGGAGTAGAGCCTTGGTGAGAGAGGTAAAGAAGAACCCCAAGATCACTGTGGCTGAGCTCCACAGTTGCAGTAGGGAAATGGGAGAAAGTTTCACAAAGTCAACTATCACTGCAGTCCTCCACCAGTCGGGCCTTTATGGCAGAGTGGCCCAACGGAAGCCTCTCCTCAGTGCCAGACATATGAAAACCCGCATAGAGTTTGCTAATAAATACATGAAGGACTCCCAGACTATGAGAAATAAGATTCTCTGGTCTGATGAGACGATGATAGAACTTTTTGGTGATAATTCTAAGCGGTATGTGTGTAGAAAACCAGGCACTGCTCATCACCTGCCCAATACAATCCCAACAGTGAAACATGGTGGTGGCAGCATCATGCTATGGGGGTGTTTTTCAGCTGCAGGAACAGGACGACTGGTTGCAATAGAAGCAAACATGAATGCGGCCAAGTACAGACATATCTTGGATGAAAACCTCTTCCAGAGTGCTCTGGACCTCAGACTTGGCCAAAGGTTCACCTTCCAACAAGACAATGACCCTAAGCACACAGCTAAAATAACAAAGAAGTGGCTTCAGAAAAACTCTGTGACCATTCTTGACTGGCCCAGCCAAAGCCCTGACCTAAACCCAATTGAGCATCTCTGGAGAGACCTGAAAATGGCTGTTCACCAACGTTCACCATCTAACCTGACGGAACTGGAGAGGATATGCAAGGAAAAATGCCAGAGGGTCACCAAATCCAGGTGTGAAAACTTGTTGCATCATTCCCAAGAAGACTCATGGCTGTTCTAGCTCAAAAGGGTGCTTCTACTCAATACTGAGCAAAGGGTCTAAATACTTATGACTAGAGATGAGCGACTTTGCCTCCGGGAGGGTCGAGTCGGGTTTCGGCCAACTCGACTTTTACAAAAGTCGAGTCAAACGAAGTTGGCCGACTAACGGAAACAGTCGAGTCAGCAAGTCAATGGGGAATAAAAGTCGCCAGTGAGTGGAGAACAGTAAACACACCTACAGTGCCCATTTCAATGCCAACAACATCAATTCTTATTACTTAAGCTTGTCAACCTTAATTTACTTTATAACAATAGTAACGCATTGAAAACTGGGGGTTATTTGGCTAAAGCTGTGAGGGGGGGTACAGCCCAGTTAGGGAGGTGGAAAAACTGGCATATGTTGAGGCAGTGCCGGTGTCAGCACCCGGCACACCCGGGCAAGTGCCGGGACCCTGAGCAGGAGGGAGGGCCCACTCACAGTCGGGGACATCGGCATGCTATGGGAGCCCGGTGCCTGTGCCAGTACCGGGGGCCGGTGCCTCGAGCAGAGCAGCTGCCAGTGAGGAGAGGTGAGTAGTTCTTTTTTTTTTTTTTAATGTTTGTCGCAATATATGTAGACCATCATATGGGGCCCATCATACACTGAAGTATCATATATGGGATCCATCATATACTGGAGTATCATGTATGGGACCCATCATACATTGGAGCATCATATATGGGGCCCATCATTCACTGGAGCATCATATATGGAGCATTACATGGGGCCCATCATACACTGGAGCATCATATATGGGGCCCATTAAATATGGAGCAATATATGGGGCTCATTATTCTGTATGGAGCTCTATGTGGTGCCCATAATTGTGTATGAAGCAATATATGGAGCTCATTATACTGTATGGAGCAATACATGGGGCTCATTATTCTGCATGGAGCACTATGGGGTGCCCATAATACTGTATGGAGCAATATATGGAGCTCATTATTCTGTATGGAGCACTATGTGGTTCCCATAATACTGTATGGATGACTATACTGTTTGTCTTTTGAGCTATTGTAGAATTTACAATAGATATCACTCATGTAATGTATGAAGTAAGTGAAATCTTTGGCATAGTACTATACCTATATTTCTCTGCCATATCTGTGCATCATGAATTGTGGTATGTGTTAAAGGAGCCCACTGAGACTCTTTCACCCAGGGCCCACGAAAACCTGGAGCCGATCCTGTGTTGAAGTGTAGGCTGGACGTTCAGCAGCTGCAAATTGAGGAATTTGAGAAGTCAAAGGAAGAGGAGGACAAAGCGAGCCATTTTGCTGGCAACCTATGTGTCATCAGGGGAAGGTGGTACAAAATCCTTTGAAACCCAGGCATGGTTCATTTTAATGAAGGTGAGATCACCTACATTTTGGGTCGACAGCCAGGTTCTTCTTTCTGTCAGGATTGATCCAGCAGCACTGAAGACTCTTTCTGATAGCACACTACCAGCAGGGCAAGTGAGCTCCTGTAAGGCATATTGTGCCTATTCTGGCAAGGTGTCCAGTTTACAGGCCAAGTAGTCAAAGGGGAATGAACTGTGAGGGAGAACATCGAGAGGGGAGGAGAGGTAATTTTGAACCATAGTTGACAACTGCTGTCTCCTGTCTGTTGCAATTGATTCAGTATTACCAGTCGTGTGAGCGGTACTCGAGAAATCAGACCACAACTTGGTCATGAAACCCCTGTCTCCAACACCACTTCAGCTGTGTGCACCACGAACACCTCTTGCATTTGGCCCAGTACGGCTCGAGGTCGAATCTGCCCCGATGCTGTGTGCTGGGAATGCCTCTAACAAACGGTTTACGAGAGTTGCTTGTTTGTTCGCCAATATTAGCTCAAGATTCTCCTGTGGCATGATGTTCTGTAATTTGCCTTTATAGCATGGATCGAGGATGCTGGCCAACCAATTGTCGTCATCCTTCATAATTTTGGCAATGCAGGGGTCCTTTTTTAGGATCTGCAAGACATGTGCGTCAAAGTTTGCATGAGCAGACGCATAAGTGGGATAAGTGGGATGCTCATGATTATGATGGCTTCGTCTGCGCTTACCAGCCGTGTGCATTCCTCAAAACACTGAAGGACTTTACAGAGGTCTTTCAGCTTTGACCACTGCACACCCGACAACTCGATGTCTGCCCTCAAACTGCCTTCCCGTGTATCCTCCCAAAAATGCATTACAGCCTGCCTCTGTCCGCACAGCCTCTCAACCATGTGCATGGTGGAGTTCCACCTTGTTGCAACATCTATGATTAGGCGATGCTTGGGGAGGTGGAGTGATCGCTGCAGCCTCTGCATACGACTGGAGTCAAGCACAGTCTTCGCACCTTATGGAGCAGGGCTGGTAACTCCGGATAATTATTTATGAAGCACTGCCCCACCAGGTTCAAGGTGTGAGCCAGACAAGGTATGTGTCTGAGTTTTGCCAGGGCTATGGCCACCACAAAATTACATCCCTTATCACTGACTACCTTGCCTGGCTCAAGATGTAGACTGCCTAGCCATGACTCAGTTTACCTCTGCAAGTAGTCGGCCACTACCTCCGCGTGTGTCTGTTTTCGCCCAAAGACATCACCTTTAAAACAGCCTGCTGATGCTTACCACTAGCTGTTCGATAGTGGGACACCTCGTGTGCAACACTGGCTGCTGCGGATGGAGTGCTCGTGCGACTGCGCTCTGTCTATGAGCTTTCGCTTCTGGAAGAGGAGGAGGAGGGTCTAACGCCTACAGCCAACTGTTGCCTATACCGTGGGCTAGGCAGCACTGTCCCACTGCCACTGTCCCCTGTGAACCCTGCATCCACCATTTTAACCCAGTGCGCAGTGATGGACACGTAACGGCCCTGGCCATGCCTACTGGCCCATGTATCTGTTGTGAGGTGCACCTTTCCACTCACTGATTGTTTGAGTGCATGGACAATGCGGTCTTTCACATGCAGGTGGAGGGCAGGGATGGCTTTTCTAGAAAAGAAGTGCCGACAGGGTAGGTCATAGCGTGGGACGGCGTAGGCCATGAGCTCAAAGACATCATCTTTAAAACAGCCTGCTGACGCTTACCACTAGCTGTTCGATAGTGGGATACCTCGTGTGCAACACTGGCAGCTGCGGATGGAGTGCTCATGCAACTGCGCTCTGTCTATGAGCTTTCGCTTCTGGAGGAAGAGAAGGAGGGTTGAACGCCTACAGCCAACTGTTGCCTATACCGTGGGCAAGGCAGCACTCTCCCACCGTCGTTGTCCCCTGTGGACCCTGCATGCACCACATTAACCCAGTGCGCTGTGATGGACACGTAACGGCCCTGGCCATGCCTACTGGCCCATGCATCTGTTGTGAGGTGCACCTTTCCACTCACTGATTGTTTGAGTGCATGGACAATGCGGTCTTTCACATGCAGGTGGAGGGCAGGGATGGCTTTTTTAGAAAAGAATTGCCGACTGGGTAGGTCATAGCGTGGGACAGCATAGGCCATGAGCTCTCGGAATGCTGCGCTTTCAACCAAACGGAAGGGCATCATCTCTAATGAGATCAGATTGGCAATGTAGGTGTTCAAAGCCAGTGTACGCGGATGAGAGGATGACTACTTTCTTGTCCTACTCAGAGTGTCTGCTAGGGTGAGCTGGACTAGAGAACTGTATATGGGGGAACTAAATGAAAAACTAGGTCTGAGCTGAAAAAGTAAGTAGATGTGTATGCAAAATGTAAATGCATATTAACACATGACCATTACACAGAGAAAACAAAAAACAAGAAACAAATATCCTAAAATAAAATAAAATAAAAAATATATTGCAAAAAATGCATGAAGGTAGGAATAATAATAAGGGTATTTGGTAAACATAATTTTGATCAAAAGAATGTACAAGCCATCCCGCCACGTCAAGGCAACCCTTTGTGGGACAGTCCTAACTCTTGTATTAAAAACAAAGGGTTGCCTTGACGTGGCGGGATGGCTTGTACATTATTTTGATCAAAATTATAAGGGCAGCACGGTGGCTCAGTGGATAGCACTACAGCCTTGCAGCGCTGGAGTCCTGGGTTCAAATCCCACCTAGGACAACATCTGCAAGGAGTTTGTATGTTCTCCCCGTGTTTGCGTGGGTTTCCTCGGCTACTCCGGTTTCCTCCCACACTCCAAAAACATACTGATAGGGAATCTAGATTGTGAGCCCCTTAGGGGACAGCGACGATAATGTGTGCAAAACTGTAAAGCACTGCGGAATTTGTTAGCGCTATAAAAAAATGAAGATTATTAATTATGTTTACCAAATACCCTTATTATTATTACTACCTTCATGCATTTTTTGCAATATATTTTTTATTTTATTTTATTTTAAGATATTTGTTTCTTGTTTTTTGTTTTCTCTGCGCAATGGTCATGTGGTTTGCACATTAATGACCGGGCCAATTTTTACAATTCTGACCACTGTCTCTTTATGAGGTTATAACTCTGGAACGCTTCAACGGATCTTCGCGATTCTGAGAATGTTTTCTCGTGACATATTGTACTTCACGTTAGTAGTAAAATTTCTTCGATATAACTTGCGTTTATTTTTGAAAAAAATGCAAATATGGCGAAAATTTTGAAAATTTTGCAATTTTCAAACTTTGAATTTTTATTCCCTTAAAACAGAGAAATATGTCACACAAAATAGTTAAGAAATAACATTTCCCACATGTCTACTTTACATCAGCACAATTTTGGAATCAAAATTTTTTTTTCTTAGTAAATTATAAGGGTTAAAAGTTGACCAGCGATTTCTCATTTTTACAACAAAATTTACAAAGCCATTTTTTTTAGGGACCACCTCATATTTGAAGTCACTTTGAGGGGTCTATATAGAAGAAAATACCCAAAAGTGACACTATTTTAAAAACTGCACCCCTCAAGGTACTCAAAACCACATTCAAGAAGTTTATTAACCCTTCAGGTGCTTCACAGGAGCTGAAGCAACGTGGAAGGAAAAAATGAATATTTAACTTTTTAGCAACAAAAATGATCTTTTACAAACTTTTTTTTTATTTTCACAAGGGTAAAAGAAGAAAATGGACAGATAAAGTTGTTGTGCAATTTCTCCTGAGTACGCCAATACCCCATAAGTGGGGGAAAACCACTGTCTGTGCGCACAGCAGAGCTCATAAGGGAAGGAGCGCCGTTTGACTTTTTCAAACTAAAATTGGCTGGAATTGAGATTGGATGCCATGTCGCGTTTAGAGAGCCCCTGATGCGCCTAAACAGTGGAAACCCCCACAAGTGACACCATTTTGGAAACTAGACCCCCTAAGGAACTTATCTAGATCTGTTGTGAGCACTTTGAACCCCCAAGTGTTTCACAAAAGTTTATAATGCCTGGGTGTGAAAAAAAAAGAAACAATTTTCCACAAAAATGATTTTTTAGTCCCAAGTTTTTGATTTTTCCCAAGGAAATTGGACCCCAAAAGTTGTTGTCCAATTTGTCCTGAGTACGCTGATACCCAATATGTTGGGGGGAAACTGTTTGGGTGCACGGCAGGGCTTGGAAAGGAAGTAGTAACGTTTTGGAATGCAGACGTTGATGGGGGTCATGTTCCGTTTGCAGTGCCCTAGATGAGCCTAAACAGTAGAAACCCCCCACAAGTGACCACATTTTGGAAACTAGACCCCCTAAGGAACTTATCTAGAGCTTTGGTGAGCACTTTGAACACCCAAGTGCTTCACACAAGTTTATAATGCCCGGGCATGAAAATAAAAAATCCTATTTTTTTCCCTCAAAAATTATTTTTAGTCACTAATTTTTATTTTCCCAAGGGTAACAGGAGAAACTGGACCACAAAAGTTGTTGTCCAATTTGTCCTGAGTATGCTGATACCCAATATGTGGGGGGGAACCAATGTTTGGGCGCAGAGCTCGGAATGGAAGGAGCACCATTTGACTTTTTCCAACCAAAATTGGCTGGAATTGAGATTGGACGCCATGTTGCATTTGGAGAGCCACTGATGTGCCTAAACAGTGGAAACCCCCACAAGTGACCCCATTTGGGAAACTAGACCCCCTAAGGAACTTATCTAGATCTTTGGTGAGCAATTTGAACCCCCAAGTGCTTCACACAAGTTTATAACGTAGAGCCGTAAAATTAAAAAATCATATTTTTTCCACAAAAATGATCTTTTCACCCCAATTTTTATTTTCCCAAGGGTAACAAGACTGCAAAAGTTATTGTGCAATTTGTCCTGAGTACGCTGATACCCCATATGTGGGGTAAACCACTGTTTGGGTGCATGGCAGAGTTTGGAAGGGAAGGAGCGCCGTTTGACTTTTTCAACGCAGAATTGGCTGGATGCCATGTTGTGTTTGGAGAGCTCCTGATCTGCCTAAACAGTGGAAACCCCGACAAATGACACCATTTTGGAAACTAGACCCCTCAAGGAACTTATCTAGATGTGTGGTGAGCACTTTGAACCCCCAAGTGCTTCACAGTTTATAACGTACAGCCGTAAAATAAAAAATCTTTTTTTTTTTACAAAAATTATTTTTTTCGCCCCCAATATTTTATTTTTACAAGGGTAACAGGAGAAATTGGACCCCAAAAGTTGTTGTCCAATTTGTCCTGAGAACGCGGATACCCAGTATGTGGGAGAAAACTACTGTATGGGTACACGTTGGGGCTCGGAAGGGAAGTAGTGACGTTTTGGATTGTAGACTTTGATGGAATGGTCTGGGGGCGTCATGTCGCATTTGGAGAGCCCCTGATGTGCCTAAACAGTGGAAACCCCCCACAAGTGACCCCATTTTGGAAAATAGACCCCACAAGGAACTTATCTAGATGTGTGGTGAGCACTTTGAACCCCGAAGTGCTTCACAGAAGTTTATAACGTACAGCCGTAAAAATAAAAAATATTTTTTTTTTTTACAAAATTATTTTTTTTCGCCCCCAATATTTTATTTTCACAAGGGTAACAGGAGAAATTGGACCCCAAAAGTTGTTGTCCAATTTGTCCTGAGTACGCGGATACCCAATATGTGGGAGAAAACTACTGTATGGGTACACGTTGGGGCTCGGAAGGGAAGTAGTGACGTTTTGGATTGTAGACTTTGATGGAATGGTCTGGGGGCATCATGTCGCATTTGGAGAGCCCCTGATGCGCCTAAACAGTGGAAACCCCCCACAAGTGACCCCATTTTGGAAAATAGACCCCACAAGGAACTTATCTAGATGTGTGGGGAGCGCTATGAAGCCCCAAGTGCTTCACAGAAGTTTATAATGTACAGCCGTAAAAACAAAAAAAAACTTTTTTTTTAAAAAAAATGATATTTTTGCCCCCAGTTTTTTATTTTCCCAAGGGTAACAGAAGAAATAGGACAAATTGCACAATAACTCTTGGGGTCCAGAGTACGCTGATACCCCATATGTGGGGGTAAACTACTGTTTGGGCGCATGGCAGAGCTCAGAAGTGAAGGAGCACCGTTTGACTTTTTCAACGCAGAATTGGCTGGAATTGAGATCAGACGCCATGCCACATTTGGAGAGCCCCTGATGTGCCTAAACAGCGGGAACCCCCCAATTCTAACTCCAACCCTAACCTCAACACACCCCTAACCCTAGTCCCAGCCCTAACCACAAACCTAACCCTAACACACCCCTAACCCTAATCCCAACCATAACCCTAATACTAACTTTAGCGCCAACCCTAACCCTAACCTTAGCCGCAACCCTAATCTTAACCCTAACCCTAATGGGAAAATGGAAATAAACACATTTTTTTTATTTTATTATTTTTCCCTAACTAAGGGGGTGATAAAGGGGGGTTTGATTTACTATTTATAGCGGGTTTTTATGATTGGCAGCTGTCACGCTAAAAGACGCTTTTTATTGCAAAAAATAGTTTTTTGCATCGCCACATTTTGAGAGCTATAATTTTTGCATATTTTGGCCCACAGAGTCATGTGAGGTCTTATTTTTTGCGGTATGAGTTGACGTTTTTATTGGTACCATTTTTGAGCACATGACATTTTTTGATCGCTTTTTATTTCGATTTTTGGGAGGTGAGAATGAACAAAAATCAGCAATTCATGAATTTCTTTTGCGGGAGGCGTTTATACCGTTCCGCGTGTGGTAAAATTGATACAGCAGTTTTATTCTACGGGTCAGTACGATTACGGCGATACCTCATTTATATCATTTTTTTTATGTTTTGGCGCTTTTATAGAATAAAAACAATTTTATATAAAAAATTATTATTTTTGCATCGCTTTATTCTGCGAGCTATAACTTTTTTACTTTTTCGCTGATGATGCTGTATGGCAGCTCTTTTTTTGCGGGACAAGATGACGTTTTCAGCGGTACCATGTTTATTTATATCGGTCTTTTTGATCGCGTGTTATTCCACTTTTTGTTCGGCGGTATGATGATAAAGCACTGATTTTTTGCTGTTTTTTTTTTTAAGGGGTTCACAAAAGGGGTTAACTAGTGGGACAGTTTTATAGGGGGGGTCGTTACGGACGCGGCGATACCAAATATGTGTACTTTTATTGTTTTATTTTTTTTATTTACAGGAAGAAATTAATTTATTGGGGAATATTTTTTTTTTTATTTTGGATTTTTTTTTTACACATGTTTATTTTTATTTTTTTTACCTTTTTACATTGTCCCAGGGTGGGACATCACTGTAAAATGTCAGATCGCTGGTCTCACAGTGTGCACAGCACTCTGTGAGACCAGCGATCTCACAGGCAGCGCTGCAGTCTTCTCAGTGCCTGCTCTCAGCAGGCACTGATGAAGCCGCCTCCCTCCAGGTCCCCGGCGCCATCTTGGATCCGGGTCCTGGGAGGGAGGAAGACCTCAGAGCAGCGCGATCACATCGCGCTGTTCTGAGGGTCTCAGGGGAGCTTGCAGGGAGCCCACTCCCTGTGCGATGCTCCCCTGAGCCCCCGGTACACCGCGATCATGTTTGATCGCGGTGTGCCAGGGGTTAATTGCCGGGAGCGGTCCGTGACCGCTCCTGGCACACAGTCCCGGGTGTCAGCTGTGATAATCAGCTGACACCCGGCGGCGATTAGCTGCGCTCCCCCCGGGAGCGCAGCTAATCGCTATGACATACTATGCTGTCCATGGTCAGATTGGCACGGGTTTCATGGACAGGATAGTACGTCGGATGTCAGAGAGGGGTTAATATGCATTTACATTTTGCATACACATCAACTTACTTTTTCAGCTCAGACCTAGTTTTTCATTTAGTTCTTAGTGCATCTTGTGCATGTAAGGGTGTGAACGCCCTGCTTCTGAGCTGAGAAATCCATCCTGTCTGGCCTATGCTTTTACTGGTGGGTTCAGTCTCTGTGTCCTTGCTCACATTTGTCACTTGACAGGTGGAAAGGTTTTTAATACAAGAGTTAGGACTGTCCCACAAAGGGTTGCCTTGACGTGGCGGGATGGCTTGTACATTCTTTTGATCAAAATTATGTTTACCAAATACCCTTATTACTATTACTACCTTCATGCATTTTTTGCAATATATTTTTTATTTTATTTATTTTAGGATATTTGTTTCTTGTTTTTTGTTTTCCCCATATGGGGGAAC
>JARQOD010000003.1:228423906-228595308 GCA_033576555.1 Oophaga sylvatica | reverse complement strand
AACACAAGGGTCTTCCATCTTCCTTCGGGAATCAGATAGACAGGGAGTGTGTCGCTCAGCAGAGTCACCTGGCTTCCTGAGTCTAGAAGTCCACTCACACACTCTCCATTCACTATCAGAGAATAGTTCAGTGCCCCCGGTCAGATGTAAAGTCAGTACACCATTCGCGACATACATTGTTCAAACCTGAACCCGGCAACAGTTCCTCGGCTCATCCGCCGCCACCTCTTTTCTCCTCATTGACTCAGATTGAGACTCCGCCCCTTCTGAGTGTGGTAGTAGTTTGTTAGGGTTTACTGGTTCCCCATTCTCGCTAGGGACCTCAGAACCCTTTCTCCACAGATCCCAAAACAGACAGAAATCCCGGCCTATAATTATAGGACGCACCAAGTCCCGAACGACGCCGACTTCATGGGACTCAGTGCCATGCGTCGTTTCAATGTCTACTCTGGCCATAGGGTAGTCCTTTACATCACCATGTATGCATTGAACACCAACTTTTTTCCCTGGTAGGTATGTTGAGAGGAAACGTGGCCCTAATCAAGGTCACTAAGCTCACAGAGTCTAGCAGCGCCGTTACTGCTTCACCGTTCACCTTCACGGGACATACTTGAGGACCCTGATTGGGGAACGGGTTTCCACTGCAGGCTGGATATGCATACCATGAAATACGGTGTCCTATGCTGCAGTCCATCTGCTCAGTGGTCTGCGGACACCGGGCAGCTATATGTCCTGGCTCGCGGCTGTAAGGTTCTATGTATATATTCCTGAAACTCAGTTTGTTCGTCAGCCATTTTACTTTCTGTCTTGCTGCAGCTATCTTGCCCTCAGTCAAAATGGAGTTTCCAGCTTGCATGTTCCCGCCCTGATTCTCTCCTTTGCTTCTTAAGCAGCCACAGCTGAGCAATCAGTGCTTCAGAATCTAGCCTGCAGTGAACCTGTGACTTGACTCCTGTAAGCCTTGGACCTTGTACTCCAGCTATTCCTACTGAGTAACTCTGAAGCACTTGTGGACTCTGAACCCTGCTCTTTGAAAGACCCACGTTTGCATGGACTTACGGTAACAGAGAAGAAGATCCTGAATCTGTATTGGAGAGTGATTGCTGAGCTTGGATTACTCTGGCCTGCTGTGTCTCCTGTTTCTGTGTCTGCAAACTGTGTGACTATTTCTGCCAACTTGTATGAAGTAATACAGGACTTTTCTATATCAAACCTGTGACTCCTGTGTTTTCATCGCACCCAAGCACAAGACGCTATATGAACTGTACTACATACATTACAAGATTCTGAAGCCAAAACGTTAGTGTCTGCTGGGTCTGGAAGGCTGTGTCTGCTGTACTGTGGATATCAGACGTCTGGTTGTACTTTCTGTGATGACAGTGGTTGTGACTTCTCACAACCATTCCAGGTGAGCAATTCCCTTAAGTTTTTTCTTTTTGCAGTGTTACCACAGGTAAACACTATTGTTTTTTTTTTTCCTTTCTTTTCTCTTTTTTGTCTGCTGTAACTCTGGATATCAGATGTCTGGTTGAAACTTTCTGTGATGATAGTGGTTGTGACTTCTCACAACCATTCCAGGTGAGCAGTTCCCTTAATTTTTTTTCTCTCTTGCAGTGTTGCCACAGGTGAACACTATTGTTTTTTTTCTCTCCTCTTCTTCCAGTAATCCTGTCTTAAAAGATCTGGAAAATGGAGGCCCGCATAAAGGAACTTTGCGGAGTGACTGATAATATCCTTGCAGATTTGCAGAATATAAAGACCGTTTTACAAATCTACAGGACCTCAATAATCACAATTTGCAAGTGGTTGGACAGACTACCCAGGATTTGCGAGCCAGGATTGAGGTTCTAGAGGGCGAGTCCAGGCTCCTGCCGTAGCCCCGAGTGCTGGGATTCCCAAGTTGCCCCCTTTTCGTTTTGGCGGTGAACGTGAGAAATTCAGGGGATTTATTAATCAATGCAATCTTTTTTTTCTGCACATGCTTCACAATTTCCCACTGAACGATCTAAGGTGCTTACTATAATTATGTTGCTTACCAACAAGGCTTTAATGTGGGCAAACCCTCTGATTGAGACTGAGGATGATTGTTTGAATCACCTTGATGATTTTATTTCAGCCATGGGGCAGGTGTTTGATGACCCCAATCGAGGTGCAACAGCTGAAGCAGCCATGTTAGCTTTGCGCCAAGGTAAGCACTCGGTAGCTGAATATGCCTTGGATTTCAGGAGATGGGCCCTTGATACCACCTGGGACAGTTCCGCCAAAAAATCTATTTTTCGAAAGGGGTTATCTCCACTGATTAAGGATGAACTTGCTCGTGCCGACCCTCCCACTGCGTTAGGTGACTTTATTAACTACTGCATCCGTATTGATACTCGTCTGACTGAACGCAGGCAAGAGAGATGGTTCGAAAGCAATCGTACTAACCTTTTCCTACCTTCCTCTCCAGCTAAGGAACCTTTGAGTAGGATTACACGGGAACCTGAACCTGAACCCATGCAGGTAGACTCTTTACAACGACGGGTTAGTGATGCACGCAAGGAACATCGTTTTAAGGAGAATCTATGTTTCTATTGTGGTAAGTCAGGGCACTTCATTATAAACTGCCCCAGCCGTTCTCGTAAGACTACTGCAGCACTCATTCATTGTGAGTGTTGCGAGAGGGGATCTGTCAGGTCCGAGCCTCAGGCTCCAGAGAGATCTGCAGCAACAGATCTTGATTTCTCGGACTTAAACTCCGTTACCTCTGAGGACGTTGACTGTGTAAACGCTGCCATTTTTCAAGTTTCCTCAGCGGTGTCCCAGCTGAGTTGTAAGAAAAACAATTATCATTGCTTCCTTTCCATCAAACTCTGGGTTGACTCAGCTTGGGTGTCTAGCTCTGCTATGATCGACTCAGGGGCAAGTGGAAATTTTATGGATGTCTCCTTTGCTCTGAAACAGGGAATACGTTCAGTGAAGAAGGCTACTCCAGTACAGATGGAAACTGTGGATGGCTCCCTGCTGACCTCTGGACCAGTGGATCAGGAAACAGAGCCTTTGAGGGTTCTTATGGGTAAAGATCATCAAGAGAAACTGTCCTTTATGCTTATCTCTTCTCCCCACTTTCCCATTATTCTAGGGCTACCATGGCTGCAGGCTCAGAATCCTACCATTAACTGGGAGACCAAGGAATTACACTTTCCAGAGAAACAGATGAGTCCAAAAGTTTCAGCTTGCTCTGTTCCTAAAGGAATCATGTCAGTCCCTGAACTACCAGCTGTATACCAGGACTATGTGGATTTATGTGACAAGAGAACGCTGACCAGCTTCCTCCTCACCGTCCATATGATTGTCCAATTGAATTATTGCCTGGAGCAGAGATACCTTTTGGTAAGATCTACCCCTGGCGGGGCCCGAGCTAAAGGCTTTAAAGGATTACATAGATGAAAATCTAGCCAAGGGCTTCATACGCCCCTCTTCATCTCCTGCAGGTGCACCCATCTTCTTTGTAAAGAAGAAAGATGGATCTCTGAGACCATGCGTAGACTATAGGGAACTCAATAAGGTTACTATTAGAAACCGTTATCCATTGCCTTTAATCCCTGAGTTATTGGAGAGAGTGCGACATGCCAAAATTTTTTCTAAACTAGATCTTCGTGGGGCCTATAACTTAGTCCGTATTAGACCTGGGGATGAATGGAAGACTGCATTCAGGTCACACTATGGACACTTTGAATATCTAGTTATGCCTTTTGGTCTGAGTACCGCCCCAGCCACTTTCCAACACTTGGTGAATAACATCTTCAGGGATCTCCTAGATACATTTGTGGTAATTTATTTGGATGATATTCTAATTTTTTCTAACTCCACAGAGGAACATCATGGACATGTGAGAATGGTCTTGGAACGTCTAAGACAAAATCATCTTTACATCAAACTTGAAAAGTGTGAATTCCATAGGACCGAAATTCAATTTCTGGGGTATGTACTGTCTACACAAGGAATTAGTATGGATGGAAGCAAAACCCAAGCCATCAAGGATTGGCCAAGTCCTAGAAATGTGAAGGAGGTACAGCGCTTCATCGGGTTTGCCAACTTCTATAGACGTTTCATTAGAAATTTCTCTGAGGTAGTGTCACCTATCACTCAACTTACCCGGAAAGAGTCTAGGTTTTCCTGGACTCCCAAGCCCAGGAAGCATTTTCCCGTCTAAAAGATAAATTTACCACTGCACCTATCCTAGTACATCCCAACCCCGAGCTTGCCTTCATAATAGAGGTGGATGCTTCAGACTGTGCCGTTGGAGCTATACTCTCTCAGAGAACAGGTGAGAAGAATGTCTTGCATCCCTGTGCCTTCTTTTCCCAGCAGTTGTCTTCGGCTGAGAGGAACTACGATGTGGGCAATAGAGAGTTGTTGGCCATTATTGCCGCCTTCAAAGAATGGAGACACCTTCTTCAGGGAGCTGCACAGCAAATAGTCGTCCTGACAGACCATCGTAACCTTGAGTTTATCAGGTCGGCTAAGTGCCTGACTCCTCGCCAGGCTCGCTGGAATCTTTTCTTAAACCAATTTAATTTTATCATCTCTTATAGACCAGGATCGCGCAATGGAAAGGCTGATGCACTCTCTAGGATTTACTCAGCAGAGACACGTCCAATTACTCCTCCTAAGACTATTCTTCCTGACTCTAGATTCCTAGGAGTAATTCATAATCAAGACCTACTTAAGGACATCAAGGAAGCTTTACCATGCGGATTCCTTTTTGGCACAACCCCCAAGGGACGTAAGTCTTGTCTTTAAGAATGGTGTGTGGATTCAGGGACAACGTCTGTATATTCCTGAAACAGTCAGATTAAGAGTATTGCAACTCATTCACGATTCCAAGATAGCTGGGCATAGAGGAATTCTAAAGACACAGGAATTTCTTTCTCGTTTCTTTTGGTGGCCCACTTGCAGGAAGGATGTTTTGAATTATGTCACTTCATGTGAGGTCTGTGCAAGATGCAAAACACCTCGCTCCTCACCAACTGGTCTGTTACAGCCTCTTCCCACCCCGTCCCGCCCGTGGGGATCCATTTCTATGGACTTCATTGTGGAGTTACCAACCTCTCAGGGGAAGAACACCATTCTAGTGGTGGTTGACCGTCTAACAAAGGCAGCTCATTTTATCCCTTGTGTCGGCTTACCCACTGCAAAACAGACATCAGATTTGATGATTAAAGATGTGTTTCGCTTACATGGAGTACCGGATGAGGTTATTTCGGATCGAGGGGTGCAATTCACTTCTAGGTTTTGGCAAAATTTCTGTGCAGCATTGGACATTAAAGTAAACCTTTCTTCTGCTTTTCATCCCCAGACTAATGGACAGACCGAACGAACCAATCAAACCCTGGAGCAGTATCTCCGCTGCTTTATCTGCACCTACAGGATGATTGGGTGGATCTACTTCCATTAGCTGAGTTCTCGTATAACAACTCTCAGAGTGCCTCCACTAAACAGTCTCCTTTTTACTCTAATCTAGGTTATCATCCTAACATTCTACCACGATTTCCCATAGAAATGCCTTTACCAGCAGTGGCTGAAAGAATCACGTCTTTACAGAAGAATATGGATCTTCTAAAGGAAAATCTGGAATCGGCTCAAGAAAGGTACAAGAAAGCAGCAGATAAATTTTGTAAACCTGCACCAGCTTTCAAGGTAGGAGACTTGGTCTGGCTGTCAACCAGAAATCTTAAGTTAAGGATTCCATCGTCTAAGTTGGGACATAAGTACATTGGACCCTATAAAATCAGTAAAATTATAAGTGCCGTTGCTTGTCGTCTTCAACTGCCCAGAACTATGAGAATCCACCCTGTCTTTCATGTATCCCTACTAAAGGCTGCGACACCCAATACGTTTCCTGGACGTTCCTCTCCTTGCCCTGACCCAGTGCTAGTCGATGGTCAGGAAGAATTTGTGGTGGAAAGGATTTTAGATTCCAGGTTGTATAGAAATCAGTTACAATATCTGATTAAATGGCAGGGCTACCCAGTGGAGGACAACTCATGGGAACCGGTCAATAACGTTAATGCTCCTCGCTTGCTCCGTCAGTTTCATCAGAGGTACCCACACAAGCCTGGTCTGAGGTCATCCGGAGGTTGTCCTTAAGGGGGGAGTAATGTAAGGTTCTATGTATATATTCCTGAAACTCAGTTTGTTCGTCAGCCATTTTACTTTCTGTCTTGCTGCAGCTATCTTGCCCTCAGTCAAAATGGAGTTTTCCAGCTTGCATGTTCCCGCCCTGATTCTCTCCTTTGCTTCTTAAGCAGCCACAGCTGAGCAATCAGTGCTTCAGAATCTAGCCTGCAGTGAACCTGTGACTTGACTCCTGTAAGCCTTGGACCTTGTACTCCAGCTATTCCTACTGAGGAACTCTGAAGCACTTGTGGACTCTGAACCCTGCTCTTTGAAAGACCCACGTTTGCATGGACTTACGGTAACAGAGAAGAAGATCCTGAATCTGTATTGGAGAGTGATTGCTGAGCTTGGATTACTCTGGCCTGCTGTGTCTCCTGTTTCTGTGTCTGCAAACTGTGTGACTATTTCTGCCAACTTGTATGAAGTAATACAGGACTTTTCTATATCAAACCTGTGACTCCTGTGTTTTCATCGTACCCAAGCACAAGACGCTATATGAACTGTACTACATACATTACAGCGGCACCTCCAACAAATAATATCACCCGTAGTGACCTTGGGCACCACCTCCCCCGCCATTTTGACCTTGGGCTCCCCACCCCTTTTTGGGACTCTGCCCCCTGTTGGGGCCGCCAGTACGGAATAGGCTGCTTCCCCAAGGCACCTTCCATTCCCTGGTACCTCTTGACCAGTCCGACCAGTTCATCAGCATTCCGGGGATCACCCTGGGCAACCCAAGTCTGTAGGGGTTTTGGCAGGGAGTGCACAAACCGATCCATGACGACTCTTTCTACCATCTGTGCCGGCGTAGCGGACTCGGGCTGTAGCCATTTCTGGACCAAGTGTAGTAAGTCAAACATTTGGGAGCGAGGTGGTTTGTCCCGGTGATAAGCCCAGCGGTGCACCCTCTGTGCCCTGATAGTCATTGTTACCCCCATACGTGCGAGGATCTCTACCTTTAGCTTAGGATATTCTGAGCGTCCTGCACAGTCAAATCGTAATACGCCTTCTGGGGTTCACCTGTCAGGTATGGGGCCAATATCTCTGCCCACTGCCCTGGGGGAAGTCTTTCCCTCTCAGCAACCCTCTCAAATACAGCCAGGAAGGCTTCCACATCATCCCGGGGGTCATTTTTTGTAATGTGCGTCTTACCGCCTTTCTGACGTGGTTGTCATCAGCCAGACCTGGGGTTGGGGCGCTCGTCCTGCCCTGGATGGCAGTTGTCAAAAGCTGCATCTGCTGCCGATGCTCCTGCTGCATCTGCTGCAAGAACATCCTGTTGGCTTCTTGCTGCTGTTCCTGTGCCTGTTGCTGCTGTACCTGTGCCTGGACCAAGTGTTTCAGCAGGTCTTCCATTTTCTCCGGCAATGCTGGCTGGATTGCTATAGCCTTGACCCACGACATGCAGTAACCAGTCTCACTTCTCTGCTGGGAACGCTGCCCGCATTTACGCCACCAATTGTAGGGATGTGGTCTCGCTGGTGTGCGACCGGAGGTAAGCAGGAGGGCGACTCTTCCAGGTTCTTTAAGCAAGTTTATTATAACTTCATAAACTTGCCTTAAAACAGAAAAAGAAAACAGCCTTCTCTGGCACAAAGTAACAAAAACAGATACAAAGTCCTGGTACTCTAACTGAGCACTCTTTCAGCAACCAGACTGGTGGTCTCCTCAGAACTCCCACACTGGAGGTTTCCACTCCTCCAGTCACTCACACCTGTGGTCAGCAGCAGGCTCACTTATATACACCAGCCATTCAGCTAACACAGAGCACATGACAGGTCACATGGCAGTGACCTCATCACAGGTCCTCAAACCACACACAAAGGTATTCAGCTCACACAGAGCACATGACAGGTCACATGGCAGTGACCTCATCACAGGTCCTCAAACCACATACAAAGGTATAGTGAAGTCTTAAGGTACTGCCACACTAAACAATCCCGCTAGCGATCACGATAACGACGCATACTAATGCGATCGCTAGCGGGATTGTTTCTATATCGCTAAGTGCGGCCACATTTAGCGATATAGTTAACGACGCTATCGCCGTTAGCGATCTTCTTAACGACTTTAGCGGTACAAAAGTACCGCTAAATCGCTAAGAAAAGGTGCCACACTAGCGATATATACTTACCCAGCGGGAGCGCCGACGAGAAAATAGGGTCCGGAACGATTCCAGCGACGAGCGAGATCACAGCAGGAAGCTCGTCGCTGGCAGCTGCCGCACTGAACAACATCGCTAACGGGATCGCTAAATAGTGACGTTTTTTAGCGATCCCGTTAGCGATATTGTTCAGTGTGGCATACCCTTTACTATCACTACAGGTGTTGATGTCATTAGACCACACCCCTCCTCATTACAGATATGCAAATCACCTGATTTACATAATTGGCAGTTGGCTTTCAAGCCTATACAGCTTGGAGTAGGACAACATGTATAAAAAGGATGATGTGATCAGAATACTCATTTGCCTAATAATTCTGCACACAGTGTATAGGGAGTGCTGCATCATAAATAATATTTTGAGAAAAAGGCAATTTTAATTGCTTTAGCTGCAGTCGATAATGGGAGTTTACGCCATCCTTTTTAGACAATAGGTCAGACAAAAGTGGCATTACATTAATCTGTGAGTATTCTGTCACATATCTGGTGACCATGACCTCAAGTACGTGATAGTTGAATCCCTCAATAATGGTACTTGTTCTACCAATCTAGAAGGAGTCGTTATATCTACAGGTGACAAACTGGACTTGCATCAATTAATTTGGAGTCCAGACAGTGAACCTAAATGGCATAAGCAGTCCCTAATGCATTCTAGTGACACATCAAGGTCCGCAATTTAAAAGAGTGTATCATCTGCTTATAAACTGATGCTATTGTTCACTGGTGTCACATCAAGTGATGCGCAGTGTTGACTTTGCTCCAAATTTACCTTTTGAAACCATGGGCATAAAGTTCAACCATGTTCTCATCAGACCATTAAATGTTTTCCAACATCACATGCTTTGACAGACCTGATGTAGATTTTAGCAAAACACAAGGCTCAGATCTTTTTCTGTGTAAGAAGAAGTCTTGTCACTCTACCAGTATTAGATCAGAAAGATAGGGCAGGCAGGAGTGTGAGTGACCTCTTCTTACCACAGCACCCCTGGTATTTCTAACATTAGATCAGAATGACAGGATGGACAGCAGTGTGCATGGCCGATTCTTACCTCAGAACCCATAGTAGCTCTAATATTAGATCAGAAAGACAGTGTGCATAGCAGCCTCTTCTTACCTACGTAGCTCTGGTATTTCCAGTATCAGATCAGAAAGACAGGGTGGACAGCAGTGTGAGTGGCTATTTCTTACCTCAGAACTCCTGATATTTCAAGTATTAGATCAGAAAGCCTGGGAGGACAACAGGGTGAACAGCCTTTTCATATCTCAGCACCTCTGATATCTCTAGCATTTGATCAAAAAGACTGTGCTGGCAGCACTGTAAGCATCCACTTTTACCTCAGCACCACTGATGTCTGTACTATCAGATCACAAAGACAGGGTGGACAGCAGTGTGAGTATCTACTTAATTTTTCATCACTGCTGGGGCTCCCAGCATTAGATCAGAAAGAGAGCTTGGACAACAAAATAGTAGATTCTTATTCCTCAACACTCAAGGTATTAGATAAGAAACACAAAGTGGACAGCAGTGTGAGCAGCCTCATCTTACATCAGCTCCCTTGGTATCTCCAGTATTAGATCAGAAACTTAGGATTAATAAAAGTGTGAGTAGGGCCTTTTTACATTGGCACTCCTGGGATCCAGGGCCATATTTGCCACTAGGCACTCGAGGGCACATGCCTAGGGTGGGACTCTGCGGGGGGGCGGCACCTGAGCATGATTTTTTATTTTTTTTTAAGTCCAGGGGGTCGGCCCTCCCCTTGCTTCCCTACCCCTAAACCCCCCATCATCATACTCACCTCCTCCTGCTGCCTGCAGCTCCAAATGGTCCAGCGCCGACATCTTCCTGTATGAGCGCGCGGTCACTGGTGGTACCGCTCATTAAGCTCATGAATATGGACACCACTCCACTCTCATAGGCGTGGCGTCCATAATCATGAGCTTAATGAGCGGTACCCACGTGTAACCGCGCGCTCATACAGGAACAGGATGTCGACGCTGGACCTTCGGAGCTGCAGGCAGCAAGAGGAGGTATGATAATGGGGGGAGGAATGAGCAGGGAGGGCAGTGAGCGCTGGGGCTGAGGGGACAGTGAACGCTGGGGCTGGAGGGCAGTAAATGCTGGGGCTGAGGGGACAGTGAACGCTGGGGCTGAGGGGGCAGTGAACGCTGGAGCTGGGGGGGCAGTGAACGCTGGGGCTGAGGGGGCAGTGAACGCTGGGGCTGAGGGGGCAGTGAACGCTGGGGCTGAGGGGCAGTGAACGCTGAGCCTGGGGGGCAGTGAACGCTGGGGCTGGGGGGGCAGTGAACGCTGGGCTTAGGGGGCAGTGAACGCTGGGCCTGGGGTGGCAGTGAACGCTGGGGCTGAGGGGGCAGTGAAGGCTGGGGCTGGGGGGGCAGTGAACGCTGGGGCTGAGGGGGCAGTGAACGCTGGGGCTGGGGGGGCAGTGAACACTGGTGCTGGGGGGGCAGTGAACGCTGGGGCTGGGGGCAGTGAACGTTGGGGCTGCGGGGGGCAGTGAATGTTGGGGCTGGGGGGCAGTGAACGCTGGGGCTGAAGGGGCAGTGAACGCTGGGGCTGAGGGAGAAGTGAAAGCTGGGGCTGAGGGGGCAGTGAACGCTGGGGCTGGGGGGGGCAGTGAATGCTGTGGCTGGGGGGGCAGTGAACGCTGGGGCTGGGGGGGCAGTGAACACTGGGGCTGGGGGGGCAGTGAACGCTGAGGCTAGGGGGGCAGTGAACGCTGGGGCTGAGGGGCAGTGAACGCTGGGGCTGAAGGGGCAGTGAACGCTGGGGCTGGGGGGCAGTGAACGCTGGGGCTGGGGGGGCAGTGAACACTGGGGCTGAGGGGGCAGTGAACGCTGGGGCTGGGGGGCAGTGAATGCTGGGGCTGAAGGGGCAGTGAACGCTGGGGCTGAGGGGGCAGTGAACGCTGGGGATGGGGGGGCAGTGAAGTTGGGGCTGGGGGGGCAGTGAACGCTGGGGCTGGGGGGGCAGTGAGTGCTGTGGGGCAGTGAGCGGTGTGAGGGCAGTGAGCGCTGTGGGGCAGTGAGCGGTGTGGGGGCAGTGAGCGCTGTGGGGGCAGTGAGCGCTGTGGGGGCAGTGAGCGCTGGTGGGGCAGTGAGTGCTGTGGGGCAGTGAGCGCTGGGGGGGCAGTAAGCGCTGGGGGGCAGTGAGCGCTGTGGGGCAGTGAGCGGGGGTGGTGTGGGCAGTGGCAGTGAGCGCAGTGGTGGGGGCAGTGAGCGCTGGGGGGGCAGTGAGCGCTGGGGGAGCAGTGAGCGCTGTGGGGCAGTGATCGCAGCTCTGAGGTGGGGAATGAGCGCTGGGGAGGAAAGAGCGCTGGGGGAATGAGCTCTGAGGTGGGGAATGAGCGCTGGGGTGGGGAATGAGCGCTCGGTGGGGAATGAGCGCTGAGGTGGAGAATGAGCGCTGAGGTGGGGAATGAGCTCTGAGGTGGGGAATGAGCTCTGAGGTGGGGAATGAGCGCTGAGGTGGAGAATGAGAGCTGGGGGGAATGAGCTCTGAGATGGGGAATGAGCGCTGGGGGAATGAGCGCTGAGGTGGGGAATGAGCTCTGAGGTGGGGAATGAGCGCTGGGGAGGAAAGAGCGCTGGGGGAATGAGCTCTGAGGTGGGGAATGAGCGCTGGGGTGGGGAATGAGCGCTCGGGTGTAGGAATGAGCGCTGAGGTGGAGAATGAGCGCTGAGGTGGGGAATGAGCTCTGAGGTGGGGAATGAGCTCTGAGGTGGGGAATGAGCACTGAGGTGGAGAATGAGCGCTGGGGGAGAATGAGCGCTGGGGGAATGAGCTCTGAGGTGGGGAATGAGCGCTGGGGGAATGAGCGCTGAGGTGGGGAATGAGCTCTGAGGTGGGGAATGAGCGCTGGGGAGGAAAGAGCGCTGGGGGAATGAGCTCTGAGGTGGGGAATGAACGCTGGGGTGGGGAATGAGCGCTCGGGTGGGGAATGAGCGCTGAGGTGGAGGATGAGCGCTGAGGTGGGGAATGAGCTCTGAGGTGGGGAATGAGCTCTGAGGTGGGGAATGAGCTCTGAGGTGGGGAATGAGCTCTGAGGTGGGGAATGAGCGCTGAGGGAATGAGTGCTGAGGTGGGGAATGAGTGCTGGGGGGAATGAGCGCTGGGGGAGAATGAGCACTGGGGGGAATGAGCTCTGAGGTGGGGAATGAGCGCTGGGGTGAGGAATGAGCGCTGAGGTAGAGAATGAGCGCTGGGGGAATGAGCTCTGAGGTGGGGAATTGTTGTGAATGGACTTGAAATGAGTTCTGAGCAGAGGCTCCCTCTGGTGGTTACAAGCGCTACTGGACTGTCCAGTGAAGATTGTGAGGAGTGGGAATCAGGTGTTACTGACTGGTCTTATATAAGGGAGTCGCCTTCCCATCAGGGTTGCCGGTGATCAATTGTTCTGGTCTCTCTCCATGATTCCTGTTTCCCTTGTAGCCTGCTGTGTCGTGTCTGCATCTCCTGCTAACAGATAAGACATTTTCTTCTTTTTGTTTTTGTGCTTTATTTTTGCATTTTGTCCTGCACTTCTGTGGGGGCCTTCAGGGTCCCCTGCGGGGGCTTTTGCCCTCTCAGTTTAGTTCAGCCACTGATGTTTGTATTTTGCTTTTTCCAGTTTCTTCAGTGGCTGCTGTTTTGATTTTGTTACACCAGAGAACTAATTTAGGTGGTAGAGGTCGTGTGATCTCAGGTGTTTTTTAAATTAGTAGAGTTGGTGCTTTGCAGGGTTTTTTGGGATTGCAGTAAGTCCCTTCCTATCCTTTTCTATTTAGTTAGTTTGGGCCTCAACGTTTGCTCATACTATTTTCTGTCTGTGTCAGTATTTCTTCTTGTCTAACCGCCATTACATGTTTGGGGGCTTTCTATGTTCTTTGGGGATCTGCTCCGGGGCAGATAGCTTTCCTATTTCTATCTTTAGGTGTAGTTAGTTTCTCAGGCTGTGACGAGGCGTCTAGGACCAACGTAGGAACCTCCACGGCTGCCTCTAGTTGTGGTGGTTAGTCAGGGTACTGCAATCTCATAGATTCCAACTGCTCTGGTGTATTGCCTTTTTTACCTGTACTCCTCAGTTACCGAAACATAACAGGGAATGAGCTCTGAGGTGGGGAATGAGCTCTGAGGTGGGGAATGAGCGCTGAGGTGGGGAATGAGCGCTGGGGGAATGAGTGCTGAGGTGGGGAATGAGTGCTGAGGTGGGGAATGAGTGCTGGGGGAGAATGAGCGCTGGGGAGGAATGAGCTCTGAGGTGGGGAATGAGCCGATGGGGGGAATGAGCGCTGAGGTGGGTAATGAGCTCTGAGGTGGGGAATGAGCGCTGAGGTGGGTAAAGAGCTCTGAGGTGGGGAATGAGCGCTGGGGGAATGAGCGCTGGGGTGGGAATGAGCGCTGGACTAATGTAAAAGAGGAGGTTGGACAGAAATTACATCACAAATCTTTTTTTTTTGTTAAATAACATCTTTATTTAGCTTACAAAAAGGCATACAAATCCGCATGTAAAAAACGCATCAAATAAACACCTGCGTTTTCTGCCAAGAGATGCGGATTACGTACGGAAACTTCTGCAGACAAATCTGCAACGTGTGCACATACCCTAAAGGCTATGTTTCCACGTTCAGGAAACGCTGCAGAGAGGACACAGCTCCGTCCAAAGCTTTGCCGGCTTTTGTACGCATGGTGATTCCACATGTGTTCAATGAACCGTGTGGAATCACCGCATCCTATACATAGGACGGTGTTATTTATCTTGTGGAGACTGAGCGTCTCCGCAAAATAAATAGACATGCTGCAGTCTAGAAAGACGCGCCACATGTGCATATACGCAGGTCTGCCACCTGCATCTTTGTACGCATAGTGGATATGGGATTTCATAAAATCCCCTCCACTATTCTGTACATCTGGACGCTGCGGATTGGACTCTGCGGCTGTTCTCAGCGTCCAATCCGCAGCGTTTCCTGAACGTGGGACCGTACCCTAAATAGATCTCTGCCTCTGGACATTATATAGTATAGATTTGACTGGACTGTACATTATTATAAATCTACTACCTGAGCATTATATATTATAGATCACCCTGGACATTATATATAATAGATTGTACATCATATATTACAGATAATTCTGGACATTTTATACTATAGGTCTCCTTGTACATTATATATTATAGATCTATAATAAATAATATACCGGGAGATCTATAAGATAAATTGTCCAGATTTATATGTAAGTATCTGTTTAAACCCAGACATATGAATAAGGCCTTAGTCAGAGACTGGGCAGTAATAGAATAATAAATTCCATCTAGTAATCCTCCAATGTCTGCTGGACATGGTATGGGGAGAGTGTCTAGTTCAGTTAGTACACAGACACCAGACTTCTTGCTGTTAACCAGTTAATGTTTTCTTGTCCACCACACTGCAGTGTCAAAAGAGGAAGACAGCGAGACAGGCAGCAACATCACATCAGAGAGCGCTTGACCTCGAAACAGAAAATCCTCAGATCCTGGCATTGTAACCTAATATTAAGAATAATATTTATTCATTGATATTGCGCTATTAGCTCCATAGCACTTTACATACATCATCAACACTGTCCCCATTGGGGCTCACAATCTAAACATCCTATTTGTATGTCTTTTGAGTGTGGTAGGAAACCACTGTCTTTGAAAGAGCTATATGGGCACACACATAGATTCGGCCTCATTCATTCCTTATGGAGACTTGCAAACATGTGCGGCACTTGCGGTGAGACAAAAATACACTGCTAGTAGCATTTTTTTTTCCGTTGCTGCAAGTATCGGATTTGCAGGATCGCGTCATAACCGCAAGTGTCGCACATGTCTGCAAGTCGCATAGGGAATGATTGAGGCCAAATGCAGTGTTGCCATAAGTGATCCGTTACGTGGCAGATGCGGAAAAACTGTCGGATCTGCCGCGAATGGCAAAAATTGCTGACGTGCAAGTAGCCTAAGTCACTGCCGACAGTGTCTGCATTAGTCATACTCACCAATGGGGGAGGCAGAACGAAAAGTGACTAGGGCAGCATAAACTCTAAATACGGCCCTGCTGGCATCTATAGTATGACATATAAATATCCACTGGGAGCACATCTTCCTACACAGGAAAGAGGGGGCAGATCTCCACCCCTATAAATATCTCCAGTATCAGATCACAAAGACAGGGTGGACAGCAGTGTGAGTGGCCTCTTCTTACCTTAGCACCTCCAATATCTCCAGTAATAGATCACAAAGACAAGGCGAACAACAGTGTAAACAGTCTTTTCTTACCTCAGCACCCCTGAAATATTCAGTATTAGATCATATAGATAAGGTGGACAACAGTGTGAGCAGCCTCTTCTTACACCATCATTCCTTGTACCGTCAGTATTAGATAAGAAAGCAAGGGTGGACAGCAGTGTGTCTTCTTACCTCAGCACCCCTGGTATCTCTAGTATTAGAGCAGAAAGATATGGTGGACGGCGATGTGAGGGAACTCCACTAACCTCAGCACCCTTGGTATATATACAGCTCTGGCAAAAATTAAGAGACCAATTTCAAATGTTCAGTTTGCATGATGTTTCTCTTTATAGGTATATTTTTGAGTAAGAATGTAAATTGATATTTTAGTCTATAAACTTCAGACATGTCTCCGAATTTCTAAGCATTAAATTTTGTATTTTTTTTTTCTGACAAAGAAAAATGGTCAAAATTTAAAAAAACTGTTCTTTCAGACCTCAAATAATGCTAAGAAAGCAATTTCATAATCATTTAGAAGCAACAATACTAATGTTTTAACTCAGGATGAATTCTGAAATCAATATTTTGTGGAATAACCGTGATTTTGAAAAACAGCTTTCATGCGTTTTGGCATGCTTTCCACCAGTCTTTCACACTGCTTCTGGTACAAAAATGTAAGCAGTTCTTTGTTTGATGGCTTGTGACTATCCATCTTCCTCTTGATTACATTATAGAGGTTTTCAAGGGGGTTCAGGTCTGAAGAAAGGGCTGTCCATGGCAGGGTTTTGATGTGTTGGTCTCTTAATTTTTGCCAGAGCTGTAGTATTAGACCAAATAGACTGGGTTGACAGAAGTGTGAATAGCCTCTTAAGCAACATACAAAAAGCTTCCAGGGTAATACTTGAATTTAAAATTCTAAATAATACAGTGTACCATTAATGACCAAAGTATAAAATGTTCCCATTCCTGGTGTATGTATGCCAGAAATAAGAACATTTAATATGTTTGAAGATGTTGGCTATTATGATACACTGTATTATTATAATTTAATCCTATCATAATAAATAATATTGAATTTTAACTTCAAAAACTGACCAGAAAGCTGGACCAATTTTTTCTATGTTGAATATGAGGACACGCCAAGCTGTGGCAAGGTTTTGTGCCAAATAATGCACACATCACAAGAGGGTGAGCTTTTTTCTGTTATACAGTTTGTGAGTGGCCACTTTTTACCTCAGCACCCCTGGTATCTCTGGTATTACATTCAAATATCCACTTGGAGCACACCTTGCTACACATGAGGCTTTACTGCAAATGCTTACTGGCTCCTGTCCTATTAACAGTCTAAGGCCGGGGTCATACTTGCAAGAAACTCGCACAAGTCTCGCACCTCAATACCCGGCACTGCCGCCGGCGCTCGGGACCGGAGTGTGTGGCTGAATGTATTTCCATGCACCTAACTTAGAATATACCACTGTCAAAATAAATGTGTCACTTGTAAGGGTGGCTGGACAATGGCTATCGCATTTCTGCCCTGAAAACAACAGTCATGTTGTATTGTAGTGTAAACTGTGTCCTGCATCTTTTAAAATATTATGATATGGTAATGTATAGTGTATAAGTAATGTAAAGGTAATGCCTAGTGTTGGTAGGTTGTACAGATAGTGACTGTAGATAGACAGTGACGTTAGATTAAAGTGTTAATGTTTGTGACTAGCCCATCGTGGAAGGAGCTTAGTGTTCGGCAAGTGACTGCTTCCTGTAGATAGCTAGATAGGGACAAGCTCAAGTTGTAGTAGGAAGTGTCTGTGAGCAGTGAGGCCATTCGAGTGAACTACTAAGAGAAAAGGAGACTAAGGGACAAGAGAGTAGCGCGACCTGGAACTGACTGAAGAGACAGAGAGACCTTCCAACTTAAAGGGGGTCCATGGACAGGACAACGTGTCACGAGAAACTCTGAGCTTGCGAAACGCCGAAGGTTACGGACCTAAACAGGACTGAGTTTGTGGGGCTCCCTCCTTCTGGCACCTTACACGCTCGCCTCCCTTGTTTAACCTCAAGTCCGAAGCCAAGCAGGCTTACCAGGTTCATCAGGGCCGCCGGAGGAGAAAGAATATCTACTTATGAAATCGCTAAAGGCCCTTGAGGTGAGATTCGGACATAAAACGATCTCCGAGATCAGTGATGACCTCTTGGATCTTCTTCTCTGCGGACTGATGGAACCGGATGACCCTTTCCTGGAGCTTCCGCATAAGATTCCCGGATGACTGTGATTCAGATGACGAATCGCGATCACTGCGGGGTCTCGCCTCTTGAAGAGATCAATGATCTTTGGGGAAGAGTGGGAACTTTGTCAGGAAGCGTTATACTGAGAGAATTGTGATGGCGAATGCCAGCTGTCTCTGGAATCACATATCCTGGACCAGGATCACCTGCCAGCATGGGAACCAGGTAAGGACTACAGGATCCGGTGGGGGGGTCTTCCAGTGAATTATTAGAGGGTCCCCATCATTTCCAAGCGGGTGTTATTGCAGACAGTGCGGGGGATCTATGTACTGAACCAGCAGCAGCCTGATTGCTGGCAGACACTGAAGTGGCAGTACACTTAGGCTAAGTGCACACGATCAGGAATAATGCGTTTTTTTCGGGGTTTTTCCGCGGTTTCCGCGGTAAAAACGCGATAAAAACGCAAGCATTAAGCATCCTATACATGTTAATTGATTCCGCATGTTTTGGCCACATGTTGCGTTTTTTTCCGCGAAAAAAACGCTTTGCGGAAAAAATAGCAACATGTTCATTAATTTTGCGGAATGTAAGCGGTTCATGTGCGGTGGTACCCAGGGTCTGGAGGAGGGACTCTCCTCCAGGCCCTGGGTACCATATCCCTGGTTAAACAATAATTAAAATAAAAAATAATGATATTCTCACCTCCGGCGGCCCCCGCAGCCTTCCCGCGGCCCCGCAGCCTTCCCGCCTTCAGCGACGCTCCGGCAACTTCCGGTCCCAAGAGTCCTTTGCGAGAATCACCCAGATGGCATAGCGGTCTCGCGAGATGCTACGTCATCGGTGTGATTTGTCGCAAAGCATCCTTGGGACCGGAGTTGCCGGGAGCGTCGCTGAAGGCGGGAAGGCTGCGGGGCCGCGGAAGGCTGCGGGCCGCCGGAAGGTGAGATATCATTATTTATTATTTTTTTTATTATTTTTACATTAGATCTTTTTACTATTGATGCGACATAGGCGGCATCAATAGTAAAAGTTGGTCACACTTGTCAAACACTATGTTTGACTCGTGTGACCACCTGTCAATCAGTTTTCCAAGCGATGTACAGATCGCTAGGAAAACGCTAGCATTCTGCAAGCTAATTACGCTTGCAAACGCTATTATTCTGGCGGGATCAGCATAAAAAAACGTGCGTATTTCCTGCGGGAGAAGTGCGGGATTGCCGCGGAAATTTCCGCGGCAATTCCGCAACGTGTGAACTTAGCCTTAGGGTTAACAGCTTTACTAGGGTTTAGGCAGTTATTTGCTGCAGGGGAGCAGATGAGAAGGAGTTAATACTCTCCTTGCTGCTGATGACAATGACAGCCTGGTGGAGGGGGTGATTCTGGGGGCAGAGGGCTGAGACCCTGGGGCTGACACAACTCTCCTGCTGGATTCGGACCATTTGGCGCTGAAGCTGCGCTCGCTCTAATCTCATTCCAGATGTGACACTGCCTCCTTGCTGACTGACAGCCCGACGGCCAATAGGCTTCCGCTCTGCGGAGCTTCTGCCTGTGATTGGCTGAGCTGCGGCAGTAGGCGGCATCGTCTACTGAAGTTGGACGCCAGGATCCAGCTGTGAGAGAACTGAGCTCCGGAGGCGGCGGCAGCAGCATCTCTCCTGTACCGCGCCGCTATACTCCGCACAGGGCAGTGTGCACCACAGGCGCGTCTCCTCACAGACAGCAGCGCTTCACTGGGACCGGGGAAATAAAGCGCTGCAAGTCGGAGGAGCAGAAAGGAATCTACTTCAAGGAAAGAAGAAGAGGAGGAGAGGTGCGGGCATGGAGAGGCGGGAGGGATGGTGAATGGCTCCGGAGGAAGGCAGCGATACAGGTGTGTGAGAGAGGAGCCCGGCGGCACAGGTGCCAGGGACAGAGGCCAGTCTGTGGGAGAGAGCAGCCTGCTCTACAGAGGGTGACGGGGCACGGAGAAAAGTTCCCAGGCTGCCACCTCATAGCACGGTCACACTGGCCCGTCTTCTGGATGCGGATTTGGGCTCTTACAGACATTGGTGGAGGAGCAGAGGCTGACACCTGGATGAAGAGTTCACCATAAGAAGGAACCCTTGGAACTGCACTTAGCATGGCTGGAGACAAAGCCCAGGAGCAGGAACCATCATCCTCCAAAGATAGCAGCAGCAAAGCCCCAGAGCTGGAGGGGCTCCCCTACCCCACCTTAGCGCCAGTGGTCTTCTTCTACCTGAACCAGAACAGCCGGCCACGGAGCTGGTGTCTGAGGATGGTCTGCAACCCATATCCTTTCCCATAGTCCAGGTAAGGTGCTGTCTGTGGGCAGAGGAGCATGGTCTTCATCACTCAGATCTTGTGTGTCCTACAGGAGGTATGTGCTACCAAGAGGTTGGGATTATCACTATCGATCAACTATCTATCTATACATTCTATCTATCAACTATCTATCTATACATTCTATCTATCATCTATCTCATCTATATATCTCATATCTATCTATCTATTATCTATATATCTCATATCTATATATCTATCTCTATTATCTAGCTATCTCTCTATCATCTGTCTCATATCAATCTATATCTATCTACTATCTCATATCTATCTATCTATCTATCTATCTATCTATCTATCTATCTATCTATCTATCTCATATTTAGCTAGCTATCTATATATCCATCTATAGATCTTCTAATTATTTGTTTATTAATTTTATTCTATGTATCTTTCTGTCTATTTGTCTATCTGCTATTTCTCTCTCAATCTATTAATCTATCATTTATTTTATTATCTAGATACCTGCCTAATTGCAATTTATCTATCTATCTATCTATCTTGATCCATAATGTGGCCTCATCCTCCATGCATTCTACATGTTATGAATTACATAAGACTATAATAAGACTATGCACATGTGTCTATAATATGCACTAATACACAGCACATGGGTGTAGTGAATATATGTAGTTATTGCAGTTCTCATTGCTGTATACTAGTTTGGGTCCATACTAATGTTCCTATTTCATACACTCAACAGGCCTCCTTTATGTTTAGTACATAAACCGAATTCACTAATCTGGATCTCTCACTGACAAAAGTTACAGACAGGATGAGTTATTTTGGGAATATTGTTGGACCAGTCTCATATATTGAGGGATTTATATGTAATATATATATATTTATATGTACATATATTACAACTCTTTGTGGCTTATGCTTTATCTGTCCCGCCTCAACAAGCTCTATGTTTGGGATAACCCAAAATGTATACATGGTCCTACAGGATGGGTAAAGTTTGGTCTTAGATTATGCAACCATTTCTATGAATTAGTACAATACACAGCATGTGACTAGAAATATCTTTGTTCTTGTTGGGTTCAGATGAATAGTTGGATATTCCTTTACGATGTCTTTTCTGTCCTGCGGTGCCATTAGGTTCTACTTCTTGGGGTTCTTAGTGTCTGTATACTGCCCAGTGAGTCTCCCTGTATATTACATACTGGATCTCTCAGCTCAGCAGGATCAGGGATTTGCTGTAATCTGGAGTTAGCGTTTTGTTAAATTAAAAGCAGATGCTACTTGAGAAAGAGAGGAAGGATTTTCCTGTAGAAAAAGAGGGCATTTACAGGACAGGTACACAAATTAGACCCTTAAAGGTTGGCAGACACAACTTGACATCAAGTCAGGCTCACCAACTCCTATATTGGTCACCATTGTCATTGGGGGGGGGGATATTTCTGGATTCAGTTATGGCTTTCTGTATATTTTCATCTGGTTGCAGTTTGGTAAGAAGAACCTCTTTTATATTTAGGGGCATATGACCAGACAGGGATTTCTCTGGGGCTTGAAGTCAAAACATGAAATTCCAGAAAGATTATGACGTCAACAAAATGGAAACAATATGTTCAGTGCAGATGGAGGGAACGAGAGGACTAAAAAGAACAAATAAAAGGAGAAAAGGAATAGTCCAGGGCGTTATCTCTATGAGGTGATATAGGTATGGCATAAGATGACATCCGAAATTTCCATCTGTGACATTAGAGACAGGACATAACCTGTTCTCCCAATTACCTTGAATCCAGTTTTGATTAAGCCGCTACTAGCTCTCTGAAGACAAATACAGTATGTATCTCCCTGATATTGATATTTAGGAGAATATTAACTGTATTATGGCTGATGAATGCCAATAATTTAAAAGTACTTTTAGATTCAAGTCAATGCTATAAAGAACAATTATTTTCATTATTTCTGTCATAGTGTGTTCTCCTAGCTAAAATAATATGATATATGGCCAACAATTTAGCTGTGGTCCTCCTCCCTCAGGGGCTGTCAAGTTTATATAGCCACTTTCATTAGTGGTGTTCCTAAAACAACACTACGTAATATGTTGGCACTCTATAAACAACAGAAGTGAATAAATATCCACCATAATACATGTCTGAACTTGACATAGATGCAGTCAGTTACTTGAAGACAAGTATCATTCTTAGCCAAATTGGAAAAGTAAGACTGAAAGTCATTGAGGACAATTAGTGCAGAATGGTTAAAAATTATCTCTCAAAAGAGCATCTGCAGCATCTACAAGAATTATCGAAAATTACCTCTGCGACTGCCGTTGTGCCAAGTCATAAGTTGTGAGCTGACTACCAGGCTGTTTAGTGGCTTTCCCTTGCCATTTGTCAGCAAACAGTCTAGCCTGCTACATGAATGGTAGACACTTGTTTACATGCTACAGTTACTATAATGGCAATTTTTTTCATCTTTGGATAAATAACAACCTCAGGAGCATTATATGCCTAATTGCAATTGAAGGTTTCTAGATGTAGCTTTCTAATTAGGGAAATGAATAATAATAACCCAAAAATATCCATGACCTTTTCGTTGAAAAACTAGATTTATTCTGTTCTGATTTCTTAAATTAGAGACTAAAGGCACCATTTAGTATTTGTATGTGTTGTATTTAACATTTTGGAAGAGTGTTCAGCACATTTTGATGTTATCCATTTACACACAGGACATACTGATAGAATAATCTACTTGTCAGCCAATATCTCAGTTTTGGAACTGATGAATTGATGTATAGAACCAAATTTATCAATTCCACATAGAAAACCCATAATGTGCCTATTATGTTTTTTTGGCCATTCTAATGATACAATGTCTTAGGTTTACTGTTATGTGTTGACTATTCATCCCAATGCACATGATCTGGGTCACCCTCATTTCTAAAAATGTTACTATTTAGCATGTTAATTAGAATAGATGAACCTATTGGTATAATCCTGATGGTAGCACCATAGTACCCGATCAACTGTACTGGATGTGAATGAAGCCAACCTTTAAGACATCCGCTCTGAAGGATGGGAACGTGTGAGGTGAAGCAGTTCTCAAATACAGTTTCATGCTTCACGGTACTGACAAAAAAGTTAGCGTTTACAGATCAGAACATTAAAATGCTTGTCAGAAAACAAGAAGCAAACTAATATAAAGTTGCATGTTGCACTGTGCCTGAAAACAAGAGCATCAATGGACTGTAGGGATCATCCAGGTGGATTATTTTATTACAAACACATTAATACTTATTTACCCCATGGTAAAATTGAATAGTGAAAGAGGAGTGGAGAGAGATTTATCAAAATCAGTGCAAAACAAAAGTAGAGCAGTTGCGTTACTTTTGAAACGGGCTTGGAAAAATGAGAGCTGGAATCTAATTGCATGCTGTGGACAACTGCCCCACTATTACTTTGCACTGGGTTTAATAAATCTTTCCCTCTTGTTTTCTTACTAAATACAGTCAGGGCCAGAAATATTTGGACAGTGACACAATTTTCGCGAGTTGGGCTCTGCATGCCACCACATTGGATTTGAAATGAAACCTCTACAACAGAATTCAAGTGCAGATTGTAACGTTTAATTTGAAGGGTTGAACAAAAATATGTGTTAGAAAATGTAGGAATTGTACACATTTCTTTACAAACACTCCACATTTTAGGAGGTCAAAAGTAATTGGACAAATAAACATAACCCAAACAAAATATTTTTATTTTCAAAATTTTGTGGCGAATCCTTTGGAGGCAATCACTGCCTTAAGTCTGGAACCCATGGACATCACCAAATGCTGGGTTTCCTCCTTCTTAATGCTTTGCCAGGCCTTTACAGCCGCAGCCTTCAGGTCTTGCTTGTTTGTGGGTCTTTCCCTCTTAAGTCTGGATTTGAGCAAGTGAAATGCATGCTCAATTGGGTTAAGATCTGGTGATTGACTTGGCCATTGAAGAATGTTCCACTTTTTTGCACTCATGAACTCCTGTGTAGCTTTGGCTGTATGCTTGGGGTCATTATCCATCTGTACTATGAAGCGCCGTCCAATCAAGTTTGCAGCATTTGGCTGAATCTGGGCTGAAAGTATATCCCGGTACACTTCAGAATTCATCCGGCTACTCTTGTCTGCTGTTATGTCATCAATAAACACAAGTGACCCAGTGCCATTGAAAGCCATGCATGGCCATGCCATCACGTTGCCTCCACCATGTTTTACAGAGGATGTGATGTGCCTTGGATTATGTGCCGTTCGCTTTCTTCTCCAAACTTTTGGCTTCCCATCATTCTGGTACAGGTTGATCTTTGTCTCATCTGTCCATAGAATACTTTTCCAGAACTGAGCTGGCTTCTGGAGGTGTTTTTCAGCAAATTTAACTCTGGCCTGTCTATTTTTGGAATTGATGAATGGTTTGCATCTAGATGTGAACCCTTTGTATTTACTTTCATGGAGTCTTCTCTTTACTGTTGACGTAGAGACAGATTGTCATGTGTGCATTGCCACGAAGATCGTCGCGGTAGCACATTTTGACTTCTCACAGCTGAGCTGCTGTTTCTTTGTGTTTGGCAGCTAGGGAGTTAATTCTGTCTGTGCTCGGTGCTGGGACTGGGTGCAGTTTCTCCCGGCTGCAATTGATTATTTGTTGATTGGTTTCCTTTAAATTCCTGGTTGTCTGCTTGGGGAGTTGCCAGTGAAACCTTCATGCAGACCACAGATAGGAATGAATCTGTATAGACTTTAGTTGTGAGCTCCTTAGTTGTTCTAAGTTCAACTTGGTTAGAGTTTATTTCCCAGACCATTTATGTTCCTTTGGTGTTTGAGTGTGTATGCAAGCGAGTGTTATCCTGTCTGTCTTATATGTCTAATCTGTGTATTTAGCTGAGATCAGCCCATATCCCTTTGGTGGTAGTCAGGATCCTTCTTAGGACTGATTACAGGGTTCAGGGTCTGATAGGAGACAGGGTTAGGTTGGAGACTTGGACCTCTGAACCATTATCAGTACCTCCAAGGTGAGGGATTAGTTAGGACCCCAGTTTAGGGTCAGGTTAGATCCCGGTCCACCTCTTTCCTGTTTCAGCTCATCAAGTCCTCAAGATTAACCCTGAGTTCAGCAGATATCGTGTCAGGTAAATCTATTCTATACTTACATGCTGATGTTGCTATATTAGTTGTTGTATAGAGTGTTGTTCCTGTATTAATAGTTTACTGACATTGTATACATATCATTAGACAGCGTGACACAGATACACCTACTTCACTGAGAGTGTTCTGGACTTCAGTTGATGTTGTGAACGGGTTCTTCTTCACCAAAGAAAGTATGCGGCGATCATCCACCACTGTTGTCTTCCGTGGGCTCCCAGGTCTTTTTGGATTGATGAGTTCACCAGTGCATTCTTTCTTTCTCAGGATGTACCAAATTGTAGATTTTGCCACTTCTAATGTTGTAGCAATTTCTTGGATGGTTTTTTTTCTGTTCTTGCAGCTTAAGGATGGCTTGTTTCACCTGCATGGAGAGCTCCTGTGACCACATGTTTCCTTCACAGCAAAACCTTCCAAATGCAAACACCACACCTCAAATCAACTCCGGCCCTTTCATCTGCTTAATTGAGAATGACATAACAAAGGGATTGCTCACACCTGTCCATGAAATAGCCTTGGAGTCATTTGTCCAATTACTTTTGGTCCCTTTAAAAACAGGGTGGCACATGTTAAGGAGCTGAAACTCCTAAACCCTTCATCCAATTTTAATGTGGATACCCTCAAATGAAAGCTGAAAGTCTGAACTTCAACTGCATCTGATTTGTTTTGTTTCAAATTCATTGTGGTAATGTCTAGAACCAAAATTAGATAAATGTTGTCTCTGTCCAAATATTTATGGACCTAACTGTATAATAAGTTGAACCACACTTCCATATGTCAAAAACAGAGTCCTAAGTTGTAGACCTTTGAGGAATATATACATTCACTATAGTATCCTTACAGAAGGAGCACAATTTGGGCATGTTCTGATCACTTCATGAGCACTATCCATACGCCATATGTGTAATACAGCCTGTGACTCTACAGCACCTGACAAATGAGTTCCATCTCAGTGATTGTCCATAGCAGCGATCAAGGAGAGCTTTTGGATGGAGACATGCTTCTGTTGCAGTCTGGTGGCTCTTCGTAATTTATCAAATATCTTTGCAAAGCACGTAGACTTAGCAAATAGCTTTTTTTATGCTTTACTGAGATAACTACAACATCTAATACATTACTCAGTAATGTTTTAACTTATGTAAGTAGGTTATAGCAAATATGTAAACAAAGATGAACAAATGGCTTGGCCATAGAATAGATATTCCTGTGTCTGAAAAGATGGGTAACAACCAACCAGATTGATGACAATCGATTCGCAGATACTGGTCCATTGGCTATGTCTGTAATCTGTGGCCGGCAAATAGGAGCCCCGAGAATCTCCTCCTACCTCCTGACATCGGCGGATCTTCTTTTGATTACCGGACCAACATCATCATTTCGGTATGACGTACATGTGACGTGGTGCACGGATAGCTAATGAAAAGTAGAGATATGGATGCTGGGAGGTAGGAGGCAGTTCTCAGAGGTCTCACCCAGTGGCCACTAACGTGGCCGATCTACAGGGTCCTGCAAATTAATTCACACCAATTTTAGTGACAACCTTTGTGGCAGATGTAATGGCTACCATAGTGAGATTAACATTTGAGCTACTAATGTGCTACTAGGTGAACATGCTTAAACTTTAAGAAAGAGTACACATAAATAATTGTGTTTTTAGAATCAATATTTCCACCATGCCAGATGGGACAGTTTTAATATCCTAGTTTCAACAGTATAACATTGAAACGCAATGTAAAAAGCAGTAAAGCTGTATTCACATGGATGAACATTCAGTCCATGTGAGGTTGATCGATTTCTAGACAGAAATGGATACAGATCCCATCTGAGAAAACCTGTCGACAGTCTAGAAACTCTGTTTTAGGCAGGTTTGGTAACAGTTCTAAAGCTGTGCAAATTTAGTGACAGGTTTCAGCCTTTTGGGGGAAAGCTATCTGCATATCTTCCCATGAGACTTGCCTGAAGTCTCCTGATGAGTCTCCCAAAGGAGGTTTGATATTTCAGAAAGGAACTAGAAGAGTAGGGATTAGGACATTAAGTCTTGGGGATACTCAGGCATCCATAGTATAGTGTCTCCTCCTGAGAAAGGCAGGCAAGTGCTTGATAAAATGTCTCATTTGAATGATACTCTTTCTTGCCTCCAGGCAGCTGTCTAGTTCCTGATACCTCTAATGCTGACTGCAACAGAATTTGAAAAACAACAGATCCTAAACACAGAAATGTATTATATTTTATAAGAACTGATTGGTCATTACTCTCCACACACAGCAAGCCTGTTCCCCATGTGTCAGGTTTACTGAGCTTTATAGAAAAGATGTCTCTCATCCATTACAGAGGGATTTCACAATTTTTGTCGACATTGTGTCCACTGAACGGTACTGCAAAAATAATCCTTCTCATTATCTGGAAATACAGTCACTGCACTGTGTCCTCTCCATCTTTTTATATACCTTCTTATAAAAAAAAGCTTCTATCTGATAGTTACCATTTCATTATACCACTACTTGCTGTCATATTATAATTCACAGTAAGCAGCAGTCGAAAGATATTTCTTACAAATGCAAATGGTGACCTTGCTGCACAGCTCTATTCATTGCTCCTCTAATTTTTGTGACTATATAACCAGTATAAGAAAATACCTATAAGAAGTACGGTAATAATATTACAATAACGCGGATGAATCCGACTGACTTTGGAGTTATCTTTTGAGCATTGGTATTTTTGATGGCAAAAATTTTGCTGAAGATTGCATTATTCTTGTTTTTTGAAAATTCTGAAAGTGGAAAACAATACTGTGATCAGCGTGGTATGATGACCCCCTCTGCCTCTTTTAGCTTTTCCAATCTAAATCCTACCTTTGTATTTTTTTGCTATTACTTTCTAAGTCAATGTTCATATGGTATATTTGGAGTTGTAATTTTCAAAAGCATGAGAGGACAACACCCAAAATAAATGGCAATAATTTGATGACTGATGAAGATTTCTAGTGGGGTGCAATCAGTGGCTCACGACAACCGTGCCCAAAAAGTATAAATGCACACCTTTTTACTGTACCAGAGGATATCAAAAGGTCTGTTTATTTGCTGGGAAACTACAATTTCAAGCATAACCTTAGCGCTCTAGGGATCCAAAACATGCTGGGAGTTGTGCTTAAAACTTCAGCTCTTCAGCTCTCAACATGCATTAGAGATCTGAAGCTCTCAAGATATCCTGGTAATTGAAGCTTTCCAACATATGGATTGGTCATAAAAGTGTAGAGGTGAAAAGAATTTGAGGATGAGGATTACATAATAGGGTGCTGGTACTCCTGTTTCTTATTTAAGATACAAGGAGCATAGCTGGGGGTAGTTACATAGTAAGTGGATGGAGACGCAGATTGAGGATGTCTGTAAATCCTAGATTTCTTCTCTTATCTGTGTTGCTTTAATGGGAATCTGTTTGTAGGGTCAACTCTCTTAAGTCATCTACATGAGCGTGCAGGTCAGAGAAAGTTGCATAAAATAATACCTTGATATCTACAATCCGATGTTTTATACCAGAGAAATCCACATTTTTTCTTAATATGTAGTGTGAGACATATAGATCAGGAGAACAGACTGTAAGTCATTACACTTCACACTGGTAAAGAACCTTTTCATTTAAAATAATCTTTGAAGCAGATTCTCATGCAAATAAGTGTCCGGCCCATAGAGATTAATAGCTTATTTAAATATTAAGTAAAAGGTGGACTTCTCGGAAATAAGACATCAGATCACAGATATCAAGGTGTCATGGCGGTAACTCGGATGCTCTCCTGCCACCATGCTGCTCACTACATTTGCCTCTGTCTGGCCGTCACATTGAGTACATTCAGCAGGGAACCTCCCAGCTTTGTTCCAACCTTTACAGTACCCATTGCTGCCACAAGCTCCACCTCCTGTTATAGAGCTGATGCAAGTACAGCATGCCAAACTCTCCGTACATGTACTACAGCGAAGGTACCATGACAACGTTTGAATGTATTTTGGTGGCAAAGGCCATTATGTTCAGCAGTGCTCAGTGAAGCCCGGAGAACCCCTTCTTCTAGGGTTGGTCTAAGAGGTGACTCTTGGTAAGAGAGACTGCTCTCCAAAACGGGTGAATGAAATTACCCTGTCTTGGCACGAGAGGTCCCTCTTCAACTGCCCATCTGGATTCCAACTCTGGGGGCAACTTCATTCATCTGGATCTGGTCCATTGACCTCAGCTCCTTACACTGTGTGCAGAATTATTAGGCAAATGAGTATTCTGATCACATCATCCTTTTTAAACATGTTGTCCTACTCCAAGCTGTTTAGGCTTGAAAGCCAACTGCCAATTATGTAAATCAGGTGATTTGCATCTCTGTAATGAGGAGGGGTGGAGTCTAATGACATCAACACCCTATATAAGGTGTGCTTAATTATTAGGCAACTTCCTTTCCTTTGGCAAAATGGGTCAGAAGAGAGATTTGATGGACTCTGAAAAGTCAAAAATTGTGAGATGTCTTGCAGAGGGATGTAGCAGTCTTGAAATTGCAAACCTTTTGAAGCGTGATCACCGAACAATCAAGCGTTTCATGGCAAATAGCCAACAGGGTCGCAAGAAGCGTGTTGATAAAAAAAAGGCACAAAATAACTGCCCATGAATTGAGGAAAATCAAGCCTGAAGCTGCCAAGATGACATTTGCCACCAGTTTTGCCATATTTCAGAGCTGCAACGTTACTGGAGTATTAAAAAGCACAAGGTGTGTCATACTCAGGGACATGGCCAAGGTAAGGAAGGCTGAAAAAACGACCACCTTTGAACAAGAAACATAAGATAAAACGTCAAGACTGGGCCAAGAAATAACTTAAGACTGATTTTTCTAAGGTTTTATGGACTGATAAAATGAGAGTGACTCTTGATGGGCCAGATGGATGGGCCCAAGGCTGGATCAGTAAAGGGCAGAGAGCTCCACTCCGACTCAGACACCAGCAAGGTGGAGGTGGGGTACTGGTATGGGCTGGTATCATCAAAGATGAACTTGTGGGACCTTTACCGGTTGAGGATGGATTGAAGCTCAACTCCCAGACCTACTGCCAGTTTCTGGAAAACACCGTCTTCAAGCAGTGGTACAGGAACAATTTGGTATCGTTCAAGAAAAACATGATTTTCATGCAGGACATTGCTCCATCACATGCATCCAAATACTCCACAGAGTGGCTGGCCAGTAAAGGTCTAAAAGAAGAAAAAATAATGACATGGCACCCTTGCTCACCTGATCTGAACCCATAGAGAACCTGTGGTCCCTCATAAAATATGAGATCTACAGGGAGGGAAAACAGTCCACCTCTTGGAACAGTGTCTGGGAGGCTGTGATGGCTGCTGCACGCAATGCTGATTGTAAACAGATCAAGCAACTGACAGAATCTATAGATGGAAGGCTTTTGAGTGTCATCGTAAAGAAAGGTGGCTATATTGGGCACTGATTTTTTTTTTTGTTTTTGAATGTCAGAAATGTTTATTTCTAAATTTTGTGTTGTTATATTGGTTTACCTGGTGAAAATAACAAGTGAGATGGGTATATATATTTGGTTTTTATTAAGTTGCCTAATAATTCTGCACAGTAATAATTACCTGTATAAACAGATATCCTCCTAAGATGGCCAAATCTAAAAAAAACCCACTCCAACTTCCAAAAATATTAAGCTTTGATATTTATGAGTCTTTTGGGTTGATTGAGAACATAGTTGTTGTTCAATAATAAAAAGAATCCTCTCAAATACAACTTGCCTAATAATTCTGCACACAGTGTATGTAAGGGGAAGACAGGACTGTAGTCGTGACCTGCATTTCGGTGGCAGCTGTGTCCAGTACTTCCTCTACATGAAACAATAGTATTCTTCTTGGCATACCTGCATCTCCAGATTCAGCTTCACCCAGGCACTTCCCAGGCAGCGATGGTCCCTTTTCAGGCGACTCCCAGTAATGAAGACACAGTCCAGGATAACTTGAACATTCTCTTTACTTAACACTTCACACGTTACACCTACAGTTGGCACATCATGGGTTTCACTTGTTTCCTTTTCTTTCCCTGCTTTGCTGTCACTTCTGTGCAGTACACACCCGCACGGACCGTCCTAGACTGCTCCCCAGTTCCTTCCAGGCCTGACCTCACTGTAATGACATTTTCTTCAGCCTGTTTTGATCCAGACATGAATTCATCAATCACTACGCTTGGTGACCCCTGGTGAAGCATCTGGCCCATCTGTACCAATCCCGTCAAAGTTCCAAATCCTTTCATCTCCTTAGTTCAGACAACTTCTACCCTAAAAGCATTGGCCCAGGTGGTAAGACGCCACATCTTTTTCACTGTACAGGCCCACTGATAGGATATACAGTCGCAGTGTGTAACGTGGGCTACAGCACTTGAACATTGGGTGGCTGTCGGCTGTCCGAGCCTATAGCGCATGTGGACACATGGGCACGCTGGCACTGTCTGAGCTAACTACCTAGAAATTTCTCACTACTATCCGGCAGCCCCTCCTACACTTAACCCTCTGTGAACTTCCTATAAGCTACACCTAACAATGCCCACTAGTATGCCCACCATCTAGTGGCCCACAACAGAACTACACTTACCCAAAGTATATAAGAGCTATATATTAAGGTGCCCTCCTTTAATGTCCCCTAAAGAAAGCACCTTACTTTCCTTAAACTGTACATAACATTAACACACATCACATATATTATATACAGTATTGTACTAAAAGAGCACAACGCATACACAATAAATATACATAAAATGGTAACACAATAGAGGATGTGGCAAAACCATTGCTATGTGTGGTAATACATGGTCCATGTAGCACTACCACCAAATTATTTACAACAACACAATAATTAGCACATATGTACATTAAGAGCACTTAAAGGGGGCAGGGCGAGGCAGTAATACTCCTTCACCCCCTTACACTTACACAACAGCTGGATCAGCCCGTTTATTGTTTCCATTGAAGGACAACTCCGGACACAACCTTTTTGTTATATGATGCTGCCAGTTCCCTGCAGATTGGAACCCAGCTTTGCGAAAAAAATATTTTTACCTGCTATCTAAGTTCGTATACTTGATTCTTCTAGATCTTCCATTGTTGCATCGACATTTGCAGGTTGTTGACTGGTCCACCTGCCATGTGCTTCAATGGGGATCGTATTGTGCTACCAACTGCCTTGCCCAGATAAATCCCTTAGATGCCACCTTTAGTGCCTTTGGGCGTTTACTCAACCTCCTGGCTGTGTAGTTCCTCTGTCCCTGCCTGAAACTCCTGTTTTGTGTATATACTGTGTTCCAAATTATTATGCAAATAATATTTTCTGAGATTTTCCCAGATTACCTATATGAATTGCAGTCATTGTAATTTTCCAGTCAAATAACTATTAGAGTACAATTGAAAGGTTTTTGTATAAACTGCCTATGATAACAGTATATTTTTAAAAAAATAAAACACTCACACTGCACTCGAAATGCATATTCCAAATTATTATGCACAGCAGAGTTTTCAACCTTTTCATTTTAATAAAGAACAAAAAAATGGTCATTTTTGAAATTATAAGCATTAGCAGGTTATTACAAACTGAAATCAAACAATTTTCAACTCAAAACTTTATTCTAGGTGATGTTACATTTGTACATAGGACCCCTTGTTCGAAAGGAGCTTCTGAACGCTCTCCTCCATTGAATTTGTCAGGTTTTGGATGGTTTCTGCTTCAATTGTTTTGCATGAGGACAGAATAGTCTCCCAGAGCTGTTACTTAGATGTGAACTGCCTCCCGCCATCATAGACACTCCTTTTGATGATGCTCCAGAGGTTCTCAATGGGGTTGAGGTCAGGGGAGCATGGGGGCCACACCATAAGTTTGTCCCCTTTTACGCCCATAGCAGCCAGAGATGCAGATGTGTTATGTGCAGCACGAGACAGTGCATTATCATGCATGTAAATGATCTTGATGCGGAATGCATGGTTCTTCTTCTTGAACCATGGCAGGAAGTGCTGTTTGAGAAACTCAACATACACTATGGAGTTCATCTTTACCCCTTCAGGGATCCTAACGGGGCCGACAATATCTCTCCCCATGATTTCAGCCCAAAACATTACTCCACCTCCTCCTTGTTGGCGCCGTAGCCGTGTTTGCATGGGGTGTCCATCAACCAGCCATCCTCTACTCCATCCATCTGGACCATCGAGCGTTGCACGGCACTCATCAGTGAACAAAACAGTTTTGAAGTCAGTCTTCATGTATTGTTTGGCCCACTGGAGCCATTTCTGCTTGTGTGCAGTGGATAGAGGAGGTCGACAGGATGACTTACGCGCAGCTGCAAACCTCTGAAGGACCCTGCATCTTGTTGTTCGGGGGACGTTGGAGGCACCAGCAGCTTCAAAAACTTGTCTGCTGCTATGACAAGGCTTTTTTGCCGCTGCTCTTTTAAGGCCTGTTTCACACATCCGTTTTTCCCCTTGCGGCGCCCCCGGCATTTTTTCGCAGCGCCGCATCACAAAACCGTATGCGCCGCATGCGTTTTTTTTCCCATTGACTTTTATTAGCGCCGCATGGCGCCGCATGTCACTGCGGCGCGTCCGGTTGGTGCCGGATGCGGTGTCTGGTCACCGTCCGGTGTCTGGAAAAAACGTTGCATGTAACGTTTTTTGTCTGCGGCGAAAAAGCCGCATGCGCTGGATGCGGCGCATGCGGTTCTTTTTTACAATGAAAGTCTATGGACGCCGCAATGCGCCGCATCGCGGCGTCCGCCGCATCCGGTAGCCGCATCCGGTTTGTTAATTGATATACCAGCCCACAGCAAACAGATACAAGGAAGTACCACCCCTCAGCAAACATATAAAAAAAAAAGGGTGGGACATCAGACACAGCCACAGGAGCCACAGAAGCCACAGAAGCCACAGAGAGACACGGAGAGCCACAGAAAGCAGCCACCGACGCAGCCACCGACGCAGCCACCGGACTCGCAGCCAGGATCCGTACCATGGAGCGCCAGGAAAACAGACGGTAAATATGAACCACCCACCCCCAAATTCAAAATTTAAAATACATATGTCACCAATGCTGTGTGAGCTGATGTTTATTTTTTGTGGCCTGGTACATTATATATTTAATGTTTTTTCTGTGATGGGGATTGGTTCCCCAGGTATTTAATGAAATTAAATTGCCGATGATGGGGTGGGTCCCCGAGTTTAAAAGGCCTAACAACAGGTATTGTTTTCAGTATTTCCTTTGTATTGCACAGGTGAGGCAATTATCACCTGAGCAATACAAAGTAAAGACTGAAAACTTGACATGTTGGTGGGCCTTGAGGACTGCAGTTGGGGAAACATGGCCTACAATGTACACTTTTTTGGACAAAAGGTGACAGCCATGGACACAACAATGGCAAAAAGGTTATAGTAGAAAACACACAAGAAGGTAGACAAGTAAACTATTAAAGGTTTATTGTGGGTAAAGAAAATTATTAAAAGAAACAATACATTTATCACACTCTGTCATCCTGCCAGTCAACACTACCTTCCGGTGACACAAAGTATTGAGCAAACTGGTCCCTCATTCTAGAAACTGCAACTGTACTGCGAGTGGTAATGTTGATGTAGTTGTGCAAAGTTGTTTCTTGATTGTGGTCCTCCAGAGAAATTGGTTCCTTGGTTAGGACAAAATTATGGAGGACCACGCACGCTTTCACTACATCATCAACAGTCTCGGTCTTCAAGTTTATTGCAGTCAAAAGGACACGCCATTTTGCTGTCATAATGCCAAAGGCACACTCCACCATCCGTCTGGCTCTTGTGAGGCGGTAGTTAAATACCCGCTTTGTATGTGTCAATTCTCTGCTGGCATACGGCTTCAATAGGTGTTGGGACAGCTGGAATGCCTCATCACCTACACAAACGAATGGCATTGGTGGGCCTGAGGTTTGAGGCAGTGGCCTAGGGGGGGGAAACTGAAAACGGTTTCCATACAATTTACGTCCCATAGCAGATATTTTAAAGACTTGGGAGTCATTAGACCGTCCATAAGACCCAATGTCCACCGCGATAAACTTGTAGTGCGCATCTGCAATAGCCATCAGGACGATAGAGAAATATTTCTTATAGTTAAAGAATTCAGATCCAGTTCCTTTTGGCTTTTGAATGCGGATGTGCTTTCCATCAACGGCCCCCAGGCAATTGGGGAACTGGCAGATGGCTAGAAACTGGTCTGCTATTTCAAGCCACCGCTGTGTTGTTGGCTCTGGAATAAATTCTCCAACCAAAGTATCCCACAGAGCACGACAAGTATACTTTATTATCCCGGATAGTGTGGAGATTCCCATCCGATACTGAAAATGTAGCGATGCCAGCGTTTCACCAGTTGCCAGAAATCTGAAAACAAATTAGAAAATACAAATTATTTCAGAAACGCAGCATTACATACCAGAACTCAGCTACGACTATTGGAGATACCAAAAATAATAATATCTAGGAGAAAGACTGTTTTATAACTAGATTTGGGGCTACTCATATGGTTTCCTAGTTGGCCTGTGATGTTCAATTAATGATAAAATTACAAGTGCGCTCAAGCAAACAGAACCAATACATATAGCTTACCTTATAGTCACCATGAGACGCTCCGCCGGAGATATCGAGAACCGAAAGTAGGTGTCCGATTTTTTAATTTTGTCTCCAACACGCTCCAGCAAATCATCAAAGTTTTCTATATTCATCCGCAGATAGGCAAAAAACTTCTCTGGATTTTGTCGCAGCTCCATGTTCAGTGTGGAATAGACACCACGAGTTAATCTCTGTGACGTGATGGGGTGGATCCACATACGGCGGCGACTTCGCAGGCGCTGACGCCGCTGCTCCTCAAACTTTAGCTCCTTCTCCAGAACGATAAACCTCAATCGATTCATCTCCGCAATAAAATCAACAAGATTCCTGAAGATATTGCCGATAATGGGTTCCATGTTCGCCAATCACTTGCTACTTGCTCTTCTCTCCAAACTGCACTTTCTCCTCTACAACCTGTCAAAGAAGGGATGTAGGAGCAGTGTATATATAGGATTACAGTAGCCAATCATATTTGGAACCCCAAAAAGGGCCCCAAAATGGGCGTGCTTAAAAGCCGGATCCGGCGCATTACGGCGTCAACGGATGCCAACCGGATACACCGGATGAGACGTATGCGGTTTTTTGCCGCATTCGTGAACCGGATGCGGCGAAAAACCGGATGCGGCACATCCGTTGTTCAGAGAAAATACCGCATGCGGCGCTGCGGCTAAATGCCGGGGGCGCCGTTTAGGCGCCCGCCGGATGTGTGAAACAGGCCTAACCTGACGTAATTGCCTGTAGGAAAGAGTCCTCAATTTTTCCTTATCAGCACGCACACGTGTGTACTGTGAATCAGCTACATACCGTACTTCTTGATTGTGCGATGATCACGATGAAGTGTCTTGGCAATGTTGATTGTAGTCATGCCTTGACCTAAACACTCCACAATTTGTTGCTTCTCAGCAGCCGACACATCCTTTTTCTTTCCCATTTTGGCAGAAAATGTAGGCTGCTTAATAATGTGGGACAGCCTTCTTAAGTAGTCTTGCCTTTTATTGGACACACCTGCCAAACTAATTAGCACAGGTGTCTGCAATTGCTTTCAGTGATATAAAGAGCTCTGACACACATCACCATCAATGAGTTTAACTGACAAACAAAAAAATTCTTACCTTATCACTCCTAAACAATTTTTGCATAATAATTTGGAACACAGTGTATTATTCACAATTTTCAAATTTTTAATTTTTATGCCTTTAAACCAGAAAGTTATATCACACGAAATAGTTAATAAATAACATTTCCATCATGTCTACTTTACATCAAACTAATTTTTGAAACATAATTTTTTTTGTTAGGAAGTTAGAAGGGTAAAAAGTTAACCAGTGATTTCACATGTTTCAAACAAAATTTACAAAACCATTTAATTTTAGGGACCATATCACATTTGAAGTGACTTTGAGGGTTCTATGTGGCAGAAAATACCCCAAAAGTGACATCATTCTAAAAACTGCACCCCTCAAATGCTCAAAACCACATTCAAGAAATTTATTATTCTTTCATGTGCTTCACAGGAATTCATGCAATGTGGAAGCAAAAAAAAAAAACATTTAACTTTTTTCCACACACATTTTAGATTAGACCTATTTTTTTATTTTCACAAGGATAACCGGTGAAAATGTTGTGCAATTTTTCCCTAGTATGCCTATACCACATATGTGGTGTAAAACTACTGTTTAGGTGCACGGCAGGGCTTGGAAGGGAAGGAGCAATGCTTGACTTTTTGAAAGCAAAATTGTCTGTAATCCAGAGTGGATGCCATGTCGTGTTTGAAGAGCCCCTGATGTGCCTAAATAGTGGAAACCCCCCACAAATTACCCAATTTTGGAAACTAGACCCCCCCCCAAGGAACTTATCTAGATGTGTGGTGAGCACCTTGAATCCCCAGGTGCTTCACAGAAGTTTATAAAGTAGACCCATTAACCCCTTAATGTCCACTGACGTGCAGAGTCCGTCATGGCAAGGTGCCAGTTCCGGCACCAGGACGGACTCTGCACGTCATGCCTTTGATCTACCACTGCGTGTAAACACACAGTGGTAGATCAGTGCCGACAGCTGTCACAGACAGCTGACAGGCACGGCAAGCGGTGCGGGGACCTTTGCCGTCGGTCCCCGCACTCACAGCGCTGTGATTGGTCAGTCAATCTGACTGACCAAACACAGCAGCGATCGCGCAGGAGAAGCTGAAATTTCAGCTTCTCCAGCGCGATCAGTGCAGGAGCCGGCGCTGCAGTGGCCAGGCTTCCTGCACTGACAGCCAGGAGTGGAGCCCCCACCGCCCCTGGCTGTTAACCCCCTGACTGCTGCGATCCAGCGCGATCGCAGAGCTCAGGGGGGGAGGCAGAGGGTCGGGAGCTCCCTCTGCCTCAGATCGGCACCCTGCACTGTATTTGCAGGGGCCGATGTCTGCCTTGATGACCCGGGGTTGTCATGACAACCTTCGGGTCATTTAGCTACGGGAAGCTGCTGTTATCATATCACAGCAGCTTCCACTATAGTTGCAATGCATTGCAATGCCAGAGCATTGCAATGCATTGTAACTGCAATCAAAAGTAAAAAAGTGAAAGTCCCATAAAGGGACAAGTTGAAAAAAATCATTTTTTTAAAAAAATTGTAAAAAAAATATTAAAAAATAATTTTAAAAAATCCCCTAAAAAATACACATTTTTATGTAATAAAAAAAATAAAAAACAAAAAAAATACACATGTTAGGTATCGCCATGTCCGTAAAAATCCCATCTATAAAAGCATAACCCTAGTTAACCCCTTCAGTGAAAGCCGTAAAAAAAAAACACAAAAAAGTAGTAAATTATACTTTTTCCAAGCGGTATCATTATACCGCTTGGAAAAAGTGCAATAATACGCGATCAAAAAGTCAGATATAAATAATCATGGTACCGCTGAAAACGTCATCTTGTCCCGCAAAAACAAGCCACTATATAGCATCATCAGCGAAAAAATAAAAAAGTTATAGCTCGCGGAATAAACTGATGCAAAAATAATTATTTTTTCTATAAAATTCTTTATTGTGTAAAAAACGGCAAAACATAAAAAAAATATATAAATGAGGTATCGCTGTAATCGTAGTGACCCGAAGAATAAAGCTGCTTTATCAATTTTACCACACGCGGAACGGGGGAAAAAAATTTAAAAAAAAACAATTCCTGAATTGCTGTTTTTTGTTCATTCTGCTTCCACAAAAATCGGAATAGGAAGCGATCAAAAAACGTTATGTGCCCGAATATGGTACCAATAAATACGTCAGCTCGTCCCGCAAAAAATAAGCCCACAGATAACTCTGTCGGCCGAAATATGGAAAAATTATAGCTCTCAAAATACGGCGATGCAAAAAATTCTTACAAAAAATTATTCCAAAAAAAAGCATCTTTTAGAGTGTGACAGAAGCTAAACATGAAAAAAGGGTGTAAATCTGGTATCGCTGTAATCGCACCGATCCAAGGAATAAAGTCACCTAATCACTAATACCGCACGAGGAACGGCGCAAAAAAGAAAACCAATTCTTCACCTTTTGTGGATTTGTTCATTGTGCCTCCCAAAGATCGCAGTAAGGCGATCACAGTGGTTCCCCCCGCATATGGGGTATCAGCGTACTCAGGACAAAATGCACAATAGCTTTTGGGGTCCTATTTCTCCTGTTACCCTTATAAAAATAAAAATTTGGGGGCAAAAAGGTCATTTTTGTGGAAAAAAATATGATTTTTTTTAATTTTCACGGCTCTACGTTATAAACTTCTGTGAAGCCCTTGGGGTTCAAAGTGCTGACCACACATCTAGATAAGTTCCTTGGGGGGTCTAGTTTGCAAAATGGGGTCATTTGTGGGGGGTTTCTACTGTTTAGGCACATCAGGGGCTCTCCAAGCGCGACATGACACCCGCAGACCATTCCATCAAAGTCTGCATTTAAAAACGGTGCTCCTTCCCTTCCGATCTCTGCCATGCGTCAAAATAGTGGTTCCCCCCACATATGGGATATCAGCGTACTCAGGACAAATTGCACAATAGCTTTTGGGGTCCTATTTCTCCTGTTACCATTATAAAAATAAAAATTTGGGGCAAAAAGATTATTTTTGTGGAAAAAAATATGATTTTTTTATTTTCACGGCTCTACGTTATAAACTTCTGTGAAGCACTTGGGGGTTCAAAGTGCTCACCACACATCTAGAAAAGTTCCTTGGGGGGTTTAGTTTCCAAAATGGAGTCACTTGTGGGGGGTTTCTACTGTTTAGGCACATCAGGGGCTATCAAACGTGACATGACACCCACAGACCATTCCATCAAAGTCTGCATTTGAAAAAGGCGCTACTTCCCTTTCGAGCTCTGCCATGCGTCAAAATAGTGGTTCCCCCCCACATATGGGATATCAGCATACTCAGGACAAATTGCACAATAGCTTTTGGGTCTATTTCTCTGTTACCCTTATAAAAATAAAATTGGGGCAAAAGATATTTTTGTGGAAAAAATATGATTTTTTTAATTTTACGCTCTACGTTATAAACTTCTGTGAAGCACTTGGGGGTTCAAAGCTGCTCACCACACATCTAGATAAAGTTCCTTGGGGGGTCTAGTTTCCAAAATGGAGTCACTTGTGGGGGGTTTCACTGTTTAGGCACATCAGGGGCTATCCAAAACGTGACATGACACCCACAGTCCATTCCATCAAAGTCATTGAAAAAGGCGCTACTTCCCTTCGAGCTCTGCCATGCGTCAAAATAGTGGTTTACCCCCACTATGGGGTATCAGCATACTCAGGACAAATTGCACAATAACTTTTGGGGTCCTTTACCTTTGGAAAATAACAATTGGGGTGGAAAGATCATTTTTGTGGAAAAGATATGATTTTTTAATTTTACGCTCTACGTTATAACCTTCTGTGAAGCCCTTGGGGTTCAAAGCTCTCACACACACATTAGATAAGTTCCTTGGGGGGTCTAGTTTTCCAAAATGGGGTCACTTGTGGGGGGTTTCCACTGTTTAGGCACACAGGGACTCTCCAAATCGACATGGCTCCAATCTCAATTCCAGCCAAAAAAGTCAAATGGCGCTGCTTCCCTTCCGAGCTCTGCCATGCGCCCAAATAGTGGTTTACCCCCACTATGGGGTATCAGCGTACTCAGGACTAATTGCCAATAATTTTGGGGTCCTTTTATCCTTTGGAAAATAAAATTGGGATGAAAAGATCATTTTTGTGGAAAAAATATGATTTTTTAATTTACGGCTCTACGTTATAACCTTCTGTGAAGCGCCTTGGGGTTAAAAGCTCTCACAACACATTTAGATAAGTTCCTTGGGGGTCCTAGTTCCAAAATGGGTCACTTGTGGGGGGTTTCCACTGTTTAGGCACACAGGGACTCTCCAAATACGACATGGCATCCAATCTCAATTCCAGCCAAAAAAGTCAAATGGCGCTGCTTCCCTTCCGAGCTCTGCCATGCGCCCAAATAGTGGTTTACCCCCACCTATGGGGTATCAGCATACTCAGGACTAATTGCACAATACATTTTGGGGTCCTTTTATCCTTTGGAAAATAAAAATTGGGATGAAAAGATCATTTTTGTGGAAAAAATATGATTTTTTAATTTACGGCTCTACGTTATAACCTTCTGTGAAGCGCTTGGGGGTTAAAAGCTCTCACAACACATTTATATAAGTTCCTTGGGGGGTCTAGTTTCCAAAATGGGGTCACTTGTGGGGGGTTTCCACTGTTTAGGCACACAGGGACTCTCCAAATGCGACATGGCGTCCAATCTCAATTCCAGCCAAAAAAGTCAAATGGCGCTGCTTCCCTTCCGAGCTCTGCCATGCGCCCAAATAGTGGTTTACCCCCACATATGGGGTATCAGCGTACTCAGGACTAATTTCCCAATAACTTTTGGGGTCCTTTTATCCTTTGGAAAATAATAATTGGGATGAAAAGATCATTTTTGTGGAAAAAATATGATTTTTTAATTTTACGGCTCTACGTTATAACCTTCTGTGAAGCCCTTGGGGGTTAAAAGCTCTCACAACACATTTAGATGAGTTCCTTGAGGGGTCCAGTTTCCAAAATGGGTCACTTGTGGGGGGTTTCCACTGTTTAGGCACACAGGGACTCTCCAAATGCGACATGGCGTCCAATCTCAATTCCAGCCAAAAAAGTCAAATGGCGCTGCTTCCATTCCAAGCGCTGCCATGCGCCCAAATAGTGGTTTACCCCCACACATGGTATATCGGTGTACTCTGGAGAAATTGTACAACAAATATTGTGGTTCATTTTCTCCTGATACCCTTGACAAAATTTAAAAAAATTGTGTCGAAAGAAAAATTTTGGGAAAAAAAGTTAAATGTTCATTTTTTCCTTCCACATTGCTTCAATTCTTGTGAAGTACCTAAAGGGTTAATAAACTTCTTGAATGTGGCTTTGAACACGTTGAGGGGTGCAGTTTTTAGAATGGTGTCACTTTTGGGTATTTTCTGTCATATTGACCCCTCAAATTCACTTCAAATGTGAGGTGGTCCCTAAAAAAATGGTTTTGTAAATTTTGTTGGAAAAATGAGAAATTGCTGGTCAACTTTTAACACTTATAACTTCCTAACAAAAAAAAATTTTGGTTCCAAAATTGTGCTGATGTAAAGTAGACATGTGGGAAATGTTATTTATTAACTAATTTTTGTGACATATCTCTCTGATTTAATGGCATAAAAATTAAAAGTTTGAAAATTGCAAAATTTTCAAAATTTTTGCCATATTTCCATTTTTTTCATAAAAAAACGCAAGTTATATTGAAGAAATTTTACCACTATCATGAAGTACAATATGTCACGAGAAAACAGTCTCAGAATCGCCAAGATCCGTAGAAGCGTTCCAGAGTTATAACCTCATAAAGAGACAGTGGTCAGAATTGTAAAAATTGGCCTGGTCTTTAACCTACAAAATGGCTTGGTCATTAAGGGGTTAAAATAAAAAATTACTTTTTTTCCACAAACAGGATTTTTAGCTCCAATTTTTTTATTTTCACAAGGGTAGCTGGAGAAAATCAACCCCAAATATTGTTGTGCAATTTCTACTGAGTATGCAGATACCCCATATGTGGGGGAAAACCACTGTTTGGGTGCATGGCAGGGCTAGGAAGGGAAGAAGCACCTTTTGACTTTTTAAACAAAAAATTGGCTGGAATTGAGTGCTGACGCCATGTCGGGTTTGAAGAGCCGCTGATGTGCCTAAAAAATGAAACCCCCCACAAATGACACCATTTTGGAAACTAGACCCCTCTCAAGGAATTTATCTTGATGTATGGTGAGCACCTTGAACCCCAAGGTGCTTCACAAAAATTTATGATGTTGAGCTGTGAAAATAAAAAAAAATTACATTTATTCAACAAAAATATTTTTTAGCGGAATTTTTTTTATTTTCACAATGCTAACAGGAGAAAATTAACCTAAAAAATGGTTGTTCATTTTCTCGTGAGTACGCCAATGCTCTATATGTGGTGTAAAGCTACTGTTTGGGTACAAGGCAGGGCTCGGAATGGAAGGAGTGACAGTTTGGAGCTCAGACTTTGATAGAATGGTCTGAGCTTGCCATGTTGCATTTGGAGAGCTCCTGATGTGCCTAAAAACTGGAAACCCCCCACATGTGACCCTATTTTGGAAATCAAAGGAATTTATCTAGATGTGTGGTGAGTACCTTGATTTCCCAGGTGCTTAATAGATATTTATAACATGAAAATAAAAAAAATAATTATTTTTCCACAAAAATCTTTTTAGCCCCAATTTTTTTTATTTTCACAAGGTTAACTGGAGAAAATCGACCCCAAATATTGTTGCGCAAATTCTGCTGAGCACGCTGATACCCCATATGTGGGGGAAAACCACTGTTTTGGTGCATGGCAAGGCTCAGAAGGGAAGAAGCACCTTTTGACTTTTTGAACAAAAAATTGGCTGGAATTGAGAGCTGATGCCATGTGATGTGCCTAAACAGTGGAAATCCCCCAACAAATGACACCATTTTGGAAACTAGACCCCGCGCCCCAAGAAATTTATGTAGATGTGTGGTGAGCATCTTGAACCCCAAGGTGCTTCACAAGGGTAACAAGAGAAAATGGACTGCAAAAACTGTTGTGCAATTTCCCCAGAGTACTCCAATACCTCATATGTGGTGGAAAACTACCGTTTGGGTGCAGGGCTTGGATGGGAAGGAGTGATAGTTTGGAGCTCAGACTTTGATGAAATGGTCTGAGCTGGAACAGGGATGGGGGAACTGCTGCTGTGATCACAGAACAGTCACGCAGCAGTCAGCACACAACACAGCACAGATTGCAGGGAACACAGAAAGAAACAGATCACAGGAGGATCGCACTGGCCACCAAAGATTTTTCTCTCACTCGGGTACACTGCGGAGTTATAGAACCGCTCTGCATGGCAATTCTGAGTTAAAGACCGCGTGCAGAGCGGTGATTGCTATTTTAGATTAACCCCTTTGGCGCTGATTGGTCAGTAATTATTGTTCAGCTACTCAGTGCAGAGGTGTGAATCAGTAGAGGTGACGTGGCAATCATCCTACCCATTGTGTCTGCTGTGATTGGTGCTGTCTTAGCATCAATCACAGCATGTCACATGGATTTTTTTTGTAACTTTATTGTCACATTGCTGTGATTGGACGATCAAAATTGGTTAGCCAGTCACAGCGATCATTGACAAGGGGTCTGTACTACCCCCCGGTGCGACATACAAGGATGGCCTGTTGTCAGAGACAGCTGCTATGTTAACTCGGTCACTGCTCGGTGACTAGAAATACAGGCGCCATATATATACTTCGCTTTGTGGAAACGCTGCTCACGCAGAGCATTATATATACGACACCTGTCGGGAAGAGGTGAACTTTTGTTTACAGCTCATCGCCTAGAAGACCTACCACTGCTGCTGCCTAGCTTGCAAGCACTGTGCTAAAGCTGGCTAAGATTAGGAGGTAACAGAGTACTACAGCAATTCTGGTCAACTTCTTACTTTCTCAGTGGAAAAAACTTGTAAGCACTGCACTTGTTCAGCTATCTAGTAGTAATATATCAAGCTGAAATTTTAATAAGCATTAAATTGTAAAATACATTGTATAAACAAGCACTATCAGACCATAACCAATTCTGAATATGGAAGTTACCCTTTAAATTGTTTTTTTGTTCTAAAAAGAAAAGTCTGCAATCAGTCTGACTGCAGGCTGCTAAATTGTGGCAGTGTGCAATGTGCATACTGTCACAATTACGCTGTATTTCCCATGTGAGCGAGAGGTCATGTATGAATGCGATTCGCAAATTTGTGATCACATGCAGACTTGTCTCATCTGGTTGCTCTTAAAAGAAAAGAACTGAAAGGAGTTATATGAGACTGGTTGACAAATCGCATACATGTAATGTGACCACCCACTAGCACATGGAATCTGGGCTGTTACTAGAAATTTCAGCGTGTCACATACATTTTTTAAAATGATCAATGTTGCCACATACAAGGAACAAACACCTCCACACCATGACCAGACCACATATTATCATCCCATAGTGACTGATACTACAATATTGATTATTAATAAATAAACACAATACTAAAGTTACCATAAGTGCTATTATTCACGGGCGCTCTATGCATAGTATACAGTGTATAGTGATACAGTGTATAGTGTCAGTGTACTGATAATAGAGACTCACCAGTGACATTATACACAGGAGGTCTGTACATAGTATCAGTGTACAGGTAATATAGTGCTAACCAGTGACATTACACACAGTAGCTCTATATATAATATATAGTGTACAGGTAATACAGTGATCACCACTGGTGACTTTATATAAAGGAGCTCTGTATATAGTGCACAGGGATCAGTGCCATTATACAGAAAAGATTTGTTTATATTATATAGTGTCAGTGAACAGGTAATACATTGATCACCAGTGACCTTATACACAGGAGCTCTGTACATAGTGTAAGTGTACAGGTAACACACTGACTCACCAGTGACATCTCTAGTTGCAGTCCTTCATCTTTGCTTTTCTTAATCCAGTGCAGACCGCCGTCACTTCTTCCAGCCAGGACTCGTCTCTGCAGAAAATAACACACTATTATCTAAAGCACCACTTCTAGAGCACATTCCCCACTTTTTCCCCAACTTCTACACTATGTCAGATGAAGAAAAACAGGACATAGTGCCACCCTGCACAGCAACAGGACCCTCTCAATTCATCATTTGCTCTCTCCCACCCTCAATTCATCATCATTAGCCCTTCCCCACACCCCACCCTCAAGTCATCACCATTTACTGTTTCCCACTCTCAAGTCTCCATTCATCATCATTTGCTGTACACCACCCCCCAGTCTCAGGTCATCATTATTTGCTGTACCCCATCTCCCAGTCTCAAGTCATAATTTGTTGTTCACCTCCTCCCGTTTCAATTCATCATTATTTGCTGTACCCCAGCCCCAGTCTCAATTCATCGTTATTTCCTCTCCCCCACCCCCAGTCTCAATTCATCCTCCTTTGCTGTACCCCATCCCTCAGTCTCAATTCATCATCATTTGCTGTCCCCCACCCCTCAGTCTAAATTCACATTTGCTCCCCCCACACTCACTTAACTAATTTTATTTGAAAAAAGAATAATTTTCCATACTTACCTTTCATACAATCTTCTGCAGCGCGCATATGTGCCAGTGCTGGTGCCGTCACGATGAAGTCATTGCGCAAAGTGCTGTCACAGAAGAGACGGAGTAAGCTCCGAGCTGTGCATGCTGCCATTCTGTTGATGGCTGTGGAGCAGCAACCCACCCCTGCCCATGGGACCCAGTAAGCAGAAGCAAAAGGGGTGCCTGGACTGGGTCCAGGACCCCCTCTTTGCTTCTGCTCACTGGGCCCCATACAAAAGTAAGGACAGTAATGCCCTGATGGTGGCCCTGCATGGAATAAAAGGAAATCTCGAAGATATATCCAAGCACACTCCGTTACAAATTTGACGCTTACAGGAAGAGAATTAGAGATGGCCACACATGTCCACAGCTAAACGTTCACTTAGGTGGGATCTGCATTTGTCAGACAATTATTGCATATGTTCTGGGTTCCAGGTGCTTTATAATAGCTTCACGGTGCTATTTTGTCAGTATGGTACACAAGGCACACCACACATTTTATAGTTCTTGAACAATTCTTGCAATGCTGAGCCTTCTAAAATTCTAAAAAGAGGTATTGACAACATAATGGTGGTACATGTTCAAGGCCTCTATTAGCCAGCGCAGAGAGAAATCTGGCAGTCTTGACCTGTCCATGTATTACATTGATGGCCCCTGCAGTTTAGCTATATGTCCAGACTCGGCTTCCCTTGTATAACAGTAGATAACAGTAATATAGACTAACCAGTTTTAACTGATGATCTTGCTGGCTTCTATTAACAATGAGCAGTCTTTATGACTAGAGATAAAATGTTAGGAAAATGGTCGCTGAATCCGAATGTGCTATATTTGTGCCATATTTGTACCTTATTCGTGCCGATTTTCGTGTTTGATGATCGTTTCCGAACATTTTTGCTCATCTGTACTCCCATTTACTCCAATGGAGTTTAGCGATGTTTAGCGAATATTGCAAATACGATGATCATAATCTGAACCGAATATTTACATATTCTCTCATCTCTATTCAAGACACAACCCATTTAAAGGGATTCCACCCCTTAACTAGTCAACTAGATGCTAATTAATAGTTTTGCAGAATTTTATATTTGTAATTTACAATCATTGTAAGTATTCACACAGTCAAACAAAGTAACTTATATCTGATGGGACAATCACATTTTTAGCAGTTAGATCAACAAATCAGGTAGGTTGATTGATCTAGGGATTTGAGCTGATTGACAGTCAAGGGGTCATGAATTGTTTCCTCCCCTTACGAGCAAATTGCAAGGTGCTTAGTAAGGGTTTTATTCCTGGCACCATCTGAACGTACACAGCTAGAACTTATAATTGGCTGAACTTATGTCTCTTTCGACATTACTATGCAACTATGTAGCCAGGTGGCTTCTCTTTCAGCTGCCAAACAAAACTTAATTAGTGTAGAACCAGGTGTGCAATCAACATAATATTAGTCAGGGAGCTGGTGCAGAAGATAGTGCCGTGGTTGATGAATCTGTTACAGGGCTGTTTATTTGTAATGATATTTTATTGGAGGACAGCTACTATTCCTAGCTTTGGTAATTGTATTAATTAGCTCAAGAAGAAACAATTATTCTAATGCTTGACTAGTAAAGATTACGGCATTTAAGAAAAATTAGAAAGAAGGGCTTGATTTTAATTGCAAGCAAACCTTCGATTTGCTTATATAGTAGAAAAGTAATCAAGCAACTAGGTGGTTAACTTCATCTAGTATAATCAATACATACAACTCACTTATTCAGAAATATGTGATCCAAGCAGAACACAAGAAGTTTAGAACATAACTTTGAATTCAAATTATAAAATGAATGAACCTCAGATAAAAATACACATTTTATTACATGGGTATTCAACACACACCCAGTGTCAAATGAATTGATGGACATAATGCCCTTTCTGTTATATACATACAGCTCTGGCAAAAATTAAGAGACCCCTGCACAGTTTTATAAAAATCAGCTTCTCTACATGTCTGACAGCTATTCCATTACAGCGTCAGTTGAATTCCAACCAGAGTACACCTCATTCTACTTAATGTGCTTCTGATTAGGTGAGCACCTGAACCAAATATTATTTAACGAAGGAAAGTATAAAAAACACTGCTGTGGTGTTCACAATCCTCTTGCAATAGGACAAGCTGAATGGCTAAACAAGTGCTAGTAATATCCCAAAAGTAATAGGAATGAAAATATAACTTTTAACCATACCAAAGGAGTTGAAAAGAAAAGTCTTGAGTGACGAAAAGAAGGGCTCAATTCTGGTTTTACTGTCAGAGGAATACAGTGAGCGACATATTGCCTCCATCCTTAAAATTTCTAAGATGGCAGTCCATTACAACAAGGTCAAGCAGCAGACATTGGGGACAACAAAGCTACAGACCGGCAGAGGGCGAAAACAACTCTCCACTGACCGGGATGACCGTCATCTTCTTCGAATGTCACTCAGCAACCGCAGGATGACATCAAGCAACCTACAAAAGGAATGGCAAATGATAGTTGGGGTGAGTTGCACGGCAAGAACAGTTCGTAACAGGCTCCTAGAGGCAGGGCTAAAGTCATGTAAAGCTAGAAAAAAGTCTTTCATCAATAAGAAGCAAAGGAGAGCCAGGCTGAAGTTTGCTAAAGACCATAAGGATTGGACCATAGAGGACTGGAGTAAGGTAATCTTCTCTGATGAGTCTAATTTTCAGCTTTGCCCAACATCTGGTCATCTAATGGTTAGATGGAGACCTGGAGAGGCTTACAAGCCACAGTGTTTTGCACCCACTGTGAAATTTGGAGGATCGGTAATGATATAGGGATGCTTCAGCATGGCTGGAATTGGGCAGGTTAATCTTTGCGAAGGACGTATGAATCAAGCCACATACAAGGTTATCCTGGAAAAAGAGTTGATTCCTTCTGCTAAGGCAATGTTCCTCAACTCTGATGACTGGTTTATCCATCAGGACAATTCGCCATGCCACACAGCTAGGTCAATCGATGTATGGATGAAGGACCACTACATCAAATTCCTGCCATGGCCAGCCCAATCTCCAGATCTGAACCCCATTGAAAACCTCTGGAATGTAATCAAGAGGAAGATGGATAGTCACAAGTCATCAAACAAAGAAGAACTGCTTAATTTTTGTACCAGGAGTGGCATAAGGTCACCCAAAAGCTGTGTGAAAGACTGGTATAAAGCATGCCAAGACGCATGAAAGCTGTGATTAAAAATCATGACTATTCCACAAAATATTGATTTATGAACTCTTCCTGAATTAAAACATTAGTATTGTTGTTTCTAAATGATTATGAACTTGTTTTCGTAGCATTATTTGAGGTCTGCAAGCACTGCATTTTTTTGTTATTTTGACCATTTCTCGTTTTCTGAAAATAAATACAAAATTTATTGCTTGGAAATTCGGAGACATGTCAGTAGTTTATAGAATAAAAGAGTAATTTTCATTTCACTCAGAAATATACCTATAAAGAGAAAAATCAGACAAACTGAAAATTTTGCAGTGTTCTCTTAATTTTTGCCAGAGCTGTAGGTAGCCAAATGCATTCAGGCATCCAACGCACTAAGATCATAACAGATCCAGTTTTGGTTCTTAATCGGGGAGTCCTCTCGATAGCATTCACTTTATCTTCACTTTATCTAAACATGAAATGAAATATGATTACACGATCATTAGGTCAACAATGTGTCACACGTCTACTTTGTTCATAATATCTCACCCATGTATATAAAGTAGTCTGGCATCCCTGTGATCTTCTTTATAGTTCCAGTCAGTATCAGGGGGGGTAGAAATTATACACTGTTTAAACCAAGTCTTGAGCTGTGTAACAAAGGGATCCTGCTAACATGCTATCCCTAGAAACACATAGCTTCTGCAAGTCCCGATTTCGCAACACGTTTTCCCCATTAGGAATCATTTTTTTTCCTTCTCCTTCCCACAGCCAAGGGTCCACCCACAGCCAAAGGCCCACCAGGGATTTCCCAGATACCCCACCAGGCCAGTCCGACCCTGTCTACACTGACATATGTTCCCCTTCCTGGTCCTGTCCTGGTATATATATCCCCCATTCTGTTGTATATGTCCCTTCTCCTGGCCCCATCCTGGTATATATGTATGTCATCTATCCTGGTATGTATATTCCCTTTCCTTGCCCCATCCTGGTATATATATCTCCCATCCTGGTATATATGTCCATTATCCTGGCCCCATAATGGTATACATATCCCTCATCCTGGTGTATGTGTATATATATCTATATATAGATATATATACCCCATCCTGGTATATAAGTTCCTTATTCTGACCCCATCCTAGTATATGAATCCCCCAAACTGGTATATATGTCCTTTATCCTTAGCCCCATCCTAATATATATTCCCCATCCTGGTATATGTGCCCCTTATCCTGGGCTCCATCCGGGTATAGATATCCCCCATTCTGGTATATATGTTGTGAATGGGTTTGAGATGAGTTCTGAGCAGAGGCTCCCTCTGGTGGTTACAAGCGGTACTAGTGAAGATTGTGAGGACTGGGAATCAGGTGTTACTGACTGGTCTTATATAAGGGAGTCATTTTCCCATCAGGGTTGCCGGTGATCAATTGTTCTGGTCTGAATCCTTCATTCCAGTTTCCCTTGTAGCCTGCTGTGTTGTGTCTGCATCTCCTGCTACCAGATAAGATTTTTTCTTCTTTTGTGTTATTGCTATATTTTTGCATTTTGTCTTGCACTTCTGTGGGGGCCTTCAGGGTCCCCTCCGGGGGCTTCTGCCCTCTCAGTTTAGTTCAGCCACTGAGTTTTGTTCTTTTGCTTTTTCCAGTTTTTTCAGTGGCTGCTGTTTTGATTTTGTTACACCAGAGAGCTAATTTAGGTGGTAGAGGTCGTGTGTTCTCAGGTGATTTTGAAATTAGTAGAGTTGGTGTTTTTCAGGGTTTTCTGGGATTGCAGTAAGTACCCTTCCTGTCCTTTTCTTTTTAGATAGTTTGGGCCCCAGCGTTTGCTCATTCTATTTTCTTTCTGTGTCAGTATTTCCTCTTGTCTAACCGCCATTACATGTTTGGGGGCTTTCTATTATCTTTGGGGTTCTGCTCCGGGGCAGATAGCTTTCCTATTTCTATCTTTAGGTGTAGTTAGTTTCTCAGGCTGTGACGAGGCGTTTAGGACCAACGTAGGAACGCTCCACGGCTGCCTCTAGTTGTGGTGGTTAGTCAGGGTACTGCAATCCCATAGATTCCAACTGCTCTGGTGTATTGCCTTTTTTTTTACCTGCACTCCTCAGCTACCGAAACATAACAGTATCACCGGCCAATAGAAAATTGTATGGTACTCACAGAAGGGAAAAAATATTGTGATAGAAAAAAAGGTTGTCAGAGTTGTCAGAGATATTTTTCTGTTTGTTGCATTTTTTTTTTTTTTTTTCCCTCTGTATCTCTGGGTGCTGGGGAGGATCTTTTCTCCCAATGGAGTTTGCACAGTTGTCTGGCCGTGTGGATCAGCTTGCCACTGAGGTTCGGAGTATTGCTATCTATCTTGCTGGGTTGCCTGTTGTGGAACCTAGGATCCCCATGCCAGATTTGTTTTTAGGGGATCGAGCTAAGTTTCAGAATTTCAAAAATAATTGTAAATTGTTTTTTGCCTTAAAATCTAAGTCCTCAGGAAACGCAGCGCAGCAGGTTCAAATTATCATCTCTCTCCTGCGCGGCGATCCTCAGGATTGGGCTTTTTCCCTGATACCTGGGGATCCTGTTTTGAGTGATGTTGATGCGTTTTTTCAGGCTTTGGGGTTATTGTACGATGAGCCTAATGTCACTGATCAAGCTGAAAAAGCCTTGTTGGCATTAAATCAGGGGCTTGATGACGCTGAGTTATACTGTCAGAGATTCCGTAGGTGGGCAGTCCTGACCAAATGGAATGACGACGCTTTGGCGGCCCTTTTCCGGAAGGGTCTGTCAGATAATGTAAAGGATGTTATGGTGGGATTCCCTGTCCCCTCTGGTCTCAATGATTCTATGTCATTAGCGATTCAAATTGACAGACGTTTGCGTGAGCGGAGAAGTATGCGTGGAATGGTGTTGCCTTGTGAACCAGCTTCTGAACCCATGCAGTGTCATAGAGTGGTGTCTGGGGCACAGCGTCATGAGTTTCGAAAGCGCAATGGGTTATGTTTCTACTGTGGTGATGCCTCTCATGCTATTTCAGTCTGCCCTAAGCGGGGAAGACGTTTTGCATGCTCAGTTGTCTTGGGTAGTGTTCAGACTAAGTTTTTATTAACTGTCACTCTGATATGCTCTCTGTCCTCATTTTCTGCTCAGGCTTTCGTTGATTCTGGAGCAGCTATTAACCTGATGGATTATGATTTTGCTAAACGTTGTGGGTTCCCCTTGATACCCCTACAGAAGTCTATTCCCCTACTGGGGATCGATTCTACCCCTTTGGCTGAGAATAAACCCCAGTTTTCTACTCAGGTGATAATGAGGGTTGAACCTGATCACCAGGAGTGCTGCAAATTTTTGGTTCTATATAATCTGCATGACATTATCGTGCTGGGTTTCCCTTGGTTGCAGTCTCATAATCCTGTTTTGGATTGGAAGTCTGTGTCTGTGGCCAGTTGGGGCTGCCAATGTGTTAATACCAACACTCCTGTTTTTTCTGCCTCCCCCCAGGCTCAGGATGTTCCTGACTTTTTGTTTGATTTTTCTGATGTGTTTAGCGAAAGTAAATCTGCATCCTTGCCTCCCCATAGGAGCTATGACTGCGCTATTGAATTAGTGCCGGGTAGTAAATTCCCTAAAGGTCGCCTTTTTAACTTGTCTGTACCTGAACATGACGCTATGCGGTCTTATATCAAGGAATCTTTGGAGAAGGGTCATATCAGACCATCCTCTTCACCCTTAGGTGCCGGTTTTTTCTTTGTGGCCAAAAAAGATGGTTCATTAAGGCCGTGTATTGATTATCGTCTCTTGAACAATATTACTGTGAAATATCAATACCCGTTACCCTTGATTTCTGACCTGTTTTCCAGGGTGAAAAACGCTACTTGGTTTACCAAGCTTAACCTCAGGGGGGCGTATAACCTTATTCGCATTAAGCACGGGATGAATGGAAGACGGCATTCAATACCCCTGAAGGGCATTTTGAGTACCTAGTGATGCCCTTTGGGCTCACTAATGCTCCTTCCGTCTTCCAGTCCTTCATGAATGACATTTTCAGGGATTTTGTGGACAAATTTCTGATTGTTTATTTGGATGATATCTTGATTTTTTCTAATGACTGGGACTCTCATGTGAAACATGTTCGAACTGTGTTCCAGATTTTGAGAGAGAATGCTCTGTATGTGAAGGGATCAAAGTGTCTTTTTGGCGTACAGAGGATCTCATTTCTGGGATTCATTTTGTCCCCATCTGTTATTGAAATGGACCCGGTCAAGGTTCAAGCCATCTGTGATTGGGTCCAACCTACTTCATTAAAGGCTCTTCAGAGATTTTTGGGTTTTGCCAATTTTTATCGTAAATTTATTGGTAATTTCTCGGTTATTGTTAAACCATTAACTGATTTGACCAGAAAGGGTTCTGATGTGGTGAATTGGCCTCCTGAGGCAGTCTCTGCATTTTAGGAACTTAAGCAGAGATTCACTTCTGCTCCTGTTCTACGGCAGCCTGATGTTTCTCTACCATTTCAGGTGGAGGTTGATGCCTCTGAAATTGGGGCAGGTGCCGTTTTGTCCCAAAAGATCCAGAGACCTCTAAAAGTAACCCTTGTGCCTTTTTCTCTCGAAAATTTTCTCCTACTGAACGTAATTATGACGTGGGTAATCGGGAGTTATTGGCCATGAAGTGGGCTTTTGAAGAGTGGAGACATTGGCTGGAGGGAGCCAAACATCAGGTGGTGGTCCTTACGGACCATAAGAATCTGGTCTATCTGGAATCTGCCAAGCGACTCAATCCTAGACAGGCCAGGTGGGCCTTGTTTTTCACACGTTTTAATTTTGTGGTTTCCTTTCTTCCTGGCACTAAGAATGTTAAGGCGGATGCCCTCTCGAGGAGTTTCCTTGCGGACTCTCCTGAGTTATCTGATCCTTCTGTTATTTTGAAAGAGGGTGTAGTTCTTTCCGCCATCTCGCCCAATTTGAGACTTGCTCTGGAGGGGTGTCAGGAGGATAGGCCCGAGCGCTGCCCTGTTGGAAAATTGTTTGTCCCGGACCAATGGAAAAAGAGTGTGATGTCTGAGATTCATTGTTCCGCATTGGCTGGGCATCCCGGAATTTTTGGTACCAGAGACTTGGTTAGTCGGTCCTTTTGGTGGCCTACCTTGTCTCGTGATGTCAGGGAATTTGTGCAGTCCTGCGGGACTTGCTCTCGCTCCAAGCCTTGCTCTCGCTCTAGTGGTTTGTTGATGCCATTGCCTGTGCCCAAGAGACCATGGACCCATATCTCTATGGATTTCATTTCTGATCTTCCTGTTTCTCAGAGAATGACCACCATCTGGGTAATTTGTGATAGGTTTTCCAAAATGATACATCTTGTGCCATTACCTAAGTTGCCTTCCTCCTCTGAATTGGTGCCGTTGTTCCTTCAGCACGTGGTTCGTTTACACGGCATTCCTGAGAACATTGTGTCTGACAGAGGAGTCCAGTTTGTTTCCAAATTTTGGAGGACTTTTTGTTCTAAACTGGGTGTTCAATTGTCTTTCTCCTCGGCATTTCATCCTCAGACCAATGGTCAAACTGAGAGAACAAACCAGACATTGGAGACTTATCTTAGATGCTTTGTGTCTGCTGATCAGGATGACTGGGTCTCTTTTTTGCCTTTGGCTGAGTTTGCTCTTAATAATAGGGCTAGCTCTGCCACTTTGATGTCTCCGTTTTTCTGTAATTCTGGGTTTCACCCTCGATTTTCTTCAGGACAGACGGAGGCTTCTGTCTGTCCAGGTGTTGACTCTGTTGTGGAGCGTATGCAACAGATTTGGGACCAGGTAGTGGAGAGGTTGTCCCTCTCTCAGGAGAAGGCCCAGCGGTTTGCTAACCGGCATAGGACTGATGGTCCTCGGTTTAAAGTGGGGGACTTGGTCTGGTTGTCCTCAAAGAATATTCCTATGAGAGTAGCATCTCCTAAATTTAAGCCTAGTTCATTGGACCTTATAAGATCATGGAGATTATTAATCCTGTTTCTTTTCGTTTGCTTCTTCCAGGGACATTTAAGATCCATAACGTGTTCCACAAGTCCTTGTTGAAGAGGTTTGTTGAGCCAGTGGTTCCTGCTGCTGTGCCTCCTGACCCTGTTTTGGTTGAGGGCAATCTGGAGTATGTGGTTGAGAAAATATTGGATTCTCGTTTTTCTAGACGGAAACTCCAGTATTTGGTTAAATGGAGAGGTTATGGTCAGGAAGACAATTCTTGGGTGTTTGCTTCGGACATCCATGCTAGGAGACTTATCCGTGCGTATCATAGAACTCATCCTGACCGACCTGGTTGCTCAAATGAGGGTTCGGTGACCCCTCCTCAAGGGGGGGTACTGTTGTGAATGGGTTTGAGATGAGTTCTGAGCAGAGGCTCCCTCTGGTGGTTACAAGCGGTACTAGTGAAGATTGTGAGGACTGGGAATCAGGTGTTACTGACTGGTCTTATATAAGGGAGTCATTTTCCCATCAGGGTTGCCGGTGATCAATTGTTCTGGTCTGAATCCTTCATTCCAGTTTCCCTTGTAGCCTGCTGTGTCGTGTCTGCATCTCCTGCTACCAGATAAGATTTTTTCTTCTTTTGTGTTATTGCTATATTTTTGCATTTTGTCTTGCACTTCTGTGGGGGCCTTCAGGGTCCCCTCCGGGGGCTTCTGCCCTCTCAGTTTAGTTCAGCCACTGAGTTTTGTTCTTTTGCTTTTTCCAGTTTTTTCAGTGGCTGCTGTTTTGATTTTGTTACACCAGAGAGCTAATTTAGGTGGTAGAGGTCGTGTGATCTCAGGTGATTTTGAAATTAGTAGAGTTGGTGTTTTTCAGGGTTTTCTGGGATTGCAGTAAGTACCCTTCCTGTCCTTTTCTTTTTAGATAGTTTGGGCCCCAGCGTTTGCTCATTCCATTTTCTTTCTGTGTCAGTATTTCCTCTTGTCTAACCGCCATTACATGTTTGGGGGCTTTCTATTATCTTTGGGGTTCTGCTCCGGGGCAGATAGCTTTCCTATTTCTATCTTTAGGTGTAGTTAGTTTCTCAGGCTGTGACGAGGCGTCTAGGACCAACGTAGGAACGCTCCACGGCTGCCTCTAGTTGTGGTGGTTAGTCAGGGTACTGCAATCCCATAGATTCCAACTGCTCTGGTGTATTGCCTTTTTTTTTACCTGCACTCCTCAGCTACCGAAACATAACATATATATGTCCCTTATCCTGCCTGGGCCCCATCCTGGTATATATATCATTATCCTTGGCCCCTTCCTGGCGCCTCTACTCTCAAGATCACATCCCGCTACCTGTGCACTTGACCCAATCCCATCACCACAGTCTTCATCCCAACCCTAACCCATCTCTTCAACTTATCACTAACAACTGGTGTTTTCCCCTCAAGCTTCAAACATGCCTCAATCACACCTATCCTCAAAAAGCCCTCTCTTGACCCATCCTCTGTATCTAGCTATCGCTCTATATCACTTCTCCCCTATGCCTCAAAACTACTGGAACAACACGTCCATCTTGAACTGTCCTCCCACCTCTCTTCTTGCTCCCTCCTCGACCACTTCCAATCTGGCTTCCAGCCACACCACTCTACTGAAACTGCCCTAACTAAGGTCACCAATGACCTATTAACTGCCAAGGCCAAGTGACACTACTATGTCCTCCTCCTCCTGGACCTGTCCTCTGCCTTTGACACAGTGGACCATTCCCTATTACTACAGACCCTCTCATCTCTTAGTATCACAGACTTGGCTCTATCTTGGATCGCGTCATACCTAACAGACCGGACATTCAGCGTCTCCCACTCGCACACCACCTCCTCACCACGCCCCCTATCCGTCGGAGTCCCGCAAGGCACAGTCCTAGGGCCCCTGCTCTTCTCCATTTACACCTTTGGCCTCGGACAGCTCATAGAATCTCAAACATTATTTGCATGCATAATGTGACTACCTCAGTAACAATTAATAAAACTAAAGTTTTGTCTCCAGGCAGTCAATTTAACCATTTAGGTAGGACTAATAGAATTAGAAACTATTATGGGATGCATACTCGCTACTGAGTTGCCAACTTTCTATGGTAAGAAAGGATTGTTCACAGCTATCTGTTGAGTGAGTGGGGGATGCTACTTGAGCCGTGCATTGGGTGTTGTCTCCCCCCACATACTATATGGGTTATACAGGCATTATAGGATCTTAGGTTTAAACACTATCTCTCCATCCTAGATTCTCTATTATACACACTGTGCATGCCCAGCATGCCCACCGTCCCAGTCCATTATACGGACGAGGTACTGATGGCTCTATCTGATGAAGTCAAACCAGTCCAATGTAAAAATATTCATACATTGTCAAAACATTCATAGCTTTCTATTGCCTATAGTGTTTTCTGTACACCCCCAATAGTCATTTCCTCAGACTTTCTTACAGTCTGTTACAGCATTCTTGCCTTCACCTTTCCTCATCAGCCTTTTTGCTGTCTTTTCCTGGGATGCACCTTGTCCTATCTATTCATCAAATTTCCCATACTTCCCCACAAGCACCTCAGGTCTGGCTCAAAGGCACTTTAATACTCTGACAGGTTATTTCAGTGTCATCACACTTTTCTATAGATTGTGCGTAGGTCTGGGTCACAAGTCACTTTAACATCCTACATAACACAATCTCAGTAGAACAGCACCATGATCTCCTTTCTGTTGATCTTTCACTTTTTTCTCAACAGCCAACCAAGACACAGCAACACAGGTAAGCACCCAAGTACCAGTACCATTATATTTCACACTTATACACTAATTCCATCACATACACACAGTTCAAAAAGCTATTTCTTTCAGTTCTTGGACCAGACTAATGCTAAATAACACACACAGAATGGAGGAGGACTTAACATAGTGAAAATGAAGAAAAAATTTAAGAATAAGCTTTATACATGATGCTTCAGCTTTAAGGCTCACTTTCGCTGGAGAGCCTTTCCTCACTTGAGATATGCATGGTAAACTGCGCTTCTTGTCCCTGTTCATGCATCAAATTTCACCTCTCTTCTATTGCCTTTTGAACTCCAAATATTACTGTATGGTTGAGAGTGCATGGTAAATCAGACAGTGCAACTTAAGGTGATGTACAAAGTCTGATTTATTTTTATTAAAACACAGGCAAGGCTTTTTATACTGTGACAAAGAAAACTTCCCGCAAAAAGATGTAGCCTTCCCCATAGTTTCGGTTAGCATAGTCATCCTATAGCAATTTAGGGCGTGAATAGAAATGTGAAACTTATCTGCCCCACAGTCTTAACTATTTGATATACAAAATGGAGTACCGTATGTTCTCTCAAAGTTATGTACCCTTGTCACATCAGAGCTCTACTTATCTCTCACTTCACCCTCCCCGCTCCGTGATACACCACCTCTCCTCTTAGTGAAAAGTGACTGATACACAGCATTGTTTATTTCCTGCTGTGAGTTCGATCTCACTATGGCCTACTTTCAGAGTGGACACAGACAAAATAAGGCTCCTGTGTAAGAACAATGTATGGGCCCTTTGAAGTCTATTAGCTCATCATAGTGCACAATTCCACCTGCTTTGGAGATGGAAGTGATCCCCTTACCTCTTGGGTCCATGTGTGGCTGCCCAGGTTGCACCAACGGTATGTCACCCCTGATTTCTTCGACAACCTCTCATGCTCACTTAATGTGTACGACTTAGCTGAATCAATCTCCGATGGATGGATGTGATATCACTGTCGGTGTCACACATGGAGGAAAGGACTCAATGTAATTTTTCTTGGTGATATTTTCACATGGATGGCCATCATTTATATCACATATTTCATTAGAAAGGACAGTGGTATTCATTTTATTTCATGTCATTATTGTTATTATTTTTATCTTTTTTTCAGTGACTAACGACAACTGTTAAAGCTTCATGATGGAATAATCAATAGTCTCTCCCCACAGTTATACTTTATATTTGCGCAATAAACTAAAAACATCCCAGGAAACTGTATAAGACATGTCCATTGAATATTCTCGCTGGATCTCCTTACACAAATTGTAAATCTCATATATTTATCTGCAAATGTAGGGTCTCAGCGGCTCCCAGGGAGAAATAAAGCTTATTTCCTCCTGATAGCTGCACTTTCAGTAAGGTGACTGGATAACATTGGAATGCTATTAATAAACCTATATTTGCAGGTTAATAATGTTTGGGGACAAACATGTTCCCTTTAAATAGTACACGTATGCTGTTCTAACATCAGTGTTTCAAGTATTTTGTTTGAACTATCTCTAATACAGTTCTTCTGTTATTCCGACTAGAATTGTATAAAATGATTTACAGTTCGTGGTACCAATTGGGGATATGTCCCTATTCACGCTTACAATGTCCAACCAGTGTTGAGTGTGTAGGTACACACCCCTTTGAGATGGGGAATGGTAACTCCTAGTTGTCAAATTCATATATTTCTAAGATGAATAGTAGAGGAACAGCACAGATTTCTAAATGAAGTTGCACCAGAATTGCTACTTCATGTGAAACACAGTGTCTAATTGTCTCAGGTGTGTCAGGTGTGACAGTCATCCTGAATCTGGCTGTAGAAGGTATATGCGATTAACTCAAGCACCTTCTTGATTTTTTAATCTGTGTTATGCAGCGATATCCTTCTCCCTTTAGGACCCAATAGTTACCTCCACCTTCTGCTACTAATTACACACCTGTGCTGTAGATTTAAGTACATGAAATTGCTGCAGCATGGTGCTGGTGTTAGCTCTTAACTTGTCTCTGTCTAGTCAGTTAGTTTCTTCTGAGAGGACTCTTGGAGGATTGCTGGCATGAAATCTCAGTTGTCTTCTCAAGCTAAATGTCCCCCTCGATCATCTACCCTCTTTGTCTTTGTTAGTGGGGATTGATTAGTGCCAACCCCATTCCCTCCCTAACCAAGGCGTATCGCTACGGTCAGGCAGGGATGAGTTTCCTGTTCGGCGATAGGTGCAGAACCTATATAGGGGCGGATAAGGCAGACAGGGTGATTTTAGATCTGCATAGGGGTCTCCACTCCTCACTTCCCTAGTGTTTGCGCTCCCAGCTCCCTCTCCCCGTTGTTGTGTACTTACTTATCCTTCATCCAGTGTGACACTAATAAAACAGATATGTCAGGAGAGTTGACAGGTCCTGTGTAAGAGTTATTCCTCTACTTAGAAAAAATGACTTCAACAGGACTGCCAGTTACCTCTATGATCAGAATGAAAAGAAGGAGCACTATTAATACTGTGAAGTCTTTACGGATTTTCTTTGCACCCAGCCGCTAAGCAGGGAGCTGCAACTAATAAACTCCCACTAATTGTGAAATGATGACATCCAAAGTTATGAGAAGGAGGCTTGGAAATAGAAATGTTTGCGGTGCACACAGCAATCAATCCGTTGTCATTTTTTGCATTCATCAGATTGGCTGGTATTGCCATCAATGACACTTTTTATACATTAGGCCCATTGTTTGGAATACAGAGATGTATATTAGTATATATAATGTGACGATGGATATATGTATGAAACCGGGTGCATCATTCAAATTTCTCTATGTCAGTAACATTGACTCAGAGGGTTAACTTTTTGCCTAAATGCAAATATTACATTATCCACATTTGCAAATTCACCTCTGAATGATAAGATGCTGTTTATTGTCTGTATATAGTGTATTCAAGTGTATTATGCTATCGAATGGTCATATATAAGGAGTGGGGGCCTACTGCTGCATAGGGGTCCACCGGTGTATTCACTTGTTCCCCTGTCGGCCAGTCCAAGCCTGTTCTATATCACAAAGACCAATGAAAGTAATTACTACTTTGAATGCAGACTCAGAACTGGCATTGACAGTTTTCCAGCCTTAATAATGATTAAGAGCAAAGGTTTTATTCACAGAATTGCCAGATCATGTAGAGTGATCTTTTGGGCAACAACATAATCTCTATTGAAATAAGGTAGGAAAATCATAATCTCTACTTAGTGTCTATCCAGTGTATGAATGTCTAGGGATAGTTTATAGCAAAAATAGCAATGCATTTTGGATACTTAACAATTCTTGGGACCCTGCACATATTTTTTTCTAACACATACTTACTGTCTATTCTCAGTAGTGTTGAGCATTCCGATACTATCGGGTATATCGGGTATCGGCCGGCATTACCCGGCAATTGAATCAGAGGCTATTTTACTATGTAGAAGTGTATGAACTATAAATATATGTAATTATATATATATAATATTATATATATATATATATATATTACAGTCATGGCCAAAAGTTTTGAGAATGACACAAATATTATATTTTCACATGATCTGCTGCCCTCTGGTTTTTATGTGTGTGTTTGACAGATGTTTTTATCACAGACAGAAATATAATTGCAAACATATGAGTAACGAAAGCTTATATTGACAGTTAGAATGAGTTAATGCAGCAAGTCAATATTTGCAGTGTTGACCCTTCTTCTTCAGGACCTCTGCAATTCTCCCTGGCATGCTCTCAATCAACTTCTGGACCAAATCCTGACTGATAGCAGTCCATTCTTGCACAATCAATGCTTTCATTTTGTCAGAATTTTTAGGTTTTTGTTTGTACACCCGTCTCTTGATGATTGACCACAAGTTCTCAATGGGATTAAGATCTGGGGAGTTTCCAGGCCATGGACCCAAAATCTCTATGTTTTGTTCCCTGAGCCATTTAGTTATCACCTTTGCTTTATGGCAAGGTGCTCCATCATGCTGGAAAAGGCATTGTTGATCGCCAAACTGCTCTTGGAGGGTTGGGAGAAGTTGCTCTTGGAGGACATTCTGGTACCATTCTTTATTCATGGCTGTGTTTTTAGGCAAGACTGTGAGAGAGCCGATTCCCTTGGCTGAGAAGCAACCCCACACATGAATGGTTTCAAGATGCTTAACAGTTGGCATGAGACAAGACTGGTGGTAGCGCTCACCTTGTCTTCTCCGAATGAGGCGTTTTCCTGATGTCCCAAACAATCGAAAAGGGGATTCATCAGAGAAAATAACTTTACCCCAGTCCTCAGCAGTCCACTGCTGTACCTTTTACAGAATATCAGTCTGTCCATGATGTTTTTTCTGGAAAGAAGTGGCTTCTTTGCTGCCCTCCTTAAGACCAGGCCTTGCTCCAAGAGTCTCTGCCTCACAGTGCATGCAGATGCACTCACACCTGCCTGCTGCCATTCCTGAGCAAGCTCTGCACTGCTGGTAGCCCGATCCCGCAGCTGAAACACTTTTAAGAGACGGTCCTGGCGCTTGCTGGTCTTTCTTGGGCGCCCTGAAGCCTTTTTGGCAACAATGGAACCTCTCTCCTTGAAGTTCTTGATGATGCGATAGATTGTTGACTGAGGTGCAATCTTTCTAGCTGCGATACTCTTCCCTGTTAGGCCATTTTTGTGCATTGCAATGATGACTGCACGTGTTTCTTTAGAGATAACCATGGTTAGCAGAAGAGAAACAATGATGCCAAGCACCAGCCTTCTTTTAAAGTGTCCAGTGGTGTCATTCTTACTTAATCATGACAGATTGATCTCCAGCCATGTCCTCATCAACACCCACACCTGTGTTAATGGAGCAATCACTGAAAAGAGGTTAGCTGGTCGTTTTAAGGCAGGGCTGCAATGATGCTGAAATGTGTTTTGGGGGATAAAGTTCATTTTCTAGCCAAATATTGACTTTGCAAGTAATTGCTGTTAAGCTGATCATTTTTTTATAACATTCTGGAGTATATGCAAATTGCCATTAGAAAAAGTGAAGCAGTAGACTTTGGAAAAATTAATATTTGTGTCATTCTCAAAACTTTTGGCCATGACTGTATATGTCACAATTACATGTATATATATATATATATATATATATATATATATATATATATATATATGTATTCTGTGTGTGCATATTTAGTGTTTATAAGGAAAGACATGTTTTTTTTTAGTTCCGATATTTCTGTCCCATAGACTTGCATTGGATTTCCGGTATCGGAATCGGGTATCGCAGACACTTTTTGGGTATCGACGATACCCATTCCGATCCGATACTTCTTGATATCGGGAAGTATCGCTCAACTCTAATTCTCAGTCAATTTCAATAACATTCATTTCTTCCAAAATTATACAGTAGAATGCTGAGAAGAAGTGGAGAGGATGCAAAAATAATAATAATAATTTTATTTTATATAGCGCCAACATATTCCATAGTACTTTACAATTAAGCGGTGACATATACAGACAATAAATTCAATACAAGGGAAGAGAGTTTAGACAGTTACAGGAGGAGTGAGGGTCCTGCTTGCAAGCTTACAATCTACAAGGAAATTAGGTGGGGCACCATAGGTGAAAAGTGCTTGTTATTTTAGATCCAGCAATTGTAATAAATAGGGATTTTCATATAAAGCTGCATGATCCGGTCAGCCAGTATGTTAAGTGCAATTATCAAGCGCATGGAGGGTGCGGAGACAGACGAATAGGAGGGAGCAGATTCTGAATAATATTTAGAAGGAACAGGGGAAAATTAGATTAATCTATATCTATAATATATAATTTCTATTGCCAAGGAAGCCCCCAGTCACCAATATCTTTTTAGCCGTACTATGCAATTCTCTTTGCTTACCATGAGCTATATATAAATTACAGTGTGTTCATATCAAAATATGTATAATAAAGATGGTGGTATGCTGTATTCCCAATTACCAGCATGTAACATAACTGTGCAAGATTAAAAGTAGAGATGGGTGGACACCTGGATGTTCGGGTCCGGCGGGTTTGGCTTAACAGTTACAGAAAGTTTGGGTTCAGGTTCAGGTCAAGATACTGTCCTGGTCTTCACTTGAATGGGGGGGGCCCAAACATCCAGTGTTTGCCACGCTGTCATGTGCATGACAGTGCGGCAAACACCTCTTCTGATCGGCGGTGAAATCATCCCCGCCGGCCAGAGAGCCGCGGTTCCCACGCTGTCAAAAGACAGTGTGAGCGCTCAGCTGTGATCGGAGGTATACAGTTTACCTCCGGTCACTGGTGTCAGCTGATGGGACTACTGATCCCATCATCCAACACCTGCTGCCGCTAATTACAGTGAGAGCAGGAGGTTAGTAATGGAGAGGCGTCAATAAGACACCCCCATTACTAACCCCATAGTCACATTGTGAGAAAACACAGACACCCAGAAAAAAGTCCTTTAATTGAAAGAAAGACACAGACTCCTTTAATAATCTTAATTAAACCATACTTACAAACTCGTCTAATTCCACCGAAGCCCTCGATCTCCTGTAATGAAACTAAAATAAACAACAATATACCATACCTGTTCGTCTTTCTCTCCCACGCCGTAATCCATGTCTGGGGGATAAACAGTTTTCAACCTGAAGATGTGTGCGAGCGCAGCCTCAGTGACCGGTGGTGACGTCATCGAGGTTACGTCCGGTCATTGAGGCTCTATTCCCAGCCGGGCTGAACTGCTGTAACATCGGTGAGATCCCCGCTAGCACCGTGGCAGCCGAACCTGAACATTAAGGCTACTTTCACACATCCGTTTTTTTTTGCGGCGTGATCCGGCTTTTTTTGGAAAAAACTGATCTGTTTTTTTCTCATTGACTTTCATTAGTGCCGGATCGCGCCGCATGGCTTTCCATTTCTTCCGTTTTTTTCCGGATCCGGCCGAAATGTTGATTCCGGCGTTTTGAAAAAACGTCTCAATGAACTTTTTTCTTTCTCTCTCTCTCTCCTCATTCCAGGCAGGGCCGGCGTCAGCACCCGGCCTACCCGGGCAAGTGCCAGGGCCCTGAGCAGGCGGGGGGGCCCACTCGCCGTCGGGCGCCCTGGCACCCGTTAGCGGATGAGAGCGGTACCAGCGCCGCCACTGGGCCCCCCCGCTTGCTCAGGGCCCCGGCAACAGCCGGCGCAATACTTACCTCTCCCCGTGCCTCCGCAGCTCCGGGCTCCAGGGGTCGCCTGTCACGCTGTCTAATGATATGTATACAATGTCAGTAAACTATTAATACAGGAACAACACTCTATACAACAACTAGTATAGCAACATCAGCATGTAAGTAAAGAATAGATTTACCTGACACGAAATCTGCTGAACTCAGGGTTAATCTTGTGGACTTGATGAGCTGAAACAGGAAAGAGGTGGACCGGGATCTAACCTGACCCTAAACTGGGGTCCTAACTAATCCCTCACCTTGGAGGTACTGATAATGGTTCAGAGGTCCAAGTCTCCAACCTAACCCTGTCTCCTATCAGACCCTGAACCCTGTAATCAGTCCTAAGAAGGATCCTGACTACCACCAAAGGGATATGGGCTGATCTTAGCTAAATACACAGATTAGACATATAAGACAGACAGGATAACACTCGCTTGCATACACACTCAAACACCAAAGAAACATAAATGGTCTGGGAAATAAACTCTAACCAAGTTGAGCTTAGAACAACTAAGGAGCTCACAACTAAAGTCTATACAGATTCATTCCTATCTGTGGTCTGCATGAAGGTTTCACTGGCAACTCCCCAAGCAGACAACCAGGAATTTAAAGGAAACCAATCAACAAATAATCAATTGCAGCCGGGAGAAACTGCACCCAGTCCCAGAACCGAGCACAGACAGAATTAACTCCCTAGCTGCCAAACACAAAGAAACAGCAGCTCAGCTGTGAGAAGTCAAAATGTGCAACCGCGACGATCTTCGTGGCAATGCACACATGACAGTACCCCCCCTTCTACGAGGGGCCTCCGGACCCTCAGGGCCAGGCCTGCCCGGGTGAGTTCTGTGGAAGGTCCGAACCAAACGATCTGCGTTAACATCAGACGCAGGGACCCACGTCCTCTCCTCTGGACCATACCCCTTCCAATGCACCAAGTACTGAAGGGACCGGCGATTCAGACGTGAGTCAATGATCTTTGATACTTGAAATTCCAAGTTACCATTGACCAACACAGGAGGAGGAGGTAGAGGTGACGGTATGACTGGTGCCACATACCTTTTAAGTAATGACTTGTGGAACACATTATGAATTTTAAACGTAGGAGGGAGGTCCAGACGAAATGCCACAGGATTAATTATGGAACTGATCCTGTACGGCCCGATGAATCTGGGACCCAGTTTCCAGGAGGGCACTTTAAGTTTTATATTCCTGGTAGACAACCATACCAGATCGTTCACATTCAGATCTGGACCAGAAACTCTCCTCCTATCAGCCATACGTTTGTAACGGTTCCCCATCGCACTCAGATTATTCAATGCACCTCTCCACACAGAAGCAAGTGACGACGAGAAACGCTCCTCCTCAGGAACCCCAGAAGGGCCCCCCCCATTGAAAGTACAAAACTGGGGATGAAAACCATATGCCCCAAAAAACGGGGACTTACCAGTGGACTCGCTCCGCCTGTTGTTAAGAGCGAACTCTGCCAGAGGTAAGAAAGAAGACCAGTCCTCTTGGTTCTCTGAGACAAAACACCGGAGATATGTCTCTAAGCTCTGATTCAGACGCTCTGTCTGACCATTGGTCTGCGGATGAAAAGCCGAGGAAAATGACAATTGCATCCCCCGACGTAAACAAAATGCCCTCCAAAATTTGGACACAAACTGAGACCCCTATCTGACACCACATCAGAAGGCAACCCATGAAGTCTAACGATCTCCCTAATGAACACCTGCGCCAGAGTTTTAGCATTAGGGAGTGCAGGAAGAGCAACGAAATGTGCCATCTTACTGAACCTGTCAACAACCACCAGTATGACAGTATTCCCTGACGACGGAGGAAGGTCCGTAATGAAGTCCATAGATAAATGAGTCCATGGACGCTCCGGAAGTTTCAAGGGTAAAAGGGTCCCAGACGGACGGGTATGAGGGGTTTTAGAGCGAGCACACACCCCACATGACGCGACAAAAGTTATAACATCTTTATTAGCATTAGGCCACCAAAACCGGCGAGAAAGGAGATCTAAAGTAGCCTTACTCCCTGGATGTCCTGCTAGAGCAGAATTATGATGTGCCTCAATAACCTTTTGTCTCAACAGATTTGGGACAAACAGTCTCCCTGGAGGTCCTGCAGGGGCGTCCCCCTGAGCCTCTAACACCTCCTCCTCAAGCTCAGAAAATACAGCCGACACTACCACCCCCTCCTGGAGGATAGGACTCGGGTCATCCGTTTTCCCGGCCCCTGGGAAACTGCGATACAAGGCATCAGCCTTTACATTCTTAGACCCCGGGCGATAAGTGACGACAAAATTAAACCTGGTAAAAAACAACGACCATCGAGCTTGTCTGGAATTCAGACGCTTAGCGGATTCCAAATACAACAGGTTCTTGTGATCAGTAATAACGGTAACTGGGTGGACTGCCCCCTCCAAAAAGTGACGCCATTCTTCAAAAGCTAACTTAATGGCCAAAAGTTCCCTATTGCCGATATCATAATTCCTTTCGGCGGACGACAATTTCTTAGAAAAGAAAGCGCACGGATGCCATTTACCAGGGACGGACCCTGGGACAATATAGCACCCACCCCTACGTCAGACGCATCCACCTCCACAATGAACGGCTGAGATGCATCTGGTTGGATGAGAACGGGTGCCGAAGCAAAACATTTCTTCAAAGAGGAAAAGGCTTGGCAAGCTTTGTCCGACCATTTAGAAAAATCCGTCCCTTTTCTTGTCATGTCAGTGAGAGGTTTGACGACAGATGAGAAATTACAAATAAATTTCCGGTAGTAGTTAGCAAACCCCAAAAAACGCTGCAGAGCCTTAAGATCCCCTGGCTGATCCCATTCAAGCACTGCTCTCACCTTTTCAGGGTCCATACGGAAACCGGAGGCTGACACCAAAAAACCCAAAAACTGAAGTTCCTGTACGGCAAATACACACTTCTCCAGTTTGGCGTATAGTTTATTGTCTCGCAAGATCTGCAACACCTGTCTACATGCTCCTGATGAGACACAAGATCTGGCGAGTAAATTAAAATGTCGTCCAAATATACAACCACAAACAGCCCCACAAGGTGACGAAAAATGTCATTAACAAAATGTTGGAATACTGCTGGTGCAGTAGTCAGACCAAAAGGCATGACTAGGTTCTCATAATGTCCCTCCGGCGTGTTAAACGCCGTTTTCCACTCATCCCCCTCTTTTATCCTAATCAGATTATACGCCCCCCTGAGGTCCAATTTAGAAAACCATTTGGCACCAACAATTTGATTGAAGAGATCAGGTATAAGAGGGAGTGGATACGGATCTCGAACAGTAATCCGATTAAGTTCGCGGAAATCCAAGCAAGGGCGTAGGCCTCCATCTTTCTTCTTCACAAAGAAGAACCCCGCGGCTACTGGGGAAGATGAAGGTCTAATATGCCCTTTGGCCAGACTTTCAGAAATATAATCTTTCATAGCCTGCCTCTCAGGACCAGAAAGATTATACAACCTAGCTTTAGGCAACTTAGCATCAGGCAGGAGATTAATAGAGCAGTCATACACGCGATGAGGAGGCAACTCCTGACACCCCTCCTCAGAGAAAACATCCCCAAAATCCTCCAAAAAAGGAGGCAATGTACTAGGCACGACCGCACTGATGACTGTGTTCATGCAGTTGCTTTTGCAAAACTCACCCCATTGGCTTATTTCTCTGGACTGCCAATTAATCACAGGGTTATGTTTAACCAACCAAGGAAGTCCCAACACAATGGGAGTAGGTAGACCCTCCAACACATAACAAGATAATTGTTCCCTATGTATTGCCCCTACCCGAAGGTCAATGTTATGAACCTCATGAACAAAGCTACCTTGGCCGAGAGGCCTGGCGTCAATGGAGAATATAGGGATCGGTTTGACCAATACACTCAGATGCATACCTTGAGCCTGAGCAAACTGAGCGTCAACCAGATTAGCCCCGGAACCACTATCAAGAAGAACAGACAATCTCTCCACTCTCGTACCAACTACCACCTCCACTGGTACAAGGAACTGAGAAGAACTGGCGGATGAAATACATACTCCCAGGTTGTCGTCCACCACACAACCTGGGATTAACAGTTTTCCGGCGACTTTTGGCTCAACAAGGCACGGGATGGACATTCTCCAACAAAATGTCCCTCTTTCCCGCAGAAAAAACATCTTCTAGTCCTGCGGCGTACCGCCAATCCCCTCCTACGAAATGATGTCCCTCCCAACTGCATAGGCTCATCCGAACAGACAAGGGGAACCTCAACATAAGGGACTTTAGTGGTAGGTGGAGAAACAACAGGGAGTGGGGTTACCTCACCCCTCTCCCGAAGCCGTCTATCAGTACGGATAGCCAAGGCCATAGCAGCCTCCAGAGAAGGAGGAGACTCATACTGAGCCAAAACGTCTTTTAATTTATCAGAAAGCCCATGACAAAACTGGCTCCTAAGAGCTGGGTCATTCCACTGAGTATCTGTGGCCCATCTACGAAACTCAGAAGCAAATTCCTCTGCCGGACGATCTCCCTGCTGTATCTTACGTAATTTTGTCTCAGCAAGAGAGACCCGATCTGGGTCATCATATACCAATCCCAGGGCAGTAAAAAATTGATCTACAGACAGTAGAGCCGGGGATCCCGGAGGAACGGAAAATGCCCAGGATTGAGGGTCCCCTTGCAGAAGTGAGATAACAATTCCAACTCTCTGCTCCTCACTCCCTGATGATCGAGGCCGAAGCCGAAAATACAATTTACATGCCTCCCGGAAGGTGAAAAATTTGTCTCGCCCACCAGTGAACCTGTCCGGGAGAGCAACCTTAGGTTCAACTCTGGTTTGCTCCAGGGGAGACAAAACTTTGGACTTAATGTCCGTCAGCTCCATGGATAATCCCTGCAACTGCAGAGCCAGCTGGGCTACTGGATCCATGGTAACTGGAGATAATTTTTAAGGCCAGTGAAAATGTCACGCTGTCTAATGATATGTATACAATGTCAGTAAACTATTAATACAGGAACAACACTCTATACAACAACTAGTATAGCAACATCAGCATGTAAGTAAAGAATAGATTTACCTGACACGAAATCTGCTGAACTCAGGGTTAATCTTGTGGACTTGATGAGCTGAAACAGGAAAGAGGTGGACCGGGATCTAACCTGACCCTAAACTGGGGTCCTAACTAATCCCTCACCTTGGAGGTACTGATAATGGTTCAGAGGTCCAAGTCTCCAACCTAACCCTGTCTCCTATCAGACCCTGAACCCTGTAATCAGTCCTAAGAAGGATCCTGACTACCACCAAAGGGATATGGGCTGATCTTAGCTAAATACACAGATTAGACATATAAGACAGACAGGATAACACTCGCTTGCATACACACTCAAACACCAAAGGAACATAAATGGTCTGGGAAATAAACTCTAACCAAGTTGAGCTTAGAACAACTAAGGAGCTCACAACTAAAGTCTATACAGATTCATTCCTATCTGTGGTCTGCATGAAGGTTTCACTGGCAACTCCCCAAGCAGACAACCAGGAATTTAAAGGAAACCAATCAACAAATAATCAATTGCAGCCGGGAGAAACTGCACCCAGTCCCAGAACCGAGCACAGACAGAATTAACTCCCTAGCTGCCAAACACAAAGAAACAGCAGCTCAGCTGTGAGAAGTCAAAATGTGCAACCGCGACGATCTTCGTGGCAATGCACACATGACAGCGCCTGCAGGGCGCCCGTGCTTCCTCTCACAGCAACGCCGGCAGAGAGTAAGCGAGGGCGCCGGACAGGTGAGATGTGAGGTGTGTGTGTCTGTGTGTATCAGAGTGTGTGTGTGTATATGTAGTGCGGTGCTTTGTGTGTGTGTATGTGAACGAGTGCTGCGGTGTTGTCTGTGTGTGGTGCTGTATGTGTGATGGTGGTGGGGGGAGGCAGTGATGGTGGTGAGGAGGCAATGATGATGATGGGGAGGAATAGATGATGGGGAGGCAATAATGATGATGATGGGGAGGCAATGATGATGATGGGGAGACAATGATGATGATAATGGGGAGTCTTTCCACAGCCCTTTTCCTGAGCCGTAATTGCAGAACACAGCACAGTGCAGAGGAGAGCTCCATATTTTGTATGGAGCATTATATGGGGACCAGTATCCTGTATGGAGCATTATTTGGGGTCCAATATTCTTTATGGAGCATTATATTTGGCCCATAATACTGTATGGAGGACTATGTGGTGCCCATAATATTGTATGAAGGACTGTACTGTCCGGTCTGTACTGTGCGCTGTGAGGATTTGGCGGTTTTTGAGCTATTGTACAATTTACAATAGATATACACTCATATAATGGAAGAAGAGAAGTGTTTGGCATTGTACTATACCCATATTTCTCTGCAGTATCTGCAGTATCTGTGCATCATGAATCGTGGTCTGTGTTAAAGGGGCCCACTGAGACTCTTTCGCCCGGGGCCCATAAAAACCTGGAGCCGGCCCTGGTTCCAGGCATGCTCAGAGTGCATTTCTGGGGTTCAAAAGTTCATGACGGATCCGTCTAAAAACCTGTTTCTTCCCATCGGTTTTTCACAATCTGCACTGGATCCGTCTTTTTTAAACTTAGGCGGATTGTGCAGGATTGTAAAAAACGGATGTGTGAAAGTAGCCTAACACGGACTGCCTGGTGAACTTTACTGTTCGGGTTCGCCCATCTCTAATTAAAAGGGTTCTCATAGACTATTGTTAAAGAGGGTCATCAATGTTGGATAACCTCTGCCTAGCACCCCAATGAAGGAGCCAAAAAAAAATATTCCTCACAGATTGAACGTTCTTCTTGGTCCTACCCTGAGAATAGGTCAACAGTTATATGAACAGACAACACCTTTAAGTTAGGAGACTAACTTAACTAACTTTGAAGAACATATATGACCAGAGGATTTGTATTTTAAGACTTTAAAACATGCATTTTTTGATGGCAGTTTTTGGTGTAGTTTTTTAAGTCTTTTTTGAGTCAAAATCAGATGTGGATCCAAAGGATTGGAAAAGGAAAGACTTGTAATGAGACAGGAATTATTTAACGGGAAGTGCTTATAATAGGAACAAAAAGTCTTCCTACTTGATTCATTGTTTCAAAAACAGCATCAAAAACTGCATCTTGAAGTGTATTTTAATACCTTTCATACGTATTTCCTAGCAAAAGAAACTTCAGGATACGAAATCCTGTAACATGCCAATGAGTCACTAAAGGTGTCACCATTAAAAAAACCTTCATTTATCTCAAAAATATTTCATTCACACGTCTGATTCCCACATTTTCCTCTGATGCCATCTGCTCGTTGGTCGAAGAGAAAAAAAAACATTGTTTTAAATTTAGAGAAAGCTGTTTTCCTTTCTGTATTTCTTTCAATATGTTGTTTGCCAAACCGTCATCATGATGATGTGTTATGTCTATAGTTCTGTAGTCACGATAAAGTCTGATATTTAGATTGACAGGTCAATATCAACTTGTATAAAATTGTTGGGGCAAATATGTGATATATGTTGAAGCAAAGCGGATCAATCTGAGAAGGATCGAGTTTGAGTTGTATTTCATGAGATTTACAGTTCAACACGAATTTGAACATTTTGAGATCCAACTTGTGGTTTGCAGAAAAAAACAACTTACCATTTCACACACTGCTGAAGCATCAGAGAGCAACTCATGTGTGGCCTCGTGGGCTTCCTCATAATGCCCTGAAGCTATGACATTTTATAGATTATCATACCTTGTATAGTCGTGGTCAGTACTTGGAACATCGCAGATCAGTAGTTCCCCAAATGCAGCATACTTTGAACAGTAGAGGCGTTTTCCATCTCCAGAGTCACTGGGTAAGTTTCTCTCTCCCCTGCAGAGTGTAAGATTTTATGAGTAGCAAAGTCCTATCGCTCTCTCTACTCACAATCTAATATATAAAGCTGAATGTATGTATGTGTGTATGTATGTGGGTATGTTTGTCCGGGATTGGAATCCGCACCGTCGCACTTACGGGCATGAAATTTTGCACGCCCGCACGTCTCGACCCCGAAAGCGTCCTAGGCTATGTTTTGAATCGAAATTTTAACCCCACGCGTTCCAAATCGCCAAACAATTTTGGCCCTATCTACATAATGGGGAGAAAGCTGAATGCTTGTGTGTATGTCCGGCATAGGAATCTGCATTTACGGGCATGAAATTTTGCACACCCGCACGTCTCGACCCCGGGAGCGTCATAGGCTAGGTTTTGAGTCGAAATTTTAACCCCGCGCATTCCAAATCGGCAAATAATTTTGGCCCGGGATAGGAATCTGCACCGTTGTACTTACGGGCATGAAATTTTGCATGCCCGCACATCTCAACCCCAGGAGCATCATAGGCTATGTGTTGAATGGAAATTTTAACCCCCGCACGTTCCAAATCACCAAACAATTTTGGCCCTATCTACATAATGGGGAGAAAGCTGAATGCTTGTGTGTATGTCCGGCATAGGAATCTGCATTTACGGGCATGAAATTTTGCACACCCGCACGTCTCGACCCCGGGAGCGTCATAGGCTAGGTTTTGAGTTGAAATTTTAACCCCGCGCATTCCAAATCGGCAAATAATTTTGGCCCGGGATAGGAATTTGCACCGTTGTACTTACGGGCATGAAATTTTGCATGCCCGCACATCTCAACCCCAGGAGCATCATAGGCTATGTGTTGAATGGAAATTTTAACCCCCGCACGTTTTGGTGTGTGATTTTTATGTGCAGAATAAATTTTTGTTAACATAGTCTATTTTGTTACAGCTAACAGCAGTTATTAATTAACCCGGGCGAAGCCGGGTACTACAGCTAGTGGCATATAAAAGTTTGGGCACCCCTGGTCAAAATTACTGTTATTGTGAACAGTTAAGCAAGTTGAAGCTGAAATGATCTGTAAAATGGCTAAAGTTAAAGATGACACATTTCCTTTGTATTTTAGTCACAATATATAATTATATATATATTTTATATATATATATAGAAAGAACGAAAGAAAAAGAAGGAAAGAAAAATGGACCAGTGCAAGCCTAGTACCTAATAGAACCCCCTTTTGAAAGTATCACAGCTTTTTGTAGCCAGCCAAGAGTCTTTCAATTCTTGTTTGAGGAACTTTCATCCATTCTCCCTTGGAAATGTCTTCCACTACTGTAAGATTCCTGGGTTGTCTTGCATGCACTGCTATTTTGAGGTCTAGCCACAGATTTTCATTGACGCTCAGATCAGAGGACTGTGAGGGCCATTGTAAAACCTTCAGCTAGCACTTTTTGAGGTAGTCTATTGTGGATTTTGACGTGTGTTTAAGATCATTATCCATTTGTAGAAGGCATCCTCTTTTCAACTTCAGCATACTTCTGACGCTGAATTTTATGGTGAGAACGGAAAAAAAGTTTTCTTCTGAAGACACTACTATGAAAGCCATATTCAGGTGACTGTGAACAGTAGAACAATGTTCTGATTTGCCTCTCTAGCAATCATGCGATCAGCTCTCACTGAAATTTTGCTTTGTCTTCCAGACATTATCTTGACCTCTACTGTTCCTGGTAATTGCTATTTCTTAATTACATTTCAAACTGAGGAAAGGCCAACTTGAAAATGGTTTGCTATCTTCTTATAGCATTCTCCTGCTTTGTAGGCTTCCACCATTTTCATTTTGATAGTGCTTGGCAGTTGCTCAGAAGAACCCATGGCTGCTGTTTTTTGGCATAAGGTTAGAGGAGGCTGGGTTTTAATAAAGTTTGGACATTTGCATCACCTGGCTTTTCCTAATGATGATAGTGAACAAGTCATAACCCTAACAGGCTAATTAAAGGGGTTGTCCAGTCCAAATCGATAAGTCTGCAGTCACTCTATATGACTATAGACTTATGAATCCTCCCAGTGCAAGCACTGTGCGCTTTGGTGGTTCACCTGTTTCTGACCAGGGACAGAATTATATGTTTGAATTACACATACTGCTGGCCAGGGCCCACTTAGTGGGTGTAGCCTCGCTCCACACACTTGTACAGAGCGAGACCATGCCCTGCCTAGTAAAACGGCTGTGCAGTGGGTGTGGCCAATGAGAGGGCGTGGCCTCATTCCATAAAAGTGTATGGAAGTGAGGTCGTGCCCATTGGCTGGGAGTATGTATAACTCATACATGCCTTTCGGTCCTGGCTCAGAAATCGACAAATCCCTTTAGCGCACAGTGCGTGCACTAGGGGGATTCATAAGTCTGCAGTCACATAGAGTGACTGCAGACTTATCAATTTGGACTGGATAACCCCTTTAAGGTCTGAAACCTTGGTTAACCCCTTCCCGACCTGTGACGCCATTTAGGCATCATGAAAGTCGGTGCCAATCCGACCTGTGACGCCTATGTGGCGTCATGAAAGGATCGCGTTCCTGCGGGCTGGGTGACCGAGGTCACTGAAAGTTCACCCGACCCGCAGGCACAAGACCCTTTGTGCTTCACCACAGGGGGGTTGGCTTAACCCCCACGTGGCTACGATCGCTCTGATTGGCTGTTAAAAGTGAAACAGCCAATCAGAGCGATTTGTAATATTTCACCAATGAAATTTGGTGAAATATTACAATCCAGCCATGGCCGATGCTGCAATAGCATCTGCCATGGCTGGAGACCGAGATCCGACCCTCCCCCACACCGAGTCATGGCGGCACCATTGATTCCTGCAAATTTTGCGTTCAAAAAGTCAAACAGTGCTCCCTTTATTCCGAGCACCGACATGTGCCCAAACAGTGGTTTACCCCCACATTTGGGGTATCAGCGTACTCAGAAAAAATTTCACAACAACTTTGGGGGTCTAATTTCTTCTGTTACCCTTGGGGAAAAAAATTAGGGACTAAAAGATCATGTTTGAGGAGAAAAAATTATTTTTTATTTTCACGGCTCTGCGTTATAAACTTCAGTGAATAACTTGGAGATTCAAAGTGCTCACCACACATCTAGATAAGTTCCTTGGGTGGTCTGGTTTCCAAAATGGGGTCACTTGTGGAGGGTTTCTACTGTTTAGGCACATCAGGGGCTCTGCAAACGCAACATGACACTCGCAGAACATTCCATCAAGTCTGCATTTCAAAATGGCACTCCTTCCCTTCTGAGTGCTCCCATGCGCCAAAACAGTGGTTCCCCCCTACATATGGGGTATTGGTGTACACAGGATAAATTGCACAACAACTTTTGTGGTCCAATTTCTCCTGTTACCCTTGTGAAAATAAAAAATAGTGGGCTAAAAAATCATTTTTGAGGAAAAAAATTATTTTTTTATTTTCACTACTCTGCATTATAAACATCTGTGAAGCACTTGGGGTTTCAGAGTGATCACAACGCATCCAGATAAGTTCCATAAGGGGTCTAGTTTCCAAAATGGTGTCACATGTGGGGGGTTTTCACTGTTTAGGCACACAGGGGCTCTCCAAACGCGTCATGGTGTCCGCTAACGATTGGAGCTAATTTTCCATTCAAAAAGTCAAATGGCGCTCCTTCCCTTCTGAGCCCTGCAGTGCACCCAAACAGTGGTTTATGACCACATATGAGGTATCTGTTTACTCAGGAGAAATTGCCCAACAAATTTTAGGATCCATTTTATCCTGTTGCCCATGTAAAAATGAAAAAATTGATGCTAAAAGAAAATTTTTGTTGGAAAAATTAAAATGTCCATTTTTTCCTTCCACGTTGTTTTATTTCCTGTGAAGCACCTGAAGAGTTAATAATCTTCTTGAATGTAGTTTTGAGTAGCTTGAGGGGTGCAGTTTTTATAATGTTGTCACTTTTGGGTATTTTCTGCCATATAGACCCCTCAAAGTGACTTCAAATGTGAGGTGGTCCGTAAAAAAAATGGTTTTGTAAATTTTGTTGACAAATGAGAAATCGCTGATCAACTTTTAACCCTTATAACTTCATAACAAAAAAAATTTTGTTTCCAAAATTGTGCTGATGTAAAGTAGACATGTGGGAAATGTTATTTATTAACTACTTTGTATCACATAATTCTCTGGTTTAACAGAATAAAAATTAAAAATTTGAAAATTGCGAAATTTTCTAAATTTTCGCCAAATTTCCATTTTTTTCACAAATAAACGCAAAAATGAGCGACCTAAATTTACCGCTAACGTGAAGCCCAATATGTCACGAAAAAACAACCTCAGAATCGCTAGGATCCGTTGAAGTGTTCCTGAGTTATTACCTCATAAAGGGACACTGGTCAGAATTGCAATAAATGGCCAGGTCTTTAAGGTCAAAATAGTCTGGGTCATGAACGGGTTAAAGTTAACTGAGATCACAAATCTCCAAGTGTGACCAACCATTTGCATCGGCCCATTTTCCTTTTTGCAATTTTTAATTTTTTTTAAAAATGGCAATATTTTTTTTTTTGCCTAAAATACAAAGGAAATGTGTCATCTTTAACTTTAGGCCTTTTAGAGATAATTTCCGCTTCAACTTGCTTAACTTTTCACAATAACAGTAATTTTGACCAGGGGTGCCCAAACTTTTACATGCCACTGTATGGTGAGTGGGATCTTTCTATACCTCTTGTTCTCTCCTCTCCCACATGTGTATTTTCCAGTATCAGGTTAGGGTAGATTTTGAATCAAATGTTATTTGGAAAATTCGTTGAAGTTGGCATATTCAAATTTCAGATCTTTTAATCTCTAATGCATGACCACTATAGGATTGATGTTATTACGTGGTTTCTAAAGCTTTAAAACTTTTTCTGCCTAATATTTGATTTATCACGCAGCTTATAAATTAGACCTCACACACAAAAAAGATTTACAGTTATGTGTTGTCTTCTACCGGGTTCTGCAGTATGGATGTACCCCAAATTAATATAGAGGCATACACAGACTTTTACTGTGTGATTCCTCATGAATCTAATGACATTTTGTCCATTGAACACCTTATTGCACAGCTATTCTCTTCTACAGTCATGGCCAAAAGTTTTGAGAATGACACAAATATTATATTTTCACATGATCTGCTGCCCTCTAGTTTTTATGTGTGTTTGACAGATGTTTTTATCACAGACAGAAATATAATAATTGCAAACATATGAGTAACAAAAGCTTATATTGACAGTTAGAATGAGTTATTGCAGCAAGTCAATATTTGCAGTGTTGACCCTTCTTCTTCAGGACCTCTGCAATTCTCCTGGCATGCTCTCAATCAACTTCTGGACCAAATCTGACTGATAGCAGTCCATTCTTGCACAATCAATGCTTTCATTTTGTCAGAATTTTTAGGTTTTTGTTTGTACACCCGTCTCTTGATGATTGACCACAAGTTCTCAATGGGATTAAGATCTGGGGAGTTTCCAGGCCATGGACCCAAAATCTCTATGTTTTGTTCCCTGAGCCATTTAGTTATCACCTTTGCTTTATGGCAAGGTGCTCCATCATGCTGGAAAAGGACATTGTTGATCGCCAAACTGCTCTTGGAGGGTTGGGAGAAGTTGCTCTTGGAGGACATTCTGTTACCATTCTTTATTCATGGCTGTGTTTTTAGGCAAGACTGTGAGAGAGCTGATTCCCTTGGCTGAGAAGCAACCCCACACATGAATGGTTTCAGGATGCTTAACAGTTGGCATGAGACAAGACTGGTGGTAGCGCTCACCTTGTCTTCTCCGAATGAGGTGTTTTCCTGATGTCCCAAACAATCGAAAAGGGGATTCATCAGAGAAAATAACTCTACCCCAGTCCTAAGCAGTCCACTGCCTGTACCTTTTGCAGAATATCAGTCTGTCCATGATTTTTTTTCTGGAGAGAAGTGGCTTCTTTGCTGCCCTCCTTGAGACCAGGCCTTGCTCCAAGAGTCTCCGCCTCACAGTGCGTGCAGATGCACTCACACCTGCCTGCTGCCATTCCTGAGCAAGCTCTGCACTGCTTGTAGCCTGATCCCGCAGCTGAAACACTTTTAAGAGACGGTCCTGGCGCTTGCTGGTCTTTCTTGGGCGCCCTGAAGCCTTTTTGGCAACAATGGAACCTCTCTCCTTGAAGTTCTTGATGATGCGATAGATTGTTGACTGAGGTGCAATCTTTCTAGCTGCGATACTCTTCCCTGTTAAGGCTGGGTCTCACATAGCGATACACCAGCGATCCCGACAACGATATGCACCTGTCAGGATCGCTGGTGTATCGCTACATGATCGCTGCTGAGCTGCCAAACAGGCAGCTCAGGCAGCGATCTGGGACAGCGACACTGCGGGTAACATCGCTTAGTTACCCGCAGTGTACATTGGATACCAGCGCCCTGATGCAGGGAGCTGGTATCCAAGGTACACAGCGGGTTTCCAAGCGCTGCGCTGTGCCTGGAAACCCGCTGTGTACCTTGGATACCAGCTCCCCTGCATCAGGGCGCTGGTATCCAACGTACACAGCGGGTTTCTAGGCACAGCCCCACGCCTGGAAACCCGCTGTATACCTTGGATACCAGCGGATCGCTGCTCTCCCGCCTGTCACACGCAGCGATGCGTGCCTGTCAGCGGGAGAGCAGCGATCAAAAAAATGTCCTGACATTTCAGCGACGATCAGCGATACCCAGCAGGGGGGCTGATCGTCGCTGAATGTCACACACAGCGATATCGCTGGTGAGATCGCTGCTGCGTCACAAAACTAGTGACTCAGCAGCGATCTCGGTAGCGAGATCGCTATGTGAGACGGGCCCTTTAGGCCATTTTTGTGCATTGCAATGATGACTGCACATGTTTCTTTAGAGATAACCATGGTTAACAGAAGAGAAACAATGATGCCAAGCACCAGCCTCCTTTTAAAGTGTCCAGTGGTGTCATTCTTACTTAATCATGACAGATTGATCTCCAGCCATGTCCTCATCAACACCCACACCTGTGTTAATGGAGCAATCACTGAAAAGAGGTTAGCTGGTCCTTTTAAGGCAGGGCTGCAATGATGTTGAAATGTGTTTTGGGGGATAAAGTTCATTTTCTAGCCAAATATTGACTTTGCAAGTAATTGCTGTTAAGCTGATCACTCTTTATAACATTCTGGAGCATATGCAAACTGCCATTAGAAAAAGTGAAGCAGTAGACTTTGTAAAAATTAATATTTGTGTCATTCTCAAAACTTTTGGCCATGACTGTAGAAGAATTGCTTGAAAGAAAGAATAATTTCACAATATAGTGTTGTATAGCGCAGCATACTGTGATGCAACAGAAGGAAAAGTTGCTTTCAAATGTTTTAACAGGGCACATTTCCCTAAGGAAGCACCCTCAACAGCAAATGAAACATGGTAAGGGATGTTTTGGATTTGTCAGGGTTTCTTAGGTAGGAGTAAGTTCACACCACCACATATTTTTTTTTATTTGTTTAACAGTATTCTGATCGCTTTCTTTAGTTGGATCCAATTGTATGCTGTGCATATGTATGCAAGTATATTTCATGTAGCCTTTCATACAGTATATGGATTAAAAATATTCGAATGTATGAAAGGTAATGTGCCACAATTCTTATAACGGAGAGAAATCTGATGTATAATATTATGCTGTGAAAAAATGATAGCTGTGAGGGACATTTTCTTCATAGTTTGGTATTATAGACACTCTCCCTAATTTTGTAAGAGTAAATAAAATCTTTAGGATTGGTGGTTGTGGGTTCCCCTTAAAGAAAGAACCATCTCAAAACATACCAGTTAAACAGATAACTTCATATTTCTTCAAAACAGAGGAGCATACTCAACAGTTACAACATTTGAAATGGCACAATATGCTTGATGGTTACACGTCACACTTAGCGGTACAAAACATTTGAACGCTGCAGCTTTTATTTGGTTGAGCAGTGTTTTACAAGGGCCAATGCAAAGTTAAGGGAAAAATCCACTTAGAGTCAGTTTAACAAGCTTCTATGGGTTAGCAAGTTTGGACCACTCAATTCTTATAGATCTGCTCAGCACCTCCATGGGTCCTCCTTACATTTTACGGAATTTCTCCCAACCATTCTTCGCCACAAATGAGCTTGCTACACAGTTCTCTGCACGACTGGAGTATGGTTCCAGACATCAGAGTTGTCAACAGAGTCTCGGGATCAGTCCTTATTAATAAAGGACCACTCATCTTCCAGCTAAAATATAGAAAGGGACAGTTTAGACTTCTAACAGTTTAATGTGGGTAATATTTTATTACCTGGCTTAACTAACTGTAGTCTGTTGGGTTTATCTCTCAGCTCCACCAGTTCACTAATGTCACATGACTACAAACCCCATCATCTACTGGTTGCTGACTCCCTTTGAGTTAAAGAGTTGCACAACCCATTCTGACATAGTAACTGCTTCTACATTTAAACCAAGGAACTTGCAATGCCAAAAAGATTCCTATAATTTACAGAAAAAATGGAAGTTTTGTTTACAACAGAACTCCTGAAGAAATCAGTCTTTTAGTTATATAGCCTAAATGACAACTTCTCCAAGCTTGCTCCTTCTGTCACACCACTCTGGCCTAAGTGCACTGCTCTAGCACTTTTATAAGAGATGATAATCTAGGTGAGCCCTTCTATGACGTTCAGATAGACGGTCATGGCAAAAATGAAAGTAGCCTTATTAAGGGTGTATCTAATATAAACGATCATGGCTAATCTACACAAGGTGGAATCCTCCAGGGTACAGTATAAGTGTTTAAAAAGGTTAACTAACAGGTCAAACCAATAGATGACAGTACTGATTCTTATCTCTAGAATTTGCCCAGAAGGTTCTAATCTTTTGTAAAATAGTGTGTGGCAGAGTGTTTGAAGGTGAGTGCTGTGTTGTAACGGATATCACTACTGTACAATTCAGGCTGTTATTTGTGTCATAATAACTGCAGTATGAATAGGGTGTAATGGAAAAAAATGGAAGATTGAAAAAAAAGCTGTTGAGTGTGATGACTAACAAGGCTGGTCATACCACTTTATGCATGATGAATGTGGTAGTCTAACGTATACTGGGTGAAGATTTTACAAGTAAGGAAAAATGTTAAGCCAGCATATTAGACTAAAGTCAACTTATCAGGGGATCCCCCGACAGTCTAATGTGCATGTGAGCCGCACGTACCAGGGCTTTGGGGTACTCGGCACCGAGCCCGTTGATGTCTATGGGGGATGTCACGGGTAGCACAGCTCGGTCCGTTGCCCTGGGCGCTCACTGTAATGTGGGATATTTACAGGTGACTTGAATAATGATATGGGGATTCGTGACGCCACTTGTGGTGCCTGGTCAGGATGACCAGCGCTGCTATGCAGATCCACTGGAGGGTTAATATTGGACAGCTAGGTGTTAAGCCTTCCACAAGTAAGGCTGAGTGATCCTCCAGGGCAGATAGATATGCAAAGGTGCAGGACAGATGGGGACCCGGCAGTCAGAGATAATAAGGGAGACACACACATAAGTCACTTTGGTACCTTTACTGTAGGTGTTGCAGGTACTCCCCGGAGCACTGTAGGGTGAAGGATGCACATCGAGATTTCTCCACTGGTAGGTGTGTGGCCTCCTGTCTTCTGCCTTTATGTGATAAAGTCCTGACCTGCCTGTAGCTAGGTCTAACTTGGTCTCCGTCTTGCACCTGGCTGATCTTGTGATTGGACCTTCTCCTGAAGCACACAGTCTCTATTTTCAGTGCCCTGCTAGACTCCGTTCTTCTGATCCAGCTACGTATCAGCTCTGTGGTACTCCTGGGACTTGTAGTCCTCCAGGAACTCCGGTATTCTCCTAATGGGTCGTGGAGATCCCTATAGGCTCGGACCCCGGTGTCCGGTGGTACTTGCTGAGATGAGCTATTAAGGCTCCACTGTCTCATAAACTTTTCCACTTGCCTTCGGCCTACCTAGATCCTCACACGATCACACACGCTGGCAGTTGGTGGGCTGCCTCTTCGCCGCTCTTTTAGCATCGGCACGCTTTCCACTGAGCACTTCTAAATTCAGCTCTGACTAGGCTGGAGTGATTTCTCTGTGTCACTCTTACTAGACTCCACTTGCAGACCGAGCTCTCTGAGCAGACTGAGCTCTCTGAGCAGACTCCCTAGTATGGCTGCTCTGACTAACTCGATGTTTCCTGTGTAACTGTCTTTTACAGTGCCTACAAGTAGTATTCAACCCCCTGCAGATTTAGCTGGTTGACACATGGAGCTCCTTCCTTGTTGTCCTTGGGTTAGCCTTGACTCTTCGGACAAGCCTGGAATTAACTTGGCATTGTGAAATTTGTACTGTAGATCAGCCTGGAAGTGGGAAATGCACTGCTGCAAAAATTTTTGTTTTAATTTTTTTTTTTTTTTAAAAAAAACGTTAAAGTTAATTCAGAGTGTCATTTATTATTCAACCCCTCAAACCACAAGAATTATGTTTGGTCCCCCTAAAGTATTAAGAAGTAGTTCAGGCACCAAGAATAATGAGCTTCACATGTGTGGATTAATGATCTCTTTTGGCAGCCTTTTCTGACTATTTAAGACCCTCCCCAAACTTGTGAACAGCACTCATGCATGGTCAACATGGGAAAGACAAAGGAGCATTCCAAGGCCATCAGAGACAAGATCGTGGAGGGTCACAAGGCTGGCAAGGGGTACAAAACCCTTTCCAAGGAGTTGGCCCTACCTGTCTCCACTGTTGGGAGCATCATCCGTAAGTGGAAGGCTTATGGAACTACTGTTAGCCTTCCACGGCCTGGACAGCCTTTGAAAGTTTCCTCCCGTGCCGAAGCCAGGCTTGTCCGAAGAGTCAAGGCTAACCCAAGGACAACAAGGAAGGAGCTCCGGGAAGATCTCATGGCAGTGGGGACATTGGTTTCAGTCAATACCATAAGTAACGTACTCCACCGCAATGGTCTCCGTTCCAGACGAGCCCGTAAGGTACCTTTACTTTCAAAGCGTCATGTCAAGGCTCGTCTACAGTTTGCTTATGATCACTTGGAGGACTCTGAGACAGACTGGTTCAAGGTTCTATGGTCTGATGAGACCAAGATCGAGATCTTTGGTGCCAACCACACACGTGACGTTTGGAGACTGGATGGCACTGCATACGACCCCAAGAATACCATCCCTACAGTCAAGCATGGTGGTGGCAGCATCATGCTGTGGGGCTGTTTCTCAGCCAAGGGGCCTGGCCATCTGGTCCGCATCCATGGGAGGATGGATAGCATGGCCTACCTGGAGATTTTGGCCAAGAACCTCCGCTCCTCCATCAAGGATCTTAAGATGGGTTGTAATTTCATCTTCCAACAAGACAACGACCCAAAGCACACAGCCAAGAAAACCAAGGCCTGGTTCAAGAGGGAAAAAGTCAAGGTGTTGGAGTGGCCTAGTCAGTCTCCTGACCTTAACCAATTGAAAACTTGTGGAAGGAGCTCAAGATTAAAGTCCACATGAGACACCCAAAGAACCTAGATAACTTGGAGAAGATCTGCATGGAGGAGTGGGCCAAGATAACTCCACAGACCTGTGCCGGCCTGATCAGGTCTTATAAAAGACGATTATTAGCTGTAATTGCAAACAAGGGTTATTCCACGAAATATTAAACATAGGGGTTGTATAATAATTGACCCACACTTTTATGTTTAAAATTTATTAAAATTCAACTGAGCAACATAACTTTTTGTTTTGTAAGATTTATGCTTCTGTTAATAAATCCTACTCTCGTTTGCAGTTTGAAGGCTCTAACTTATTTGCATCTTATCAAACCAGCTAAATCTGCAGGGGGTTGAATACTACTTGTAGGCACTGTATATGTCTTAACACAGCTCCCTCTGGTGGTCTTTAGGATAGCTGTACGTGTGTGTGTGTATAATGACCTCTAGTGGGATCTTCTTTCAGTGCACCCTTCTGGGAGATATGGATTCAGTCACAGCTGGGCTCCACACATGGAGGCCAATTTTCCCCCCAGCAGATGATGTCAGATGAGAGAAAGATCAAGTCTGAATTGCAGAGTCTAATCTTTTTGTTCTCGCAGGAGACAACCCACCGCCAAAAGAGTCTGACAGCGGCTCTTTGATAGAGAACACAGGGATTACCATAGGGGATGGAGACTTCCTGCGCTGCTGGAATGACACAACAGGACCACATGCAGTTGTCCTGAGGAAAGAGTCAGGTTGACTTTGAAATGCGTTGACAATTAAACCATTTACATCTCATCGATCCTTGGATCATGTTTTGTCATTTCAGCAGTGCAGGACGTCTCCACCCTCTTTGGTAATCCTTGCAATTGTTTGTGGTTGCTGCAGTGACTGGTATTTATACAGTAATAGGGGTTGTGTCACACACAACCCTACCAGGTGAGAATTCCATACGGTTACCTATTTTATATAACTAGGATAAGACCCTATTGCGCTTTACGTGGTTTTGTACAGTCTTATAGAGAACACAGGGGCGCTTATTCAAGCATTAATGTGGATGTGGATGTCAGAAGAGATAGCTGCTAGCCAAACAATCGTATGGTGGGGGGGATTAGAAATATGCAGCAGTAACTAATCATTCTTGGATTCTTGCAATGTCATTATGATTGCCCCATCAAGATTTGTATTTCCTAGTAACTGGCTATGTACAAAGTGAAGGTAACGATGACTCAGCGATTTTGGTTGATACAAGTAGTTTCTGATGGCAGATGGGCATGTCAGTACACAGTAATTGCACTCTTGGTCCCTTCTTTTTGTTAGCATTTTTGTTAACATATATTTAATGGGTTACAGATGCGGGGGACAGATGGAAAATAGTGTTACTGCAGAACCAGATTATATGTTTCTTGTCTGTAATCATCGAGACACATAGGTCTGCATAGGAGTTGTAGGCATAAAGTGGTACGATAGTAAAAGCAAATAAGCAACAAGGCTTCATTTTTTACTTTGCATATATTTTAACATTATACTACCTTTCATTTTACTGAACACAAAATGGCAAAAATTAATCAGACATATAGGTGAAGCAGTATTGTGTGCACTGTACTTACAATCATGGCTAAAAGTGTTGGCACCTTTGAAATTGTTAGGCTAAGTGCACACGTTCAGGAATATTTGCGTTTTTTTTCGCGTTATTTCCGCGATTTTCCGCGGTAAAAACACGGAAAAAAACGCAAGCATTAAGCATCCTATACATGTTAATTGATTCCGCATGTTTTGGCCACATGTTGCGTTTTTTTCCGCGAAAAAAACGCTTCGCGGAAAAAATAGCAACATGTTCATTAATTTTGCGGAATGTAAGCGGTTCATGTGCGGTGGTACCCAGGGTCTGGAGGAGAGGAGACTCTCCTCCAGGCCCTGGGTACCATATCCCTGGTAAAACAATAATGTTGTTTGACACGTGTGACCAACTTTTTACTATCCCTGGTAAAACAATAATTAAAATAATAAATAATGACATTCTCATCTTCCGGCGGCCCCGCAGCCTTCCCGCCTTCAGCGACGCTCCCAGCAACTCCCGGTCCCAAGAGTCCTTTGCGAGAATCACCCAGATGGCGTAGCGGTCTCGCGAGATGCTACGTCATCGGTGTGATTTGTCGCAATGCATCCTTGGGACCGGGAGTTGCCGGGAGCGTCGCTGAAGGCGGGAAGGCTGCGGGGGCCGCCGGAAGGTGAGAATGTCATTATTTATTATTTTAATTATTGTTTTACCAGGGATAGTAAAAAGTTGGTCACACGTGTCAAACACTATGTGTGACTCGTGTGACCAACCTGTCAATCAGTTTTCCAAGCGATGCTACAGATCGCTAGGAAAACGCTAGCATTCTGCAAGCTAATTACGCTTGCAAAACGCTATTATTCTGGCGGGAATATGCTTACAAAAAACGTGCGTATTTCCGCGGGAGAAGTGCGGGATTGCCGCGGAAATTTCCGCGGCAATTCCGCAACGTGTGAACTTAGCCTTACATGAAATAAAGTACTTCTCCCAGAAAATTATTGCAATTACACATGTTTTGTTAATGTTATGTTCTGCTACAAACACTGAGGAAAGAAAGGGAAATCTGTCCCTACAACAGAACTAAGCTCAATCCCTACGATGTATCGGGGAACCTGATCCTGCGATCAGACCCGTTAAAGTCCTCAGCTAGTCTGAACGAAGACCTATAGATGCGAGGAAGGGATCCCTACAAGCACTAGGGACTGGGAGAAAAGATGGACACCTCCTAACAGAAGTTGTAGCAGTAAAAAGAAAAACAAAACAACATAGAACATAGAGGTCAGAAGACCAAGCAAAACTATTTGAGTAAGGTACCAAAGCACCCGGCTAGCTTAAGAGTAGAAGTTACAATGAAGTCCAGCAAAGCCAGAAGGGCGGAGCAGGATTAAGTAGGCAAAAAAGGTCATGTGACCAGCAAGATAGAAAAAACCTAACAGGAGAGTTCTAACAGTACCCCCCCTTCTAAGAGGATCCTCCGGATCCCCTAGGCCCAGGCTTACCCGGAAACCTCTTGTGAAACGCTCTGACAAGTCTGGACGCAGAAACATCATCCGCCCTCACCCATGAGTTATCCTCGGGTCCGAAACCCTCCAAACAACGAGATACTGCAAACTCCCTCTATAACGTCTAGAATTTAGGATGCGGGAAATTTCATATTCCCCGTCCTCCACCACCGGGGGAACAGAGGCAGAGGCGTCTCTATCCGACACATCAGCTCTTTTCAACTGAGAAACATGAAACACTGGATTAATCTTCCAAGAGGTGGGAACCTCCAACCTAACAGCAGATTAGTTAACAACCTGAAGCACCTTGAAGGGCCCTACAAACTTGGGACCCAATTTTTTAGAAGGAATCCTCAACCGCAGATTCTTAGAGGACAACCAAACCATGTCACCAATAGCAAACAAAACCTCTTGCCTTTTCCTATCAAAGTACCTTTTAGATTTTCTGTTAGCCTCCTGAAGATTACCACGCACATCCGTCCAAACTCTCTCCAAATCACTGGAAAAATTCTCCTCTTCAGGCACAGCCGATACCAATTTGGAGAATGACCCAAACAACGGATGTCTCCCGGTACAACAAAAAAAAGGCGAACAACCAGCAGAAGAGGATGTATGGTGGTTAAGAGCAAATTCAGCAAGTGGCAGAAACTCCGACCACCCCTCTTAATTGTCTGCCACAAAACAACGCAAGAACTGCTCAACATCCTGGTTTTTCCTTTCTGTCTGGCCATTAGACTCAGGATGATATCCGGACAAAAACGAACAAATGAACTCCCAACCTGTCACAAAAGGCGCGCCAAAAACGAGCCACAAACTGAGGTCCCCTATCAGAAACAATGTCAGTAGGAACGCCATGTAGTCTGACAATTTCCATGACAAAGGCCTTAGCGAGAGTCTTAGCGCAGGGCAGTTTGATGAAAGGAACCAAGTGACACATCTTGCTAAAACGGTCCACAACCACCCAGATAACAGTGAAACCCTCAGAGGGGGGAAGGTCAGTAATAAAGTCCATAGCCAAATGTGTCCAAGGTGCACTAGGGATCTCCAGAGGGCAAAGCAACCCCGCAGCAGGAGTATGTGAAGACTTAGATCTAGCACACACAGTGCACTGACGCACCCACTTAATGACTTCCTTCTGCCATCCAGGCCACCAAAAACTGCGACCCACAAATCTCTTGGTCTCAGAGATTCCAGGATGACCTGCCAACCGAGACTCATGACACTCAACAAACAAATCTCTCCTAAAGGTCCCCGGCACAAACAACCTCCCATGGGGAGTGTTAGATGGGGCATTCTCCTGTGCTTTAAGAATCTCATCTTCCAACACAGAGTCCAAAGCAGCAATCACAACCCCTTCTTGTAAAATGTTCTCCTCCTCCTCAGCACAACCATGGGAGAAAAGCTGCGAGACAAAGCATCGGCTTTCACATTCTTAGTACCTGGGATGTAAGTAACGGAAAAATTGAACCGCGAGAAAAACAGTGCCCACCTAGCCTGACGGGCATTCAAGCGTTTGGCAGCATCAAGATAGATCAGATTTTTATGATCAGTGAAAACCTGAACGGGAAATTCAGCACCTTCCAAGAGATGCCGCCAGTGTTCAAATGCGAGTTTTAATGGCCAACGATTACCAATATCATAATTCAGTTCAGTCTCAGAAAATTTTTTTGAAAAAAAGGCACAGGGATGTATTCCATCCGTGTTTTCCTGAGACAACACCGCTCCAACGCCCACAGAAGAAGCATCAACCTCAACCAAAAACGGTTTAGTTACATCAGGCTGCATAAGGATGGGAGCAGAGCTGAACCTCTCCTTTAAAAACACAAAAGCTTCAATGGCCTCAGTAGTCCACTGAACCGCATTAGCACCTTTCCTGGTGAGGTCGGTCAGTGGTTTGACAATAATAGAACATTTTTAATGAATTTTCTATAATAATTGGCGAAACCCAAAAACCTCTGTAATGATTTCAAACCAATAGGCCTAGGCCATTCCTGCACAGCTTGAACTTTCACCGGATCCATCTCAAAACCTTCGCTGGAGATTATGTAACCCAAAAAACTAATTCTCTGTACAGCGAACTCACATTTCTCCAGCTTAGCAAAAAGCGAATTGTCACTCAATAACTGTAATACCTCACGAACGCTCCGCCAATGAGACTCCAAATCCGGCGAATAAACCAAAATGTCATCCAAATACACAACCACACTTTTGCCGATCAAAGGTCTAAGGATGTCATTAATAAGATTCTGAAAAAATGCAGGAGCATTGGTAAGGCCAAAAGGCATAACCAGATTCTCAAAATGACCCACAGGAGTGTTAAAAGCAGTCTTCCATTCGTCACCCTCCTTCATGCGCAACAAATTGAATGCCCCCGAAGATCAATTTTAGAGAACCACTTGGCCCCCGCTAACTGGTTAAACAAATCGGGAATCAATGGCAGTGGGTAAGGATTGCGTACCGTAATTTTATTAATCTCACGAAAGTCCAGACAAGGATGTAAACCGCCGTCCTTTTTTTTAACAAAAAAAAAAAAACAACAGCCACAGGAGACTTGGAAGGCCTAATGTGACTGGCGGCCAAGCTTGTCTGTATGTATTCCTCTAAAGCCTTTCTCTCAGGAATCGTAAGATTAAATAAACTACTTTTAGGAAGAGTCGCTCCAGGGACAAATTCAATAGTATAATCATAATCTCTATGGGGAGGTAACATCTGCGATTCCTTCCCAGAAAAAACTTTCCAAAAATCCTGAATAGGTACAGGTAGTTTCCCTTTATCCACAGCAGCAATACGCCTATTACAACACTTGTCATAACACTGAGAGCTCCAGGACTTAATTTCATTGGTAGACCAATCCAGAACAGGATTGTGCAATTTTAACCAAGGTAACCCTAAAATCACCGGAGAAGGAAAATTATTCAATACTACCAAATCCAAATTTTCTTGGTGAACACCATTAATAGTGAGGGGAAATTCACAGACCTTGTGAGTAACATTCTTCAAGGGAGAGCCATCAACAGAAACCACGGCAATAGGGGATGACAAAGGTTTGGGTTTTAATTTAAGTTTTTCCAAGAATTTCCCATCAATCACATTCAGAGTAGAACCACAATCGACAAATACCCGAAATTCCATTAATTCTTCCTGAGCAGCAGTAGTGGCAGAAAGAAATACACCCTTAGGCCTCATACTCACTGGTGCCGAAAACGGATGAAAATCAGACGATAAAAAATCGGATGCAAATCTGACCAATGTTAGTCAATGGGTGAGTTCTCATTAGCGATTTTTTTCTCATCAGATATTGGTGTGAGAAAAAAATCGCAGCTTGCTGCGATTTGATGCGATTTTGGGATGAAAATCGCCAATGCAAGTCAATGGGTGCGATTAAAAAACGAACAGCACTCGCACCATGCAAGTGCTGTCCGATTTATATGCACCAGTCTCCTTTGAAAGCCGGTAATTCATCCCCGGCTACTGTAAAATCACACTGACAGCTCACAAAACAGTAGATACATACACATAGAATACATATATATTATATATACATGTCATTGTAACACATACATATATATATATTTATAGTTCTTACACTTCTACATACTGTAATAGCCGCTAATTCAATTGCCGGCTTTTGTGAAATCACAGAAGCCGACATGAAATGATACATTGTTTCCACACAGTTAACCATGTCATTTCCTGTATTTTGATATATGGTTTGAACTTACAATTACATGAGTGTATTTGTACAAAATTTCAGACATGTAGGGGTTAATTAAAGGTGTAAATTCGTTGAAAAAAAATGCGTGGGCTCCCGCTGTATTTTCTCCACCAGACAGACAAAGCCAGCGAGTGGGGGCAGATAATAATAGCCTAGGGAGGGTACATTTTTTTTGTGCCCCCCCTGGCTACTAACATCTGCCCCCAGACACCCCAGAAAGGGCAAATCTATAATTAGATTCGCCCTTTCTGGCACTTTGCCCGTCTATTCCCATTGCCCTGTAGCGGTGGCGAATGGGTTAATAAGGCGTTAATGTCACCTTAGTATTGAAAGGTGACCTTAAGGCAGGTTAATAATTGAGAGCTGTCAATTAGACAACTATCAATTATTAATCCTATTGAAGTAAATAAAAAAACACAAACACACTTTAAGAATAAATAATTTTAATGAAATCAAAACACATATTTTTGACCATCTTTTATTTCACTCTTAATCCGTGCAAAGCCCTTGTTCTTCTAAAATAAATATAAATAATAAAACAACATTATTCTTACCTATCTGGCGATCTGTCACGTCCCACGATGTAATCCTTCACAAAGGGTTAACTAGCAATCAGATAAGCAGCGCAAGTAATCCTGCGTGCTCATCTGATAGCTCCTGAATGAATGAGCTTATCTCCTGCCGACAGGAGAGGATGTGATTAATGAATGAAGCTTAATTGATTGTATCCACTTTCACCTTAGGTCAGGTCACTGAAGTGAAAGTGGCAATAAATCAATTAAGCTTCATTCATGAATCTATTCCTCTCCTTTCACTGGGAGAGTAAGTTATTCATTCAGGGGGTAAGAGCTCAGCAGACAGCATTATAGCTCTCTGCGAGCTCTAACCTGTTAACCCTTTCTGATGGATTACAGCGTGGGACCTGACTGTACATCGGATTGGTAAGAATAATTTCGCTTTTTAATTTTATTTTTATTACAGGAAATGGTTTTAGCAGGAAAATATAAATATGGTCAAAAACTGTGTGATTATTTCATTAAACTTATTTTTTATTAAACTGTGTGTGTTTGATTTTTGTATCATACAATAGGATTAATAATTGATAGTTGTCTAATTGACAGCTCTCAATTATTAACCTGCCTTAAGGTCACCTTTCAATACTAAGGTGACATTAACGCCTTATTAACCCATTCGCCACCGCTACAGGGCAATGGGAATAGACGGGCAAAGTGCCAGAAAGGGCGAATCTAATTATAGATTTGCCCTTTCTGGGGTGTCTGGGGGCAGATGTTAGTAGCCAGGGGGGCACAAAAAAAATGTACCCTCCCTAGGCTATTATTATCTGCCCCACTCGCTTGCTTTGTCTGTCTGGTGGAGAAAATACAGCGGGAGCCCACGCATTTTTTTTCAACGAATTTACACCTTTAATTAACCCCTACATGTCTGAAATTTTGCACAAATACACTCATGTAATTGTAAGTTCAAACCATATATCAAAATACAGGAAATGACATGGTTAACTGTGTGGAAACAATGTATCATTTCATGTCGGCTTCTGTGATTTCACAAAAGCCGGCAATTGAATTAACGGCTATTACAGTATGTAGAAGTCTAGGAACTATAAATATATGTATATATATATGTCACAATTACATATATATATATATATATATGTATTCTATGTGTGTATATGTATTGTTTCTATTCTTTATTAAAGCAGTCAGTGTGATTTTACAGTAATGCCAGGGATGAATTAGCGGCTATTATACTATGTAGAAGTGTATGACCTATATATATATTATATATATATTAGATGTATATATATATATTATATATATAATTATTTGCTTTTTGTGAAAATTTTTTTGTTACAATGTGATTTTTACATGACTTTTTACATAGAGATAACTGCTCTATGTAAAACTTCATGTTAAAATCGCATTGCATACAGATGGAAAACTGACAGAAAACGCATGGTGCGATTTAAAATCGCATCAAAATCGCATGCCTTTTTACAACAAATGTACCGTTTTTTTCCTGCAGAAAACGGACCGATTTTTTTCCAGCCAGTGAGTATGAGGCCTTAGTGTTTTAACAGGCTATACGGGCGACACTGACCTCCTTTTTTTTTTCTTTATTCATATGCAGCACACAGTTCTTAATGAAATGGTCAGATTTGCCGCAATAAAAGCACAAACCCTCAGAAAACCTGCGTTCTTTTTCCTGAGAAGTGCCATCGCTCCAATCTCCATCGGCTCTCCAATGTCAGTACAAACCCTCTCAAGACTATGAGCTGACATGGCAGATTTACTCTCATTAACCCTTACACGCAGTCTCCTATCCACCCGTATAGCTAATTGCATAGCCTCCTGCAAGTTACCAGGTATGGGATAAGCAATCAGCAAATCTTTAACCCTTTCACCTAGCCCTGCAAGAAACAAACTTTTCAAAGCTGAATCGTTCCACTCCACCTGAGTAGACCACCGTCGGAAGTGTGTACAATATTTTTCCACATTACCAGATCCCTGCCTCAAAAGTCTCAATTCTGTCTCAGCTGATGAGACACGATCAGGATCATCATACAGCAACCCCAAAGCAGAAAAAAAAACTATCCACTGATCTGAAACATGGATCAGTAGGTTGCAGAGAAAAAGCTCATTCCTGAGGTTCTTTGCACAAAAGTGACATTGTGAACCCTATGCGCTGTGATTCATCACCAGAGGATCTGGGTCTCAAACGAAAATACAACATGCAAGCATTTTTAAAAGAAAAAAAATCTTGTTGTTCTCCAAAAAGTAAATCAGGCAAAAGTACCTTTGGCTCCACGAAATGTGCTCCAGAACAGCTACTCACGTGTTGCTGAAGCTCGGACACCTCCAGAGAGAGTCCCTGCAGGCGTTGAGCCAACGCCTGAACCGACACCATTAGGGAAACAGGAAATCTTTCCTTAGAGATTTTTTTTTGGGCTGGACATACTGTTATGTTCTGCTACAAACACTAAGGAAAGAAAGGGAAATCTGTCCCTACAATAGAACTAAGCTCAATCCCTACGATGTAACGGGGAACCTGATCCTGCGATCAGACCCGCTAAAGTCCTCACTAGTCTGAACGAAGACCTATAGAAGTGAGGAAGGGATCCCTACAAGCACTAGGGACTGGGAGAAAAGATGGACACCTCCTAACAGAAGTTGTAGCGGTAAAAAGAAAAACAAAACAACATAGAACATAGAGGTCAGAAGACCAAGCAAAACTATTTGAGTAAGGTACCAAAGCACCCGGCTAGCTTAAGAGTAGAAGTTACAATGAAGTCCAGCAAAGCCAGAAGGGCGGAGCAGGATTAAGTATGCAAAAAAGGTCATATGACCAGCAAGATAGAAAAAACCTAACAGGAGAGTTCTAACAGTTAAACACATGTATATTTCCTTTGTGGATATTGGAACAACACAAAAAACTGAAAACCGAAGCGTTTCGACGATGATGTCTTAATCATGGTTTATAATTAAGACCTCAAAGTCGAAATGCGTCGGTCTGTTATCCCTGTGATGCCTCTGTGTGTTTCCAATATGTCCTTCTAAATACATTCTAATAAACGTGAAGTATTACCTTACTATGCTGGAGGACATCTTTCTCATTTATTCCAAAGGATGTGCAACCAAATATTAATTTGATGGTGCCAACAATTTTGTCCAGCTCATTTTGGGAGTTTTGAGCACAATTATGTTCAATTTGCCTATTTTTCTCTTTTTTTTGTGTTGCTCCAATACACACAAAGAAAATAAACATGTAAATCAAAACGTGTAATTGCAATAATATTCTGGGAAAAAATATTTAATTATCTGGAACAATTTTAAGAGTGCCAACACTTTTAACCATGACTGTATATGTGAGAGGTAATGTTAAGTGTGAAGGACAACCCCCGTCCTTCCACGTCACCAATGTGACATAACTCCACAGGCATAGCTCTCCCGTGCCCCCTTTGTATCTCAGGTCAGTAAGGGAACTGCACCTAGAGCAAATGGCCGCCGGGTAGGGTGTTCTGTTACCCACTGGGTATTCTAAGATTCGTGATCAGAGTAAAAGCATCAGCCCAAGATTAATTTTATGGTTTAATAGCCTTAAGGACGCACTAGATAATTACAGAAATATACAGTAAGCTATACAATGGAATTACAATGGATTTGCAGTCAGAGTAAAATACAACAATAACGGTACAAGGCTTAGAGATATTAGCTAGAGGTCAATATTACCAGGTTGTAGGGACATGTGGAGGCAGGGAGCTCTGCGATCCACAGGTGAAAGTCTTAGTTACTGGACAGTCCCCCAAAACGTGTGCTGCTGCTCCCTTGGCAGTTCTGTCCCTTGTTGCTTCTTGCTGCTGTGAGAATGGACCTGGTCTGCCCTTGGCTCACAGTTCTTAAACCTGCTAGGTCCCTCCCCTCGGTGTCCGAGGGTGGGCTGACAATCTCCACCCTTAGCTCCCTGCAAAATTCATTCCCAATATCTAGCAAAGGGTTAACTTTCTCCAGGATGATCGGATCAGGACACGAGAGGTACCAGCGGATGCAGTATGTTTTGCCTGTCGCATGGATACCAAACCTGGCCCGATTGGGTCATTGTGTATGGCCAATCTCTATATCTCAGCCCCCAAGCCATCACCGACTCGGGAGTTGCACCATCAAATGCCCAAGGTCCGCAGGGTCACACAGATATTTTTATGAGAATGTACCTACAAAGATGTGCTCATAATTCATAATCCTAGAACGGAGCCTTCGTGTCTGGGACATACAATAGATGTGTTTTCAGTGTCAAGCTGAAAAGTATAGTCTAATTGAAGCAGCCAGGCATCTCATTACCATGCTAACAAACCTTACTATTCACCAGGCTGGCTTGGCTCTGTTTTGAGTCTTAACTCGTTACCATACTAAAGACCGTGCCATTCAAACATGGGAGCAGTAAATACTTTTTTGGGCCTGAATTACTTAGCATAATAAAAACCTTTTTATTCACAGTGGACATCAAACCCTGTCGTATTGAATATGCCAAGGGAGCAGTTAGCAGCCTGTGGCTCTATGAACAGACAAAATGGAGGCTGGTATGGGCCCTATCCAAGATGGTGGCTGTCCCTACCTCACACTAAGCATATAGAGAATGTGGATGATGCTTGCTCCATCTGTATAATTGATTTGTTAGGCATTGGGCGACGGCTGGATCCGAACTTGAATCTGAGGAGTCTGTGGTGTCCCATCCTAGTCCAGCCGGGGCAGATGCTGCTCAGCTTCACTGTCAGTCCCAACACCTAGCCAATACAAGAGAAGTACAAGCTGTTGCAAGGGTCTTTGTTCCGAGTAGTTTTAAGCATAGGTTGCAGAAAGGAACAGAGCTGCCACAGCCTAAGACAGTCCAGGATTTCCTGCACTGAGCATGCCTGTGACGTGGCGGACCGTGATTGGTGATTTGGTATCAGCTGATCCGGTGACCTGGCACCGCCTGATTGGTCACGGGTGACGTCATCAGTGATGCGATTAACGAGATGGCTGTGGGCAGGGCTTAGCCCTTAAATAGCCTGGCTGCAGGCAGTGCGGTGCGGTGAGATAATTTCTAAATGGTTGTGTTCATGTGTGGACGCCTCTGAATCTGGGCTCCATGTGTTCTCTAGCTTTCGCTCTCCGGGACCTGCCGATGCCAGAGTTCGCTCGGCTAATTAGCACAGGTCCTTCAGGCAGGTTAATAGATGCTAGGCAGGTAATGCTTGTTAATAGAAATACCAGAAAATGGAAGGGAATGGCCCAGATGAAGAGATAAAGATACGACCAAAATATATATAGAAATAATGCCTTTATTAGTGCAAAGATTTGGCTAACAAATTTGCAATAAAACCATATTAAAACATGAATATAAAATAAAATGATAAATACTGATTAAATGAACCAAACACACCAACAGCTGTGAGTAGAAGAAGTTATATATATATATATATACAAAAGTAAAATAATAACAAATAAATAAATACTCAAAATTGTATATATATATGCTCTGTAATAATGACCAGGTGTGTGCACAGATGATATGTGTGGCAAAATGTATTATATTGTTGTTATATAACCTGTGGCACAAAAAGAAATTGTGTGACCTAAATAATAAAAATTATGTTTTTTGTGAAAACAAAAAATTCCAACATTAATGTGTATGGATAACACACATGGGAGAAAAATCTAAAAAAAATTTTTTATATAAACTGTGCTCCATAGTGTTAATGAAGTGAATCACAATTGAAACATCAAAAATTATAATAAGTGTTGTGACCCTGAATAAACACAATAAACCATATAATGTGCTGGGTTGAGCAAATCAAACTGGAAGTGCTGATAACTGTGCAAAAAAATTTGTGCCACACAATCAAAGGTATACTGCTACCTGGGAGCTGATACAGCGTGGTGTGCTGTGAGAAAAGAACGCGCCCCGACGCGCGTTTCGGAAATTGAATCCTTCGTCAGGGGGATGTAAGTATAGGCTGAACACTAGGCTATATATAGATCTCCAATTAAACGTGATTCAAATTCAGCTGAGCCAACGCCAAGACTCGTAGCGTGAAAACGGAAATGACGTCCGAAAAATCCTTACAATAATGTCCTGAATGACTACAAGAAGAATACAGGGCAGCGCATGCGTGAACTTACACAGAACCGGAAATGACGTCCGTGAAGTCACTGAAACAGTGTCTAAAAAAAGAAAGATCTTTTTAAAGCTGAATGCCATGCGCGAAATGACGAAACCGAACATGGCCAATAGAAAGGCAACACCGCACTAACCTAGGCAGGATATAAACAACATCACCATGGACACAAAAGGTGACGCATAAGCCAGCGCTAGTGAAACATGTGCACTGTGAATAATGGACACATATAGAATACAGTGTTCAGTAACCGTGAATATCAATGGATAACCTGCTGAAAATATTAGATATTCACATAAGGACACAATATCCTGGTAATAGCAGATAACGCTACACACTCATGAATATATTCTATGTAATCACAAAAAATTACACAAAATTAATACACCTACATATAATGTTAAAATGAGCATATGTTAGCCAAGATATATTAACTCAGCATAAAATGTGACCTTAATACTGAACTACATCTCAGTATAAACAAAATAAACCAAAAACAAAAGTGCGTCATAAATATAGATATACAACATTTTTCAGAACAGAATAAACATTGTGTATGTTTTAATGAGAAATCATAATGTGATGGAAGTAAAAATATCATGCACTCTTATATCATTAATGCCACGGTGGTGTGGGTACACCACCGTGATTTTTCCATATATATATTATTAACAATTTTTTATTTTATCATTTTAGCATTTGTGAGGCTATCTATATGATGCTATCCACGAGGATAATCTGAGCCATGTCTTTGACTTCTTTACGTACCGGCATCTTCATTCAAGATTGAACATGAATTGGATTTATATTTTCGGATCATGTGTTATGTTACCACGCATGAAATGATCTACATCTATATCTGATGGCTATTTTTTATATGCACTGTTTATTTTGGTTTAATAGATATTTTCCATGTGTTGGATGTGGTAGTGCGCATGCGAGCGCTGTGCTGTCTGGGACCGACATGATGGCGGCGTCTCCATGTGGATGCTCCGGACAACGGAGTTTTCGACATGACGTCTGCCGTCATGCCGTTTCTGGCCATGTGCGGCTAGCGCATGCGCCATTTGTACCCACACCACCGTGGCATTAATGATATAAGAGTGCATGATATTTTTACTTCCATCACATTATGATTTCTCATTAAAACATACACAATGTTTATTCTGTTCTGAAAAATGTTGTATATCTATATTTATGACGCACTTTTGTTTTTGGTTTATTTTGTTTATACTGAGATGTAGTTCAGTATTAAGGTCACATTTTATGCTGAGTTAATATATCTTGGCTATACATATGCTCATTTTAACATTATATGTAGGTGTATTAATTTTGTGTAATTTTTTGTGATTACATAGAATATATTCATGAGTGTGTAGCGTTATCTGCTATTACCAGGATATTGTGTCCTTATGTGAATATCTAATATTTTCAGCAGGTTATCCATTGATATTCACGGTTACTGAACACTGTATTCTATATGTGTCCATTATTCACAGTGCACATGTTTCACTAGCGCTGGCTTATGCGTCACCTTTTGTGTCCATGGTGATGTTGTTTATATCCTGCCTAGGTTAGTGCGGTGTTGCCTTTCTATTGGCCATGTTCGGTTTCGTCATTTCGCGCATGCGCATTCAGCTTTAAAAAGATCTTTCTTTTTTTAGACACTGTTTCAGTGACTTCACGGACGTCATTTCCGGTTCTGTGTAAGTTCACGCATGCGCTGCCCTGTATTCTTCTTGTAGTCATTCAGGACATTATTGTAAGGATTTTTCGGACGTCATTTCCGTTTTCACGCTACGAGTCTTGCGTTGGCTCAGCTGAATTTGAATCACGTTTAATTGGAGATCTATATATAGCCTAGTGTTCAGCCTATACTTACATCCCCCTGACGAAGGATTCAATTTCCGAAACGCGCGTCGGGGCGCGTTCTTTTCTCACAGCACACCACGCTGTATCAGCTCCCAGGTAGCAGTATACCTTTGATTGTGTGGCACAAATTTTTTTGCACAGTTATCAGCACTTCCAGTTTGATTTGCTCAACCCAGCACATTATATGGTTTATTGTGTTTATTCAGGGTCACAACACTGTATTATAATTTTTGATGTTTCAATTGTGATTCACTTCATTAACACTATGGAGCACAGTTTATATAAAAAATTTTTTTTAGATTTTTCTCCCATGTGTGTTATCCATACACATTAATGTTGGAATTTTTTGTTTTCACAAAAAACATAATTTTTATTATTTAGGTCACACAATTTCTTTTTGTGCCACAGGTTATATAACAACAATATAATACATTTTGCCACACATATCATCTGTGCACACACCTGGTCATTATTACAGAGCATATATATATACAATTTTGAGTATTTATTTATTTGTTATTATTTTACTTTTGTATATATATATATATATATAACTTCTACTCACAGCTGTTGGTGTGTTTGGTTCATTTAATCAGTATTTATCATTTTATTTTATATTCATGTTTTAATATGGTTTTATTGCAAATTTGTTAGCCAAATCTTTGCACTAATAAAGGCATTATTTCTATATATATTTTGGTCGTATCTTTATCTCTTCATCTGGGCCATTCCCTTCCATTTTCTGGGTATTTCTATTCATATTTTCGGATGGTCCACCATCCAATCTTTTTTCTGGTGATATAAGCACTTAATATTCTATCATTATTTATATTTTACTTATACAATTTTATTTAGTGTAGTTTATATTTCTGGATACATTTCTTCCTAGGTAATGCTTGTTGTACAGTCTGGCTCTGACAGAGGGTAGCAATATACCCTGAGCAGACTGCGGGGAACGTAACCTGGGCATCGCCTGCTATCCGAAGGGAGAGTTGCTACTCAGTCCGGTCGCACACTGGCTGGCGGTACGTACGCCTGGCGTGAGTCGCATGCACTTCCTACCGGCTGGCAAGTGGCTTCTGTGCAGTTAACAGGGCTACGCCTATGCTAGCCGGCAGTACATCTTCCGTGACGTTAACGGAGATAGTGCAAATCCAATATCTTGCCTAGTGTGAAGTAACACAGGCAAGATCTTATATTTCTGTTGTCAGTTTTCACCCTCATACCCGAGGGGTGTTCGGCCGCAGCATCTCTAGCTGCACCGTGGACCACGGGTTCGGTTGCATTCCATTATTTTATAAAGTTGTTGCAACCTTGCGCCTAACAGGATTACTTTAAAAATTAAAGTTTTCATATAGTTAATTGATAATCAGTATAACACAATCTTTTCCCATACACACTTGCTAGCAACTGAAAACAGATCCATGTGTCAGCCTGTGATACTCTGACATGTTTTTAGCATAAAACTTCTGAATTCTGAGTGGCAAGCAGATGCCATCATCAGTGGTTGTAGTTTTTTTGCAGTTAACAAAAAATCTGGACTAACATAAGTTAAGTAGTCAGTCGGCATGTTATATGCCAGCAGCAAGTCCTTCATTACAAGAACAATATTAGTGTGACCGCCAGCTACTACACTTCACGCAAGTAGGAAGTTCCTGGTCAGTAGAGTTGAGCGAATTTGTTCGGATTTGGTCGCCGAATCTGAATTTGCTATATTCGTGCCGAATGTATGTTTGATGATTGGTTCCAAACATATTCAGTAATTTCTACTCCCATTGACTCTTATGACATTCGGCTGTGTTCGACGAATATAGCAAAAACAATATTTGCTGCCGATCATATTCGGAACCGAATCCGAACAAATTCGCTTAACTCTACTGGTCACCATAGAGCAGAAATGTGAGGTGTAGGAGGGAATATAATGGAACCACAATGCACCACACACTTTGTTTTTAGGCTATGTTTTCTGTCTTGCTCGATTATATCATTTATAGAAACCATCCCTGTAAGTAGTAATGTAGATGGATGAGTTTGTTATCTGTCTGGCCTACTGTAGACAGCTTTACTGCTTGAAAAATAGGTCAAACTAAAGTTAAGATCAACGTTAATCCAGCCAATCCTGCACTGAAGCCCCAGCTACAAGAAGTTGGGGATGAGGATGATTTCTGTTCTCTAGTTCTACAATACAGTTCATTTTGACAACTGAAGCAACTGAAGTGAAAAGAACTGACTAAATCCTGGATAAAAAGTGTAACTGAGCCATTGATAAATTGAGGAAGGGTAAATTGGTGACTTCTGGTAAAACCAAGCAAGTTAACATGACTCCTCACTGTCACAGCTTCAGAAAACCCACTATGCATTTCTCACTGAGGCACGTACACTTATTCCGATTTACAGCCAATGGAAAACTACTCTATGGACAGTCTAAGGACAACATCTTACAGGACTCTGCTCTGCCCCCTACTCCGCAGTGTGTTAACAGGAAATGAGGAATCGCATATTTAAATTTTGGCTAGAGAAAATACTTGTGGGGTGAAAAACTCTGCAGAAAATCAAATCAATGGGCAATCAAAATATATATTTTTATTTTGCTGGTGGAAATTCTCTATGGACTATCATGCCCTGTGTGGCTAGTATATCTACAATTGTAGGGAAAATTCTGTTCTAGAAGCGCTGAAGTTGCTCCATCTTAAATGCCATACACACAAAATCCCTGAAATCTAATTGAGGGGTTTGGACATCTGCTTCTCTTACTACCTATGCATGCCTGTATTTTGAAATACAGCTTTCTTATGATAATCTCACTAAGTACAGTACTTTTGACTTTTATATATTATGTTTTGTTAGTTTATTATGAATTTTACAAAAATATTGTAAATCCCTTTTTATTTATCACATTTTTGTTAGTAAAGGTTCACATACAGCAATTTATTATTTTTTCACATGCAACTACATTTTGGCTGTGACAGTAATACGTAACAGAAGGAGATGGCATACATCTGTTATGTTCTTTTATGTCTATTTTTTATACATTTTTTCAGGCTCATTAATTCAATAGTTGCTTCTGTCAGCTGAGCACAGATTGCATGAATGCATACCATGCTTGGTGTTTCACTGTTTTACAAAGTCATATTCATTTTGTAACCTGACATTCACATTGCTTGTACTTCCAAGAGCTGGTCTCTGAGGTTGGGATAAAAGCCAAAGACATGACAGCTTTTTTGAGACCTCTTGGGGTTTCTACAGCTTACGATTTGAATGGTATATTGTAATCTGACTGATGGATGAGAAAATATATCTATATAATTTGTGTGTGCGAACTTTCAGGTTGCGTGCAGGTGACTTACTAGAAATGTCTGAATGATGTCCTCGTCAAGGTTTTGTAGCTATTATTGTATATTGTGTTGTCTGTTAAAGTGTAAGCAGTAGTCAGAAAGGATAAATACAAATAATAGTGGCTGTGACTATAATGGAACGTGGAAAATATAGATATATAGATGCTATTTAAAGAGGATTTGTCATGATACTGTATATTTTTTTAATTAGGGGAAACTAAACTTTCTCTAAATGGGCTCATCACTATTAATCCATACCTTACTAGAAGGGTCCCTTGGCAATAGGCTAAACACAAAGTGTCCTACTGCTGAGGCCCCTAGGAATAAGTTGCTATCTGCAAAGAAATCTATGATTTAATGCAAGCTGAATGTTGCAATAGATGTATATACACTGAGCCGAAGTGGTATATAGAACTTAATATAGTGGTGGTGAGTGACATACGATACGATACGATACACTTTATTGATCCCGGGGGGAAATTACAGTATTACAGCAGCAATACAAACAGCAGTACATAAAATATTAGGACACAAATCTTGCACAGGTATTCCAACATTACATAATAAATAAAAGTGTGTAGTTCAGGTGTATATAAGACAATGTTAATTGACATTAGTACACCAGCCATCAGTCATTATTTTCTACCACCCTTAGGAAATTATTATACATCCCCATAGCAGTAGGTACAAACAAATTCCTGAATTTCTCCTTCTTGCACCTTAATAGGATTAGACGGCTGCTGAATGTGCCCTTCTGCTTCAAGAACAGCTCGTATAGGGGGTGTGTATTATTGTTCATTATAGCCCTACACTTCTTCTGAATTCTATCCTCCAATACCTCCTCAAAAGAGTCAAGATGGAGGCCAACAGCTGCACTTGCCTTCTTGATAAGTTTGTTGAGCTTATTAGCGTCAGCTACTCGCACACTACTGCCCCAGCAAATGACAGTAAAAAAGATGGCGCTTTCTACAATGGACTGGTAGAACATCTCCAGCATTTTACTGCACACATTGAACGACCTGAGCTTCCGCAGAAAGTACAGTCTTCTCATTCCCTTCTTGTAAACCTTTTCTGTATGACACCTCCAATTGAGTTTACTGTCAAGGTGAACCCCCAAATATTTGTAGCTCTCAACAATCTCAACCTCATGGCCAGCAATGGTGATCGGTAAGTAATCCTCCTTTTTCCTTCTATAACTCACCACCATCTCCTTGGTTTTCTTTACATTTAGTTCTAGACAGTTAGTCTGACACCAATCCACAAAGTCAGAAACCACCCTTCTATATTCCTCCTCCCCCCGGCCCCCCACAATGCCCCTACAATCACGGAGTCATCTGAGAATTTTTGGAGGTGACAAAAATCAGATTTATACTGAAAGTCAGCTGTATAAATCTGATTTTTGTCACCTCCAAAAATTCTCAGATGACTCCGTGACATACATTTGCAAACGGATTGAATGGCAGACCATTCAGAAAAAATCGTGAAGACCAAATGGAGAAAGCTGAACCTGTGGTCAGAAAAGAGTAGGAACAATCATAAAAGTAAAATACCTTTATTATTACATATATTGGTAAGTGGTAACACCATACACTCAGGTGCACATGTGGTACTCGCAGGTACGCGGGATGCAGTGACGAGCCGGAGACGGAGCAAGCTTAAATTCAACCTTTATATAGCGGTTATACGGAAAGTTAGACAATAATACACAAATAACTTGGTATACGACTACTCGGCCGGTGTCAACAACTATTTGGCCGCAATATGGTGGACTAAAAGTCCTAGAACTATAATGAACAGTTAACGGAGTGTCACTTACCCTTCTCTGACGTCCGGCAGAGCTGTTGTCCGGGAGGTGTCTATTCGGTGTCTCAGCCGCTGGGCCCAGCTGACTAGCTGTCAGAGGCTTCGGGCGTTCCTACGCCCAGGTGCGAAAGGGGCGCAACAGGCCCTGGAAGAGTTCCCCAGGGTCAGGACCGTCCCTCTCGGAGGCGAGGTGGTGGCAGCCGCGGACCGTGACGTACAAGCCGCAGCTGCGGGTTGAGACAGAGCAGTGGCGGCCGTGGGTGGCAGCGCACAGGTCGCAGCCGCGGGATGGAGCGGGGCAGTGGCAGCCACGGGTGGCAGCGCACAGGCCGTGGTTGCGGTGTAGAGCGGGGCAGTGGCGGCTGCGGGTGGCAGCGCATAGGCCGCAGTCACGGTGTGGAGCAGGGCAGTGGTGGCCACAGGTGGCAGCGTACATGCCACAGTCGCGGTGTGAAGCGAGGCAGTGGCGGCCGCGGGTAGCCATGTAAAGGCCACAGAGGTGGCTGCGGGTGTCAGCGTTGTCTCTTGCTCGTGTCGCTCGGTACCGTCCTCTCCCTGGGTTAGGTGAGCCCCTGATCTTTCTCGAAGGCGCTGGCTCTCCCTTGCTCTCCAGCACCACCCAGGCTCCTCGTTCCTGCCTCTTGTCTTTCTCCATGTCAAGTGCCCCCTGCTGGTCTACAGTGCTTTTTTTATAGTCGCCCCACCCCCGTACTTTCCAGAAGAGTTTCTGTGTTGTCCTGTAGCTATTTCCCCCGGGAACATACTCCCTGGGAACCTAAGTGACAGCCCCCTAAGTTCCAGACTGGTTACACAGCGGGGACACTCTCTCCTACATTCCCCCATCCTTTTTGCTTGCCAGTCCTTGGGCGAGGGTTTGGGAGGCTTCGTGTTGTCGTTCTGGTGCTGAAGTTGTTTCTGCCACACAAACTGATCTTGTTGATATCTTTCGGGGGGTTTTCCTGCTGTAGACCGCTCGGAGCGTTGCGGTTCGATGGTCGGGGTGGAGTCCTCTGGGGTGGTGGAAGGTGGTTGGGTGACTGGGGCCACCGGGGCACTGGCCCTGGGAGTGTCTGCTGGTATTACAGGAAGATTCTCTTCGTCTTCATCATCCCATACGGTTAACGGAGGATCTGGGTCCTGCGGAGAGGCCTCGGCCTGCTCGGGGTCCACTGATATACAGGGCCATAACATACTGCGGAGTACTGTTTGGATAGGGTGGCCCCCTTCTTTTTCAGACTGTATCTCATATATCGGTCGAAGAGTAGCGAGTATGGGGTGTAACCGGTGACTCGATGTACCCAGTTGTTATATACCCAGACCAGTTCGGGGATGTACTCGGGCCAATGGGTCTTTTGATCGTCTACCAGGGTACGTAACATTTGGATTAGGGTCCGGTTAAACCGTTCGCAGGTCCCCGTTCCTCTGTGGATGGTATGGTGTGGTCTGGGATTTGTCAATGCCGTACAGACGATGTAGTTCCTCCATTACTTTTCCCAGGAAGCAGGCACCCTGATCTGAGTGAATGCGTTGAGGACAGCCATGCACTTGAATAAAGTTTTTACAGATAGCATAGGCGGCTGATTCCGCTGTTTGGTCCCTGGTGGGGGTCACCACGGCGAAACTTGGTAAAATGGTCTACCATAACTTGGCAGTGTTCGAACCCCTGGTGGGCTGGACCGATGGTTAAGTAATCTACCATTAGCAGCTCGAGGGGTGCTGTTGTTACTATCGTTTGTATAGGGGCTCGTTGCTCTGGTGGTTTATTCAGGTAGCATTGGCGGCACGTTCGACAAACTTCTTCCACTGCGGTTTGTAACCGGGGATGGTAGGCTATTCGCTGTGTCTTTTGTGCCCCGAAATGAGCCCCTTTTTCATGAGCTTCCCGAGCAATTCCAGTTAGTTGGGCCCCCGGCACCACCACCTGCCATGCTGCGGTGGGTTCTGTGCGTAGGGTTGTTTTTCGGTACAATAGTCCATTTTTGACCACCAGTTTCTCCCATTGGCGGGGCAGTAGTACCGTGTCCCTGGAGAGCGTCTCTCTTTGAGCGTCATTGGGCAGTTGTTTCATGGCGACCCATCGGCGTAGGGCGCCGATTTCCCCATCTTCCTGTTGCTGGCGTATCCATTCATCCCGGGACTGCTCTAGAATGCCCCCAGTGGGTCCCACACGGGACTGTTCTCTGACCACTGCCGTGGTCTCGGCGGGGTTTGAGGAAAACGGTGTCTCTTCCCCTTCTAACTCTTCATCCCGGCTCCGTCCTGGGACGGTGTGTCGGATTCGAGACAAGGCGTCGGCGTGGACGTTCTCCCCCCCTCTTTTGTAAATGGTTTTGTATTTGAACTTGGCCATCCTGGCCACCCACCATTGCTCCAGGGCCCACAATTTGGCATTTTCGAGGTGGGCTAGTGGATTGTTGTCGGTACGTACCATCACCTCGGAACCCGCTAGGTACTCCGCGAATTGCTCCGTCATGGCCCACACCACTGCCAGGAGCTCTAGCTTGAAGGAGCTGTAGTTGTCAGGATTGAGTTTGGAGTCGTGAAGCGACCAGCTGCAATAGGCGATCACCTTCTCTTGGCTGTCCTGCATCTGCGACAACACAGCCCCCAGCCCGTGCAAGCTCCTATCGGTGTGCAGGATAAACGGTTGCGAGAAATCCGCATAGGCCAACACTGGGGCTTCCAAGAGTGCAGTCTTGAGGTCTCGGAAAGCTTCCTCCTGTGGTTCACTCCATTGGACCTTCCAGCTGTTGGTACCGGCTGGGGTTCCTTTTAGTAGGTCTTGCAAGGCTCGGGCTCGGCGGGCGAAATTTTTCACGAAGCAACGGTAATATCCAGCCAGCCCCAAAAAGGCCCGCACAGCCTTCACCGTCTCAGGGGTAGGCCACTCCCGTATCACAGCAACCTTCTCTGGAGACGGTCTTCCGCCCTCGGCGGAAACAACATGCCCCAGATACTCAATTTGTGTGCGGAACAGGTGGCATTTTTGGGGCTTCACTTTCAATCCATACTTTTGCAGCCGGCCAAGCACCTGGCCTAGACGGTGCAGGTGGTCCTCAAACGTGGCGGCTTAGATGATGATGTCGTCCAAGTATATCAGGGTGACTTCGAAGTTGAGGTCACCCAGGCACCGCTCCATTAGTCACTGGAAGGTTCCGGGGGCGTTGTCCAGTCCATACGGCATTCGATTGAATTCGAACAGTCCCATGAGCAAGATGAAGGCCGTTTATGCACAATCTTCTTCCAACATCGGTACCTGCCAGTATCCACTGGCCAAGTCCAAGGTAGAGAAATATTTTGCCTGTCCCAGAGCGGACAGGGACTCCTCTATACGGGGAAGCGGGACTCCTCTATACGGGGAAGCGGATATGAGTTTTTGATGGTGCAGGCGTTCAGCTTCCTGTAGTCCATGCAGAACCGCAGCGTGCCGCCCTTTTTTCACACCAATACGATGGGGGCTGCCCAGGGACTCTGGCTTTCCCGGATAACCCCCTTTCGCAGCATTTGGCTCAACAGTGTCTTTACTTCTTGGTATAACTGTATAACTGTGGTGGGATCTGCCGATATCGTTCCCAGTGGGGGCTGTCCCTTCAGTGGGAATGCTGTGCATAGTGGCTGTGATGCACCTGAAGTCGTCCTCGTGGCTGGCGAATACCTTTTGGTAATGGTCCAGGAGAGCTTCTACCTGGTGTATTTGGGCCGGGCCAAGTCCGGAGAGTTCTGCTCGCATTTTCTCCAAGATTGCTCCCCATGCCTGCTCAGGCGGGGGCCCTGCGGTCTGGATGCAGTGCACACTTATGGCCCAGGGGTCCCTTAGACTCACTCCCAGCTGTAACGCACCTCTTCCAGGGGTTTTACCAGTTTTGCCATTTCAGCGTGATATTTTAGGGTGATGTCTTGGTCTTCCAGGTTGACACAGCGCACGAGGACTGTGCCACTAGGAGCCTGGAGGGTAGGTGCTCGGAGAAGCATGGCTCCATCTGCACCTCTACTCCTTCCAGAGGTACATGGGCCCGGACGGGCAGAGCGATAACTGTCTGTCCTGGCGGTAGCACGAGCTGAGGAGCCGCAGGCACAATCTTTCTCCCCAGCAACTCCCCTTCCTGGCAGGCCTCTTGGGCTCGTGCCCACCGCGCCAGCTCTTGGAAGACTTGCCCTTGAAGAGTGCGAGGGCTCCATTGTGTCAAAGTCTCTTGGGTGGGTTCACTGAGGAGAAGACTGACGAACTCCTTTAATATATTCATGCCCAGGGTGACAGTGTATTTATCGCCAGCATCTCCCTGAGTCAGGACCACGCCTTGCCAGCCCAATTGCTTGCCGCACATCGAGATCTGCATCCATGCTACTCTGACGACGGGGATTGGCAGTTGATTGACAGCCAATAGCTTTATCACGGACCCCCAGTGGGGCCTTGTGGCTTCGGGGAAGTGCTGCCGGAAGTAAGTCTCTGGCATGGTGGTGACTTGCGACCCCGTATCCACCAGGCAGTGCACCTTGCGGCCTTCAAACACCGCCCAAATCAGCGGACACTTCGCAATTAGATTCTCGTGACTTCCACCACCCTGCTTGGTGGGTTCTGGCTCCGAGCGGCATCCTCCCAGCTCAGAGCTTTCTAGTTTAATGGCCGCCGGGGCGGGTACTTCCCACACCAAGGGCACTCCCTGGGAAGTGGCCCACTTCACCACAATCAAAGCAAGCGAGGGTTCGCGGAAGCCGGCCACCCCAAGGGTTATGGGGGCTCCAAGTTGCCTTGCTCGGCCCCCACCAGCTACTCGTAGCTTTGGCCCTTCTCTTCACCTCAGCCAATTCGCCTCTGATACTCTCCAGCTCCTGTCCCATTTCCTTCACCCACTGGGGATCACTGATGGCGTTCACGGAGGCTTCAGTGCTCCAGGCCTTCTGTCATGCTGTCTCTGCATACAGGAGGACCGGGGTCTATGCTGACCCTAAGCTGGGGTCCTGACTAATCCCTCTACCTGGAGGTACTGTTGATGGTACAGAGGTCCAGGCCGCCAGCGTAACCCTATCTCCTGTGAATCCCTGACCACTGTAATCTAGTCCTGAGAAGGACCCTGATTACCACCACAGGGAAACAGGAAGATAACTGCCTACACACAGTATAAGACAAACGAGACAGTACAAGGGGTAAAACAAAAGACACCTTGCATACAAAACTACCACTACAGAGGGAACACCAACGGGTAAGGAGATAAATAATAAAGCGAGGAGAGGAGAAAACCACAACAGGTACTCTTAGCTTTAGACTTCTCAATATGATCCGCTCTGCTGGTCTGCATGAATGCTTTCACCGACACTTCCCTAGCAGACAGGCAGGTATTTGAAGGAAACCAATTATCACAACATTAATTGCAGCTGAGCGAGGCTGGTCTTGTCCAGCACAGAGAGAAGGAGAATTAACTCTCTCATTGCCGAAAAACACCCAGCAGCAGAAACTCAGCTGTGAGAAGTCAGGGTGTGCAATCGCGACGATCTTCGCAGCGACACACCCGTGACACCTTCCCTACAGGGACTGTCACCCCTTGTTCTCGTTCTCGTGTGCGTGCCTCACTCCCTATCTTGGAGAAGGTCAGACGTGGGTTTACCCGTACCCGATCCCGCAAGGCTTGCTTGGTCAGGGGGTTCCGCAGTCCGGTCACCAAGAGGTCATGTAGGGTTATGTCAAGGGGCCCCACGCCTACCCCGTCCTTCTGCTCAATGGCCATGTATAGATCCTACAGCCCATTCATATATTGGGTGACGGTTTCCCCCTCCCCCTGCATGTGGCTGAACAGCCGAGTTCTCAGTTCCCCTACATCGGTCGGGTCCCCTGGTTCTCCTCCAAGATCTGTAACACCCAGGCAAAAGTGTTCCATTGTCCCAGGGGTCTTAACATCACGGAGTCCCGGGCCTCCCCATCCAATGCCATTAGGGCCACCTCAGCCTCCAGATCAGGGGTCATCGGGTGCATCCTGAACAACCCCCGCATTCGTTCCACCCAGCTCCACAGCATGGTATTACTGCCTGTAAACTTGGGCAAGTTGTTCAGCATGGCCCCCAAAGACAAGCTGGACCGGGGGCCACGTTCGCCCCCTTGGTCTGCAGCTTCCCCGCTCACGCTCGGTGACTGCATCCTGCCGACTACGCCAAATGTGGTACTCGCAGGTACACGGGATACAGTGACGAACCGGAGGGGTTATACGGATAGCTGGTAAGCTGACAATATTTCTCCTCACAGGGAAGTTAGACAATAATACACAAATAACTTGGTATACGACTACTCGGCCGCTGCCGACAACTATATGGCCGCGATATGGCCGACTACAAGTCCTAGAACCATAATGAAAAAGTTAACGGAGTGTCACTTATCCTCTGACGTCCAGCAGAGCTGTTGTCCGGGAGTTGTCCATTCGGCGTCTCAGCCGCTGGGCCCAGCCAACGAGGAGCTGTCGGAGGCTTTGGACATTCCTACGCCCAGGTGTGGAAGGGGCGCAACAGGCCCTGGAAGAGTTCCCCAGCGTCAGGACCGCCCCTCTCAGAGGCGAGGTGGTGGCAGCCGTGGACCTTGACGTACAGGCCGCAGCCGTGGATTGGGATGGAGCAGTGGCGGCCACGGGTGGCAGCACACAGGCCGCAGTCGTGGTGTGGAGCGGGGCAGTGGCGGCCATGGGTAGCCGCGTACAGGCCGCAGCCGCAGCATGGGGCGGGGTAGAGGTGGCTGCAGGTGTCAGCGTTGTGTCTCTTCCTCGCATCGCTCGGTACCGTCCTCTCCCAGGGTTAGGTGAGCCCCCGTTCTTTCTCTCTTGAAGGCGCTGGCTGTCCCCTGCTCTCCAGTGGACCCAGGCTCCTCCTTCCTGCCTCTTGTCTTCCTCCATGTCAAGTGCCCCCTGCTGGTCTCCTGTGCTCCTTTTATAGTCACCCCACCCCTGTACTTTCCAGAAGAGTCTCTGTGTCGTCCTGTAGCTCTTTCCCCTGGGAACATACCCCTGGGAACTTAAGTGACAGCCCCTTTAGTTCCGGCCCAGTTACACAGCGGGGTCGCTCTCTCATACACACACACGATTAAAAATGAAATATAGTACAAATATTAAAAAGATATAAATGATCAAAATAGCCACCAGGTGAAAGATATATCACACTAATTACAAATAAGTATGTCAAATAATATATCACATTATATTAACTGCTACCAAATACACAGTTATCTCAAATAATAGCCACTGAATGGGATGCCAAATATCATGGCTGGGTACAGCTAAATAGTACACATAAGAAGGTGACCTTAACCCCTTAATGTCCACTGACGTGCAGAGTCCGTCATGGCAAGGTGCCAGTTCCGGCACCAGGATGGACTCTGCACGTCGTGCCTTTGATCTACCACTGCGTGTAAACACGCAGTGGTAGATCAGTGCCGACAGCTGTCACAGACAGCTGACAGGCACGGCAAGCGGTGCGGGGACCTTTGCCGTCGGTCCCCGCACCCACAGCGCTGTGATTGGTCAGTCAATCTGACTGACCAAACACAGCAGCGATCGTGCAGGAGAAGCTGAAATTTCAGCTTCCCCAGCGCGATCAGTGCAGGAGCCGGCGCTGCAGTGGCCAGGCTTCCTGCACTGACAGCCAGGAGCGGAGCCCCCACAGCCCCTGGCTGTTAACCCCCTGACTGCTGCGATCGAGCGCGATCGCAGAGCTCAGGGGGGGAGGCAGAGGGTCGGGAGCTCCCTCTGCCTCAGATCAGTGCCACCACAATGTATTTGCAGGGCCTGATCTCTGCCTTGATGACCCGGGGGTTGTCATGACAACCTCCGGGTCATCTAGCTACGGGAAGCTGCTGTGATCATGTCACAGCAGCTTTCCCCATAGGTACAATGGATTGCAATGCCAGAGCATTGCAATGCATTGTAACTGCAATAAAAAGTAAAAAAAGTGAAAGTCCCATAAAGGGACAAGTTAAAAAAAAAATAATTTTAAAAAAAATCCCCTAAAAAATACACATTTTTATGTAATAAAAAAATAAAAAACAAAAAACATACACATGTTAGGTATCGCCACGTCCGTAAAAATCCCATCTATAAAAGCGTAACCCTAGTTAACCCCTTCAGTGAAAGCCGTAAAAAAAACACAAAAAAGTAGTAAATTATACTTTTTCCAAGCGGTATCATTATACCGCTTGGAAAAAGTGCAATAACACGCGATCAAAAAGTCAGATATAAATAATCATGGTACCGCTGAAAACGTCATCTTGTCCTGCAAAAAACAAGCTGCTATACAGCATCATCAGCGAAAAAATAAAAAAGTTATAGCTCGCGGAATTATCTGATGCAAAAATAATTATTTTTTCTATAAAATTTTTTATTGTGTAAAAAACGCCAAAACATAAAAAAAATATATAAATGAGGAATCGACGTAACCGTAGTGACCCGAAGAATAAAGCTGCTTTATCAATTTTACCACACACGGAACGGAGGAAAAAAAAAAAAAAAAAAAACAATTCCTGAATTGCTGGTTTTTGTTCATTCTGATTCCACAAAAATCGGAATAGGAAACGATCAAAAAACGTTATGTGCCTGAATATGGTACCAATAAAAACGTCAGCTTGTCCCGCAAAAAATAAGCCCATAGATAACTCTGTCGGCCGAAATATGGAAAAATTATAGCTCTCAAAATACGGCGATGCAAAAATTTCTTACAAAAAATTATTCCAAAAAAAAGCATCTTTTAGTGTGTGACAGAAGCTAAACATGAAAAAAGAGTATAAATCTGGTATCGCTGTAATCGCACCGATCCGAGGAATAAAGTCGCCTAATCACTAATACCGCACGAGGAACGGCGCAAAAAAGAAAACCAATTCTTCACCTTTTGTGGATTTGTTCATTGTGCCTCCCAAAGATCGCAGTAAGGCGATCACAGTGGTTCCCCCCCACATATGGGGTATCAGCGTACTCAGTACAAAATGCACAATAGCTTTTGGGGCCCTATTTATCCTGTTACCCTTAGAAAAATAAAAATTTGGGGCAAAAAGATTATTTTTGTGGAAAAAAATATGATATTTTTATTTTCACGGCTCTACGTTATAAACTTCTGTGAAGCACTTGGGGTTCAAAGTGCTCACCACACATCTAGATAAGTTCCTTGGGGGGGTCTAGTTTCCAAAATGGAGTCACTTGTGGGGGGTTTCTACTGTTTAGGCACATCAGGGGCTTTCCAAACGTGACATGACACCCGCAGACGATTCATCAAAGTCTGCATTTAAAAACGGTGCTCCTTCCCTTCCGAGCTCTGCCATGCGTCAAAATAGTGGTTCCCCCCCACATATGGGATATCAGCATACTCAGGACAAATTGCACAATAGCTTTTGGGGTCCTATTTCTCCTGTTACCCTTATAAAAATAAAAATTTGGGGGCAAAAAGATTATTTTTGTGGAAAAAAATATGATATTTTTATTTTCACGGCTCTACGTTATAAACTTCTGTGAAGCACTTGGGGGTTCAAAGTGCTCACCACACATCTAGATAAGTTCCTTGGGGGGTCTAGTTTCCAAAATGGAGTCACTTGTGGGGGGTTTCTACTGTTTAGGCACATCAGGGGCTTTCCAAACGTGACATGACACCCGCAGACCATTCCATCAAAATCTGCATTTGAAAAAGGCGCTCCTTCCCTTTCCAGCTCTGCCATGCGTCAAAATAGTGGTTTACCCCCACATATGGGGTATCAGCGTACTCAGGACAAATTGCACAATAACTTTTGGGGTCCTGTTACCCTTTGGAAAATAACAATTGGGGGTGGAAAGATCATTTTTGTGGAAAAGATATGATTTTTTAATTTTACTGCTCTACGTTATAACCTTCTGTGAAGCCCTTGGGGGTTCAAAGCTTTCACCACACATCTAGATAAGTTCCTTGGGGGGTCTAGTTTCCAAAATGGGGTCACTTGTGGGGGGTTTCCACTGTTTAGGCACACAGGGACTCTCCAAATGCGACATGGCGTCCAATCTCAATTCCAGCCAAAAAAGTCAAATGGCGCTGCTTCCCTTCCAAGCTCTGCCATGCGCCCAAATAGTGGTTTACCCCCACATATGGGGTATAAGCGTACTCAGGACAAATTGCACAATAACTTTTGGGGTCCTTTTACCCTTTGGAAAATAAAAATTGGGGGTGGAAAGATCATTTTAGTGGAAAAGATATGATTTTTTAATTTTACAGCTCTACGTTATAACCTTCTGTGAAGCCCTTGGGGGTTCAAAGCTCTCACCACACATCTAGATAAGTTCCTTGGGGGGGTCTAGTTTCCAAAATGGGGTTACTTGTGGGGGGTTTCCACTGTTTAGGCACACAGGGGCTCTCCAAATACGACATGGCGTCCAATCTCAATTCCAGCCAAAAAAGTCAAATGGCGCTGCTTCCCTTCCGAGCTCTGCCATGCACCCAAATAGTGGTTTACCCCCACATATAGGGTATCAGCGTACTCAGGACTAATTGCACAATAACTTTTGCGGTCCTTTTATCCTTTGGAAAATAAAAATTGGGATGAAAAGATCATTTTTGTGGAAAAAATATGATTTTTTAATTTTACGGCTCTACGTTATAACCTTCTGTGAAGCCCTTGGGGGTTCAAAGCTCTCACTACACATTTAGATAAGTTACTTGGGGGGTCTAGTTTCCAAAATGGGGTCACTTGTGGGGGGTTTCCACTGTTTAGGCACACAGGGACTCTCCAAATGCGACATGGCGTCCAATCTCAATTCCAGCCAAAAAAGTCAAATGGCGCTGCTTCCCTTCCGAGCTCTGCCATGCGGCCAAATAGTGGTTTACCCCCACACATGGGGTATCGCTGTACTCAGGAGAAATTGTACAACAAATATTGTGGTTCATTTTCTACTGATACCCTTGACAAAATGTTAAAAAATTGTGTCGAAAGAAAAATTTTGGGAAAAAAAGTTAAATGTTAATTTTTTCCTTCCACATTGCTTCAATTCTTGTGAAGTACCTAAAGGGTTAATAAACTTCTTGAATGTGGCTTTGAACACGTTGAGGGGTGCAGTTTTTAGAATGGTGTCACTTTTGGGTATTTTCTGTCATATTGACCCCTCAAATTCACTTCAAATGTGAGATGGTCCCTAAAAAAAATGGTTTTGTAAATTTTGTTGGAAAAATGAGAAATTGCTGGTCAACTTTTAACACTTATAACTTCCTAACAAAAAAAAATTTTGGTTCCAAAATTGTGCTGATGTAAAGTAGACATGTGGGAAATGTTATTTATTAACTAATTTTTGTGACATATCTCTCTGATTTAATGGCATAAAAATTAAAAGTTTGAAAATTGCAAAATTTTCAAACTTTTTGCCATATTTCCGTTTTTTTCATAAATAAACGCAAGTTATATTGAAGAAATTTTACCACTATCATGAAGTACAATATGTCTCGAGAAAACAATCTCAGAATCGCCAAGATCCGTTGAAGCGTTCCAGAGTTATAACCTCATAAAGAGACAGTGGTCAGAATTGTAAAAATTGGCCTGGTCTTTAACCCCTTACTGCCATCGGACGTACTATCCCGTCCATGGTACCTGGGCCCGTATGACCGGGGACGGGATAGTACGTCATAGGCGATCAGCTGCGCTCCTGAGGGGAGCGCAGCTAATCGCCGCCGGGTGTCAGCTGATTATCACAGCTGACACCCATGACTGTGTGTCAGGAGCGGTCACGGACCGCTCCCGGCACATTAACCCCTTGCACACCGCGATCAAACATGATCGCGGTGTACTGGGGGCACAGGGGAGGATCGCGCAGGGTGGGGGCTCCCTGCGCGCCCCCCTGAGACCCTCAGAGCAGCGCGATGTGATCGCGCTGTTCTGAGGGCTTCCTCCCTCCCAGGACCCGGATCCAAGATGGCGCCGGGGTCCTGGAGGGAGGCGGCTACCTCAGTGCCTGCCGAGAGCAGGCACTGAGAAGCCTGCATCTATGCCTGTGCGATCGCTGGTGTGACAGAGTGCTGTGCACACTGTCACACCAGCGATCTGATAAAATACTGTGATGTCCCACCCTGGGACAAAGTAAAAAAGTTAAAAAAGTAAAAATAAACATGTGTAAAAAAAAAATCCAAAATAAATAATAAAAAAAAAAAAATATTCCCAATAAATTCACTTCTTCCTGTAAATAAAAAAAAAAAAAACAATAAAAGTACACATATTTGGTATCGCCGCGTCCGTAACGACCCCCCCTATAAAATTGTCCCACTAGTTAACCCCTTTAGTGAACCCCTTAAAAAAAAAAAAAAAAAAAAACGAAGCAAAAAATCAATGCTTTATCATCATACCGCCGAACAAAAAGTGGAATAACACGCGATCAAAAAGACCGATATAAAAAAACATGGTACCGCTGAAAACGTCATCTTGTCCCGCAAAAAACGAGCCGTCATAAAGCATCATCAGCGAAAAAATAAAAAAGTTATAGCTCGCAGAATAAAGCGATGCAAAAATAATTATTTTTTATATAAAATTGTTTTTATTCTATAAAAGTGCCAAAACATGAAAAAATGATATAAATGAGGTATCGCCATAATCGTACTGAACCGAAGAATAAAACTGCTTTATCAATTTTACCACACGCGGAACGGTATAAACGCCTCCCCAAAAGAAATTCATGAATTGCTGATTTTTGTTCATTCTAACCTCCCAAAAATCGAAATAAAAAGCGATCAAAAACGTCACGTGCTCAAAAATGGTACCAATAAAAACGTCAACTCGTCCCGCAAAAAATAAGACCTCACATGACTCTGTGGGCCAAAATATGCAAAAATTATAGCTCTCAAAATGTGATGATGCAAAAACTATTTTTGCAATAAAAAGCGTGTTTTAGCGTGACAGCTGCCAATCATAAAAACCCGCTATAAATAGTAAATCAAACCCCCCTTTGTCACCCCCTTAGTAAGGGAAAAATAATAAAATTAAAAAAAAGCATTTATTTCCATTTTCCCATTAGGGTTAGGGTTAGGGTTGCGGCTAAAGTTAGGGTTAGGGTTGGCGCTAAAGTTAGGATTAGGGTTAGGGTTGGGATTAGGGGTGTGTTAGGGTTAGGTTTGTGGTTAGGGTTGGGACTAGGGTTAGGGGTGTGTTGGGGTTAGGGTTGGAGTTAGAATTGGGGGGTTTCAGCTGTTTAGGCACATCAGGGGCTCTCCAAATGTGACATGGCGTCTGATCTCAATTCCAGCCAATTCTGCGTTGAAAAAGTCAAACGGTGCTCCTTCACTTCTCAGCTCTGCCATGCGTCCAAACAGTAGTTTATCCCCACATATGGGGTATCAGCGTACTCTGGACCCCAAGAGTTATTGTGCAATTTGTCCTATTTCTTCTGCTACCCTTGGGAAAATAAAAAACTGGGGGCGAAAATATCATTTTTGTACAAAAAAAAATATTTTTTTGTTTTTACGGCTGTACATTATAAACTTCTGTGAAGCACTTGGGGCTTCATAGCGCTCACCACACATCTAGATAAGTTCCTTGTGGGGTCTATTTTCCAAAATGGGGTCACTTGTTGGGGATTTCCACTGTTTAGGCGCATCAGGGGCTCTCCAAATGCGACATGACGCCCCCAGACCATTCCATCAAAGTCTGCAATCCAAAACGTCACTACTTCCCTTCCGAGCCCCAACGTGTACCCATACAGTAGTTTTCTCCCACATATTGGATATCAGTACTCAGGACAAATTGGACAACAACTTTTGGGGTCCAATTTCTCCTGTTACCCTTGTAAAAATAAAATATTGGGGCAAAAAAATCATTTTTGCAAAAAAAAAAAGGATTTTTTATTTTTACGGCTGTGCGTTATAAACTTCTGTGAAGCACTTCGGGGTTCAAAGTGCTCACCACACATCTAGACAAGTTCCTTGTGGGGTCTATTTTCCAAAATGGGGTCACTTGTGGGGGGTTTCCACTGTTTAGGCGCATCAGGGGCTCTCCAAATGCGACATGACGCCCCCAGACCATTCCATCAAAGTCTGCAATCCAAAATGTCACTACTTCCCTTCCGAGCCCTGACGTGCGCCCATACAGTAGTTTTCTCCCACATATTGGGTATCAGCGTACTCAGGACAAATTGTACAACAACTTTTGGGGTCCAATTTCTCCTGTTACCCTTGTGAAAATAAAATATTGGGGGCAAAAAAATCATTTTTTGTAAAAAAAAAAAAGATTTTTTATTTTTACGGCTGTACGTTATAAACTTCTGTGAAGCACTTCGGGGTTCAAAGTGCTCACCACACATCTAGATAAGTTCCTTGTGGGGTCTATTTGCCAAAATGGGGTCACTTGTGGGGGGTTTCCACTGTATAGGTGCATCAGGGCTCTCCAAATGTGACATGACGCCCCCAGACCATTCCATCAAAGTCTGCAATCCAAAACGTCACTGCTTCCCTTCCGAGCCCTGACGTGCGCCCATACAGTAGTTTTCTCCCACATATTGGGTATCAGCGTACTCAGGACAAATTGGACAACAACTTTTGGGTTCCAATTTCTTCTGTTACCCTTGTGAAAATAAAATATTGGGGGCGAAAAAAATCATTTTTGTAAAAAAAAAAAAAGATTTTTTATTTTTACGGCTGTACGTTATAAACTTCTGTGAAGCACTTCGGGGTTCAAAGTGCTCACCACACATCTAGATAAGTTCCTTGTGGGGTCTATTTGCCAAAATGGGGTCACTTGTTGGGGGTTTCCACTGTATAGGTGCATCAGGGGCTCTCCAAATGTGACATGACGCCCCCAGACCATTCCATCAAAGTCTGCAATCCAAAACGTCACTACTTCCCTTCCGAGCCCTGACGTGCGCCCATACAGTAGTTTTCTCCCACATATTGGGTATCAGCGTACTCAGGACAAATTGGACAACAACTTTTGGGTTCCAATTTCTTCTGTTACCCTTGTGAAAATAAAATATTGGGGACGAAAAAATCATTTTTGTAAAAAAAAAAAAGATTTTTATTTTACGGCTGTACGTTATAAACTTTAGTGAAACACCTGGGGGTTAAAAGTTCTCACCACACATCTAGATAAGTTCCTTGAGGGGTCTAGTTTCCAAAATGGCGTCATTTATGGGGGTTTCCACTGTTTAGGCAGATCAGGAGCTCTCCAAACACGACATGGCGTCCAGCCAATTCTGCGTTGAAAAAGTCAGACGGCGCTCCTTCCCTTCCAAACTCTGCCATGCACCCAAACAGTGGTTTACCCCCACATATGGGGTATCAGCGCACTCAGGACAAATTGCACAATAACTTTTGGAGTCTTGTTACCCTTGGAAAAATAAAAATTGGGGTGAAAAGATCATTTTTGTGGAAAAAATATGATTTTTAAATTTTACGGCTCTACGTTATAAACTTGTGTGAAGCACTTGGGGGTTCAAATTGCTCACCAAAGATCTAGAAAAGTTCCTTAGGGGGTCTAGTTTCCAAAATGGGGTCATTTGTGGGGGGTTTCCACTGTTTAGGCACATCAGGGGCTCTCCAAATGCAACATGGCATCCAATCTCAATTCCAGCCAATTTTGGTTGGAAAAAGTCAAATGGTGCTCCTTCCATTCCGAGCTCTGCCGTGCGCCCAAACAGTGGTTCCCATCCACATATGGGGTATCAGCGTACTCAGGACAAATTGGACAACAACTTATGTGGTCCAATTTCTCCTGTTACCCTTGAGAAAATAAAAAATTAGTGACTAAAAGATAATTTTTGTGGGAAAAAAATAGGATTTTTTATTTTCATGCCCGGGCATTATAGACTTGTGTGAAGCACTTGGGGGTTCAAAGTGCTCACCAAAGATCTAGATAAGTTCCTTAGGGGGTATAGTTTCCAAAATGGGGTCACTTGTGGGGGGTTTCCACTGTTTAGGCTCATCTGGGGCACTGCAAACGGAACATGACCCCCATCAACGTCTGCATTCCAAAACGTTACTACTTCCTTTCCAAGCCCTGCCGTGCACCCAAACAGTTCCCCCCCCCACATATGGGGTATCAGCGTACTCAGGACAAATTGGACAACAACTTTTGGGGTCCAATTTCCTTGGGAAAATTCAAAAATTTGGGACTAAAAAATCATTTTTGTGGAAAATTGTTTTTTTTTTTTTTTCACACCCAGGCATTATAAGCTTTTGTGAAACACTTGGGAGTTCAAAGTGCTCACAACAGATCTAGATAAGTACCTTAGGGGGTCTAGTTTCCAAAATGGTGTCACTTGTGGGGGTTTCCACTGTTTAGGCGCATCAGGGGCTCTCCAAACGCGACATGGCGTCCAATCTCAATTCCAGCCAATTTTAGTTTGAAAAAGTCAAACGGCGCTCCTTCCCTTACGAGCTCTGCCGTGTGCCCAAACAGTGGTTTTCCCCCACATATTGGGTATTGGCGTACTCAGGAGAAATTGCATAACAACCTTATCTGTCCATTTTCTCCTTTTACCCTTGTGAAAATAAAAAAAAGTTTGTAAAAGATCATTTTTGTGGCTAAAAAGTTAAATATTCATTTTTTCCTTCCACGTTGCTTTAGTTCCTGTGAAGCACCTGAAGGGTTAATAATCTTCTTGAATGTGGTTTTGAGTACCTTGAGGGGTGCAGTTTTTAGAATGGTGTCACTTTTGGGTATTTTCTGCCATATAGACCCCTCAAAGTGACTTCAAATGAGAGGTGGTCCCTAAAAAAATGGCTTTGTAAATTTTGTTGTAAAAATGAGAAATCGCTGGTCAACTTTTAACCCTTATAACTTCCTAACAAAAAAAAATTTTGGTTCCAAAATTGTGCTGATGTAAAGTAGACATGTGGGAAATGTTATTTCTTAACTATTTTATGTGACATATTTCTCTGTTTTAAGGGAATAAAAATTCAAAGTTTGAAAATTGCAAAATTTTAAAAATTTTCGCCATATTTGGTTTTTTTTAAAAAATAAACGCAAGTTATATCGAAGAAATTTTACTTCTAACGTGAAGTACAATATGTCACGAGAAAACATCTCAGAATCGCGAAGATCCGTTGAAGCGTTCCAGAGTTATAACCTCATAAAGAGACAGTGGTCAGAATTGTAAAAATTGGCCGGTCATTAACGTGCAAACCACCCTTGGGTTTGAAGGGGTTAACCTACAAAATGGCTTGGTCTTTAAGGGGTTAATGATTACAGAATGTATTAAGAATTTTTCTTTAACCCAGACAATTCACGTAAGGAATCCTTTTGTTCTCCTTCATCTGTTGCTGACTGGCTAAGAAGGATCATGTTATCACATGTATGCCACTTTTTTCACCAATATAACTTTTTTAAATCAAGAATTTCCCATTCCTTTATAGCAAAGCTAAAATAATGAGCTATTGAAGTATAAAGTACAGTTGCAATCAAAATTATTCAACCTCCCTGTGCAAATTTGGTTTATTAGCAAAATGGTTTCTGCTAATTGCAATAAACAATACAAAAATAATTTAAATAGCTCAACTCAATTAACATTACAAGTAGCTTCTCCAATTTCACTCAAAATGCCTTATAATGACTACTGCAGTCTCAGCATCATTCAACCTCCTCAAGACAAGTGAACTGCTGCAAATTGGAAGTATAGTCAGACACCAGTTCCTAGCATTCCCGAGTCATGTTCAGCCATTCCTCATTGACAATGGACTCCAGTGCATTAATATTCATGGGTTTGTGTGCTTTAACTGCCTCCTTCAAATCCCACCAAAAATTTTCTATGGTGTTCAAGTCAGGTGACTGTGACAGCGACTCCAGAATCTTCCAAGACGGGATGAATAATTCTGAGACTGCAGTAGTCATTAAAAGTAGCATTTTCTGTAGAATTTGTCGAAATCATATTAGTTGTGTTGAGGTATTTAAATTGTTCTTATTAGATTGGCTTATTACAAACATCAGAAAGGTTGTAAACTTTGCCAGTGAGCCAAATTTCCTTTGTGAGAGGGATTTTGACTGCAACTGTATTATAACAAATTGAAAAAAGTTAATAAGATACAATTTTTTTTTATTTCTGTAAGATAACTTGCAACTTTTTATTTCATAGGAAAATACTGAGGTCGGAACAATAAAATTCTTATAATTCTAGTGCTGATGAACTTGTAATGCTGTGACAGCGTAGCCTTAAACGCTGATTACAATTAATGCATTTAGCATAAAATAGCACAGGTGTCAGAATGTACTGAAAAATAGCTACATACAGTGTATATAACTCTATATATGTTTACTGTTCCAGACATTGTACCACGTGTATAGGAAATGTAACTCAGCACTCAATGGAGATTACGAAGAGATGAGGATGATTGCTTATGATTTCTTTATTTGCATCCAAACAAAATAGATTTAATATTGTTGAACGTTTTCGGCCCCACAAATAAGGACCTTCATCAGAACATATTGTGCTAGAACTGAGCAAAAATACTTGCTAAAGAAACATCTATTTTGTTATTAGATCCACGAATAATGATAAACACTGTATAGCGCTGAACTTTGGATCAAAGAGAAAGCGCTGTGAGCTAAATCTATAGCAATGGAGGAGCGCTGCTACCAGGAGCTGCGATACATGGGACCATCTGCTGGAGCATATGGGGGCATAATCTGGAGCATATGGGGGCATAATCTGTGGAGCATATAGGGGGCATAATCTGTGGAACATATGGGGGCATAATCTGTGGAGCATATGGGGCATAATCTCTGGAGCATATTGGGCATAATCTGGAGCATATGGGGCATAATCTGTGCAGCATATGGGGCATAATCTGTGGAGCATATGGGGCATAATCTCTGGAGCATATTGGGCATAATCTGTGCAACATATGGGGGCATAATCTGTGGAGCATATTGGGCATAATCTGTGCAACATATGGGGGCATAATCTGTGGAGCCTATGGGGGCATAATCTGTGCAGCATATGGGGGCATAATCTGTGGATCATACGGGGCATAATCTGTGCAGTTTATGGGGACTTAATCTGTGGAGCATCATATGGGGGCATAATCATTTTTCACCCTAGGCTTATACGTGAGTCAATAAGTTTTCCCAGTTTTTTGTGGCAAAATTAGGGGGGTCGGCTTATACACGGGTCGGCTTATACATGAGTATATACGGTATATTAAATCTATTTTTGGATGCAAATAAAGAAATTATAAGCAATCATCCTCATCTCTTCGTAATCTCCATTGAGTGCCGAGTTACATTTACTATTGATTATGGGCTGGAAACCCGACTTGTGCACCAGATACCGCTTCATTGAGTGCCGTGTTATCTATCCATATTGTACCACGTGTAGATATATAACTTTATATAGAATTTAATGATCTTTTAATTTTACATAACTTTATATATATTTAAAGTTCCTGACAAATATCATACAGTATAATACATTAATTCTTCAAAATTCAGATTTCCATACAAAGGCTTTGTCCCTTTGTCCTGTAATTGGAGAGTTGGATTGTTCACTTCAGCTTTCCACATAAAATACTCATTTTGTGACTTACTGGATTTAGGTTTAGAATAAAATAAATAATTTTAATTTTTTTATTTTAACACCAGAGTATTTACTTAAGGGGTAAAATAAAATGAAGTGCCTATTTTCAAGAGAAACGTGGATAAATATATCAGAATTCTGCAGTAAGACAATTTATGAATACCCTTTGTATTAGGCTGGGGTCAGACGTACAAGAAACTAAGACGAGTCTCGCACTTTAACACCTGTCACTACCGCCGGCACTCGGATCGGAGTGTTCAGCTGCATGTTTTTCTATCAGCTGAGCGCTCCGATCCGAGTGCCAGCGGATGTGCCGGGTATTGACGTGCGAGACTCGTCCGAGTTTCTCGCACGTCTGACACCGGCCTTACTCTCATAATTGACATTTGTTAGACTGAATGGCTAAATAACTTCACAGTTGTACAAAGCTGTAATATGGCACCCAAAGAGGTATACGGGGCTATACTATAACTGATTTGTGTCTTTAGTAGTAAAGTGCTCCATACAGCGATACAGGGAATGCTTACCGATTTATAGTACAATTTTATGAGATGATAGAATCTACCAAAATTTCAAATTTGGCAAATCACAGGAATTTTACAGAAAAAAATTTGATTTTCAGCTAACTTTTTTTCCATAAATATAATGTCCCTTAATATTCTCAAGAGTCTCTACAGACCCCAAAGCATAATAAATGTAGGATGTAAAAAAAAGACTTACCATCCAGTCCTTTTCTCCTTCCTTCATCGCCCTTATTCTCTTCAATTTTCTTCACTCCAGGTCCTGACTTCTGGCTCATCAAGGGCTCTGACTGATGTGAATGCAAACTGTGCCATCACGTGGACGATGTACGTTGTGACGTCATGACGTTCACCTTTACCACACTGTGCACAGTGACATCCAAAGCCATGTCCAGGCAGAAGACCTGACCTAGAGTGAACATTTACTTGACTCCAGGCCAAGTCTTCACTCAATTAGTACAGAGCAATTTGCAAAAAAATTTAATTCTGGAAAATACTGATTTTTGTCAAATTCGAGAATTAAATTCTACTCTATACATACATTTATTTTTATTGCCGTTTGTTTTGCAGACAGATATCTCCCACGATTCCAATATATGCACTTGATTATTTGGTTTGGTTGAAAGTTCATGTGTTTTCAGCTGGCAGAGAGAAGAAAGCCACTTGCCAGACTCCTTGCCTTATCTCCACTGAAAACAAAAGGATCAGAAATTCCAGCCCGTGAGTCTGGAGGTCCCTGTACATGGGGGTCAGCTGGTGCCACGGAAAATAAAAAGTTCTTATGTTCTGCAATTTTCATAATGCAGATGCCTACTAGAAGGTGTCCACAAACACAGCCAATCAATGGATGGATTGCTTTCTTTCATGTGACTTTAGATACATATCTTGCTCCTGCAATCCTGCGAGACTCCTTCTTTTATTCTGTGTATAGATCATAATTGTGAGGGTTTTTTTTAGTATGGATTGTACAAGACTAACCTGATCTTCCTATCATACAAAGCCTCCTATGACATAAAATGTCAACGTGCTTTATCAAACGTTGTCATCTTATCTCATGAAGCAGATTTTACTTCTAAAAATCATGGAGCAGGATAACAATAGCTGTTGCATAAAAATGTACAAAAGATAAGTAGTAGTACAGTTGTTACGGAGCTGAAGCCTTTAACACTCTGGGGCTGCAACGTTATAAATTGTGCTAAATTAAAAATCAAAGCTCTGTACTTCTGCTTTCTCTGTGCTTCTCAGCATTAATAAAATGAACTTGAATTGCTTCAGTGCTTGAAGTTAGCTGGTATCCTGGTCATTTGCATATACATTTCATGAAACTCATTAAGGTGCTTTATTCTACAGTGCCTTTTAGCAGCTCTAAATAATAAGTACAGCACAAGCAAGGGAAAGCATTAAATGGGCACTGTCATTTCAACAAACTAGTATAAGCTAATATAAGGAACTTTGTAATATGTCTTATCAGAGAAATGTGCTTCTTTCCTTTAACTCTCAAAAACTGCTATAACCCATCCTGGTGAAAATAAAATGCCAGCAAAGCACCCCCACACCATCACACCACCTCCTCCATTTTTCACGGTGGGAACTAGGCATGTAGAGTCCAGCCGTTCACCTTTTCTGCGTGCAAAGCAGTAATCAAAGCAAAAGGTGGCTACTTTAAAGAACCTAGAATATAAGACATATTTTCAGTTGTTTCACACTTTTTTGTAAAGTGTATTGTATAATTCCACATGTGTTAATTCATAGTTTTGATGCCTTCAGTGTGATTCTACAATTTTCATAGTCATGAAAATGCAGAAAAATCTTTGAATGAGAAGGTGTGTCCAAACTTTTGGTCTGTACCGTATATATATATATAGCATATAATAAATTAGAGAAGTGCATTATTTGCCCTCCAGATGGTGTCTACAGTTCTTCCTACATAAAACAAGGTCTCCTGCAACTAAGTAAATGGAGAAAAAAGTAAAAAGGGAATTTGGAAATCAGGACTTTCAAGTACAAAAGATGGACAGCTGTAGGTAGACAAAGTGGGCAGCGTGACTGCAGAAAGGAGAGGCGGATTATTGATGTATGTGTAAATTGTTGACTAGAATGCTAATAATTATCATTTTGTCCTTTTTTGATCTGCCTGTGATCTATCACTATTATTGTTTTTCCTTTTTGTACATTTGTGTATAACTTTTAGCACTTTCTCTTTGATACATGATATGTTTTTTTGTCTTGGTCTATTTGAAGTACAAAGGTTTATTGGTTTAGATATTCAAATTAGTTTTGCTTTGTACAAGATTGATTATGCCAAATTGATATTATATGATTTTTCCCCCAAGTACAGTTTTTCCTATACACTATATTTTCTCTAATGTTCCAAGTAGTAGTTATACTAGGATTGCTATAATAATAACAAAAATAGATGGCGTTAGGGCTTCTAGAGATGATAAGGTTAGAAATCTTTGGCAGCTTTTTCTCTTTGGGAACAGTTACAAATGTTAAATATTAAAACAATAAACTATTAACACAGGAGTTGTTCTGTCCTAAGAATGTTATTTATACTTTATACTTTTGCCCTTTCTGCTGGATTTTCCAAGCATGATATAAAAAGTGCCAAGATATTAAAATGGATTTTAAACCTCACAATCCTAGTCGTACAAGCCCTTTATGAGAACTAAACCGGCAAATGTTGCTGTAGGTGCATCATAGTCTAATGCTAACTTGATCCATCTGCCCACTTTACCTTTGTAGATCTGTCCTTTCTAATTTGCCTTGTTATTCCTATCCTGTTTTGTATTATATTCACGGTTCTAATCATTTATATAGCATTTTACTGAATTTGTGGTGTCTTGAATTATGCCAATCCCAGGCTTCTAGTCACATTAGATGGTTCAGCTGACCCTTCCATATAGAAGTTCTTATTCCAAAAGCCTCCGATTGAGAAGTCGGCCAGCAGCTTTATTCTGTCCCCGGGGCCTGTGGCTGTAAATATGGCTCTGTGAGATGCCGGATCTCTTTCACCTTACTTACAATTGGCGACGATCGCAGATAGCTTAACTCAGCTGCCGGCACACATGTTATGAAGAATCCAGAAGAGACTTTGATTTCTGTAAGAATTCTTGTTGAATGCATACAAACAGCAGCAGGTAAAAAAGACTTTCTTCAGACAGACTGAAAACACATGTGAATCTGATAAAATCAAGATGGAGAATGAAACACAGGAGAAAGAAGAAGGAAATGACATCATACCAGAAGAGGGAGACAGAGAGACAGAAGGGACAAACTTGATGTAAAGGAAGGATTTCAGCTATGCAAACACAGGGACACATAGCAACAGTAAACAATATGAGAGACTGCAATACAGCATGTAAAATACACAGGATAGTTTGTAAAATGTCTCATTCATGGGACATAACACTCCCCGTCTGAAATCTATAGATTTCATAATTTTATGATGTCCACTGGAGATGTAACTGTAGACCTGAAAGACATAAAGTAGAAACACAACATGCGGAAATAAACTGTAACAGTTGTAAGTCCAATTCTTGGTTGATGACGTGAAGTCCTCAATGGTTGGATAAACCAAGTTATGGGAGAACCCATCTTCAGATTGAGGAAGCTGCAACATGCAAACGCCTCCACCAACCCAAACAATCAAAAGACGAAAGTTCAAGTTAACAAAGGAAAGTTCAAAGTTCATTCAGATGCTGATAGTTCTGCATACTAGCAAGGCAGTAGTATGCAGAGAAATGCTCCCCGCCATGGCAGAGTTCAAAGAGGAAGCTAAGATCATGTGACTCCTGCTCGAAGGAGCCAGCAGATGATTTGCCTGAAATGTATGTCAGCAGATAGGATGGCTGACCAGCTGAAAGGATGTCCAGGGTAAAGAGAGCTCAGCTTCTGTACCTTTTTGCCGGTTTCTGAAGCGCTGGGAGAGGCTCCTGCAGCTGTAGTCTTCGTAGACACGTCATAGGAAAGGTAGACTTGTCTCTTGATGACGGTTGAAAGAGTCTTTACAGAACTACGGGGCAGGACTTGTTGTAAGGCCTTTAGAGACTTCTTCGCCGTCTCCCATCTTTGCTGTCTCTGAGATGGTAACATAGTGTTCCCGTTGATATCCGGAGTAGCAAGCTGTCTCAGTGGTACCCTGCTAGAACTGCGATGGGTGTCTTAAACCCGAGAGGACCGTCGATGCTGTTTTCAACAAGCGAGTCTCCTCGTTCGATAGCAAGTTCCTTACAGGGTGATGCTTGGGAAGTGAACGTGTCTTGTTCAACATCCGCCAGTGAGCTGAGGCTGAATTGCGTGGGAAAACGCTGGCACCATCGGTCAGAGGTAGGCTGTTGAGAGAGGGGCTCTCACTTTGAGCACTGAAGTCTAGCATGGCTTCGGTTTGACCAGGCTTGTGATGGAGATGGGTATCAAAGGTTGGGAACTTAGCAGTTACTTGCTGTGGATCCCTTGGCAACTTAGTCTTTGCTGGAAGAGAAGGTGAGGGAGCTACCCAGCTGTTATAGTTGTCTTCGGTGGGTTTGACGCTCATGACCCTGAAGATCACTTTGTCTCCCTCTATAGGTAGTGAGTTGTTGTCCTTGGTTGAAGGATCGAATGCTGTTATCTCGAGGTTGTAGTCTCGAGGATAAAGCGGACTTGAAATATCCGATGGTTGCCGTTGACACGTAGTGTCGTTTGATTTCTCCTTCATCCATTGGTGACGTGAGTATGACAGGGAGGACAAGTCGTTGTCATCCGACGTGATAACGGTTTTGTAAGAGGAGATGTCGTTCTGATTCTTTGTCTGGTCACTACAGACATTGCCAATGATGACCCAGCCCAGCTCGAGGCGCTGGGCATATGGTTCATTGAGTAGTCCGTGGATTTGTTGACGCATCTTGTGCAGTCGTATAATGTCTCTGCCGAGGAGAATTAGGATGTCTGCCTTATCGTCCAGGGGTGGCATCTCTTTGGCTATCATTCTGAGATGAGGATGCTGAAGAGCGACTTCTGGTGTTGGGATTTCTTCCCTATTGAATGGTATTTGGTTACACTCTACAAGCGTGGGTAGTGGTATCTCCGTGGCGCCTTTCTCAAGAGAAGTTATTATGAGGCCACTGGCCCTTCTTCCAGAGGTTTGTAAAACGCCGCTGCAGGTGCCCAAGGTGTAGGGATAGACGTCTCCTTTTAAGTCAAACAAGTCAAAGAGTTCTGACCTGGCTAATGATTTGTTGCTCTGGTCATCCAGGCTAACGTACACCTTGACTGCCTTCTCTGGATGGCCCTTGGGATACACCCATGACAGGCAAATCTTCGCACAGGACTTGTCTCGAAGACCTTCTCCACAGACATCGGTGCATGAGGAAGATACTGCAACATGGCTTGTCACTTGGTCTGTACTCTCCCCGCCATGGCTTGTGGTGGGAGAAGGTGAAGACGCAGAGTCAGGCTGTGATGGATGGAGCGCCTGTACGTGGTCTTCGCTGTCGCACTCTAGACACTTGATGGGGATGACACAGTCCTTAGCAAGATGTTCGGTAGAGGCGCAGCACCTGAAGCATACTCCAAACTTCTTCAAGAGTTCCTTTCGTTCTTGAAGGGGCTTCTTCCTGAAGCCGATGCACTTCTTCAGGGGATGTGGCAGTTTGTGAATTGGACACTGGCGATTAGGATTCTCAACCTTCTCACCTTTGTCGCTCTTATCTTGTGATACTGAAGGTGCCGAAGAACATCAGTCTTCTTGATGGACATTGGAGCTTGGTGGTTCCTGTAGTTAAGACGTGGACTGTCGTGTTTTGTAGATGAAGCAGGGTCGCTGTGTTCTCCATAGGAAAAACTTGGATCGGTCTTACACTCTGCGATATTTTCGATTAACTCGCAGAAGTAGGAAAATGGAGGGAAGGAGACTTGGTTTTCCCTTTTGTATTTTGATCCAAGCATAGCCCACTTATTTTGGATATTGGGTGGCAGCTTGGAAACTATTGGGGTTACCCCATGAGCAGTGTCCAGGTAGCTGAGGCCAGGAAGGTACGGGTCTGCTTTGGCCAGCTGAAGCTCTAACAGGAGGTCGCTGAGCTCTTGGAACCTTGTACTGTCCTTATTAGATACCTTTGGAAAATCCTCTAGTCGTTTGAACAGGGCCCTTTCTATGACCTCAGGACTGCCATAGCTTCTTTCTAGCCTCTTCCATGCGGCAGTGAGACCAGCAATGGGATTACTGATGTGGACAGATTTAAGTCTCTTGACCCGATCCGTGGATTGTGGCCCAAGCCACCTGATTAGCAGGTCTAGCTCTTCAGCGGCGGTGATGCCGAGATCACTGATCGTGGTTTCAAAGGTACACTTCCAACCCCTGTAGTTCTCAGGTTTATCGTCAAACTCTGTAAGACCGGTCTTAGTTAGATCACGCCGAATCATGTACCTTGCGAGGCCAGTCATATCAGCATTCTCCGTTTTTGGAAGGACCGATGCTGGCTGGATAGCTTTGTTCATACAGTCTGTGATTTGACCTGGGAATACAGGTATATATGGGGCAGCGTAGGCGTTCAGTCCATTAACTGGCTTAATGAGCTTAGTTTCTGCCACACATGGGACTGGAATTGTGTGATTGACCGGAGTGTGGTGACTGGCCTGCCTATTGGCCTGTACGTAGGATTCTGAGTATAAGATTTGGTGATTTGCAGGTTTCTGGTACATTTCGGCGCACAGAGGTGGATCAGGATACAAGATTGGCAGCGTATTGTAATTGTACTGACCTTGGGTGCAGGATGCGGATAAACGCTCTGTGTCCTGTTGTCTCAGGGGAGCATCAGTTTTGTCAGGAAGGATTGCAGGAGCAGGGATAGCGCTGTGTTGGCTTTGTACATAGTCTCTAGTACGCTTAAGAGGGTCTTCAGTATAAAAACCCTGATGTTTCAGGGGAGCATCTGTGTGGTCAGGAAGGATTGCAGGAGCAGGGATAGCACGGTGTTGGCTTTGTACATAGTCTCTAGTACGCTTAAGAGGGTCTTCAGTATCAAAACCACTTAAACTGATGCTGTCTCTTTGGCTCCCACTGATGGCTTGTTCCAGGACCTTTAACTTTGCCATGGCTATGGCGTGTTGGCGTTCCTTCTCTAGGGCATCTAGGGCAGCTTGTATTTTAGTGGCCTCAGTTTTCATCTCAGTTTCCTTCTCTAGGGCCTCTAGGGCAGCTTGTATTTTAGTTGCCTCAGTTTTCATTTCAGTTTCCTTTTGAGCAAAGGCAGCTTGTATTTTAGTGGCCTCAGCTTCCGCACGTGCTTTTATGAGCTGTTCACTGAGGGTTGAGGATTTTGAAGAGCGTGACTTAGATGTTCGCTTTGACTGTCTGGCAGAGCCAGAAATGCAAGATGACATCTCGGCTATTAGTGCGATTCTTGCCTCTGTTTTGGCTTTTATATCGCGCACCATGCTTTCTCTCTCAGAGTTATGTTTTTGGAAAGCTTGCAGCTCTTTGCAGGTAACTGATGGGTTAAGTCTTTTTAACACTGCGATATACTGGTCTGTTATTTTTTCATAACATTGATAATCTGAACACAGTTGTGCGAGAGCTCCCTCCAGTGGTCGTTGGAGAGAAGCAGGCTGAGACAGGCTATTTATGTGGCATAAGAGTTTTTGCCATAGCTCTGCTGTTGCACGGAGAAGATCATGTTTACAGGATTCTAGATTCTCCCTTATTTTCCATGTTGGCTTTGTGACACGTCTAGCCTTCTCACTAAATGGTGGATCAGGGTCTATGCACTCTTCCTCTGACAATGGGTCTGGCAGAGACCGTGTAGTCATTCCTTCAGCCACCCTGCTGCACAGGGAGAAGGGAGCTGTATAGACTCTTATATGTTGAGAGCGGATGCTCTGCAGGAAGTTCTGTAGCTTTATAGAAGCTGTGGGTTTTACAGATGAATCTGAAGAGTCTTTTTTACTATTCTGTCCCCGGGTCCTGTGGCTGTAAATATGGCTCTGTGAGATGCCGGATCTCTTTCACCTTACTTACAATTGGCGACGATCGCAGATAGCTTAACTCAGCTGCCGGCATACATGTTATGAAGAATCCAGAAGAGACTTTGATTTCTTTAAGAATTCTTGTTGAATGCATACAAACAGCAGCAGATAAAAAAGACTTTCTTCAGACAGACTGAAAACACATGTGAATCTGATAAAATCAAGATGGAGAATGAAACACAGGAGAAAGAAGAAGGAAATGACATCATACCAGAAGAGGGAGACAGAGAGACAGAAGGGACAAACTTGATGTAAAGGAAGGATTTCAGCTATGCAAACACAGGGACACATAGCAACAGTAAACAATATGAGAGACTGCAATACAGCATGTAAAATACACAGGACAGTCTGTAAAATGTCTCATTCATGGGACATAACAAGCTTATTTCCAGGAGAACAAGGCAAACGGCAGTCTGAAATCAGATATTTGCAATTGGCATCTCTTCCAACCATCAGTTGTCCAACCATCTGTTGCCCTCATACACATTAGACAATTGGCTGTACTCATCAATATCAGGATATTCAACCAAAATTAGTCTAATGTGCATGGGTGTTATGATTTGGTAGCTGAGGAGTGCAGGTAAAAAAGGCAATACACCAGAGCAGTTGGAATCTATGAGATTGCAGTACCCTGACTAACCACCACAACTAGAGGCAGCCGTGGAGCGTTCCTACGTTGGTCCTAGACGCCTCGTCACAGCCTGAGAAACTAACTACACCTAAAGATAGAAATAGGAAAGCTATCTGCCCCGGAGCAGAACCCCAAAGATAATAGAAAGCCCCCAAACATGTAATGGCGGTTAGACAAGATGAAATACTGACACAGAAAGAAAATAGTATGAGCAAACGCTGGGGCCCAAACTAACTAAATAGAAAAGGATAGGAAGGGTACTTACTGCAATCCCAGAAAACCCTGAAAAGCACCAACTCTACTAATTTCAAAAACAACTGAGATCACACGACCTCTACCACCTAAATTAGTTCTCTGGTGTAACAAAATCAAAACAGCAACCACTGAAAAAACTGGAAAAAGCAAAAGTACAAACATCAGTGGCTGAACTAAACTGAGAGGGCAAAAGCCCCCGGAGGGGACCCTGAAGGCCCCCACAGAAGTGCAGGACAAAATGCAAAAATATAGCACAAAAACAAAAAGAAGAAAATGTCTTATCTGTTAGCAGGAGATTCAGACACGACACAGCAGGCTACAAGGGAAATCAAGGATTCAGACCAGAAAATTGATCACCGGCAACCCTGATGGGAAGGTGACTCCCTTATATAAGACCAGTCAGTAACACCTGATTCCCAGTCCTCACAATCTTCACTGGACAGACCAGCACCGCTTGTAACCACCAGAGGAAGCCTCTGCTCAGAACTCATCTCAAACCCATTCACAACAGTACCCCCCCTTGAGGAGGGGTCACCGAACCCTCATTTGAGCAACCAGGTCGGTCAGGATGAGTTCTATGATACGCACGGATAAGTCTCCTAGCATGGATGTCCGAAGCAAACACCCAAGAATTGTCTTCCTGACCATAACCTCTCCATTTAACCAAATACTGGAGTTTCCGTCTAGAAAAACGAGAATCTAATATTTTCTCAACCACATACTCCAGATTGCCCTCAACCAAAACAGGGTCAGGAGGCACAGCAGCAGGAACCACTGGCTCAACAAACCTCTTCAACAAGGACTTGTGGAACACGTTATGGATCTTAAATGTCCCTGGAAGAAGCAAACGAAAAGAAACAGGATTAATAATCTCCATGATCTTATAAGGTCCAATGAACCTAGGCTTAAATTTAGGAGATGCTACTCTCATAGGAATATTCTTTGAGGACAACCAGACCAAGTCCCCCACTTTAAACCGAGGACCATCAGTCCTATGCCGGTTAGCAAACCTCTGGGCCTTCTCCTGAGAGAGGGACAACCTCTCCACTACCTGGTCCCAAATCTGTTGCATACGCTCCACAACAGAGTCAACACCTGGACAGACAGAAGCCTCCGTCTGTCCTGAAGAAAATCGAGGGTGAAACCCAGAATTACAGAAAAACGGAGACATCAAAGTGGCAGAGCTAGCCCTATTATTAAGAGCAAACTCAGCCAAAGGCAAAAAAGAGACCCAGTCATCCTGATCAGCAGACACAAAGCATCTTAGATAAGTGTCCAATGTCTGGTTTGTTCTCTCAGTTTGACCATTGGTCTGAGGATGAAATGCCGAGGAGAAAGACAATTGAACACCCAGTTTAGAACAAAAAGTCCTCCAAAATCTGGAAACAAACTGGACTCCTCTGTCAGACACAATGTTCTCAGGAATGCCGTGTAAACGAACCACGTGCTGAAGGAACAACGGCACCAATTCAGAGGAGGAAGGCAACTTAGGTAATGGCACAAGATGTATCATTTTGGAAAACCTATCACAAATTACCCAGATGGTGGTCATTCTCTGAGAAACAGGAAGGTCGGAAATGAAATCCATAGAGATATGGGTCCATGGTCTCTTTGGCACAGGCAATGGCATCAACAAACCACTAGAGCGAGAGCAAGGCTTGGAGCGAGAGCAAGTCCCCCAGGACTGCACAAATTCCCTGACATCACGAGACAAGGTAGGCCACCAAAAGGACCGACTAACCAAGTCTCTGGTACCAAAAATTCCGGGATGCCCAGCCAATGCGGAACAATGAATCTCAGACATCACACTCTTTTTCCACTGGTCCGGGACAAACAATTTTCCAACAGGGCAGCACTCGGGCCTATCCTCCTGAACCCCTCCAGAGCAAGTCTCAAATTGGGCGAGATGGCGGAAAGAACACACCCTCTTTCAAAATAACAGAAGGATCAGATAACTCAGGAGAGTCCGCAAGGAAACTCCTCGAGAGGGCATCCGCCTTAACATTCTTAGTGCCAGGAAGAAAGGAAACCACAAAATTAAAACGTGTGAAAAACAAGGCCCACCTGGCCTGTCTAGGATTGAGTCGCTTGGCAGATTCCAGATAGACCAGATTCTTATGGTCCGTAAGGACCACCACCTGATGTTTGGCTCCCTCCAGCCAATGTCTCCACTCTTCAAAAGCCCACTTCATGGCCAATAACTCCCGATTACCCACGTCATAATTACGTTCAGTAGGAGAAAATTTTCGAGAGTAAAAAGGCACAAGGGTTACTTTTAGAGGTCTCTGGATCTTTTTGGGACAAAACGGCACCTGCCCCAATTTCAGAGGCATCAACCTCCACCTGAAATGGCAGAGAAACATCAGGCTGCCGTAGAACAGGAGCAGAAGTGAATCTCTGCTTAAGTTCCTGAAATGCAGAGACTGCCTCAGGAGGCCAATTCACCACATCAGAACCCTTTCTGGTCAAATCAGTTAATGGTTTAACAATAACCGAGAAATTACCAATAAATTTACGATAAAAATTGGCAAAACCCAAAAATCTTTGAAGAGCCTTTAATGAAGTAGGTTGGACCCAATCACAGATGGCCTGAACCTTGACCGGGTCCATTTCAATAACAGATGGAGACAAAATGAATCCCAGAAATGAGATCCTCTGTACGCCAAAAAGACACTTTGATCCCTTCACATACAGAGCATTCTCTCTCAAAATCTGGAATACAGTTCGAACATGTTTCACATGAGAGTCCCAGTCATTAGAAAAAATCAAGATATCATCCAAATAAACAATCAGAAATTTGTCCACAAAATCCCTGAAAATGTAATTCATGAAGGACTGGAAGACGGAAGGAGCATTAGTGAGCCCAAAGGGCATCACTAGGTACTCAAAATGCCCTTCAGGGGTATTGAATGCCGTCTTCCATTCATCCCCGTGCTTAATGCGAATAAGGTTATACGCCCCCCTGAGGTCAAGCTTGGTAAACCAAGTAGCGTTTTTCACCCTGGAAAACAGGTCAGAAATCAAGGGTAACGGGTATTGATATTTCACAGTAATATTGTTCAAGAGACGATAATACACGGCCTTAATGAACCATCCTTTTTGGCCACAAAGAAAAAACCGGCACCTAAGGGTGAAGAGGATGGTCTGATATGACCCTTCTCCAATGATTCCTTGATATAAGACCGCATAGCGTCATGTTCAGGTACAGACAAGTTAAAAAGGCGACCTTTAGGGAATTTACTACCCGGCACTAATTCAATAGCGCAGTCATAGCTCCTATGGGGAGGCAAGGATGCAGATTTACTTTCGCTAAACACATCAGAAAAATCAATCAAAACGTCAGGAACATCCTGAGCCTGGGGGGAGGCAGAAAAAACAGGAGTGTTGGTATTAACACATTGGCAACCCCAACTGGTTACAGACACAGATTTCCAATCCAAAACAGGATTATGAGACTGTAACCAAGGGAAACCCAGCACGATAATGTCATGCAGATTATACAGAACCAAAAATTTGCAGCACTCCTGGTGATCAGGTTCAACCCTCATTATCACCTGAGTAGAAAACTGGGGTTTATTCTCAGCCAAAGGGGTAGAATCGATCCCCAGTAGGGGAATAGACTTCTGTAGGGGTATCAAGGGAAACCCACAACGTTTAGCAAAATCATAATCCATCAGGTTAATAGCTGCTCCAGAATCAACGAAAGCCTGAGCAGAAAATGAGGACAGAGAGCATATCAGAGTGACAGTTAATAAAAACTTAGTCTGAACACTACCCAAGACAACTGAGCGTGCAAAACGTCTTCCCCGCTTAGGGCAGACTGAAATAGCATGAGAGGCATCACCACAGTAGAAACATAACCCATTGCGCTTTCGAAACTCATGACGCTGTGCCCCAGACACCACTCTATCACACTGCATGGGTTCAGAAGCTGGTTCACAAGGCAACACCATTCCACGCATACTTCTCCGCTCACGCAAACGTCTGTCAATTTGAATCGCTAATGACATAGAATCATTGAGACCAGAGGGGACAGGGAATCCCACCATAACATCCTTTACATTATCTGACAGACCCTTCCGGAAAAGGGCTGCCAAAGCGTCGTCATTCCATTTGGTCAGGACTGCCCACCTACGGAATCTCTGACAGTATAACTCAGCGTCATAAAGCCCCTGATTTAATGCCAACAAGGCTTTTTCAGCTTGATCAGTGACATTAGGCTCATCGTACAATAACCCCAAAGCCTGAAAAAATGCATCAACATCACTCAAAACAGGATCCCCAGGTGTCAGGGAAAAAGCCCAATCCTGAGGATCGCCGCGCAGGAGAGAGATGATAATTTGAACCTGCTGTGCTGCGTTCCCTGAGGACTTAGATTTTAAGGCAAAAAAACAATTTACAATTATTTTTGAAATTCTGAAACTTAGCTCGATCCCCTAAAAACAAATCTGGCATGGGAATCCTAGGTTCCACAACAGGCAACCTAGCAAGATAGGTAGCAATACTCTGAACCTCAGTGGCAAGCTGATCCACACGGCCAGACAACTGTGCAAACTCCATTGAGAGAAAAGATCCTCCCCAGCACCCAGAGATACAGAGGGAAAAAAATGCAACAAACAGAAAAATATCTCTGACAACTCTGACAACCTTTTTTTTTTTTTTTTTTTTTTTTTTACAATATTTTTCCCTTCTGTGAGTACCATATAATTTTCAGTTTGGGCCGGTGATACTGTTATGATTTGGTAGCTGAGGAGTGCAGGTAAAAAAGGCAATACACCAGAGCAGTTGGAATCTATGAGATTGCAGTACCCTGACTAACCACCACAACTAGAGGCAGCCGTGGAGCGTTCCTACGTTGGTCCTAGACGCCTCGTCACAGCCTGAGAAACTAACTACACCTAAAGATAGAAATAGGAAAGCTATCTGCCCCGGAGCAGAACCCCAAAGATAATAGAAAGCCCCCAAACATGTAATGGCGGTTAGACAAGATGAAATACTGACACAGAAAGAAAATAGTATGAGCAAACGCTGGGGCCCAAACTAACTAAATAGAAAAGGATAGGAAGGGTACTTACTGCAATCCCAGAAAACCCTGAAAAGCACCAACTCTACTAATTTCAAAAACAACTGAGATCACACGACCTCTACCACCTAAATTAGTTCTCTGGTGTAACAAAATCAAAACAGCAGCCACTGAAAAAACTGGAAAAAGCAAAAGTACAAACATCAGTGGCTGAACTAAACTGAGAGGGCAAAAGCCCCCGGAGGGGACCCTGAAGGCCCCCACAGAAGTGCAGGACAAAATGCAAAAATATAGCACAAAAACAAAAAGAAGAAAATGTCTTATCTGTTAGCAGGAGATTCAGACACGACACAGCAGGCTACAAGGGAAACTGGAATCAAGGATTCAGACCAGAACAATTGATCACCGGCAACCCTGATGGAAGGTGTCTCCCTTATATAAGACCAGTCAGTAACACCTGATTCCCAGTCCTCACAATCTTCACTGGACAGACCAGCACCGCTTGTAACCACCAGAGGAAGCCTCTGCTCAGAACTCATCTCAAACCCATTCACAACACATGGGTGTCTTTATTGACCTTTTTAATTTCATTGTATGATGTGTGGCCATCTAGGCATGATCCTTATTGTGGCTCATTGGTATGATTGATTGTTCAATTGTTCAAAGTAAAATTTCTCTGGTACTACAATGGAAATACTTCTTAGCAACAAATGAAATGCAATAAGCAACATAGTCATCTGATTTTTAAGTTACTTCCCAACATGCCCACCTATTGGAAATTACAGTTTGGGGACAACTACTGACATAGATCTTATTATACCCATCTCTAAGCATGCATCTTTGGCCAACTTAAGAATATATTAATGGAGGTGTCAGGCAAGATTGTTGCCAACCAAACATTCATGATAGGGTATGTGTACACAGTATCTTTTTCAGGGCGTCCACACTGTAGCCCTCCTGAAAAATTGGTAAATAAATAATAAGAAAGAATTAAAAATAATCTGACATCTGACACATGCTATCCAATCCATGTGCAGCATGTATCAGACACTGGATGCGCGACCTCAGCCAGATACGTTTGACTGGAAAACGCAACATATAAGCATAGACCTATCGGTCACTGCTGCATGGCTCGGTCCCCATCGGCTGTGACATGGTTTTTCTCGCTGCAGCATTTCAGAGACAAACATACATGCCTGGGATTGCACAGCTGGTATCTGATATGTACTGCCCATGGACACCCTGATATGATTATACAGTGGCATGTAAAAGTTTGGCCCCTGGTCAAAATTACTGTTATTATGAACAGTTTAGCAAGTTGAAGATGATATGATCTCGAAAAGGCCTAAAGTTAAAAATGACACATTTCCTTTGTATTTTAGGCAGAAAAATGTTTATATTTTTTTTTTATATTTTACATTTTAAAAATTACAAAAAGGAAAATGGGCTGATGCAAATGTTTGGGCACCCTGCTTTGAAACTATCACAGCTTCTAAATGCTTTTTGTAGCCAGCCAAGAGCCTTTGATTTCTTGTTTGAGGGATTTTCATCCATTCTTCCTTGGAAATTCTTTCAGTTCTGTGAGATTCTTGGGTCGTCTTCCATGCACTGCTATTTTGAGGTCTAGCCACTGTTGCAGAGCTTCTGAATCCACACCTTTGCAGAGGAAACTTCACAGAGCAAGTTGCATGGGATAACAAGCGTTTACTTCTCTGAACATGAGGTAAAAGAATAATGCACAGTCATTACAGCATTGCATCAGCAAAAAGGAACAAAACGAAAGTGAAACTAAATAGAAGAGAGACTAATTCTTATACAATACATTAAAGAAGGAAACGTTACACAACATCGCCATCTACTGTCAGGTCAGCATAAAGTCGTCCTTTTACTTATAATATAGAAGTCCTAATCTGTTGCATATGACAACACCCTTTCTCAACAGTAAGGACTTATTCAATCAAACCCAACTTTTTTTTATTAGTCTCTGATGTTTATCAGCATTCAACGCCTTCGTGAAAATGTCCGCTGTCATTTCTTCAGTAGGACAATACTCCAACTTCAATACTCCTTGGTCCTGATGATCTCTCAAGAAATTGTGTTTTTCACCTTCTGTATATTATCTTTATGGTGTAATTTCTTTTGTTCTGCTTTCCATATAGTACAGTCTTTCTTTAAATGTCCCTTTTTCTTACATCTGAAGCATTCTCTTGTCTCTTTATTATAGGGTTTTTTAAGTTCTGTAGCTTTAAGAGCATTTCCATTATCTTTTTCAGTAGAAGAATCATTTGTTTGCTCTTTCCTTCTCTGATATTCATCTATGAGTCTGGTCTTCACAAACTCTAATGTAATGTCAGTTTCTGGTCTTGTCTCTAGTGCATTTATTAAAGCTGTATATGAATCTGGTAAACTGCACAATAACATTGCTGCTATATGGCTTTCCTTAATATCTTCACCAATAGATCTTAGCTGTGATATCACTTCCATAATAGAGAATATATGCTTCTGCATGTCACTGTCTGCATTTAGTCTCATATTGTAAAGCTTTCTTAGTAGAAATAACTTGTGATTTAAGCTAGGTCTCTCATATAGCTTTCTTAATTCTTCCCACATTTCTTTCGCTGTTTCTTCATTTCTTATATGTATTAATTGAGCATCATCCACTAGTAAGCTGATGGTAGCTCTTGCTTGTCTATTTTTCTTATCCCATGTCTGATTATCTTCATCAGGTCTATCTGTAGTGATTACTTCCCATAAATCATCTTTAGACAATAACAGCTCTACTTTGAACTTCCATAGCTGATAGTTCTCATCATTCAGTTTAGCTACTGTGAGTTTTAGCTCTGTGCTATTCATCATTTTTAACTTATCTTACTTGTTTGGAGAGACTTGCACTGAATTCTTCTGCATTCACCAGGGTCTTTCTGAGAGTTCTAATGTCCTGGGATCTGTGGTGTCTGGATTCTCTGTATCTGGGTACGCTGTATCTGGGTGCCTGGGTCTGGGTGTCTGGGCCCATAACCTGTTGCAGAGCTTCTGAATCCACACCTTTGCCGAGGGAACTTCACAGAGCAAGTTGCATGGGATAACAAGCGTTTACTTCTCTAAACATGAGGTAAAAGAATAATGCACAGTCATTACAGCATTGCATCAGCAAAAAGGAACAAAACGAAAGTGAAACTAAACAGAAGAGAGACTAATTCTTATACAATACATTAAAGAAGGAAACGTTACACAACATCGCCATCTACTGTCAGGTCAGCATAAAGTCCTCCTTTTACTTATAATATAGAAGTCCTAATCTGTTGCATATGACAACAGCCACAGATTTTCAGATGTGCAGGTCAAGGACTGTGAGGGCCATTGTAAAAACTGCAGATTGCGCCTTTTGAGGTAGTCTTTTGTGGATTTTGATTTGTGTTTAGGGTGATTATCCATTTGTTGAAGCCATCCTTTTTTCAACGTCAGCATTTTTACAGATAATGCTATGTTTGCATCAAGAATTTGTTGAAATTTCATTGAATCCATTCTTCCCTCTAACCTACCCATGAAATGCTCCCTGCGCCATTGGCTATAACACAACCCCAAAGCATGATTGATCCACCCCCATGCTTAATGGTTGGTGAGATGTTCTTTTCCTGAATTTCTCTCCTCCCTCTACTCATATCTCTCATCATTGTGGTCAAAGAGTTTTATTTTAAACTCATCGGTTCATAGGACTTGTTTACAAAATGCATCAGACTTGTTTAGATGTTCTTTTGCATATTTCTGACACTGAACTTTATGGTGGTTACGCAGGAGAGGTTTTTATCTGATGACTTTTGAAGGCCATATTTGTGCAGGTGTCTCTGAACAGTAGAACAATGGACCATAACTCTAGAGGCTTCTAAATCTTTCTAAAGGTCTTTTGCAGTCAAGTGGGAGTTCTTATTTGCTTCTCTAGCAAACCTATGAGTAGCTTTCATTGAAATTTTGCTTGGTCTTCCAGACCTTTTCTTGACCTCCAATGTTCCTGTTAACTGCCATTTCTTAATTACATTTTTAACTGAAGAAAAGGCAACTTGAAAACACTTTTCTATCTTCCTATAGCCTTCTCCTGCTTTGTGGGCCACCACCATTTTCAGAGTGCTAGGCCACTGCTTAGAAGAACTCATGGCTGCTGTTTTTAGGCACAAGGTTAGAGGTGGCTGTGTTTTTATAAAGCTTGGAAATTTCTACCACCTGGCCTTTCCTAATGATGATAGTGATCAAGCCATAGCCCTAACAGACTAATTGACTCCTTCATGACCGGAGGTATTTTTGTTTTTGCTTTTTACTCTTCTTCCCAGAGCCATAACTTTTTTATTTTTCAATCAAAATGGCCATGTGAAGGGCTTGTTTTTTGCAGGACAAGTTGTACTTTTGAACAACATCATTGGTTTTAACAAATCGTGTACTGGAAAATGGGAAATAAAATTCCAAGTGCAGTGAAATTGCAAAAAAAAAGTGCAATTCCACAGTTGTTTTTTGTTTGTTCTTTTTTACCGTGTTCACTAAATGCTAAAATTGACCTGCCCTTGTGATTCTCAAGTTCATAGACACCAAACACGTCTAGGTTCTTTTTTATTTAAGTGGTGAAAAAAAAAATCCAAACTTTGGTTAAAAAAAATATCGCCATTCTCTGAGACTTGTAGCATCTCCATTTTTCATGATGTTAGGCTGGATGAGGGCTTATTTTTTGAGCGCCGAACTGACATTTTTATTGATATGATTTTGGTGTAGATATGATCTTTTGATCGCCCATTATTGCATTTTATTTCAGTGTAGCAGCGACCAAAACAGCGTAATTCTGACGTTTTGATTTTTTTTTCTCATTATACCGTTTAGCGATCGGGTTAATTTTTTTTATATTGATAGATCAGGCGATTCTGAACGCGGTGATACCAAATATGTGTATATTTGATTTTTTTATTGTTTTATTTTCAATGGGGCAAAAGGGGGGATGATTTGAACTATTATTTTTTTAATATTTTTAAAAACTTTTTTTTACTTTTTGCATGCTTCAATAGTCTCCATGGGAGACTAGAAGCTGCAGTTGTCTGATTGGCTCTGCTACACACATGCAATGATTAGATCGCCTGTGAGCAACAGAAATGCCCACTTGCTATGAGCGCCAACCACTGGGCATCACTCATAGCAATCGACTATGACAACGATAGAGCTCTGCTGGAGACCTCTGGTTGTCATGCCAACCCACAGGTGATGATCTGCAATCACGTGACGGGGTCACCGATATGCGTGATTTCTGGCACACTTACTGGAAGAGCGAGTTAAATGGCGCTGACAGTGATTGACAGCGGCATTTAACAGGTTAACAGCCATGGGTGTATCGCGATTCAACCCGGGCTGTTAGAGGCATTTGTTAGCTGTTCAAAACAGCTGACATGTGCCGGGAAAGATGTGTGCTCACTGCCGGAGCCCACATCAAAGCAAGGGATTCCAACGTGGGCGTACTATTACGCCCAATGTCAGAAAGAGGTTATGGTCTGAAACCTTGGTCAAAGTTATCTGAGCACACAAATCTCCAAGCGTGCACAAACTTTTATATCACCCCATTTCTCTTTTTGTAATTTTATAAATGAGAAAAAAAATCACAATTTTTTTTTGCCTAAAATACAAAGAAAATGTGTCACCTTTGACTTTAGGCCTTTTAGAGATCATTTCATCTTCAGCTTGCTTAAGTGTTCAAACTTTTACATGCCACTGTATGTACGTCAGACAAACTCTTACAGAAATATTGCATTATTTTATAAGATCATGCAAATTTTTTCCCCAAAAAGTCGTAAAAATGGGTATAGACAATAATAAAGAGCATTTTTTTATTTTGTGCAAAATTCATGAACCATGTGCTAGATTGTGAAAAATTTGGCACAAAACACTTCAATCAGTACAAGACGACAAAAAAACCCAACAAATTATTAATCGGGCCCTCATGTTTTTTTTCAGGAGGATAGCAATTGAGGCCCAAAGGCCACACTGCTGGATAAGAATACACCAGTATTATAAATGGCGCATAGTAGGTGGGGGTGCTGTGAAAAATTTTACATTAGGGTCCAGGAGATTCTAGTTACATCTCAGCTTTCTGTAAAATTGTTATGACTAACCGCTCGGCTAGTGTCTAACAGTGTTTGAAATGTGATCAGGCAAGCAATTGTTTTGTAGCATTGCATGTTCTCTCAGTGTTTGGTCAGGCGTAACTGCAGTTATCATTGTCAGTTGCAACCATATGGAGCTAGGCTGTTCTGTGGATTTTATTATGCCATTTAATGGACTGGCTCACTATGTGAGAATAAGAGAGGGAGGATATGTTATGACTCTATACAATTGACTATGAGCTCTTATGATTATTAATTATGGGATGTGACATTCATGAGATATAGCTAACCTTTCTGATGTAAATTGCCCGAATCCAAAGATTTAACTATCAGGAGAAAAGTAGTTTTAATTATACAAAGACTGAATTTGATTGACGGAAATGGAGTAAATAAGGTCAAACCGAAAATATATTGAAGATACAGTCAGACAATACTGCAAACAAGTATGCCAAAATATCCTTATGGTGCCAGCGTCCAAAATGGCTTAAAATCAATGATGTATATTTAAGGGTATGTTTCCACGGTCAGGAAACAGTCCGGATTAGCTGCGTGTCTGACGCTGTGCGCTGGCGCAGCGTCAAACACGCAGCGTCCAGATGTTACAGCATAGTGGAGGGGATTTCAAGAAATCCCATCTCCACTATGCTTCAAAACACACAGGCGGAAGACCTGCGTTTGCGGACATGCGACGCGTCTTTTTAGACCGCAGCATGTCCTATTCCCTTGCGGCGACGCTGCGTCGCCGCAAGGGAAATGACACAGGGCTATGTAGCCCTGCGGTCATTCCGGATGTGTTCCGGATGTGTTCCTGAACACATCCGGAATGAGCGCACGTTCAAAAGGGGGCGGGGCTTTTGGCGGAGCGGAATTTCCACTCCGTCCAAAGCGCTGTGTTTCCGGACCAAGGAAACACAGCCTAAATCTCTTTAAAATACCAGTGAGTCATATACACACAGAGGACAAAAATAGAGCCATCCGATTATGCGTTTGGGGCCATTGAGGCCCTTAGTCATATCGTTATCAGATGGTTCTTTTTTGTCCTCCATGTTTGATATGGCTCACTGGTCTTTTAAGAAGATTTAAATAAACATAATTGATTTTATTCCATCATGTACGCTGGCATTGTTTTCATCCTACTATATAGGCTCCGGTTTCCCGGGATGAGTTGACTGCCTTCTTCATACAAAAATATTCTTACAGGTCAAATGAATGCTAGCACAAAGAGAGGAACAGATGACCAGAGATCCACCCTTTGTAAAATAAACCACATATATTCACTTACCCCAACGGCGCCGTTATAGCAATATCGGGTCTTTTGGAGTTCACATGGTACTGTTGTATCATGTGAGCTCTGCATCCAATCAGCAGCTGCTATGTTTCTCCTTTCAACTGAGGGAAATGACAGTGCAGCAGCCCAATAGCAGCCATTGATTGGCTGCATAGCTCAAGAGGCATAACAATGCCATGCAAACTCTGGCAGATCTGGCACCATTCCACTGTTTTCGCAGGAGATGAGTATATGTATTTATTTTTAAAGATTTTTTTTAAATTTTACAGGGCGGTAAAAGGTGACTCTCAGGGTGCGACAATTTCTAATATTTAAATTGAAGTACCGTAGTCACCCCTGTTAAAAATTAGAAAAATAAAGAAAAAATAAACATTTGATATCACCACATTCATAAAAGTCTATCTGGCCTATCAAAATTATAAAAATAGAAAATTGATTAACCTTTATGGTAAATGCTATACAGAGAAAAAAAAATTAAACTTCAGAAATGCAGGGATTTTTTTGTTACCTTATCTTCCTACTAAAAAGGTGATAAAAAAACTTGTATCAATAAAAACGTCAGTTCACCACACAAAAAACAACATCCATGGATGGAAAAATCAAAATGTTATGAGTCTCAAAAAATGGCATTGCAAACCAATTTTGTTTTGTTTTTTTTACAAACCTCTGAATTTTCATTTACCACTAAAATAAAATAGAATCTAAGCAGGTTTAGTATCAAGGTAATTATAATTACCTGAAGAATTGTTAACAAGTTATTTTTACCATACTATAAATGCCGTAAAAAAACAAAACTCTTAAAACCATGTCGGAATTGCAATAATTCACCCCAGGTTTATATTGGATTGTGAGGAGGGGTGCCGGTTTTGCCTTGGGCTGCTGGAAAACTAGAGTTGGCCCTAACCTGACCTTACAGCCAACCAGTGGTATAATGATCAGATCAATTATAGATTAGATGTCATTGCTCTCCATCTGCCATAGCGGCAGTGCTGGTGTTGGGGCCATTTTCCAGGGGTAACGTATTGCTTATTTCTTTTTATGCTGTTTTGCATTTTATGCTTTGTTTTAACTGTTTATTAAAATATGATCAAAGGCATTAGAATTTCCAGCAGGTTTGGTAATAAAAACTTAAAGCATTTGGATATCTGTGTGGTGATGCATTAGTAATGAAATGATTTTGTGAAGTTATTGCAACTTACTGCATTTTAATAGTTACCACCCACCTCATATTAAAAGGTCAATCCCAGCAGCAAGATTTTAAAGCACAAGCAGAAAAACTAGTAGAACCTCTCATATGAAAATATTCATAGAACTCAAATGCATAAAATTGAGGACTTAAAAAACCCAAAATCAATGAAGTGAAACTGATTTATACTTACAAATTCCAATTACATCCAAAGACAAAACAAGTGTAGAATAATTTTGCTACAATGTGGACAATTGGTCCAGACCAATCTTTAGCTATCTTTGCATCCAATATAAATATGGGACTCATCGCTGAAGAGGATAAACCTCCATTCCTGTCTCCACTGTTGTTTTGCTCTGCAGGATGATAGCCTTTGAGAACGGTGGTGTAAAGTCAGTGAAACACCTGTAAGCTGGATAACTAGCCCAACCCAGTGTCGTAGACACTATTTGATGCAATAAGTTTGTGATGTGACATCCAATTTCACTTACAGTACAGAATGAATCAATCCTGAAACAAATGATACAGTAATCCAAAAGTGTCTCTGGAGCCAACATGAGAATGCTAGGTCACATTTTGATCATGCTACTGTGAGCAGCCTACATGGCCTAAATGTGCTACCATGACCTGCATGGTCTCAGGACTTGTCTCTTATTGTGTACATCTTTGGACATCATTGGTCGGCAATTGCAATGGCAGCTGCCAGAAGCAGATTTTGATGATGATTTGTGTGCCTAAGTGAATTCAGCGTGGTAGAACATTCTTCAAAGAACCATTAATAACCTCACTGATAGCATTACAAAGCATGAAAGTGCGTGTATGTAAGGAGGTGGCAGGAACCTCTCTTTCTCCTATGCGTTGACCCCATGCACTTGGTGCGGTACCCGGACGGTGTACCCATTTAGTAGCAATTGCCTTGTGTATGTATTAACTTGTAATGTACTGTAATGCATGTGCTGTTGTTAAGCTTTGTTGTCAGTGTCCTGTGTATTTCTGTTTTCCCCATTGTATGTGCTGTGTTTGCCATGCCCTAATGATGTGTCATTATAATGTTCCTATATGTGTTAGCGTTAGGAATATTAAAGAGTTAACCTGGTGGGCTGGGCCTGCAGCAGAAAGTAGGGAGGAAGCTGCCGCTCCTAGTCAGTAGTCCGGGCACGTTGGCCCAGGGCGGATGTACAGCAGCTGCCAGGGCATTGCGAGACCCCACGAGGGAGGAAATCTGCTGCCCCGGACCAAGGACAGAAGGACCACGATACAGGCCCCTAGGACTTTGGAAGGGCCCCCTGCTGGAGGGACTGTGAGCTTCCAGATTCCAGCTTGCGGACTACTTGTTTGATCTCGGCTACCGTGGCCGTTGTGGGTGCGGCCGTGAACAGTGTCAGGAAAAGAGCAGGAAGCCAGTGTTGTACCTTCTATTTATCATCTCAGTTCTCTTTAAAATTAGTTTTCCCTGTTGGACCACAGTTGTAAGCCTGGACTTAATTACCTGGACTACAGTTGCTGAGGGAAGAAAAAGTAATCCGTGGGGGAAGCTGTGTCCGTCTGGTGTTTCATGTGCAAGGGGACTGGGTGTCTGCGGATTGTGTTTTGTGGGTGAACTCGGTCAAGACTACCAGCGGGTAAAATAAGTATTGAACACGTCACCAAGTAAATATATTTTTAAAGTTGGTATTGGCATTAAATTCTCACTAGATGTCAGTAACAACCCATCCAATTCACACAGGCAAAGAAATCAAACCACAGACATCCATAAATTAAGTTATGTGTAATAATGGGAAATGATGCTTACTGAAATGTAATTAATATTTTGTACAAAAGCCTTTGTTGGTGATGACAGCTTCAAGACCCCTCCTATATGGAGAAACTTGTAGCATGCATTGCTCAGGTGTGATTTTGGCCCATTCTTCCACGCAAACACTCTTCAACTCCTGACAGGTCTGTGGGCTCGTTCTATGAACTCTGAGCTTTAGTTCCTTCCATAAATTTTCTATTGGATTCAGGTCTGGTGATTGGCTGGGCCATTCTAGCAGCTTTATTTTCTGTCTCTGAAACTAATTGAGACTTTCATTGGCTGTATATTTTGGATCATTGTCTGGCTGAAATGTCCACTCTTGTTTCATGTTAATCATGCTGGTCAATGGCAGTAGATTTTTTCAAGAATGTCTCAGTGCATTTGTCCATTCATCCTTCCTTCAATTATATAAAGTTTTACTGTGCCATATGCTGAAAAATAACTCTACCATGATGTTCCCACCTCCAAACTTTGCCATTGGTATGGTGTTTTGGGGATTAAATGCAGTGCCTTTTGGCATCCACGCATGTTGTGTATTATGGCATCCAAAGAGTTCAATTTTGTTCTCATGTGACCAGACTATATTCTCCTAGTATTTCACAGGTTTGTCTAAATATTGAGCAAACTTTATACATGCTTGAACATGCTTTTTGTTCAGCAATGGAGTCCTGCATGGTGAGTGTGCATACAGGCCATGGAGGTTGAGTTCATTGAAACAATTGTACCTGCTGACTCCAGGTCTTTCTGTAGCTCTCCACAGAAATTCTTTTCACTCTTATGTCTAAAATTTTGCTGAGAGCACCTGGTTGTGGTCGTTTTATGGTGAAATGATGTTCTTTCCACTTCAAGTTATGGCCTCAACAGTGCTCATCGAAACCTTCAGTAGTTACTTTCCCCTCTGCCATCAAACATGCCACATCACACCCATCCTCAAAAAAACTAACCTTGACCCAACTGCTATGCCCAACTATCGCCCCATATCACTGCTCCCATTTGCTTCCAAACTCCTTGAGCAGCATGTCCATGCTCAACTTTCCTCCCACTTCTCATCTAACTTTCTCCTTGACAACCTCCAATCTGGCTTCCGCCCCTACCACTCCACCGAAACTGCCATGACCAAAATTACTAATGACTCACAGCCAAAGCTAACAGACAGTTCTCCATCCTCCTTCTCGACCTGTCCTCTGCCTTTAACACAGTCGACCACTGCCGACTGCTATAGATTCTTTCTTCCCTTGACATCAAAGACCTTGCCTTGTCGTGGATTGCCTCATACCTTTCTGACCACACATTTAGCGTTTCCCACTCCCACACTACTTCCTCATTCCGCCCTCTCTCTGTTGGAGTCCCTCAAGACTCTGTCCTGGGGCCCCTACTTTTTTCCACCTAAACCGTTGGCCTAGGACAACTCATAAAGTCCCATGGTTTCCAGAACCACCTGTATGCGGACGACACTCAACCACCTTTCTGGCCAAGATGTCACCTCTCTGCTGTCCAGAATCCTCCTTCACCTCTTGCTTCTTTAAACTCAATGTAGACAAAACCAAACTCATCATCTTTCCTCCATCTTGCGTATCTCCCCTACCCAACCTATCTATTATGGTAAACGGCATCACGCTCTCTCCCGCACCTAAAATCCGCTGCCTCAGAGCAGGGCCGGCTCCAGGTTTTTATGGGCCCCAGGCGAAAGAGTCTCAGTGGGCCCCCTTAACACAGACCACGATTCATGATGCACAGATACTGCAGAGAAATATGGGTATAGCACAACGCCAAACACTTCTATTCTTCCATTACATGACTGATACCTATTGTAAATTGTACAATAGCTCAAAAAACGCCAAATCCTCACAGCGCACAGTACAGACTGGACAGTACAGTCCTCCATACAATATTATGGGCACCACATAGTCTCCCCCTCATCACCCACATAATACCCCATGCAGGATGTCACCCCGCCATCCCCCATATAATGCTCCATACAGAATACTGGACCCAATATAATGCTCCATACAGAATAATTGACCACATATAATGCTCCATACAAAATATGGAGCTCTCCTCTACACTGTGCTGCGTTCTGCACTATTACGGCTCAGGAAAGGGCGCTGTGGAAAGACTCCCCATTATCATCATCATTGCCTGCCCATTATCATCATCATTGCCTCCCTATCATCATCATTGCCTCCCCATTAATATCATCATTATCATTGTGTTCCCATTATCATTGCCTCCCCATCATCATCATTATCATTGCCTCCCCATTAATATCATCATCATCATTGCCTTCCCATTATCATTGCCTCACCATCATCATCATCATCATTGCCTCCCCATTAATATCATCATCATCATTGCCTTCCCATTATCATTGCCTCCCATCATTATCATCATCATCATCATTGCCTCCTCATCATCATTGCCTCCTCACCACCATCACTGCCTCTCCTCACCACCATCACTGCCTCCCTCACCACCATCACTGCCTCCCCCCACCACCATCACACATACAGCACCGCAGGCAGCACTCTCTCATATACACACACGCAGGCACACACACACACCTCACCTGTCCGGCGTCCGCGTGCTCTATGCCACAGCCGGCCGCTGAATGATGACGTCATTCAGCGGCGCTTCTGTGAGAGAGGAAGCGCCGGCGCAGGCGCCCCCTGGAACCCGGAGCTGCGGCAGCGGAGGCACGGGGAGAGGTAAGATTGCGCTGGCTGCTGCCGGGGCCCTGAGCAAGCGGGGGGGCCCAGTGGCGGCGCTGGCACCGCTAACGGGCGCCGGGGTGCCCGACGGCGAGTGGGCCCCCCCGCCTGCTCAGGGCCCCGGCACTTGCCCGGGTATGCCGGGTGCTGATGCCGGCCCTGCCTCAGAGTAACTCTCGACTCTGCCCTGTCCTTCAAACCACACAAATACGTCCCTTCCTCAGCCCTCAATCTACTAAAACTCTTGTGCATGCCCTCATCATCTCCTGCCTTGATTACTACAACACCCTCCTCTGTGGCCTCCCCGCTAACTCTCTTGCACCACTCCAGTCTATCCTCAACTCTGCTGCCCGACTAATCCACCTATCTCCTCGCTACTCCCCTGTTTGTTCCCTCTGCAAATCCCTTCACTGGCTCCCAATTCCCCAACTAATCCAGTTCAAACTACTAACACTGACGTACAAAGCCATCCACAACCTGACCCCTCCCTATATCTCTGAACTAATCTTCCATTATCTTCCCTCACGTAATCTTTGATCCTCCTAAGACCCCCTACTCTCCTCCACACTTATTCGTTCCTCACACAACCGCCTCCAAGATTTCTCCCGAATATCCCCTATCCTCCGGAATTTCACGCCTCAACACGTCCAATTATCCACCACCCTCGGATCCTTCAGACGGAACCTACCTTAAAAACCCATCTCTTCAGGAAAGCTTGCAGTCAGCAATAACCATTCTGCCGCCTCACCACCACCCGAGCTGCCGCCTCACCACCACCAGAGCTGCTGCACCTCCAACCTTCTGTCTCTTCCCCATTATCCTGTAGAATGTAGGTCCGCAAGGACAGGGTCCTCTCCCCTCTGTACCAGTCTGTCATCATAAATTTGTTTGCTGTAAACGATATCTATAACTTTGTATGTTACCACTTCTCATGTACAGCACCATGGAATTAATGGTGCTATATCAATAAATAATAATAATAGTTTAGAAATTCTTCTGTAACCAGTGCTTTTAGACAGATTGCTGGTTTTACCCATCATGAGATGCTTCTTGTGTGGCACCTTGGTGATGAGACACCTTTTTAGGCCATCAGTTGAACCAGCTGATATTATTTTTCACTAAGTGGCAGGATAGTTTTCTAATCACTGATAGATTTCAGCTGGTGTCATTACTTTCCATGGCTTTTTGCACATCTCTTTCTTCTTGTGTTCAATACCCTTTTCCCTGGGTCATTTCTCATTATTACATATAACTTAGTTTATGGATATCTATGGTTTGCTGTATTTGCTTGTATGGATTAGATGGGTTGTTACCGACATCTGGTTATTTCACATGCTGTATATGACTAATATTGTACTAACAAATTAAAGCTGCGCTCTATAATAAGTAAACATTGAATATATTAAATTGGAACAGTGTTACTGCTGTAGAAAACATGTTAAAAAATGAAGGTACTTAGCGCACAAATTGGCCAATAGGTAACGTAGTAACGACAAGGCGTATCCCTTTGTTGGGGCCCTAAACTTAACATAATACCTCTGTCGGGCTACAAGCCTACAATTATATGGGCAGGTAGGATCAAGCTCTATTTAAAAACGCTTTAGGCTGATGGGAGGAATGCTCAGTCAGGAGGAGTGTACTATAAATATAAAAAAACTGACATGCACTACCAAACAGAAAAAGACAAGTGTGAACTGGTGCAAGCTAAAAAAGCAACTCTATATAACTAACTAATATTGTACAGACCTTAACTTCTAGTAATGTCCTGCATTGAGAATAACTCATCACATTGGTTTTTGCAGGTACAATTTACATATTTGCTTGCATATCACCTCACAGTCTTTCTTCATAACAGTGATCTAACTAACCTTATATTAATTTGGTAGGAATATATTGCCTATATTTTTGGCTTTTAAACTGACATGTTTTTTTTCTAATGTTTTTATTTTCTGGTTGAAGATGTTTTAAATTCTACTTTTTGTACATGATTAAGGGAGCAGATCTTTTGCTTGAGCTGCTGCTCTGCTTGGTTACCAGAGATAAACTTTACAACATTCATATGGACCATAGGCACCAGCAGATTTGAGTTGTTCATTGACTTTTATGAGAGGGAGTGTTCTTGGCATGCTCTGCGACCTGTGCAGAGGTTAGAGTGCAGAGAGGGGAGGAGGTGAGCTGTGACATTACTTATTGTGAGTGGACAATCCTGTAATACTTTGAACATTACTCATTCCTATGGCACTTTTTGGTTTGGAGAAAGTCCCCTAAATGAATTAAAGGGACCCTGTCTGGACAGTTTTATTGCTAAATAAAACGAATAGTATGGCTGTATAGGTTATAAAACTAACAATAAAAAACATGCCCAACTTCTAATGTGTCAGTGATGAGAAATCCAGCTTTAAAGCCACATGAATTTTATTCTGGATGTGCACTGGATGTGTGTCAGGGTTTTCTAAGTTCTTTGACACACTTCCAAACATCCAGATTAATTTTCATGTGGCTTGGATGCTTGTTTTTACAGTGCTGGAACATCAGATTACTACAAGACAAGTTTAATTTTTATAGTGGTTTTACAACCTATACAGCCATACCACTAGCTTTATTAGTAAAATCACGCTGACAATTTCCCTTAAAGAAACACTCCTTTCATCAAAGTTTTTATCTTAATATATTGCACTCATATTATATAGCACTGTGCACTTACAATTGCTCATTTTGACTTTCTACCCAGCTAATTTTTCTCTTTTTTTGACTCTATGTAGAAACAGGAAGTATCTTGTCCCTGCATAAATCATTCCACTCTTCAACCTCTGACCCAGCTGCTCCCTCCTCTCCTTGCCAGGGGCTTTTGCAGTGATGACTCATGTTATAAAATTGACCTCCTGTTTCTACATAGAGCTTAGAAGGATTCAGCTAGTCAGTTTTTAATCACGTGATGCAGGGTCGGCGTTAGGGGCAGGCAGACCAGGCAGCTGCCTAGGGCCCCTGCTCTTCCAAGGGCCCCTAGCCAGTGGTGTGCCACTAAGGGCCGCTATGGGGCCCCTGAGTAAGAGGGGCCGGAACCACCTCCATCCTGCATCGTGCATTCAACTTATCGGCATCTAAGATAGTCTGTCTCTGACTCAGTCTGTGCCAGCAGTGGAGCTGATGAGGCGCTGAGATGCTCTGCAGAAGTCAGAGCAGCAGGGGAACAAGGAGGAGAGGTAAGTAGTATGTGTGTGTGTTGTATGCGTGTGCTGAACTATAGTGTGTTTGGGGGGGATGCACTATACTGTGTGTGTGTGGGCTGCATTATACTGTGTTTGTGGGGGGCTTCATTATACTGTTTATGTGGGGGGCTGCATTATTGTGTGAGTAGGGGCTGCATTATATTGGGTCATTCCACATCAAGTGGACCAGTTTAAAAATCGTCCCCACTCGACCTTCTCCGATTTTGTTGAAAATTTATAAGGATGTACATGTATGTTTGAAAAGAGGTTCTGTAAATTTTTAGGGCCAGTTCTCAAATACATTGGGCACTGTTGACCTTTCACTGGAGGGTCCACCAAGCCTTCGGCTTCAGCTAAGAGGATTTTGCAAACTTTGGCACATAGCCATTAGAGTTCTATACTGGCTATGATGCTGAAATTTGGCATACTAGCTCAACTTTTTCTGCTAAACACAATAAAATTATTACCGGCTATGACAAAACAATATTTCGGCCGCAATTTTGTGTCAAAGTAGCTTGTAAAACGCGTTGCATAAAATTTATGCCAAACTTTGCCCATCTATAACTCAAGACCAAAAACCAATAGTAACTGGTGCTTTGCCCTGTACACCAAACATCTACATGACTTTGCATTGCTGCAATATCACGGTCAAACCATATGTATTTGTGGAAATATTCACACCCACATATGATGAAAAACTTAAAAAAAACGAATTTTACCTATTTTTAGGTCAAATTTCTCAAAAAGGGTACCCCTAAAATATATTAATTCTGATATCATTAGAAAGAGCACATTTTTCTCTACAAGGATCATTGGTTTTTTTTTTTGGAGTCTTTCAGTTTAAGAAAAGAAAAATGCCACTGAACATGGTGTTATTTATTCGCGTAATGCATTGATTTTGTGTTTGATTTTCAGATTCTTATCACATGTTACAGAGTTGTATTGTTGATAGCAATGTCTATTATAATCAAAAACCTATAAACCTTTTTGGTTATGAAAAGTTATTGACTATTGTTACATTTTAATGCATATATTATTTATTTTTTAGCGATGGAGAATGAAATTGATGAAGAATCGGCCCAGTGCTCTATGGGCCTTGTGAACAATTCGAAGTGCCACCTTAAGGCCATTCACCCACAGCAAGGATGAGTTGAAATTGTTTACAAGCTTTGGATCGGATGAACAGAAATTGCTTCGTCGACGAGTGGGACTAAATTTTGACGAACTTGACAAATATGAGCAGTTGCAAAAATCGTGTTGCAATCCTTTTGGGAAGAAAGGTCATAACACCAAAAAGAATTTGCGAGCTATCAATTTGTTAGCAGCTGACCAGTTGAACGAATTTACAAAGAATGATGTGAAGCCTGGCCAGAAGATGTGTGCATCATGTCGAAAAGAATTTGCTAACAGGAAAAAAATCAGCTGATCCAGTTTCCTCTGAATCAGATCCAGATGGAATGGAATGTTCTCCTGAAAGTCTAAATTCAAGCTTAACATCCATTGGCATCTCTCCTCTGAAATATCCACGGGTAAGCCAGCGGGATTCACTTGGATATGCAAGGAGAAAGATAAGCCAGGTACAAAATGTATTTTCTAGCAAGATTGCTTCAATTGGAGGGCTTGAGCAGAAAGACATTGAGCAAACAAAAACAGCACAGTGCAAAATGTGTCTGGATTACAATCACCTTTTGGCAGATTTGAAGCAAAGCTGCAGGTGTCCAGTCGGGCAGAAAAGGTCCAAATCTTGACATTGGCACCTAAAAGTTGGTCCATTAAGGCTATATCAGACGAATTCAGTGTCTCTGAATGAATGGTCAAACAAGCTCGAAAGCTTAAATGTGAACATGGGATCTTAGCCTTACCTAGAATCAAGTGTGGCAAGAAAGTTTCTGAGGAAGTGAAGAAAAAGGTGCAGGCATTTTTTGAGGATGATGAATTCAGTCGAATGTGCCCTGGTAAAAAAGACTATGTATCAGTGCGAATAGCAGGAGAAAAAAAGCAGATGCAAAAGCGACTATTACTGAGCAATATGAGGGAAATGTTTGTTGCCTATCGGGATCGGAATGGCCCTGAAATTGGATTTTCCAAGTTTCGTGAGCTTCGGCCAAAGTGGTGCGTAACCGTTGGATCTGCTGGAACACATTCCGTTTGTGTGTGTACCATTCACCAAAATGTCAAACTAATGCTTGCAGCATGCCCAATCAATGATGACAACAAAATGGTCTGTGGAATTGAATCCAAGGACTGTATGCTTGGCCGTTGTGATAAATGCCCGGGTCCTGAAGTTTTAAAAGAATTTCTAGTCAATGTGTTTGTCAACAGTGACCCTGAAGATATTATTGAGTTCAAACAATGGATTCACACTGATCGAGACACGCTTGATACCAAACAACTGACTATAGAAGATTTCATTGAAGAATTGGTTTTGAAAATTTCTAAACTTTGTAGCCATCACTACATTGCCAAGCATCAAAGTAGCTATTTGAAATCGTTGAAGGAAAATCTGAGATCTGGAGAGCTTGTGATCCTTATGGACTTTGCTGAAAATTACTCATTTATTGTTCAAGATGCCATTCAAGGTTTCCACTTGGAAAATAGTCAAGCTACAGTACACCCATTTGTAATTTACTTCAAGGAGTTAAATGGTGAAGCTGCGCAGAACATCAGCTTGTGCATAATCAGTGATTGCTCACGACATGACACAGTTGCAGTCCACACTTTCTTAACAGTAATTGTGGAGTATCTCAAGACTCTCATCTATGGGATTCGTCATATCCACTACTTCAGCGATGGATCTGCAGCCCAGTACAAAAATTTCAAAAATTTTCTCAACTTGTGCCACCACAATGCTGATTTCAATATCAGCGCTGAATGGAATTTTTTTGGTACCAGTCATGGAAAGTCGCCCTGTGATGGGATTGGAGGGACAGCAAAGAGGTTGGCAGCTCGTGCCAGTCTTCAACGCTCAACTGAAAACCAAATACAGACCCCGGTGGATTTATTCAACTTTTGCAACGAGCAACTGCATGGAATCAAATTTTTTTCTGTTCCATAAGAAAAAATTGACGAAATACGGGTAGTTCAAGAGGAAAGGTTCAAAGATGGACATACAATTGCTGTAACAAGAGAAAATCACCAGTTTGTGCCAATTGAGACAAAAAGATTCACATTTCAAGGGTGTCAAATGGCCCATCATCTTTCATTGCCCATGTAGATAGATCTGTCAGATCAGAAATGCCTTTTGTGCCAATTGCAAACCTCCGGCCAGGGCAATACATTGCCTGCATTTACGATAGGAACTGGTGGATTGGAAATATTTCTGAAATTTCAGTCGACGACCATGATGCATTAATAAATTTTATGCATCCTTATGGACCAGCTAGCTTCTTTCACTGGCCTGTGAGAAATTATACATGCTGGATTCCCGAGTAGTCAATCATTGCAATAATTCCAGCACCAGCTGCAACAGCAATGGGCCGACAATACAGCTTCTCTGAACCAATTATGTTGCAAATTCAGCAACAATTCCAGACCACTTAGACTGAACATTATGGCTTGGGAACCAACAAAAGATACCCAATATTAGGCTTGGGATCCTAGGCAAAGACACCCACCCTCAGGCTTCGGAACCTGCGATAAAGAGACCGCCCGCGGCTGGCCTTGCACGGCTATCGCCATGGCTCCTAGGCGATGGGGCTGCCAATTCTTGAAAGACAGCATTATTACAATTCTTAATAGGATTATAATACCAATTCTTAGGGAATTGGTTGTGGTATAACCACCATGGACCAACGCAAGGGTTTGAATAGTGTTATGACCTTTCTTCCCAAAAGGATTGCAACACGATTTTTGCAAATGCTCATATTTGGTCAAGAATGAAGCTTCATGGTGTAAACAGATTTGTGAATGTTTGTCAAAATTTAGTCCCACTCGTCGACGCAGCAATTTCTGTTCATCCAATCCAAAGCTTGTAAACAATTTCAACTCATCCTTGCTATGGGTGAATGTCTTAAGGTGGCACTTTGAATTGTTCGCAAGGCCGATAGAGCACTGGGCCGATTCTTCATCAATTTCATTCTCCATCGCTAAAAAATAAATAATATATGCATTAAAATGTAACAATAGTCAATAACTTTTCATAACCAAAAAGGTTTATAGGTTTTTGATTATAATAGCATTGCTAGCAACAATACAACTCTGTAACATGTGATAAGAATCTGAAAATCAAACACAAAATCAATGCATTACGCGCATAAATAACACCATGTTCAGTGGCATTTTTCTTTTCTTAAACTGAGAGACTCCAAAAAAAAAAACAATATCCTTGTAGAGAAAAATGTGCTCTTTCTAATGATATCAGAATTAATATATTTTAGGGGTACCCTTTTTGAGAAATTTGACCTAAAAATAGGTAAAATTCGGTTTTTTTAAGTTTTTCATCATATGTGGGTGTGAATATTTCCACAAATACATATGGTTTGACCGTGATATTGCAGCAATGCAAAGTCATGTAGATGTTTGGTGTACAGGGCAAAGCACCAGTTACTATTGGTTTTGGTCTTGAGTTAAAGATGGGCAAAGTTTGGCATAAATTTTATGCGACGCGTTTTACAAGCTACTTTGACACAAAATTGCGGCCGAAATATTGTTTTGTCATAGCCGGTAATAATTTTATCGTGTTTAGCAGCAAAAGTTGAGCTAGTATGCCAAATTTCAGCATCATAGCCAGTATAGAACTCTAATGGCTATGTGCCAAAGTTTGCAAAATCCTCTTAGCTGAAGCCGCAGGCTTGGTGGAACCTCCAGTGAAAGGTCAACAGTGCCCAATGTATTTGAGATCTGGCCCTAAAAATTTACAGAACCTCTTTTCAAACATACATGTACATCCTTATAAATTTTCAGCAAAATCGGAGAAGGTCGAGTGGGGACCACTGGTCCACTTGACATGGAATGACTCTATTGTGTATGTGAGGGGCTGCATTACACTGTGTGTGCTGGGACTGCACTATACTGTGTATGTGGGGCTGCATTATACTGTGTATGTGTTGCTGCATTATACTGTGAGTGGGGGACTGCACTATACTTTGTTGGGGGCTGCATTATACTCTGAGGGGGCTGGCCTGCATTATACTGTGTGTGTGTGGGAGCTGCGCTATACTGTGTGGGGGGACTGTATTATACTGTATGTGGAGAAGCTACACTATACTGTGCATGTGTGTTTGGGGGCATTATACTGTGTTTGTGGGGGGCTTCATTATACTGTTTATGTGGGGTGCTGAATTATTGTGTGTGGGGGGCTGCATTATATTCCAAGGGGGCTTCATTATACTCTGAGGGGACTGCATTATACTTTGTGTGTGGAGCTGCATTATACTCTGAGGGGGGCTCGAGTACACTCTATGAGGTAAGATGCAGTACACTCTGAGGGGGGCTGCATTATACTGTATGAAGAACCATGGAGAGTGCATTCTACATATGTACTATATGAGACCTGCATTATAGAGTATTGAGAACTATCTCTACCCATCATTCTTCCTCAGCCGAAGTAAGGATAGGTACACACAGTCAGTAAATGCTGCGGGTTGGATGCTGTGTACTTGTGCAGTATCCAACCCGCATCGTCTAGATGTTACAGCATAGTGAATGGGATTTCAAGAAATCCTATGCTCACTATGTGTGCACAGACGCTCTTGGCTCACCTGCGGAGATGACCATGCGGCTTGTCTTTCCAGACCGCAGCATGTATATTTATCTTGCGGAGACGGTTAAATGAACACATGCGTATTTACCTGCGTTCAATAGCCGGCAGCGGACATGTCCGCTGCATCCAAAGCGCTGCCAATTACTAAAAAGGCTGGGAAACAAGCGTTGAACATCTTCAATATTGTCGATCGCTTGTTTAACTGCCTAAACTCAGCGCATGTAAATACAACAGAAATGTTTCTGTGTGATGGTGCAATATTTGAGCATTTGGGGTCTCACTTTAAACTTTTGCCCAGGGCCCCACTTTGTCTAAAACCGGCCCTGACATGATGTCACAGACCTCATGGAAAAGAGAATTAGCTGGGTAGAAAGGCAAAATGAGTAATTGTATGTACATGTGCCATATAATATGATGACTGCAATATATTAAGAGGAAAAGATTTTTGATGGGAGGAGGAGTACTTTATTAATAAAATTATTAAGGAGCTTTACAGTAGGGATGCTGATGGATTAACCACCTGAGATAACAATTTGGTTAACAAACAAAAGAGATGTTTGCACCATCTAAATGGCCCCCAGATAATTTGCCAAAATGACTTCCCCACACTGACATCACTTCCTGCATTGTAGCTACTGACTGAAGTTTCATATTACAAACATACTTCTGTGCACTCCCCCAGCATTTGACTACCCACATAATACTGTTTGGACTACTTACTTCTATTTTGTACTTTAAGTGCAGGAAAAAAATCAGATAAAATGGAGCAAAAATCTCTCAGTATTACCTGTATTATATTGCATGAAGATGGTTAAGAAGGCTGGAAGGCTGAAAGGGGTAGCTTTAGTCATTTGGAACCACTTCATAGAGACGGCTATTTTCTACACCAGTTTTGATGAAAAGTGCACTGGAGTAAGATGTGCCAACTTTATTAAGAGAAACGTGCTTCTTAATGAATTAAGCACACCTTTCAGCTGCTGTGCACCAAATGGGCTGTCCTGGCCATTATAAAAACATAGGATTTTTGAAAACTATGAGTTGCGCATAAACAGTTTTATGCCAGAATTGTAACGAAAAGCGTTTGTTAAATCAGCCTCCTAGTATACAAAACACCTTGGAAACTTACAGTTGAGGGACCAGAGTGAAAGTATTAACCCTCTTGTAGTGTCTGTGTGAGTTAATTCATGGGACCACCACGTCCAGCGGCCAAGTTGGTAATCTATTGCAGCTGGTCGGGAGCCCTAAGAGCCACTTCCTCCTTCCTCATAATAATAATAATAATAATCTTTATTTATATAGCGCCAACATATTCCGCAGCGCTTTACAGTTTAACAGTTTCAAAACACAAGTCATAGGTAACAACGTTAACAATACAATAATTAAAGCAAAATAAGCCGACCCTGCTCGTGAGAGCTTACAATCTACAATGAGGTGGGGGAGATACAAAGTACAGGTGTGTATATACAATGGTGCATTTACAATGATGGTCCAGCCATCTTGAGGGAGTGAGGCATGGATGGAGATAGTGAATGGGCTACACATACACACTTAAACATAGAACGACTTTGGTTAGTGAATGTGATAGGCCACTCTGAACAAATGTGTTTTGAGGGAGCTCCTGAAACCATGCAAATTGTGGATAGTCCTAATTTCTTGGGGTAGAGCATTCCAGAGGATTGGCGCAGCGCAGGAGAAGTCTTGAAGTCGGGAGTGGGAGGTACGGATTAGTGCAGAGGTTAGTCGAAAGTCGTTTGCAGAGCGCAGCAGTCGGTTAGGCCGATAGATAGAAATGAGGGAGGAGATGTAGGGGGGTGCTGCACTGTGGAGAGCTTTGTGGGTGAGAACCAGTACTTTGAATTGGATCCTATAATGAATGGGCAGCCAGTGTAAGGACTGGCGAAGAGCGGACGCGTCCGAGTACCGATTAGCCAGATGGATGACCCTGGCTGCTGCATTAAGGATGGACTGGAGAGGGGATAGTCGAGTAATGGGGAGGCCAAGTAATAGAGCGTTGCAGTAGTCCAGGCGGGAGTGGATCAATGCTACAGTGAGGGATTTTGTTGTTTCCATGGTGAGAAAAGGGCGGATTCTAGAGATGTTCTTTAGGGTAGACGGCAAGAGCGGGCAAGAGATTGTATATGGGAGGTGAAGGAGAGATTGGTGTCAAACATAACACCCAGACAGCGTGGCATATGTAGGTCTTCATTTGATTTCCAAGACTGACACAATGTCACATTTGTATCATGCCGCAACAATGATGTTGTGCCAGGCCGGCTATTCAAAAGAAGAGCTGAGGATGTCGGGAGGTAAGAGGCGGTTCTCAGGGTTCCCGTCCAAGGGCTACAAATTACTGACATAGCGGCTGGACTGGCTCCGGCGAATTGATTTACACCAACTCTACTGACTTGGTATAGTAAATTTCCTAGTACATCTATTTCACTAATCATGAGAATGTGTCTCTGCAGTTTCACTTCAAGGAGGTGCAGAATGTAGGATAAAAAATCAGGACTATTCATTCATACATGATTCTCCCAAAACTGAAATGTGACACAGTAAAGTAACAATGTGTAAGGAGTAGTCTTTATCACACTTTTTCATTTTGGAAACACAATCTTCAGGTTTTCTTAATGGCCACTCATGTTCTGCCGCTACATTAACACCTATGCGTAACTGTGAGCCAGCTAATTTTCTCTTTTTACAATGTAAATTGCCTTCTGTCTGCCATAGATTATCACTTGAGCATTCGAAGAACATTATATTGGAATTTATGTTACATTGCAGATGATTGCAGGGAGTTTTCTGTAATAAAATGTAACGAACATTACAGTTTGGTAGCAACTGTATTTAAACCTAAGACTTTACTAATAATAAACACGTTAAACATCAATGAAATAAATCTAAGAATTAGTGTCAGAGTGAAGGACATGTTTCATAGCTATTATATACAGTATATTATAAATGTATATATGGTTTCCCTTTCGTGGTTTGTACAGGATAATGCTTATCAAGCCTCATTCATCAAAAATGTCTTACAGTAAAACTTTCTCTGTTGGCCCAAATGAATGACGTTTCTTCCAGTCCAGTGATGCTGTTTGCAAAGAGCAGTAGCATTGTGAATGAGTATCTACCGTGCTTCAGTCGATTCACCATAGGAGTGTAATAGTGGAGGCCACAGGCTCATTCACAGAAGCACAGGACTGTTTTGGTGATCAATTTCCAGATTGTCCTACTCCAGCAAAAAGCAATGTATATGGTTTGATAAACTGCTGTAACACAGGATCCATTGTGGATGCCAGGGAACAAATCACATGTTCTGACTAGAGTTGAGCGATACTTTCCGATATCAAAAAGTATCGGATCGGAATGGGTATCGCCGATACCCAAAAAGTATCGGCGATACCCGATACCGATACCGGAAATCCAATGTAAGTCTATGGGAACAAAATATCGGAATTAAAAAAACCCATTCTTGCCTTGTTGGTTAATTGTACATGAAGGAAAACAACAAAGAGTAATGTAGAATGTATTGGGGGAGGTTGAGGAGACATTAAAGGCATAGATGTTTAACCCAATCAACTGGAATAGCATTAATATTTTTTTTTTTAAAGATGTTCGGATTGACAAAGAAATTGACAATGTTGTTAACCTTTTTTATATTTTGGCAAATATGTATGTTTCATAACTTCCATGCTCTTCACCTTTTTAACTTTTGCCACACTTTCTCCTTCATAATCTTCAGCAGCATCATCTTTTTCATCAAATTATTCTTCATCTTCACCTTCTTTATCTTCTTCTTAAACTTCTTGCTATTCATTTTTTTTGTTAACATTACTCATATTGTTCTTATTAAACTATTATTCTTCTTCATATTCTACTTCTTCATCTTCTTCCTCTTCATCTTCTTCATCATATTCTTATTTGTGACAGAGATTCCTGTACTTGTAATCTGTAAAAGTATGAATTTTTCATCCTTCCGTTCTTGCTGTCACAAAAGATTTAAATTACAACAGTATTTGTCCGTGTTCAGTTTAGCCTGCAGCAGCAGCAGGCATTTTCCAGGGGCACCACGAGGAGGAACGGACTCACCCCCATACACTGCTTAGTCTTCTTCTGCTTATAATTTAGAGCATATATTTTGCTCTTCATTTTGGTCTTATACTTCATGTTCTTCTGCTTTTTGATCTTCTGCTTATTGTTCTTCTGTCTCTTTTTCTGTATCTTGTAGTTTGTCTTAACTTTCTTTGTCCTGTTGGTGATGTTCTTCTGGGTAATCTTTTATTTATTCTTTGTGATGGTGTTCAGGCTGGTTGGCTTGATGCTCGTCGTCCTTGTGGTCGTCATCTTCTTCGGGGTGATCATCAGGGTCGTCGTCGTCTTCATTGTTGGAGATCCAGAGTGATTACCCAAAAAAAACATTTAAAAAATCTTCAATTTGTAAATGTAGCTGAAGGTACAAGAAGGCTGACTAACTTCCGAGAACCAGCTGACGTTACTGGAACCCGGACGGGTATCAGATGGTACAAGAGACAATGGAAGTAACGAGGACCAGCTGACTGTGCTGGAACCCGGAGGGGCAGCAGAAGGAAAGAGCCAATGGCACAACCGAGGACCAGCTGACGTTACTGGGACACGGTTACTAAGCAGGAGGTACCTGTGCTCCAAAGCACTACCAAGGACCAGCAGACGTTGCTGGAACTCGGATACCGAGATGGAGGCACCTAGGCCAAAGGCACTGCGGAGAACCAGCTGACGGTACTGGAATCCGGACAGGTAGCAGAAGGTACAAGAGCCAATGGAAGTAACGAGGACCAGCTGACTGTGCTGGAACCCGGAGGGGCAGCAGAAGGAAAAGAGCCAATGGCACAACCGAGGACCAGCTGACGTTACTGGGACACGGTTGCTAAGCAGGAGGTACCTGTGCTCCAAAGCACTACCAAGGACCAGCAGACGTTGCTGGAACTCGGATACCGAGATGGAGGCACCTAGGCCAAAGGCACTGCGGAGAACCAGCTGATGGTACTGGAACCCGGACGGGTACCATAAGGCACCCATGAAAATGTACGTTGACAGGCCGCAAGCCGTCCGCAGTTACCGAATCACACAGTCCTACAGTGGGTGCTTGTCCTATTGTCACAACTGAAACAGCCTTTATTTACATATCCCACAGCACACATAGGAATCACCTAAACTGCAGGCACCACAGAGTCGGCTAACCCGAATGAAACACGACAGGACAACTTATTGGAGGCTAATTGACGTTGACACTGCCAGGAAACAGCTGTCGTGATGTAACCAGGCTGGGCAGGAGTCAGTACCCGTGCCAAGTACTTCCGAGCAACAACTGGCGGTGTTGGAGCCCAGGAATGAGAAGAGAACAGGGTGGAGGCATCAGGACTGTTTGCCGTACACACAGCAGGGGAACAGCTGACATTACTGAACCCCAGTAACACAGGAGCAAGTGTTGACTGTGCTAACAGCACTTCCGAGCAACAACTGGCGGTGTTGGAGCCCAGGGATGAGAAGAGAACAGGGTGGAGGCAGCAGGACTTTTTGCCGTACACACAGCAGGGGAACAGCTGACATTACTGAACCCCAGTAACACAGGAGCAAGTGTTGACTGTGCTAACAGCACTTCCGAGCAACAACTGGCGGTGTTGGAGCCCAGGGTCAAGGAGGATGTTTAAATACTAGATCAAGTATTTTCCTTGTTAATTGTCAATTAAAAATGTCTATACTCCAAACAAGAGAAAGATAACCTTTACTACCATAAGATGATGATTTCAGTTAAAAAAAATCTAGATAAATAAAGAATTGACAAACATAAACGCATACATTAACATGTTTAACAGCAATGCAAACCACAAAATAAATTGGTTAAGGAATCTGCTATACGGTTGTAAATAAAAGCATACAAGTACATATCAGAATCCATTAATGATGGATAAGTAACAGTATGTACACCATTTTTATTGTATAGACAATGAATGTCTGACTTCAAAATATCATCAGCATTACAAGTTATCTGTGACATTCATAAAATGTTACATTTGCTGAATAATGTCACTAAACAGTTTATAAAAGTTATACAGTTTCCATCATGTAATACTCATAATATGTGCCAATAATCATTTTTATTAACAAACATAACCTTTAAAAAGTGCATAGTGCATAGTGAAAATTGCTATTTATGCCTGACTGTCGACTTTGAAGCATGACAACGGATAGATAAGGTATATATAGATGAGACTGCATAGCCACAGATGGTGAATGGCGATGTAATACTGTACCTCAATAAAGTGTGCGTCACTACTACATAAATTTTTTTATATAGCTTTATAAACAGGGTACGTGCATGTACGCTTGCGCCTTTGTTTGGACGCACAGGCTGCCTTCCTGCTGTGACGCGTTGGGTAGTGAACAGTTGTGTGCAGTGTTAACTGTAGTCTGAGGTTTTCATTTTTGTAGTGCAGATCACGCTCCAGTTAGTTCTTCAACCACTGCTGTTTGTAGTCTGCTGAGCGTGTGTCACTGCCTCATCCTTGACATTTTTCTCTAATTGGTGCTGCTCCATTCTATTTCAAATAACTCAAATCTATTAGTGTGACGCGCTTCCATCCGTATACAATACATTGGTTGCAAACACTATAGAAGTACACAAAGGGGCCTTTCACACCTAGTGAACAGTTGTGTGCAGTGTTCACTGTAGTCTCTGCGGAATAACCACACTTAGGCCTTATAACTTTTCTGACTTTCTTTATCAATCTACCAAGATGAAGAAGGCAGGGAGTAAGGCACGTGGTCGTGGCCGTGGAGTTTCAGCAGGGAGAGGACGTGGGGATTCTGTGGCTGCTGTCGCCCCCAGTGACACAGCATCCACCAGTTTTCCCCGTGAGCGTTCCTTTATGCGCACTTTTGTAGGAGGTCGGCGTACCCCCCTGCTGCGGGAAGAACAAATTGAAGCCGTTGTTGGTTGGATGGCAGCCAATGCATCGACTTCAATTGCTTCCACCTCCTCTCAGGACCACAGCACTGTTGAGCAACCATCTGTCTCTTCACCGCCTGCCATATAGCCCAGGCAGTCAGAGAGTTCTGTACAAGAGCCAGCTGAGTCTCTGCTTCTGTTCTCAGAATCTGTTGGCTTGCAAACAGGGGCCCAGCCAAGCAGCATTCTGGAATGGGAAGAAGAGGGAGTATGCAGTGATGCGCAACAGCTGTGTCTCTCTGAATCTGAAGAGGCGGGTGAGCCAGTGCCGATGGTCAGCACACCGCAGAACGCATCTGATGATGATGAGACTCAGGTGCCAGTTTCTGTTGAGCATGGTGCTGGCCAGACCACCCAACAGCAGCAGGTGTTGGAAGAGGGTAGTGGAAATGATGAGGTCCAAGACCCAACATGGCGTGAGGAACTGGAAGGTGGTGGGAGCAGCTCTGAGGAAGAGATTGCCCCAACGGTACAAACAGGAGGGAGAGTTAGTCTGCAGACTCGGTTGCCTGTAGCCTCCAGTTTGGCACCTGTTCGGAGCAGTTCTCTTCCAAAATTCAAAATGGGCGCTCCCAGGACTTGCACTGCGTGGTCCTTTTTGACACACTTGCAGATGATATTTGCTATGTCAAATGCAAGCTGTATAATCAAAAAGTAAAAAGAGGTAAAAGTGTCGGTAACCTCAATACCACTAATATGTGGAAACATGTGCGGACAAAGCACGTAGTTGAGTTACAAAGACACACTGGAGATGTAGGCCAACCTACAGCAGCACCTACATCTTCAGGTCGTGTTGGAGCCTCTTCCTCCAGCTCACACACAGCTGGTTCGGCTTCCTCACAGGATCGCCATGGAAGAACCTCGGTCACTGTTGTCCAGAGACAAAGTGTTATTCCACCCACAGCAGCAAGTTCCCTGTCATCCTCACACTCCCAGGCCACAAAACAGCCATCGGTAGCACAGGCATGGGATAAAAGACGGCCATACTTTATTATTATAATTATTATTATACATTTATATAGCGCAATTTATTCCATGGCGCTTTACATATGAAAAGGGGAAAAATATAGACAGGTACTATAAACATGTGCTGGACAAGGGACACACAAGTACAGAAGGAGAGAAGACCCTGCCGGCGAGGGCTCACAGACTGCAGGGATGGGTGAGAATACACTAGGAAAGGGTAGAGCTGGTCGTACGATGGTTCAGTACACTGAGGATCATTGCAGGTTGTAGGCTTGTCGGAATAGGTGGGTCTTCAGGTTTTTCTTGAAGGTCTCCGTTGTTGGTGAAAGTCTGATGTTTTGCGGCAGGGAGTTCCAGAGTATGGGGGAAGCCCGGGAGAAGTCTTGTATGCGTTTGTGGGAAGAAGAGATGAGGGGGGAGTCGAGAAGGAGATCTTGAGAGGATCGAAGGTTGCGTATAGGTAGGTAGCGGGAGACCATGTCACAGATGTATGGAGGAGAAAGGTTGTGGATGGCTTTGTATGTCATGGTTAAGGTTTTGAACTGGAGCCTCTGGGCAATAGGGAGCCAGTGAAGGGCCTGGCATAGGGGGGAGGCTGGGGAATAGCTGGGAGACAGGTGGATTAGTCGTGCAGCAGAGTGTAGGATGGACTGGAGTGGTGCCAGAGTGCTAGAGGGGAGGCCAGACAGTAGGAGGATGCAGTAGTCAAGGCGGGAGATGATAAGGGCGTGCACTAGTGTTTTTGTGGTTTCATGGTTGAGGAATGAGCGGATCCGGAAATATTTTTGAGTTTGAGGCGGCAGGAGGTGGCGAGGGCTTGGAGATGTGGTTTGAAAGAGAGGGCAGAGTCGATGATCACCCCAAGGCACCGAGCATGTGGGACTGGGGAAAGCGAGCAGCCATTGACATTGATGGATAGGTCTGGTGGGGGGGTAGAGTGAGATGGGGAAAGATGATGAATTCTGTTTTGTCCATGTTCAGTTTGAGAAAGCGAGCAGAAAAGAAGGCTGAGATAGCAGACAGACACTGTGGGATTTTGGTCAGTAGGGAGGTGAGGTCAGGTCCAGATAGGTAGATCTGCGTGTCATCGGCGTAGAGGTGATACTGCAAGCCGTGGGATTCTATGAGCTGTCCCAGGCCGAAGGTGTAGATGGAGAAGAGTAGGGGTCCTAGGACTGAGCCTTGAGGAACACCGACAGACAGGGGGCGAGGTGGTGTGTGAGAGGGAGACACTAAATGTTCGGTCTGTTAGGTATGATGAGATCCAGGATAGGGCCAGGTCTGTGATGCCAAGAGATGAGAAAATCTGTAGCAGGAGGGAATGGTCCACAGTGTAGAAGGCAGAAGACAGGTCCAGGAGAAGGAGGACAGAGTAGTGTCGCTTGCTCTTGGCGGTTAGCAAGTCGTTAGTGACTTTAGTTAGGGCAGTTTCAGTTGAGTGATGCGGTCGAAAGTCGGATTGTAACCGGTCAAAGAGGGAACAGGAGGAAAGGTGGGAGGACAGTTCAAGATATACATGCTGTTCCAGTAGCTTTGAGGCGTAGGGGAGAAGAGATATCGGGCGATAGGTAGACGCAGAGGATGGGTCGAGGGAGGGCTTTTTGAGGATGGGTGTGATTGAAGCATGTTTGAAGGATGAAGGAAAGACACCATTTGTAAGTGAAAGGTTGAAGAGGTGTGTGAGAGTAGGGATGAAGACTGTGGCAAAGTTAGGGATGAGGTGGGACAGGAGTGGGTCAAGTGCGCAAGTGGTGAGGTGTGATCTTGACAGGAGAGTGGAGAGCTGATCTTCTGTCATGGTGGTGAAGCTGGTTTTGGAACAACAGGGCTGAGTGGCTAAGAGGGGCATTGGGGGCTGCGGGCCAAAGCCTTCTATGATAGTATCAATCTTTTGCTTAAAAAAGGAGGCAAAGTCTTCGGCATAAATGAGAGGAGAGGGAGGAGGTGCTGGGGGATGGAGTAGAGTATTGAAAGTGTTGAAGAGCTGTTTAGGGTTGTGAGACAGGGAGGATATGAGAGATGAGAAGTAAGTTTGTTTTGCGGCAGAGAGCGTGGACTTGAAGCTGGCGAGG
>JARQOD010000003.1:228352077-228423806 GCA_033576555.1 Oophaga sylvatica | reverse complement strand
AATACACAGCACAGCACAATTGGTGTTTTCAGGGTAGGAACACAATAGTACAGTCCACCACTATTGCAGTCACACGAGGGGGCTAGCACATGCAATAGCTTGCTATGTGCCATGGTTGTCTTAGCTATGCCCAAGATTAGGAATACCTGTATTTAGCAAAAACTGCTTTTTTATCTAGGCATTAATACCTTTGGACATCAAAAATGATTTGTGAGGAACAGGTAGAAACAGTAGAATGAAAATGTACCTTCCCAATATGGTCTATGACGTATGGATAAGCCATAAATAATACTTCTCCAAAGTTGCCTTCAGATACTGCCAGTTTGCGTTACATTTTAGTGAACTGGTTTTGAAAAGGGTATCACCAATCTTTTCCCTGCACTTAATGCTTGGGACATTGATTTTACATTTCTCGTTAACTACATGACAGGTACATTTTAAGGCTTAGCTCTTACGATTTTGACGTTCCCAGCCTAATGATGTTTAAAAACCCACAATTAAGCCGTTGGAGATTAATTAAAAATTCAGCTAGCAACTCAAATATTAAGAATATCATTCAGTAAGGTTAACCAGTAATTATAGCTCTCAATCTGAAACAAATTATCCTAATTATTTCATTGACTGAAATAGAGATTATGGATATTGGAGTTAGATTTTGTGGACATACCAATTTGTGTCTCATTGTAGAATTTTCAAGAGGTTCTGTTCAAGTCTCTGTGCATCCTTTATAAAATAAACATCATCACTAAAGCCATGCTTTAGGTGACAAGATAAGGAAAGAAATGTAATAGTACGGTTTTGTAGCAATTTTAGGTGTTTCTCTGGGGCGGGCATACCATTGGTGCAACCTGTGCTGCTTCACATGGTCTCGGGAGGTAAGGGAGCCCATTTCTATCTCCAAAGCAGGTGGTATTGTACATAATTGTGAGCTACTGCACTGCAAAGGGCCCATATATTTTTTTTGCACAGGGGCTCTTTTCTGTCTTTGTCTGCTCCTGGGGTACCTGCAGTTCTAATGAAAATCTCGGATTGAGATGATAGGACCGTCCATTGAATCGCAAGACTACTCAGCTCCTACTGCTCTATAACATGATACCTGCAGATTAGACTGCATTTTCATGGTGACAGGTTCTTTTTAAATATATGCATTTTTGACTAAAAATAAAAACATTTTTGCAATAGGATTTCATAAAAAATTTGCGCCATTTGACTTCCATAACCTCTGTGTTGCGCTGTATATTGCCAGCTGCAGAATAAGTTATCTGAGAACCTATTAGTCAGTCTGCCTAAAGAAAAGTTAAGAACTCTTATCTCTCTTTTTCTGAGCTCCTCTCAACTGATTTGTGATCATATGAAAGTTGAGTTGAACTTTGTGGTCATAAATCAGCAGAGCTCAGAAGAAGGAAGAAAAGAGTTATAAACTCTCCAGGCTGAACAATAAATTTTTTTATTTTTTTTAGCCAAAAATCCAAGCACTTAAGCAAAAAATATTGCCCTAAAGGTTTCCATACCTTTTAACTACACGGCATATTTCCACAAATATACATCAGTACTGTGAGATCCTTCACTAAATTGTTCGTGGGGACCCCTCTAATTAGTAGAGAAAATAGTCTCTTTAGCGATGTTTATATGCCCCCAGCCCTTCCTGTGATGTCTATCTGCCCCAGCTCCTCCTATGATTTCTATAAGCCCCCAGCCCCTCCTGTGATGTCTTTATATCCCTCCTGTGATGTCTATATGCCCCCAGCCCCTCCTGTGATACCTATATGTCTCTAGCCCTCCTGTGATGTCTATATTTACCTTCTTTGATGTATTTGTTCCCCAAGCCCCTTCTGTGATGCGTATATGGCCCCAGCCCATTCTGTGACTCGTATAACCTCCAGTCCCTCCTGTGATGTATATGCCACCAGTGTCTCCTGTGATGTATATATGCCCTGAGCGTCTCCTGTGATGTATTTATGCTCTCAGCGTCTCCCGTGATGTATGTATGTAAAGCACTCGTCGGGGGGTGGACTCACCGGCGTTATCTGTATTCTTCGTGCTGGTAGCTGCATCATCCCTGGGGTAATTCTCTCCCGTTTCAGAGTATAAATAATCTGAGTCAGAGTCCAGAACAAGGTTAAATAGTTCAGCTTTATTTTCCCCTGGACACAACACATCCAAGACACCATTAGCACACCTGACACGGTACCAGCAATACATCTTCCACAACTCCGCTTCACTTCTTCTGCTACACCAGAATGGACCACAAAGTAACTGCAAGACGAGGAGCCCAGTGAAAACGGCACTTCGATTTCTTTCCATGGAGACACTTCAATCCAGTCACGGAAATACACGTCTTGTACTAGGTCGTCCACCCCCTTCTGGTTATCCGCCCGTGTACTCGCTGGTGGCCCACTCGCTTCGGCTCCAGCACGCACACTTCTGAGCGTACCCACACTGGCTCTACCACTGGCACTACTACCTCATCAGCTCACCGACTACTGGCTGACGGTCCCACGGTGATTCCTTCACTGGCTACACGACTGCTGGTACCTTTATTCACTTCTTTCTTTTCTGTCCGTTACACAGCTCAGGACCAGGGACATCCGAGCAGCAACAGATCCACCCCCGACTGACTCTATCTTGGAAGTCCCTCACACTAGTTCCCGACCAACACTTCTACTTAACCCCTTGGTGTCCTAACAAGTCCCCACTACACTGAATGTGCTCAATGCCCCCACCCAATATTCTATCACTGACCTACACTGAACAACTCTCTAACTGGGTCCACTAATATGCCCCATCTAGTGGCCCTTTGAAATACTACACTTACCCCGTCTATGAATACTATACTACAAGTGCCCTCCTCTAATGTCCCCAAAGGATGCACTACCTTACCTAACTCTATGTGGAATACTACACGAAAGACACTGAAATAAGTCACTATAAAGTACATGGCAATTATATACAAATACATACACATAGCAGCAAAGACATTTAAAGGGTTAAACTCTGACTCTCCTTACATGTATTCCCCCAGACCCTCCTATAATGTATATATGCCCCCAGTCACTCCTGTGATGTGTATATGCCCACAGTCCCTCCTGTGATGTGTATATGTCCCCAGCCTCTCTGTGATGTACATATGCCCCCATCATCTCCTGTGATATGTTATATGCCCCTAGCCCCTCCTGTGAAGTATATATGGTCCAGTATCTCCTGTGATATATATTTATATGCCCTGAGCATCTCCTCTCATGTATATATGCCCACAGTGCCTCCTTTTATGTGTATGTGCCACGAACGTCTCCTGTGATGTATTTGTCACCAGCATCTCCTGTGATGTACTGTATATATTTCCCAAAGCATCATCTGTGATGTATATATGCCCCCAGCATCTCTTGTGATTTATATATGTCCCCAGCATCTCCTGTGATGTATATATGCCCCAGCGTCTCCTTTGATGTATATATGTCCACAGCGTCTCCTGTGATGTATATATGCCCCAGCAGCTCTTGTGATATATATATATATGTCCCAGCATCTCCTGTGATGTTTATTATGTGTATATACCCACAGCGTCTCCTGTGATATATATATGCCCCCAATGTCTCCTTTGATGTATATATGTCCACAGCATCTCCTGTGATGTATATTACATGCCCCCAGCATCTCCTGTGATATATATATGCCCCCAGCATCTCTTGTGATGTATATATGTCCCCAGCATCTACTGTGATGTATATGATGTGTATATCCCCCAGCGTCTCCTGTGATGTATATATGCCCCCAGCGTCTCTTGTGATGTATATATGTCCCCAGCATCTCCTGTAATGTATATGATATATATGCCCCAACTTCTCCTGTGATGTATATATGTCCCCAGCACGTCCTGTGATGTATATATGCCCCCAGAACCTACTGTGATGTATATATGCCCCCAGCACATCCTGTGATGTATATATGCCCACAATGTCTCTTGTGATGTATAAATGCCCCCAACGTCTCCTGTGATGTATATTTGTCCCCGGCACCGCCTGTGATGTATACATGCCTCCAGAACCTCCTGTGATGCATTTATGCCTCCAACACCTCCTGTGATGTATTTACTGTATGTCCCCAGCATCTCCTGTGATGTATATATGTTCACAGCACCTCCTGTGATGTATAAATGCCCCCAACATATCCTGTGATGTATATACCGTATGTCCCTAGCATCTCCTGTGATGTATATATGTCCCCAGCACCTCCTGTGATGTATACATGCCCCCAGCACCTCCTGTGATGTATATACTGTATGTGTTGGCAGCGGATTACTGACAATACTCTCAAAGCGTGTGACAACAGAACTTGTTTATTCAGGAACAATATATGAAAAGCTTAATCAGGAGTACATAATTTGTGTGACTCTATCCATGCAGCATCTACATCAGGCTGCTTCTCTCATACAAAGACACAGGAAAACAGGAAATACAGTCACATGCTCTCCCTGTGTGAGCCTCTGGGAGGTTTTTTTTTTAAGCTTTATAAACAGCATATAAATCTAGCAACTAAACACTCATAGACAGGAATGGAGTTGTTGCACCAAACATATTCCAACTCCCCCACTCAACAACTACTTATCCTGAGAGTCCCATTGCGGTTCTAAAGTCCACAAACTCGGCTCTGATAATGGTTTTGTCATACCATCAGCTATCATCTTGTCAGACTCGCAATAAACAAACTCAAGTACACCACGTTCCACTAAGACACGTAAGTGATGATGTTTTACATCAATGTGCTTAGTCCTTGCACTAATCTTCTCACTGCTGGCAAGTTTAATGCATCCTTGGTTGTCCTCATAGATAACTGTTGGTTGAGCTAATGGCTTGCCGAAATCTTCCAAAAGTTGTTTCAACCAAATTACTTCTTGACTTAGTAACCACTTGTTGATTTCAGATCACGTGAATCTCCAGCCCAATCTGCATCCACATAACCTCTGAGAGTGAGATCTCCTGATGCAGATATCTTAAGATTTAGCCTTTGAGTTTCTTTAGGGCCTCTTTCACATATCCGTTGTGCGCCTGACGGCGCCCCCGGCATTTTGCCGCTGCTGCCTGATGCGCCGCTTCAGGCACATCAGGGAGCACCGGCAAAAAATAAAAACGTTACATGCTGCGTTGTGTCCGGCCGCCGGAATGTACAAAAACGCATACAACGCACTGACATGCGGCGCCATCCGGCGCTAATGAATGTCAATGCAAAAAAAAAACGCATCCGGCATCACATTTTGCCGGATGCAGTTGGACAAAAAAATGCCGAAGGGCGCCGTCAGGCACACAACAGATATGTGAAAGAGGCCTAAGATACTGAAGAATTCTCTTAAGTGCATTCCAGTCTCTTTGGCGTGGCTAGTGTTATTCCTCTTGTACACAAACACACACACACAACTGCTTATTCTGAGAATTTAATTGAAAGTAAAGTTACACTTTAAATACGTATCCACTTGGCATCAGTTTTGGTTGGTCATTTTCTTTACATCCAACCTCATTGCAATAATTATTCCCTAGCAAAATATTCTAGGAAATGTGAATGTTGGAATTTGACATTCCCCAAATCCTAGTCTTGTTTTCTATTAAGCCTTGGTTTCTGATTCACATGTTGCGGAAATGTCACTGATACTTTAATTGGGTCTATTTACTAATTGTTTAAATGCAAATTTTTAGGTTTGGTCAAAACATATTTCATTCACATTAAAAGTTCTTTATATTTAAGGTATCATTGTTATACATGTTACCTTGTTTATTTTTATGACACAATATCTTTCGGATATAAACATTTGTGCTCTCTAAATGTATATTCCCTTTTTTCCCTTCCTTTCCCTCTCCAAGTTTCTCTTTTACTTGTTGTTTACTCCTCCCTCCCTTTATATACCCTTATAAAAAATTTTAAATGAAAATACTTGAAATACATCCAACCTCATTGCTTATTTTGATTTAGTTTTATAATTGATTTCATATTGTCAGGCTTATTTAGACAAATTGAAAATGTAATGCAAAGTGAAGTCAATTTGTAATCTTTTTGGAAAATCCTGAAGAAAAAATAAACAACAATAAATTTAAAGATGTGTGCATTACGCAGCCATATTTCTTAGGCTATGTGCACACATTGCGGATTTTATTGCGTATCAGCAGAATTTTTGACGCGCAGAATTGCACAAAATCCGCATTGTAGTGCTCAAGCAATGTTAATCAATGGGAATCCTGAATTGTGCACATGCTGCGGAAAATTCAGCATCGATTCGCAATGTTTTATTTTCCACATGGGGATTGACGTTGGCCGTCTAATTGATCTAGTAAATTGTTTGTGTGTGTGTCTGTCTGTGTGTTCTGTTGTGAATGGGCTTGAGATGAGTTCTGAGCAGAGGCTCCCTCTGGTGGTTACAAGCGGTACTGGTCTGTTCAGTGAAGATTGTGAGGACTAGGAATCAGGTGTTACTGACTGGTCTTATATAAGGGAGTCACCTTCCCATCAGGGTTGCCGGTGATCAATTGTTCTGGTCTGAATCCTTGATTCCAGTTTCCCTTGTAGCCTGCTGTGTCGTGTCTGCATCATGCCACAATCACGCCTATCCTTAAAAAGCCAACCCTCGACCCAACCGCTATGTCCAGCTATCGCCCAATATCGCTGCTCCCATTCGCTTCCAAACTCCTGGAGCTGCATGTCCACGCTGAGCTTTCCTACCACTTCTCTTCTAACTTGCTCTTTGACACTCTACAATCTGGTTTCCGCCCCATCACTCCACTGAGACAGCCCTGACCAAAATTACTAATGACCTACTTACAGCCAAAGCAAACGGACAATACTCTATACTCCTGCTTCTTGACCTGTCCTCTGCTTTTGACACAGTTGACCACTGCCTTCTACTACAGATTCTTTCCTCCTTTGGCGTCAAAGACCTCGCCCTATCTTGGATCTCCTCATACCTTTCCAACCGCACATTCAGCGTCTCCCACTCCCACACTACCTCCTCGTCCCACCCTCTCTCTGTTGGAGTTCCCCAAGGCTCTGTTCTAGGACCCCTACTCTTCTCAATCTATACACTTGGCCTGGGGCAACTCATAAAGTCCCACGGATTCCAGTACCACCTTTACGCTGATGACACTCAGATCTACCTCTCTGGCCCAGACATCACTTCTCTGCTATCCAGAATCCCGGAGTGTCTATCAGCCATATCCTCCTTCTTCTCCTCCCGCTTCCTCAAACTCAATGTGGACAAATCTGAACTCATAATCTTTCCCCCATCCCACAGATCTTCCTTACCTGACCTATCTACCACAATTAACGACATCACGCTTTCCCCCGTACCAGAAGTCCGCTGCCTCGGAGTAACCCTTGACTCTGCCCTGTCCTTCAAACCGCACATCCAAGCTCTTTCTACCTCCTGTCGCCTTCAGCTCAAAATATTTCAAGAATCCGTCCTTTCCTCAACCCTCAATCTACTAAAATGATTGTGCACGCCCTCATCATCTCCCGCCTCGACTACTGCAACACCCTTTTCTCTGGCCTCCCTGCTAACACCCTCGCACCTCTCCAGTCCATCCTTAACTCTGCTGCACGACTAATTCACCTCTCTCCTCGCTACTCCTCCACTTCTCCCCTCTGCAAATCTCTTCACTGGCTCCCATTCCCTCAGCGTATCCAGTTCAAATTACTAATACTGACCTACAAGGCCATCTATAATCTGTCTCCTCCATATATCTCTGAACTAATCTCCCGATATCTTCCCTCACGTAATCTCCGATCCTCCCAAGACATCCTTCTCTCCTCCACACTTATTCGCTCCTCACCCAACCGCCTCCAAGACTTCTCCCGAATATCCCCCATCCTCTGGAATTCTTTGCCCCAACACATCCGACTATCAAACTCATTCAGATCCTTCAGACGGAACCTGAAAACCCATCTCTTCAGGAAAGCCTACAGCCTGCAATGACCCTGCTGCCTCCTCACCACTACCGGAGTTATTGCCTCAACCAACACCGGAACTGCTGCAACCCCCCGACCTACTGTCTCCTGCCTCACAATCCTGTAGAATGTAAGCCCGAAAGGGCAGGGTCCTCTCCCCTCTGTATCAGTCTGTCATTGTTAGTTTGTTTACTGTAAGTGATACCTGTAATTTGTATGTAACCCCTTCTCATGTACAGCACCATGGAATCAATGGTGCTATAGAAATAAATATTAATAATAATAATAATAATAATAATAATAATCTCCTTCTAACAGATAAGACATTTTCTTCTTTTTGTTTCTGTGCTTGATTTTTGCATTTTGTCCTGCACTTCTGTGGGGGCCTTCTGGGTCCCCTCAGGGGGCTTTTGCCCTCTCAGTTTAGTTCAGCCACTGATGTTTGTACTTTTGCTTTTTCCAGTGTTTTCAGTGGCTGCTGTTTTGATTTTGTTACACCAGAGAGCTAATTTAGGTGGTAGAGGTCGTGTGATCTCAGGTGTTTTTGAAATTAGTAGAGTTGGTGCTTTCAGGGTTTTTTTTGGGATTGCAGTAAGTACCCTTCCTATCCTTTTCTATTTAGTTAGTTTGGGCCCCAATGTTTGCTCATACTATTTTCTGTCTGTGTCAGTATTTCGTCTTGTCTAACCGCCATTACATGTTTGGGGGCTTGCTATTATCTTTGGGGTTCTGCTCCGGGGCAGATAGCTTTCCTATTTCTATCTTTAGGTGTAGTTAGTTTCTCAGGCTGTGACGAGGCGTCTAGGACCAACGTAGGAACTCTCCACGGCTGCCTCTAGTTGTGGTGGTTAGTCAGGGTACTGCAATCTCATAGATTCCAACTGCTCTGGTGTATTGCCTTTTTGCCTGCACTCCTCAGCTACCGAATCATAACAGTGTTCCCCCAAGCGATGAAAGTGACAGTGATTGAACTCATTAGTCTGATGGGACTACGCTCCCATCCGGCTATGTCCACTGTCACATAATGACAGCATGAGCCGATGATGGGAGAGTATTCCCTTCACCAGGCTCCTGAGTTCAATTGGTTGAAAAAAAAACACATAAATCACATACATATTCACATAAATACACACCAAACAACTAATCCCCTACACCCTCGTTCTCCTGCAATAAATCAAAAATAATAAAGCAGTAATATACTCCCTGGCCGCCGCAGTCTAATTACGAGTGTCCCACGGCGATGTCACAAGTCCGCCGGCGATACCCTGACAGGAGCTAATCGCTCCTCCAGTGTATCACTGAGCAGCCGGAGTTCACAGTAGTTTAGCAGCTACGTGCTGTCACTAACGGCACTACAGCTGTGTGGGAACTTTCCCACTCAGCTGTGCCGTAAAGTGAGAGCACAGGAGCAAATGAACTCCGGTGAACTCTCCCGGCTGCGCAGTGATACACTGCAGGAGCGATAAGGGGTACTGGAGAAGAAATTAAAGATTTTCACGTTGCTGCACTTCTATTAAGTGGTCTTCCAGAGAATTATGACACACTCGTGACTGCACTAGATGCACGGCCAGGATGAACTCAAACTGGAGTATGTTAAAGGCAAACTTGTGGATGAATTCAAGAGAAAAATGCAGTATGTAAGCAGCAGTAATGAATCCAGAGCAGAAACAGCATTAAAGGCACAGGATTTCCCTAAATATAGGAGCAATCTGAGAGAAACTCGTGAATGTTTTGTCTGTAAAAAGCCCGGCTACCTTAAAGCAGGCTGCAGAATTTGGAAAGCAAAAATGAGTCAGCTTAAAAAGCAGAACAGTTATCAAAGGGTTAAAACAGCTGTATAGGAAAATTCTGCATGGGCTGAAGTTGCACTTAATGCCAGTACAAGCCCATCTGCAAAGTATATATGTGTATAGATTCTGGTGCAAGCAGTCATATGACAAAAAAAAAGGATTTCTTCACTGACCTTAATAAAAGCAAGTCAGAAAAGGTCATCTTAGCTAATCGTCACTATATGACTTCAGAAGGAGTAGGAGACTGCAACCTCCACTGTCCAGTTTCCTCAGCACAAAGCAAAAAGATCCCAATAAAGGATGTTCTCTATGTTTCCAGCCTTGAAAGCAATCTTCTGTCAGTAAAGAAGCTCATGTCATGTGTGCATTGCCACGAAGATCGTCGCGGTTGCACATTTTGACTTCTCACAGCTGATCTGCTGTTTCTTTGTGTTTGGCAGCTAGGGAGTTAATTCTGTCTGTGCTCGGTGCTGGGACTGGGTGCAGTTTCTCCCGGCTGCAATTGATTATTTGTTGATTGGTTTCCTTTAAATTCCTGGTTGTCTGCTTGGGGAGTTGCCAGTGAAACCTTCATGCAGACCACAGATAGGAATGAATCTGTATAGACTTTAGTTGTGAGCTCCTTAGTTGTTCTAAGCTCAACTTGGTTAGAGTTTATTTCCCAGACCATTTATGTTCCTTTGGTGTTTGAGTGTGTATGCAAGCGAGTGTTATCCTGTCTGTCTTATATGTCTAATCTGTGTATTTAGCTGAGATCAGCCCATATCCCTTTGGTGGTAGTCAGGATCCTTCTTAGGACTGATTACAGGGTTCAGGGTCTGATAGGAGACAGGGTTAGGTTGGAGACTTGGACCTCTGAACCATTATCAGTACCTCCAAGGTGAGGGATTAGTTAGGACCCCAGTTTAGGGTCAGGTTAGATCCCGGTCCACCTCTTTCCTGTTTCAGCTCATCAAGTCCTCAAGATTAACCCTGAGTTCAGCAGATATCGTGTCAGGTAAATCTATTCTATACTTACATGCTGATGTTGCTATACTAGTTGTTGTATAGAGTGTTGTTCCTGTATTAATAGTTTACTGACATTGTATACATATCATTAGACAGCGTGACAGCTCACGCAAAAGGGGAATGTAGTTACTTTTAGAGATTACAGCGGCATCATCTCAAAGAAGGGTCACTCCGTAAATATATAAGGTGATTTAAATTTTTCCCTACACAGTATACAGCTGTACGTTTCTGATACAGTACCGTATTTCTGCTGTTTGTATTACGGTCAAATCCATACTGAGAAAGCCTCTGTGTGTGACTCCGGAAATAAATAGGGAGATTTAAATTTTACCCTACACCGTATACAGCTGTACGCTTCTGATACAGTACCGTATTTCTGCTGTTTGTATTACGGTCAAAACCATACTGAGAGAGCGTCTGTGTGTGACTACGGAAATATACACGGAGTTTTAAATTTTCCCCTACACCGTATACAGCTGTACGCTTCTGATACAGTACTGTATTTCTTCTGTTTGTATTACGGTCAAATCCATACTGAGTGAGCGTCTGTGTGTTGTGACTCCGGAAATATATACGGAGATTTAAATTTTTCCCTACATCGTATACAGCTGTACGCTTCTGATACAGTACCGTATTTCTGCTGTTTGTATTACGGTCAAATCCATACTGAGTGAGCGTCTGTGTGTGACTCCGGAAATATATACGGAGATTTAAATTTTTCCCTACACCGTATACAGCTGTATGCTCCTCATACAGTACCATATATCTGCTGGTATTTTTGGTACATTTTCCAAAACATGAGGAAGTATGGTGGAAGAGGCCGCGGACGTGGGCGGGAGGGGCCAGCTGGTACTGAATGTGGTGGTGGTGCATCTGCTGGTAGTGCCAAAAGCACAATCGCACCTAAGGCAGGAGGTGTTGAGCCTGCGTCATCGTCTGGCTCCAGAAGGCCTGGAAGGCTCCCTTTTCTGGGAGTAGGTAAACCGCTTTTAAAGCCGGAGCATCAGGAACAGGTTTTGGCTTACATTGCCGAAACAGCCTCCAGCTCTATTCCCTCCTCTTCTGAAGTTTCAAAAACTGCAAGCACGTAGTCAGTGCAGGCTCCTGGTCAGGAACAACACCTTTCCTTGTGTCCTTCACCCCCACCAAAAGTGAAGGATGCGGCAGGCCACACTTCAGATTGTGTGTCGTCGCAAGGCCAAAGCAGTCAGGGAATCACAATGTTTTTCCAATGAAATACTGCATCTAGGCCATCAACACCATCACCAACCCCCTCTCAGTCCTCCATGTCCTACGCTAGTTCCACCATATGCAGCTCTCAAGTCCAGCTCACCTTAGCAGAGACTATGAGTAGGACAAGAATGTACTCATCCTCTCATCCGCGTACACTGGCTTTGAACGCCTACATTGCCAAACTGATCTCATTAGAGATGATGCCCTTCCGTTTGGTTGAAAGCGCAGCGTTCCGAGAGCTCATGGCCTACGCTGTCCCACGCTATGACCTACCCAGTCAGCACTTCTTTTCTAGAAAAGCCATCCCTGCCCTCCACCTGCATGTGAAAGACCGCATTGTCCATGCACTCAAACAATCAATGAGTGGAAAGGTGCACCTCAAAACAGATGCATGGGCCAGTAGGCATGGCCAGGGCCGTTACGTGTCCATCACTGCGCACTGGGTTAATGTGGTGGATGCAGGGTCCACAGGGGACAGCGGCGGTGGGATAGGGCTGCCTAGCCCACGGTATAGGCAACAGTTGGCTGTAGGCGTTCGACCCGCCTCCTCCTCCAGAAGCAAAAGCTCGTCGACAGAGCGCAGTCGCACGAGCACTCCATCCGCAGCTGCCAGTGTTGCACACGAGGTGTCACACTATCAAACACCTAGTGGTAAGCGTCAGCAGGCTGTTTTAAAGATGATGTCTTTGGGCGACAACAGACACAGCGCTGAGGTACTGGCCGACTACTTGCAGCGAGAAACTAAGTCATGGCTGGGAAGTCTACATCTTGAGCCAGGCAAGGTAGTCAGTGATAACGGACGTAATTTTGTGGCGGCCAAAGCCCTGGCAAAACTCAAACACATACCTTGCCTGGCTCACACCTTGAACCTGGTGGTGCAGTGCTTCCTAAATAATTATCCGGAGTTACCAGCCCTGCTCCATAAGGTGCGAAGACTGTGCTTGCACATCCGTCGCTCGCCCGTAGACTCCAGTCGTATGCAGAGGCTGCAGCGATTGGTCCACCTCCCCAAGCACCACCTAATCATAGACGTTGCAACAAGGTGGAACTCCAAAATGCTGTTAGGATTTGAACCTGTGATCCATGGCTTGCTGGTCTGTTCCCTTGCTGTGGAGCTATTTCAGAACTTAAATAACTTCAGCCTGAAACCATATGAACTTCGTCTGGGATAGAGACTCAGCCTCTCAAAAATGGAGGCCTCTGGAGCAGAAACTTTGGAAACACGTGTCAGAAAACTGCAGGGTGCAATGTCCAGTTTGCACACCGAACAGGTAAATGGAAAAGCACGGATGAACGCATTTATTGCACAAAGCGATCATAATGTCCAGAACCACCAACAAGCTATCTAAGATCTGCAGAATGCAGTACAAGTGTTGACTGCTCGAATTACCCAGCAAGAAGGACAAGCTTCTTTCTCAGCGTCTGCCACGCCCCCCAAGCTACCACCTTTTCGTTTTGGCGGTGATCGAGATAAATTTCGTGGATTTTTGAATCAATGTTACCTGTTCTTCGATACACATGCTAATCAGTTTCCGACTGATAGGTCAAAGGTGCTATGCATCATTATGCTGTTAACCCACAAAGCAATCGCTTGGGCTAATCCTCTGATTGAGACTCGGGACGCACGTTTAGACAATCTGAACGAGTTTATTCGAGCGATGCAGCAGATGTTTGATGACCCAAACCGTGCAGCTACTGCTGAATCAACGTTGCTGGCATTACGACAAGGCAAACGCCCCGTCGCAGAGTATGCTATGGAGTTTAGGAGGTGGGCCGTTGACACTGAATGGAATAATGCAGCAAAAGTATCTTTCTTTAAAAGAGGACTTTCTAGTGCAGTAAAGGACGAACTTGCCCGTGGAGAGACCCCTTCGGATCTGGATGATTTCATCAAGCATTGCATTCGGGTTGACACCCGTCTGTCTGAACGACGACAAGAGAAGTGGACCTCCATGAATCGTTCAACTAACTCTTATAACTCCTCCCTGCCATCGGTCACTAAAGAAGTGCCTAGCCGGAATGTCCGAGATACAGAACTAGAGCCAATGCAAGTGGATGCGATCCAGAGACGAGCGAGTGCAGAACGAAGAGAACAGAGATTTAAAGAGAATCTATGTCTGTACTGCAGGGAAGCAGGACATTTTCTTATTAACTGTCCAAGTCGTCCCACAAACCGTTCAAGAAAAATGGTGGCGGCTATAATGGATCCTGATTCTTCCGACGAGGAGTCTTCCATCTCAGAGACTGATTATGCTAAAGACGAGATCCAGTCCATATCATCCATAGTTCCACCTACCAGGAAGGAGAGCCGTGAATCCCACTATTTTGTAACTATCAAACTGAAGGTTAACTCCCAGTGGATCACTGCATCAGCCATGATCGAATCTGGGGTCAGCGGGATGTTCATGGATTCTGCATTTGCTCAAAATCATGGCATAGATATGCAGAAAAGACGTTCACCTATTGTGATGGAGACGGTAGATGGATCTCCACTGAATTCGGGGCCAGTGGATCATGAGACAGGACCTTTGGAGATCTATATTGAGCCGCAGCATCGTGAGATGTTGACATTCCTAATTATTTCTTCTCCACATTTTCCCATCATTTTAGGTTTGCCCTGGTTGCAGAAGCACAATCCTATCATCGATTGGGAGATGAAAAAGATCAGTTTCCCCGAAAAGGAAGTTCAGACGGAGGTTCCAAGCGAATCCACATTAGAAGCAGTTCAGAATCCAGAATTGCTTCAGCTACCAGCGGTGTATGAAGATTTCTTGGATGACTGTGACAAGAAGGGAGCGGATACACTTCCCCCGCATCGACCATACGACTGCCCAATAGAACTACTCCCGGGGCGGCTATGCCGTTTGGAACTATCTACCCTTTAGCGGGTCCTGAACTGAAGGCTCTTAAAGAATTTATTGATGAAAACCTAAGCAAAAAATTTATTCGTCCATCATCCTCGCCCGCTGGAGCCCCTATATTCTTTGTCAAGAAGAAGGATGGAACATTACGCCCAGTAGTGGACTACAGGGAGCTTAATAAAGTCACGGTAAGAAAACGTTATCCTCTACCGTTGATCCCGGAACTCCTAGAAAGAGTACAAAGTGCGAAGATCTTCACTAAGTTAGATTTACGTGGGGCATACAATTTAGTACGTATAAAGCCTGGAGATGAATGGAAAACGGCCTTTCGTACTGGATACGGACACTTTGAAAGTCTAGTGATGCCCTTCGGACTCGCTAATGCTCCAGCTACCTTCCAGCACCTGGCAAATGATATTTTCCGAGATCTGTTGGATCAGTTCATGGTCGTTTATCTAGATGACATCCTGATCTTTTCAAACTCTATGGAGGAACATCAGATGCACGTAAGACAAGTACTACAACGGTTAAGGGAGAATTCATTATATATTAAATTAGAAAAATGTGAGTTCCATCGAGAAGAGATTCAGTTCTTGGGATACGTCATTTCACCTCAAGGATTACGGATGGATGCTAAGAAAACGCAAGCTATCACTGAGTGGCCTATCCCTAAAAATGTGAAAGAAGTTCAGCGTTTTGTGGGGTTCGCCAACTTTTACAGACGCTTTATTAAGAATTTTTCAGAAATCATGCTACCCATCACGCAATTAACAAAAAAAGGAGCAAAATTCATCTGGACACCCCAAGCGCAAGAAGCGTTCTCTCGTTTAAAAACGAAATTCACAACGGCTCCCATATTACGCCATCCTGACCCTGAATTGGCTTTTATCATCGAGGTGGATGCTTCAGACTGTGCGGTCGGCGCTATCCTTTCTCAGAGGACAGGGGAAAAGAAGTTGCTGCATCCATGTGCATTTTTCTCACAACGTATGTCTGTAGCCGAGAAGAACTATGACGTGGGAAATAAAGAATTGCTCGCCATCATATCAGCATTCAAAGAGTGGAGACATTATCTCCAAGGGGCTGCACAACAAATTTTGGTGTTGACCGATCATCGCAATCTAGAGTTTATCAGGTCTGCAAAATGCCTCTCTCCTCGGCAGACTCGTTGGAGTCTGTTTTTGAATCAATTCAATTTTGTAATTTCATATCGACCAGGCTCCCGTAACAAGAAAGCAGACGCATTATCCAGAATGTTTTCAAGCGAAACTAATCTTGTAACAACACCCAAACCCATTGTGGCAGATACTAAGATCTTGGGAGTAATACATGATGGAGATTTGCTGGAAGATTTGAAGGCAGCATATGAAACAGACTCGTTTCTATCACATCCATCAGGGGACGTGCATCTGCTTTTTAAAAATCAAGTATGGACTGATGGTCGACGACTATATGTACCAGAAGCAGCTCGGTTAAGAGTCCTACAACTAGTGCACGATTCTAAAATTGCAGGACACAAAGGGACACATAAAACGCAGGAGTTTTTGTCACGCTTCTTTTGGTGGCCGAACTTTCAAGAAGACGTGAAGAAGTATGTTAATTCCTGTGACATCTGTGCCAGATATAAGACTCCACGTGCATCCCCTATGGGACTATTGCAGCCTCTCGCCATCCCAACACGACCATGGGGTTCAATTTCAATGGACTTTATTGTAGATCTACCAGAGTCCAAGGGAAAGACATCCATTCTGGTAGTAGTGGATCGACTTACGAAAGCAGCGCATTTCATCCCGTGTTCAGGTCTACCTTCAGCAAAAGATACAGCTGATCTTATAATTTGCAATGTTTTTCACCTCCACAGAGTGCCGGATGAAGTCGTTTCAGATCGAGGTGTGCAATTTACATCTAAATTTTGGAGCAGTTTATGCTCAGCACTAGACATCAAAGTACGATTGTCAACCGCTTACCATCCGCAATCTAACGGCCAGACAGAACGTACAAATCAGACGCTGGAGCAGTATCTTCGTTGTTATATTTGCCATCTGCAAGACGACTGGGTGGATCTGCTGCCATTTGCGGAATTCTCATATAATAATTCATAGAATGCCTCTACGAAACAGACGCCATTTTTTGCAAATCTGGGATATCACCCAAACATCCTTCCCAAAAATCCTGTGGCACCATTAATACCAGCAGTCGCAGAAAGAATCTCTCTGCTACAGCAAAATCTGAATGTTCTGAAAGACTAAAGGAAGCTCAGGAGAAATATAAAAAAGCGGCCGACAGGCATCGGAGACCCACTCCCACGTTTAGGATTGGAGATCGAGTGTGGTTATCCACTAAGAATTTGAAATTGAAGATTCCTTCTCCTAAATTAGGACAAAAATTTGTGGGACCATACAAGATCAGTAAGATTGTGAGTCCATTGGCCGTACGTCTACAGCTACCAACATCAATGAAGATTCATCCTGTGTTTCATGTGTCGTTGTTGAAAGCCGCCACAGCCAATCCATTTCCAGAACGATCCCCTTCGCCTCCCGATGCAATTGAAGTGGACGGACAGGAGCAGTTTGTGGTGGAAAAGATCTTGGATTTCCGAATACACAGAAATCGTTTGCAATATTTAATCAAATGGCAGGGCTACGACACGGAGGAAAATTCATGGGAACCAGTAAGCAACATCAATGCTCCTCGTTTGATTAGACAATTTCACCAGCGGTATCCTGCAAAACCTGGACAAGTTGCGTCCAGAGGCCGCCGTTAAGAGGGGAGTATTGTTAGGATTTGAACCAGTGATCCATGGCTTGCTGGTCTGTTCCCTTGCTGTGGAGCTATTTCGGAACTTGAATAACTTCAGCCTGAAACCATATGAACTTTGTCTGGGATAGAGATCATCACCTGCCCTGCTGATTGTTCCCGCCCTGATTAAGACTGATTGGACCTGCTATATATACCTGGCCCTGTGCAGCTTCCTGTTGCTGAGTATATTGTGGTGCTCAGTCTAACTGAGTGAAGCATTATCTGAGCTCCTGATCTTGAAGGTGTTCTGCTGACATCTTTCTGTCTCTTGTGGAAACCCTGCTGTTCCTACCTCCAACTCTATTCACCTAAACGGACTTGGTGCTTGTGTGTGATCTCGGCCGGCCCGTGCTCGGGCGGGCTCCGGCATCTGCCAACATAGTGAACCACCACCGCCATATACGGCACTTCCAGAAGTCCTTCCTTGGTCCGCTCACCTGCACACTTCTGCTCCGGCCACTGACTTCCAGTCCTGTATCGCCAGTAACGTGACACATGCACATGGTTGAGAGGTAGGCTGTAATGCATTTGTGGGAGGATACACGGGCAGGCAGTTTGAGGGCAGACATCAAGTTGTCGGGTGTGCAGTGGTCAAAGCTGAAAGACCTCTGTAAAGTCCTTCAGTGTTTTGAGGAATGCACACGGCTGGTAAGCGCAGACGACGCCATCATAAGCATGAGCATCCCACTTATGCATCTGCTCATGCAAACTTTGAGGCACATTAAGGATCAGGCGTCTGCAGCGGAGGAGGAAGAGGAGGATGAGGGAAGCCTTGATGATAGTCAGCTATTGTCTGCTCAGGGAACTATCCTGGACGAGGTGGAGGAAGAAGAGGAAGAGGATGAGGATGAGGGGGATGATTATTTTGGGGAGGAGGATGCTTCTCAGGGGGCAAGAGAAAATGTTGGCTTGCCAAGGTCAGGTACAGGGTTTGTGCGTGACTGGAGGGATGTGGATTTGGCAGAAAGTGCTCCCCCACCCACCACTGGCAGTGCATCATTGACACCTGGAACATTGGCCCACATGTGTGATTATCTCTTGCGGATCCTAAAAAGGACCCCCCATTGCCAAAATTATGAAGGATGATGACTACTGGTTGGCCAGCATCCTCGATCCACGCTATAAAGGCAATTTACAGAACTTCATGCCACAGGAGAACCTACAGCTAATATTGGCGAACAAACAAGCAACTGGGGTAAACCATTTGTTAGAGGCATTCCAAGCACACAGCAGTGATGCAGGTTCTACCACAAGCCGTACTGGGCAACATGGAAGAGGTGTTCGTGGTGCACACAGCCGAAGTGGCGTTGGAGACATGGGTTTCATGACCATTAACTAAGTAAGAGAGAAAGGAACTACCGCAGTAATGCACACTACTCAGATAATGGAAAGTAGAAAAACAGTCAATTTTATTGGTATACAAAGAGTAAAGTAAAACACAAGTAAAATCAGAGTGACTCTGGTCCCAAACGCCCGCCCCTAACCATGATCAAGATATATAATGAATAATGTCTCAAAAATAACAAAAACATGAAAAATAACTGGAAAAACATATGATCATAAAATAAACATTTGGAAATATGTAATGGTCCACCTATGATGAGAGAACCTGTATGGATAGCAGAAAAAATATATTAATGATACAAAAGATATATCAAATAATTATAAGCAAGCCCAAATAAGGGGTAAAATAGTCCCCCACCTGTGAACTAAAAAGATGGCTCCAAATCAATAATTGTGAAGAGAAACAAAAGCCATGAAAAAATCACTAGCAAATGATATAAACCAGAACAAACCTCATGATAAAGGCATGAGAGAGCAAACGGGCAGTCAGGACCAGAGGACACCAAGCCGTACTGGGCAACATGGAAGAGGTGTTTGTGGTGCACACAGCCAAAGTGGCGTTGGAGACAGGGGTTTTATGACCATGTTGTGGACTGATTTCTCGAGTACCGCTCACACGACTGGTAATACTGAATCGACTGCAACAGACAGGAGACAACAGTTGTCAACTATGGTTCAAAATTACCTCTCCTCCCCTATCGATGTTCTCCCTCACAGTTCATTCCCCTTTGACTACTGGGCCTGTAAACTGGACACCTGGCCTGAATTGGCACAATATGCCTTACAGGAGCTCGCTTGCCCTGCTGGTAGTGTGCTATCAAAAAGAGTCTTCAGTGCTGCTGGATCAATCCTGACAGAAAGAAGGACCCGGCTGTCGACCCAAAATGTATGTGATCTCACCTTCATTAAAATGAACCATGCCTGGGTTTCAAAGGATTTTGTACCACCTTCCCCTGATGACACATAGGCTGCCAGCAAAATGACTCGCTTTGTCCTCCTCTTCCTCCGACTTCTCCAATTCCTCCATTTGCAGCTGCTGAACGTCCAGCCTACACCACAGCATATGCCAGTTTTTCCACCTCCCTAACTGGGCTGTACCCCCCAGGGCCGGCGTCAGCACCTGGCGCACCCGGGCAAGTGCCGGGGCCCTGTGCAGGTGGGGGGCCCACTCGCATCAGAGACACCGGTGTACTATGAGGGGCCCTGTGCCAGTGCCGGCGCCCATGAGTGGGCCCCCCTGCTTGCTCAGGGCCCCAGCACTTGCAATACTTACCTCTCCCTGCTCCACAGCTGTGACATCTCCCGCGTTTCCCGACAGTGACATTCAGGTCAGAGAGCGCGATGATGTCACGTCTGTGCGCCCTCTGCCTGAACAGTCACAGTGCAGAGAGCTGGAAGATGGCGACGCTGAGGAGTCCAGAGTAGAGCAGTGCCCAGCAAGGAGAGGTATTTCATTTTTTTAATGTTTGGAGCAATATATGGGGAGCATTATACACTGGAGAATTATATATGGGGCCCATTATACACTTGAGCATCATAGATAGGGCCCATTATACACTGGAGCATTATATATGGGGCCCATCATACACTGGACCATTATAAATGGGGCCCATCATACACTGGAGCATCATATACGGGGCCCATTATACACTGGAGCATCATATATGGGGCCCATTGAACACTGGAACATCATATATGGGCCCCATTATATATGGAGCATTATATAGGCCCATCATACACTGCAGCATCATCCATGTTGCCCATCATATACTGGAGCATCATATGGGGCCCATTATATATGGCACATCACATGGAGCCCATTATATATGGAGCATTATATATGGGGAGCATTATATGGGGCTCATCATACACTGGAGCATCATATATGGGGCCCATCATATACTAGAGCATCATATGGGGTTCATTATTTACGAGGCATCATATAGGGCCCTTTATATATGGAGCATCATATGGAGCACATATTCTGTATGGAGCATTATATGAAGCCCATTCTGTATGGAGCAATATATGGGGCGCATCATATACTGTATGGAGCAATATATGGGGCTCATTATTCTGTATGGAGCAATATATGTGGCTCATTATACTGTATGAAGCATTATATTGAGCCCATTATTCTGTATGGAGCATCATATATGGGACTCATTATTCTGTATGGAGCAATACAGTATATGGGGCTCATTATTCTGTATAGAGCAATATATGGGGCTCATTATTCTGTATGGCGCACTATGTGGTGCCCATAATACTGTATGGAGGACTATACTGTCCGGTTTTTGAGTTATTGTAGAATTTACAGTAGATATCACTCATGTAATGTAAGAAGTGAAGTATTTGGCATTGTACTATACCTATATTTCTCTGCCGTATCAGAGCATCATGAATTGTGGTATGTGTTAAAGGGGCATACTGAGACTCTTTCGCCCAGGGCTCACGAAAACCTGGATCCAGCCCTGCACCCCCCCATAACTTTAGCCAAATAACCCCCAGTTTTCAATGCGTTACTATTATTATAAAGTAAATTAAGGTTGACAAGCTTAAGTAATAAGAATTGATGTCGCTGGTATTGAAATGGGCACTGTCGGTGTGTTAACTGTCCTCCACTCACTGCAGACTTTTATTCCCCCTTGACTTGCATTTGGATTGGGTCGGGTTTCGGTCGGAACTCCGACTTTTGCCGATAGTCGGACGATTTCGTTCGACTCGACTTTTGATAAAGTCGGGTGGTCCGAAACCCGACTTGACCCTCCCGGAGGCAAAGTCGCTCATCTCTACTTAGCACAATTGGGACCCCATTTAACAATATTCCGAGATTCCCAGTTTATCACTGGATTATGTAATTGCAACCAGGGGAACCCCAATGTAAAGCACTGGTCGGGGCGTGGACTCACCAGCATTATCTGCATTCTTCACACTGGTGGCTGCTTCATCCCTGGGGTAGTTCTCACCCGGTTCAGAGTACAAATAATCTGAGTCAGAGTCCAGAACAACATTAAACTGTACAGCTATATTTTCCTCCAGACATAGCACATCCAAGACACCATTAGCACGTCTGACACGGTACCAGCAATACATGTTCGACAATTCTGCTTCTCTTCTACTGTTACACCAGAATGGACCACAAAGTAAATCCGGGACGAGGAGCCCGGTGAAAACGGCGCTTCGATCTCTTTCCCTGGAGAATACTTCAATCCAGTCACGGAAATACACATCTACCTAAGTCATCCACCCCCTTTTGGTTATCCTGCCCGTGAACTCGCTGGTGACCCACTCGCTACTGCTCAAGCACGCACACTTCTGCTGAGCGTTCCCACACTGGCTCTACCACTGGCACTACAACTTCATCAGCCCACCAACAACTGGCTGACGGTCCCATGGTGATTTATTCACCGGCTTCACAACTGCTGGTACCTATTCTCACTTTTTTCTTTGTGTCCGTTACACAGTTCAGGACCAGGGACATCCGAGCAGCAACAGGGTCCACCCTCGACTGACTATCTGGGAAGTCCCTTACACTAGTTCCCGACCGACACTTCACCTACTTAACCCCTTGGTGTCCTGACAAGTCTCCACTACGCTGAATGTGCTCAATGCCCCCACCTAGTGTCCTACCACCATATCTAACGCCTCTCTAACTGGGTCCACTAATATCCCCATCTAGTGACCCTTCACAGAACTACATGTACCCAAATATAACTACTATATTACAAGTGCCCTCTTCTAATGTTGCCACAGGATGCACTGACTTACCTAACCCTATATAACATACTATACGACAGATACTGGAATACGTCACTATACAGTACATGACAGATATACATATATACATAGCAGAAAAGACATTTAAAGGGTTAAAACCTTGACCCTCCTTACACCAACACCAGTCCCGCAGGCAGATTATCCATAACAAAATATGAAATACGTTCCTGGTGCAAGGGACTCACTTTAAGGAGAAACTCCTCTGAAACAAATTTGATGACATTTTTAGCCAGTGGTGTTTTGTCAATGGCAACAACATGAATAGGAGTCTCCAGTTTAACTGTCCCTAACCTACACTTGGTCAGAGTCAATAAAGTTCATGGATGACCCGCAATCCACGAAGGCAGAAGTGGGCGTGGAGCCACTCCCACAACAAAGATCCATTTCCAGCAAAATTTTTGAAAATGCAGAAAAAGGTACCTGAGAGTCTGGGTGACTTCCACGACAATCACCCAGACTCAGCCACTTGTTAGTCGTGAGCAGGAGGGGCAGTCCTTTTTCCAATGTCCGGCATCTGCAGAAAAAACACAGCTTTCTTTCATTCCGCCGTCTCCTCTCCTTCTCCTCGAGGTTGGCGGACTCCACCTCCATAGGTTCAGACGGAGTCAGAACAACAGGACTAGCAGGGAGCACCGGAACCTCGCGCTGTGCAATACCTCTCTCCCACAGCCTCCGATCCATACGGATAGCCTGAGTCATGGCTTCCTCCAATGAGCTGGGAAGTGGATGGAGAGCCAGAGCATCCTTCAGGTAATTCGACAGTCCACTACTGAACTGACATCTCAACGTGGAGTCATCGCAGGACACTTCAGTGGACCATCGACGGAACTCGGAGCTGTACCACTCGGCTGAGCGCGTTCCCTGACCCAGACCCATAATAGTGTCCTCTGCCAACCTGACACGGTCCGGTTTGTCATGGATAAGTCCTAGGGCCTCAAAGAACCTATCTACCGACATCCATTCAGGGGCAGTAGGGGGGAGCAAGAAAGCCCAAGATTGGGGACCCTCCCTAAGTAAGAAGATAATAATCCCTACCAGCTGAGTCTCATTCCCAGACAAACGAGGTTTAAGGGAAAACAATAATTTATAACTCTCCCTGAACATAGAAAACTTATCTTTTTAGCCAGAAAAAGTGTCAGGGAGCTTAACCGAGGTTTCAGGAGAGTGCAAAACAACATCTACTGAATCACCAAGTCGACTAACTGCATGAGCGGTAGTTTCCTGCACGGTCTTAACAGTCTCCATCAGCTTTTTTTGTAAGTGAGTATGAGACATGGCAAGGGCCCGATGTTCCACCGAAAACTGGACACTTGATCCGCCAAGTTACAAATCGGATGACCAGAGGAAAAAAATGCAAAATCCTCACTAAATGTGATGTCAGCTATAATGTAATGCTGCTGCAGTGCAGTATAGCTCAACCTCCACCAGGGGGGTGCTGATGAGGGAAGAGAGGTTGCACAAACACTGAGTAGCAACACTGAGCAGCTGCATAGGTGTGACAGGTAACAAAAGAGTGGTCAAACAAGCCGAGTCATACACTGTCAGCAGCAGAAGCACCAAAGATCACAGCAAAGCACAAAGTCAGAGACAAGCCAGAAGTCAGAGCCTAATGGGAACGTGGTATCCAAATGTGAGATGTAAGACATAGTTGGGGTACAAGCCAGAGAGTCAAAACCAGTCGGGGAATGCGGTATCAGGAACAGAAAACAAGAGACGGGGTTCAGAGATCAGGCCGAGTCATACACTGTACAGGAAGTCAGAGGCAGAAGGATCACAAGGGTATACGGGTCAGATGCTCTAGCCTGGAAGCATGAACTATAGCTGATGCTAGCCCGCAGGCTGTAGAGGACTGAAATAGCCCAACCAGCTCCAAGACGAGGCAGATGGGATTAACCCCAACATGACCAGTCCAGAGAGAAGACAGCAGAAAACAAACCCAGACTAGATCATGACACCCTATAGACAAATGCCTAGTCTTTGAGGGGTTAGACAGATCATATTCATTTTTGTGGGACATGAAGAGGAGGTTTACTTTCAACAAACATTGCATAAATCATTAGTACAAGCGAATATCAGGCCACTTATCAGACACCTCTTCTTCTATCTCCTGCCTCATGAACTTGTCATCCACTCTGAAAAACCAGCTCAAATCCATTTTGCTCAGACAAGAGAGATTGCAGGTGTCATGTGACATGGCTAATTATACTCTATGGAAAGGAGAGGAGGAGTAGGGAGCAGGGAGAGGAAACAAGCAAAGGGAGATATAGAAGCAACGTGCTGAACTTTCTAACAAGTCTGTTACCTCACCCCAAAGCTGATTCACATCCTTAGGCCAGAATCGGACACAAATTATAAAAAATCGGTCCGATTTTGTCTGCCGAGAATCGCACAAATGTTCTCCGTATGGTGATCCTATGTAATCCGTTTACAATGCGAAGATGCGATTTCCTCGAATCTAAGTATCCGTTTGACATCCACATGGCATCCCTATGGCTTTTCATTTCTCACAGCTTTTCCCCTTTGAATTTAAAGGCTCAATGGGCTGTAATGAGGAAAATGTGTGTTGTGACAGTGTCACTGGTTTTATATGTGAGGGGAGGTATGTGTCACACAGGATGCTCTCCTGTGTGAACTAAGACCTACTTTATTTATCTGCCAGCATGTTATATGTTAAAAGGGTGTGGCAGAGCAATGTATAAAAGCTCAGTCATGTTTTTTTCTCGCTGGTGTGGTCTGGAGAGGAAAGTCTCCAGACAGGATAGTGGAAGCTGCAGAGCTTTCCACAAGGACTTTAGCAGTGCAGATTATGCTACCGAGAGCGGGCGAAACTCACTCATCTATGGACTGAGTTATTGTTTGTTTTTTTTATGTTTTTCCCGTTTAACCCAGAGGGGTCATGTTTACTTTTCCTGCGAAACCTGCATGAGTTTATGGCTGATAATAAACCAGCATAAAGAAAACCAAGAGAACGTGTGTCCTGAGTCTGCCTTCAGGAGAGCCGAGCGAGTCGTCTTGCCACAGTTGGTGGAGAATGCGGGCAGGATTCCAGGAACACGTGTACCTGCCACAAAGACCGGTGAATGTCCTGGGTGAAGGCTGCCAGACAGCTAGAGAAGTCCGGCAGCATGGAGGAGCTCGTTAAGCACCTGGTCCAGGCCCAGCAGAGCATACAGCAGCAACACCTACAGAGCCAGCAGAGCATACAGCAGACCCAGCAGAGCATGCAGCAGCAGAACCAGGAGACGACCAAACTGTTGCTTCAACAGATCCAGTTGCAGCAAAAGTCGCAGCAGCAGCACCAGCAGGAGGCGCAACAGCAGATACAGCTTTTGGCAGAAGCCATCCAGAGCCAGGCGGCCACCCCAACCCCAGGGCCGACTGATGATTCTCACGTCAGGAAGGTGGTAAGACGGGCCATGCAGAAGATGACCCCTGGGGATGATGTAGAAGCATTTCTGACTGTTTTTGAGAGGGTGGCTGATCGGGAGAGACTTCCACCAGCACAGTGGGCAGAGGTTCTGGCGCCATATTTATCGGGTGAACCCCAAAAAGTGTATTTTGACTTGGCGCTGCAAGATGCTAAGGAGTATCCCAAACTAAAGACAGAGATCTTAGCACGTCTGGGAGTAAATATGGCAGTAAGAGCCCAGCGAGTTCATCACTGGGCGTATGCTAGCAACAAACCCCCTCGTTCGCAGATGTTTGACCTATTGCATCTTGTTCAGAAGTGGCTACAACCGGAGTCCTCCACTCCGGCCCAGATGGTTGAGCGGGTGGTGATTGATAGATTCATGCATTCCCTTCCCAAGTCAGTACAGACCTGGGTTGCCCAGGGTGATCCCCAGAATGCAGATGACTTTATCGGCCTGGTAGAGAGATACCAGGTAGTTGAGAGATCTCTTGGGAAACCGGATGCAGTCTTTTCTCCCTACTGGGGTACCCAAAAGGGGGTGGGTTCACCACGGAAGGGGTCTAGAGCCACCACTGGGGGGCGTCCCACTCCTATTGAAGGGGCCTTTAGAACAGTTGGGAAAGATATAGTTTGCTGGCGATGCCACAACCCTGGACATGTAGCCGCCAAGTGTCAAATATCCCCTGAGCCCATGGACTGCAGCCTAGGCAGACGGGTCTCCTATTATGCTATCCAGCCTGTAGCGTGGACTGTCGACCCGGCAAGGGACCGAAGGCGTGTGCAGTATCCATTAATGGAATAAAAGTGCTTGGGCTGTTGGACTCCGGGAGTCTGGTGACCTTGATCAGAGCATCCCTTCCCCACCAGTTGATCCCTTCCAAAACCCTGGGTGTTCGGTGCATCCATGGTGACGCCAAGGACTATCCCGTGGCCACAGTAACAGTGGGGACAGACTGTGGTGCCCAGTCCCATGAAGTCGGGGTGGTAAAGGACCTGATACATCCTGTCATATTGGGCCGTGATTTTTCCTTATTCTGGGACTTGTGGGGGAAGGGAACTGGACTAAGTAGCATGGGAAAAGCGAGATCCTTGAAGAAGAACCCCCGACAGAGTCTCAGAGAGAGGAGTTCCCACTGTGAGTCCTTGTCGGTGATGAGGGTGAGACGGTGACCGAGGAGGCCGACCTACCTGCATTAGATATATCCAGAGAGAACTTTGGGACTGCTCAAGTTCGAGACCTGACCTTAAAAGGGGCGTTCGACCAGGTTACTGTATGTAATGGGGTTGCCCAAGAGCCGGGGGCCAACACCAGATTCCCCCACTTTGCAGTACAGGGGGAATTGCTATATCGCGTGGCCAAACTGAGGGGCGGTGAGATAGTGGAACAGCTGTTAGTGCCGGGGCCATACAGACGGCGGGTGCTAGACATGGCCCATTCACATGTTCTGGGGGACACCTAGGGGTCGAGAAAACTCAGGAGAGGATACTGAGGAGGTTTTATTGGCCAGGGTGTTATCGAGAAATTCAAAACTTTTGTAGGTCCTGCCCCACCTGCCAAATAACCGCTCCCTCCTCCCACTTCCGTAGCCCCTTAGTTCCACTACCTGTGATAGAGGTTCCCTTTGAGAGGATTGCCATGGACCTCGTGGGCCCCATAGTCAAATCAGCTCGGGGCCACCAATATATCCTGGTCGTCATGGACTATGCGACTCGGTATCCAGAAGCGGTTCCCCTAAGGAACATGTCCAGTAAAAGTATAGCCCGAGAGTTGGTCCATATTTTTGCTCGGACAGGTCTACCAAAAGAGATCCTAACAGACCAAGGAACCCCCTTCATGAGCAAGGTGATGAAGGAGCTTTGAAGAGTCCTTCAGATAACTCAGCTGCGGACCTCGGTTTATCATCCACAAACGGACGGCCTAGTGGAACGCTTCAACAAGACCTTAAAGGCGATGCTCAAGAAGGTCGTTGAAAAGGATGGGAGAGACTGGGACTACCTGCCCCCATTTCTGCTTTTCTCGGTCAGAGAAGTTCCTCAAGCCTCCACGGGCTTCTCTCCATTTGAGCTTCTATATGGGCGGCATCCAAGAGGTCTCCTAGACATCGCCAAGGAAACTTGGGAGGCTGAAGTCACGCCACACCGGAGTATCATCGAACATGTCGCCCAGTTACAGGAGAGAATGTCAAAGGTGATGCCTATCGTAAAGGAACATCTCCTCCAGGCGCAGGGAGCCCAGGCGAGGGTCTATAACCGGTCGGCGAGACTAAGACAGTTCCAGCCCGGAGACCGTGTTTAGGTGCTGATCCCTACCGTCGAGAGCAAGTTCCTCGCCAAATGGCAAGGTCCATACGAGGTGGTGGAGAAAGTCAGCGAGGTTAATTATAAAGTCCACCAGCCTGGCCGAAGGAAGGCACATCAAATATATCATATAAACTTGCTCAAGCCGTGGCGGGACCGTGAACCTGTGGAAACTCCTTGCCTGGGAGCCGCACCGGAAGGCAAGGTGGAGGAGGTCACTATTGCAGAGACTCTATCACCGGCCCAGAAGCAACAGTGTCGAGAATTACTACAGCGGAATCGGGACCTGTTCTCAGAGTTGCCGGGGCATACACAAGTGATAGAGCATGACGTGCTGACAGAACCGCATGTACGAGTGAATTTGAAGCCGTATCGGATTCCGGAAGCATGCCGGGAGGTGATCTCGGCTGAGGTGAAGAGGATGTTAGACCTCGGGGTAATAGAGGAGTCAAAGAGTGGGTGGTCAAGCCCAATCGTCCTCGTGCCGAAGCCCAATGGAGAGTGGAGGTTTTGTAATGACTACCGTCGGCTAAATGAGGTATCCAAGTGTGACGCGTACCCGATGCCCCGCGTCGACAAACTCATCGAGAGGCTTGGACCGGCGAGGTACATCACCACTTTTGACCTGACGAAGGGCTACTGGCAGATCCCCATGTCCCAGATGGCTAAAGAGAAGACGGCTTTCTCAACACCGGATGGCTGTTTTCAATACATGCGGATGCCGTTCGGACTACAGGGGGCCCCAGCCACTTTCCAGAGGGCTATGGATCGGATCCTAGCCCCACATAAGAAGTATGCCGCAGCCTACCTCGACGACATTGTGGTCTTTAGCTCAGACTGGGCTAGTCACCTACCTAAACTACAGGCCGTTTTGGACGCGCTAAGGAAAGCAGGATTTACCATAAATCCGAAAAAGTGTGCCATCGGAAAAGAGGAGGCCAAGTACCTGGGCTATGTTGTTGGGAGAGGCGAAATAAAGCCACAGATCAAGAAAGTGGAGGCAATTCAAACCTGGCCGCAACCGCTCTCAAAGAAGCAGGTGAAAGCATTCCTGGGAATGGTGGGATACTACCGGCGGTTTATCCCGAATTTCGCCACGATTGCCGCCCCACTAACAGATCTTCTAAAAGGCACCAAATCAACTATGATGAAATGGACGGAAGAAACGGAGACCGCGTTTCAAAAGCTGAAGCTAACACTGTGCAAGCAGCCTGTCCTGGTCGCGCCAGACTTTAAGAAAGAATTTGTGGTCCAGACTGACACATCAGAGGTTGGTCTAGGGGCCGTACTCTCCCAAGAAATAAATGGGGAAGAACATCCCATTCTCTGTCTAAGCCGAAAGCTGTCCTACTGCGAGAAGAACTACGCCATAGTAGAGAAAGAGTGTTTAGCCATAAAATGGGCCGTGGATACACTGAAATATTACCTACTAGGCCGGAAGTTTAAATTAGTATCAGACCATGCCCCATTGAGATGGTTGAGGGAAAAGAGGGGAAAAAATGCTAGGGTAACTAGATGGTTCCTAGAGCTTCAAGAGTTTAACTTTCACGTGGAGCATAGGCCAGGGAAGTTACATGGGAATGCAGATGCCCTCTCTAGGATTCCCTGTCTGGTGTCAGAAGGTGCCCAAACCCCCGGCTTTGGGCAGAGGGGGGGAATATGTGACAGTGTCACTGGTTTTATATGTGAGGGGAGGTATGTGTCACACAGGATGCTCTCCTGTGTGAACTAAGATTTACTTTATTTATCTGCCAGCATGTTATATGTTAAAAGGGTGTGGCTGAGCAATGTATAAAAGCTCAGTCCTGTTTTTTTTTCGCTGGTGTGGTCTGGAGAGGAAAGTCTCCAGACAGGATAGTGGAAGCTGCAGAGCTTTCCACAAGGACTTTAGCAGTGCAGATTATGCTACCGAGAGCGGGCGAAACCCACTCATCTATGGACTGAGTTATTGTTTTTTTTTTTTATGTTTTTCCCGTTTAACCCAGAGGGGTCATGTTTACTTTTCCTGCGAAACCTGCATGAGTTTATGGCTGATAATAAACCAGCAGAAAGAAAACCAAGAGAACGTGTGTCCTGAGTCTGCCTTCAGGAGAGCCGAGCGAGTCGTCTTGCCACAGTGTGTATTTCTCGTAATTCACACTGATAGTCCGTGTGATGTCTGTTTTTTTCTCACACCCATAGACTTGCATTGGCGATTCACGTTTTCTGTTCCTGATACCGCATTCTCCGACTGGTTTTGACTCTCTGGCTTGTACCCTGACTACGTCTTATGTCTCACGTTTTGGATACCACGTTCCCGTTAGGCTCTGACTTCTTGCTTGTCTCTGACTTTGTGCGTTGCTGTGATCTTTGGTGCTTCTGCTCCTGACAGTGTATGACTTGGCTTGTTTGACCACTCTTTTGTTACCTGTTACACCTGTGCTGCTGCTCAGTGTTGCTACGCGGTGTTTGTGCAACCTCTCTTCCCTCACCAGCACCCCCTGGTGGAGGTTGAGCTATACTGCACTGCAGCAGCATTACATAGGGTATTCAGAATTTCCAGCCATTGGGTCTTGAACTGTTATGAGACATAGTCTGTTATATGTGAGTACCTTCATAGGACAGACTTAAGGCGTCTCACAAGACCTAGTCATTCAGATACAGTATTACACAATACTGTATCTCATATTGCATTGTACTAAAATATATAAAGATAAACTATTTATTTTAAAATTCGATAGTTTGAAAAGGTAGCCATAAATGTTACTAAGCAATATGGATAATATTCTAAGCCACGAGAATTCAAAATGGAAAGTGGAAATCCCCAGCTGTTTGTAGACCTTAGAAAACCAGATGACAGTTGATAGGCGCAGTCTGTGTGTTCTTTAAAGAGGACCTGTCCACTCCCCTGTAGACATGATGGGTTTCATAGAAATTTGTATTCCCATACCAATACATGAACATCTTTTCATAGAATTTTTGCATTGTTAACGCAGCATATCCATACAATATTCAATGACTGTTTACAATGTCTGACTGTATAGAAACACACCCATTTGACTAGAAATAGTAACACCCAGCTGCCTATTTATTCACAGATTTTAAGCAGGAATAAAATAAGGATGGCACAATGCATTGTTTTGGTCAAAAAGATTCACCAGACCAGTGGACAAGTCGATGTTAAGAATGCTTAAAGGGGTTGACCGGTCTTTTGATAAAAGTCTGCAGTCAAGCTATGTGAATGCAGACTTCTGAATCCATAGAGCCTAAGCACAGCCCGCTTTTAGGATTTTCCATTGTTGTAAGCATGTGTGCGATTTGCGTTCTTCCATCCACATACTGACTATATCTCAACTAGGGATGAGCAGACCCAAAGTTAAAAGTTCTGGGTACGTACCTGGCAGTTACTGTCCGGTGCTAAATGCCAACCATGGACTTCTCCCAGAAGTCCGTTCGTTGCAGATGTTTGGAGATCCGGGGAAGTCCATTGCAGAGAGAGAGATTTTTTCTGCAGATCCAAAGTTTGAGTTTCCATTGATTACAATGTGGTCCAGGTTCTGGTTCAAGTTCGGGTACAGTTCTGGTACCCGAACCAATCTTTGGACTAAAGTTCGGGCTGAGTACCTGAGCCTGAACTGCCATGGGTCCCCTCCTCCATACTTTCAACTGAACACCAAAGAACCCTGACAGCGTGCTGTGACTGGACACTTTTATCATAAGACTGGGCAACCCTTTCAAAGTTGAGCAAGAGCGATGTGTGATTTAACATGTCTATTAAAACACTAAGGAGACTTCTGCAAAAAAATCAACAGTTGGAAGACGACATATAAGCATATTATAAGATCAGTAGCTGGAAAATCAATACGGTGGTGCAGAGGCTAAAATCAGACAATTCAGCTCATGGAATAAAAATATGGGGATTGTCTTAATATCTTACCTCACCAAGATAGGGTGAGATGGTATTTAAGCAGAATGTTGCTGAAGAATTACAGAAGGAACGGACTCTGCGTCTACTGGAATGTTAACTGGCAGAAGTACAGCTAAAATTACAGGAGGTGGAGCATTTTCATAGCATCTACTAGCCAGTCTGGAGCAGGACAGTCCAACATTGCTGTCACAGCTCAAATAACTTCAGGCTGAGACTGAAAACAATCTCAGATACATCAGATTGTGCCAATGCTACTCAATACAGCTCAGACATAACACTGAACCTGAAGAAGGATAATACATGTAAGTAGGGTAAAAGAGAAAAGCTCCTACCTGATTTTAAGAGTAAAGGAGATAAAGGAGCATGTAATGGAGTGATTCATCAAAACAACAGCTTGTTAAAGAGTTATTCAAGAATTGTATTGGTTGTTTTTAATTTGGCCTAAAGTAGGAGTGATGCTAGTCTTGATCTGTGATGGATTCAAGTGATTAATAATGCTTAATTCTTCATTTTAAAGGAAATCTCTAAATAGGATCTAGCCCTATTGAGCTATCTAAATGGGCATGTAGTTCATAGAAAGTTGAATAAAATTATACCTTGATAGCTGTGATCCAGTATCTTATTTCAATTTTCTTAACATGTAAATGCAATGTTTAGTTCTCTGGGATGGACACAGATCTCCCAAATAATCTGCCTCCAGAATTTATTTTAAGTGAAAAGGGGCGCTACCAGTGTGAGACGTAATGACTGACAGTCTGCTCTCCAGATATCACTGCAGAGCTATGAGTGACTAATACAGTAGAGCAGAGCTGAGCTTTGTCTCCTTACAAGCCTATCTTCAGTTCTATCTCTCTTCTCATAGTGCTGTCAATTCTGGTGCAGAGCTGTGCCTGATTACAACTGGCTCAGCTTCCATCTCACAGACAGCCTGTGTGGAGGGAACGGCAGTATAACAGAGCTAGCAGCACTGTGAGAGTAGAGCTGCAGATGTATTTGTAACGAGACAAAACTCAGCTCTGATGGACTGTGTTAATTGTAGTCACACATATCTTTGCAGTGAAATCAGGAGAACAGACTTTCAGTCATTACATGTCTCACACTGTTAAAGCCCCTTAGACCATGTGCACACTTTGCGTTTTTAGATGCGTTTCCGCTGCGTTTTTTAACGTGCGGAAACGCATCCAACCCGCAGCACAGTGCACTAACAATGTAATCTAATGGGAACCGCATGTCTGCTGTGCACATGCTGCGGAAAAAAACGTGCGGTTTAGCTGCGTTTTATTTTCCGCAGCATGTCAATTCTTTGTGCGTTCCGCGGTTCGGCACCCATTGACTTGCATTGAGTCGGGCACTTCCGCAGCAAAACCGCAGATCTAAAAAAGATCTGCGGTTTTGCTGCGGGTGAAACCGCTGCAGTTCGGGAGGAGGGAAGTGTGTGGGCGGTGAGTGGGCGTGTATAGTGTGCGGCGCTGTGTGTGTGGGCGGTGATTGTGTGCCGGTGTCTGCGTGATCGGTGTGCGGGCCTGTGTGCATGATCGGTGTGCGGGGCTGTGTATGTGCGGCGGTGTGCGGGGCTGTGTATGTGCGGCGGTGTGCGGGCCTGTGTGCATGTCTCAGTGTATGCAGGCATCGTCGGATGGGACTTCAAGTGACTGACACATTAGCCAATGATGGGAAAGTAGTAGTCCCATCATCCGGCTAATGTGCTGAATGTAAAAAAAAAAAAAAAAACATACATGACATACAACATATAACATACACATGACATACAGAACATATAACATACACATGACATACAACATATAACATACACATGACATACAGAACATATAACATACACATGACATACAGAACATATAACATACACATGACATACAACATATAACATACACATGACATACAACATATAACATACACATGACATACAACATATAACATACACATGACATACAACATATAACATACACATGACATACAACATATAACATACAATGACATACAACATATAACATGCAATGACATACAACATATAACATACACATGACATACAGAACATATAACATACACATGACATACAACATATAACATACACATGACATACAGAACATATAACATACACATGACATACAGAACATATAACATACACATGACATACAACATATAACATACACATGACATACAGAACATATAACATACACATGACATACAGAACATATAACATATAGAAATACATGCAGCCGCACACTCGGGTCCGAGAGCGGGCGGCCGTGCCGGGTGTTGATGCGAGAAAGTCGTGCGACTTACTCGCATCACACTCACAAGTGTGACGCCGGCTTATCTCTATCTTTGTGTGTGTAATGGAGTGTGGGTTGGACAAATGTAAAAGAGGAGGTTGGACAAGAAATGACATCACAAATCTTTTTTTTTTTTGTTAAACAACATATCTTTATTTAGCTGTAAAAACCGCATACAAAACCGCATGAGAAAAACCGCGTCAAAACCGCGCCAAAAACCGCATCAAAACCGCAGGCAAATCCGCAATGTGTGCACAGGCCCTTAGAGGCAGATTCTCAGAGACATCTGTGTTCGGCTCATACATCATAAAAGCTCATTTACATATCAAGAAATTGTAGATTTTTCTAGAATTAGACATCAGATTGTAGATATCAGGGTATAATTTTATTCAACATTTTATGACCTGCATGACCATACAGATGGCTTAGGAGGATTGACACTACCGATAGATTTCCTTTAAATTGTTCCCTATACTTAAGCATATTTTATAATATATAATATCCTAAAAATCACTTTAGTACTGAAATGCTCTTGACTGCATTAGAAAATAAACGCATTGATCTTTTATAGAGAGATCCACAAATACATGAAGAAGCAAATAGTATAAAAGAATTGCCATGTCTACTTTTAATTATTACTAAAACAGCTAAGGTTGGCATTTAGATTGGGCATTTAGTAACATAAGTTGAAGCAGAGTTGCCAGTTTGATTTTTCATTATTCATGCATCTAAAAATCCCAGACTGCCAACATTTTTACAGTCACATTAGAAAGCCATAATGAATCATTAAGATTATACATAAAGTGATACATATCTACAGTACAACCTAGAATATTAATATAACAACTTTAGTAGCTTTTGTTGTGAACTGTAAAATCACAATAATTACAATCAGAATATTTCTCCAATTTCACCAGCTTCAAGACAAATAACAAAAGAATCAACACTTTTTCATGGTAAGTGATAAAATTGCTTCATCCTTAAGGATTTTCCAAGAATTTCTGGATGGTTACCAACCAACCCTGATTCACGTTCTGTCGCCCCCAGTGACTTCACAATCTAGGATAAAAATAACAATGGCGATTGGAGTCTCCCAATGTTTACACAGATTGCCATGTTTGCCAATGGGAAAAATGTAATGACTATGATCTGGTAGTGAGACAGAAAAAATTGTTTGTAAATAGTGTATGAATCTTGGTTGAGCAGCAGTTGAGAGCAGCTTCTAAAGGTGTGTGAACTGGTTATGTGCATATTATTTGGGAGCGAAGGAAACAAAAATGGTAATGCAGTATATTACAATAATTCATAACTTTACAATGAATTAAGGAAAATTAAGAAGAAAAGGAGGTTTATTTTCTCTGTAAGTACCAAGCTTAAAGCCAAGCTATTGAACCAAGATGGTGGCTGTGAACATATTTAAATAAGTGAAATGTATAAGCTCAAGGGTCAATTGTATCAATCCATCTATCAGAGAAAGATTTCTCCTTCATAGTCCCCATGGGTCTGAAATCAGTTGTCCAGACTCGGGATAAAAGACTGCAGCCAATCTAGGTAGTGTCTGAATGGTGATAGTGTGTGTTGTGCATGTTGTCATGATTCTCCAATATTGCCAATACAATTTATGTGCCAACCAGACTCATCTGGCTTCTGTCAATTCACTTCTATGGCGGGAAGCCAAGAACGTCTGGTGGGCACATGATTGCAAGTATGCAGATTGCAAATATGTGGTCACATGACCGTTTGCACTAGAAATACAGGAGAATATAAAAGCCTAGACAACTGTTTTAAATTGTATCTCTTAGAGTATATCAATGGCTTAAAGATCTGGGAGGAGACCAAGGTTGCGCAGGTGCAAAATGGGTTCAAAATACACAAACAGATTTCACAGCAAACATGAAGGCGATGAAGATGACAGGGATGTGATCACACTATATAAACTTAAAGGGAATCTGTCACCACATATGACCTATTTGACTATTAATATGGGCATACAGGTTATAGACTGCTGAAAACAGTCCTGCCTGTGTGTCTCATATCATATGCCTTATTGTTGATAAATCATCTTTTATCGCTTTGTGTAAATGACCTCTTCCAGGCTATAGGGAGGACTCTGTGTGGTAGATAACTCTGCCTCCAGAGCTTGTTGTAAATAAAAGGAGGAGTTACCAGTGTAATGTGTAATGGTTACGAGTGTGATGTATAATGGTTACCAGTGAGACAAATAACTAACACAGAACAGCAAATGAAATAAAATTTGTCTTCTTGCAAACACATTTTTTGCTTCTCTCTGAGCTCTGCTCTATTGCCACAATATTGCAACCCTGTCTGCCTGTGAGCTGGAAGCTGAAGTGGAGAGGAACCTGCAGATGTGTCAGGTATAATCACACACAGCTCTGCAGTGAGATCAGGAGAGCAGAGAGTGGCCATTACACTGGTAACACTGGAAACCATTATATATCACACTGGTAACTCCCCCTACATGTATAATAAGCTCTAGAGGCAGAGTTATCTTCCAGGCACCATCTACCCAATAGCCTAGAAGATGTCATTTACATAAAGCGATAAAAGAGGATTTCTCAACAACAAGACATCTGAGACATACAGGGAGGACTGTTTTCAGCAGTCTATAACCTGTATGCCCATATTAATAGTTTAGATAGTTCAAATGTGGTGACAGATTCCCTTTAAGATATTTCTTCTACTAATACCACATCTAAATCTGGTTCAGGGAAGATAAAACGCTATAAACTTCCATCTGATGTTCCCTTATACACGTTTATGTCTAGTAAAACATAATTACACAACATTATTACATTACATAATCAACTAACAAGTTAATCGATATTTTCAGTTACAGTATGGCAATGATCTCTACATTAAGTTGGATTTATTCTGTTAAAAATGCGTTTATGAACATTTGTATGTCTTGATAAGTAAACGCTATAACTCCCGCTTCAGCTCTTATTAGGTATTACCTCAAAGTGACTGGTGTTAAACGGCCTGAATACACATACTTGGCATGCATTACTTATTTATCGGTGCTAACCCAAGTAAATATAAAGGCCAGTCACCTGCACAGACTGTAATTCACTCCACCGATAGCTTCAAACCAGGCTCCATCTCCATCCTCCTATAACCCCAGGGTCCTCATGATTTCTCAGCCTTCACAGTAATCCAGGTTTCCAATATAATGGGACAAAGATAATTAAAGGAGTGATTCTGCCTGCTAGAAGGTCCCCATCTATTACAAATGTTGTATAATCAAAATCAAATCAACTATGTAGTGATGGTTGAGAATATCACACTGACAATAAGTGTAAAAAGTGCTCATTGTACAAACTGTTGAACATGCGTCACCTGGTAAATTAGCAACATAATAACATTATTGAACATGCAAGTATTTGCAAGTGACAATGGCTGCACCTGAGAAAATGGTCGTAGTGTGTGACAGGTGGCTATGGTTGCTATAGCAATGTCAGATGATATATTATACCGAGCGATACATGAGCTTTTATGTGAAAAACACCAAAACAATTCAACTTACTTCACATGTTCTGAAAAATTGCAATTTTTTTGTTTGTGCAATAGGGAAAAATGAACACTTGCACTCCCTGTTATGAAACTCCATTAGTGGGGCCTCCTGTAATTTTAAATGTATAACTTAAAAATAAGTTATCATTTGCCTTTAAGGCAGTGGTCCACTACCTTACTTACATTAAGAGCCACATCCAGCTCCTGCCTCTGTCCCCACAATAATGGCACCCAGAGCCCTAATACCGACATAATGATAGCCAAAGCTTACAATAAAATCACACCAAGGCAGTATACCTACAAACAGGACGTCCCACCGTACAGCCTGTGTTGGACCGGGTTGGCAAAGGCCCACCAGTAACAAAAATAACTTGACCTTAGTACACAAATTTGCTTTTGGTTCTATGTAATAATAATTTGGCTAGCTTATTTAATGGATGATTATATTATACCTTTTTCTGCAAAGTGTGAATCAAGTGTAAAAGCACTACTCATTAGCATTCCATCACAGGGGCCTACCGGAGGATTGTCCTGTTCCCCTGTGGGCCAGTCCGAGCCTGCTTACATTCATTAGGTATACTCGCATCAGGTACTCCCACCACATTACTGGTTTCAGCTTCAAGCACATCCTCAAACTGGCAGCATCCTACTATCCACAGTGTACCATATTTATCCCCTTTTTGCCCCCCCGCCAGTATATGCACATGTGTTAGACTTTGTGCTAATACACCTAGCTGGCACACAGCTGTGAGCCACTATCATGGACTAGTGAGCCACATGTGGCTCCTGAGCCACAGCTTGGGGACCCCTGTTTTAAAGGAAACCTCTCAGTTAATTAATGCTGCCTAAACTGCAAGCAGCATGAATGAGAACCTGAACAGACAATTACTGCCTGGTGTATTTTTCTCGGAAAAGCTTTAGTGTTCTACAGTTAGAAGAGTCTTCTTCCTGCCCATTCTAGGTGATTAACAAGTCTCTTGCTAAGTCACCTGGAGTTGGGAAAAACTGAGGGCTGTGGCGGGCTTGTCTATTACTATGTTCCCATACCTGATCTTCAAACCTGGCTTGCAATTGTGTGGCCAGGATCGAATTCATGTTGCCCATGGTTTGAACAGAATGAGTTGGTGACAGGAATTATTTTATTAATAATTTTTATTTAAAAAAGTTTTGACATTATTTGACTACTGAGTAACAGTGATGTGCAAAATCATCTACTATATAAGGTAAATTTGTCAGAAATGATTACACTTACTGCCTATGCTCATCTGGCAATACCTCATGCTCTCCTCACACCTTCACTTAAGACAAATTTCACAGTACAAACTGAATAAATTATTAAATAGACCTCTTAGAACTGATGACGGTGTGCTTACTTTAAAAATCCATGTCAGAATAGCTTATATTAAATGAACATTTTTATAAGAGGATTATACAGTAATTGAGACTTGGATTTTTCAAAGTAAGTACACCAGCCTCTGCAACTCTAAGATATCTATTTAATAATGTACCGTATGCAGTTTGTAATGTGAAATCTGTTGACAGATTCAGGATTATTAGTGCATAAATGGCCACAGGTAGTAGATGCACCTTGACATTTTATTACGTAAAAGTGATTGCTCAGTCACTGACACTGTGCCCCCGTGGTCACTGTAGGGACGAAGGCAATAATACACAGCGGCACTCCTGCCACATCTGCTCAGGTTGGAGTTTTGTGAAATTAAGACTTTCAGAGACAGTAGCATCTCAATGATCACAGTCTGGGACCAGATGAAGCTCCCAAAGTTTCTCGTAAAAGCCTGTTAGAATGTTTCAGTGTTATTTCCTATCACAGTACTGGCATTCAGTGATTAAAAAAAATACCAAATAATTTTATAAAATAAGTTTACAGTAATGAAACCTCCACATCTTTGGTTATCCCCACCATGGGTGAAAATTTGTTTTATTTTTTGCGTGTTGAACCAAAAGTAAATCAATTAAAAAAACACTAACATACAGATGCCAAGAAATGGTATGAGTGGAAGTTTTATCTTGTCCTATAAAAGACCAGACTTTAAATTGCTGCAACAACCCAAAAATGAAATAAGTCATTGGTACCAGTATACCAAGTGTGACAATTCAGGGGTTAATGCTGGGGATCCCCATGATCTTGGATAGATGGCTGGCACACAAAGAATTTTAATCCAAAATAATGGGTTCGTTTCAAAACTGTGCAGAACTAGAGTTATTATCTGCACACACAACAAAGCAGTACACCAAAGTACAACAAACAAAATCCTGGGCCCGAAAATCAAAAATGGCCTTGTCCATGTGGACTTTATGTCTATATTTAAAAAATTAAGTAAACTTCTCCCAATTTATTAGATAAAAGAATGATATGACCATGGTAGAAAAAAACACCAACTGACGATATCTCCTTTAGTATCAGAAATTAAAGCAAATTTAAAAAAACAACAACTATATCACTCTTATATACTTTGTACAAATGTTCCCAATTTAATTTCATGTGATTTCACCCTTTAAACTGAACGACTGTATCAGCAAATCTATGCCAGTGGTCTTGTGATTCTGTTCTTTCGTTCGTCTGTCGAAAATCCACCTGTCACAGTGGGTCGAATTTAATCTGCGTGAGATCAAGTTTATTAATCAGGGAATTGAGAGCTATATTAAAGAATGATGGTTTATTCATCTATACCTTAGAGGTAAACTAATTACTAACCATACTTCTAGGGTCAATATAAAGAATTTTCTACTAAGCCCTTTATATTGTCAAGCCTCTGGAAACAATTGTGTCATCAGCTTCACCAGCAGTCCAGAATAAAGCCTCTCATTTTAATTAGTGATGACCAAGTACATAAATGGCCGATAGGTCAGCTTACTCCACCTGTTTACATCCCTGTATTTATCTGAAAGTAGTCACAGATCACAAGTTCTGGAATCACAAATCTAAGCTGAAAAGCAAACAAGTAATTAAGCAAAATAAATAGCAGTTTAGTGACACTTATAGGTACTGACATCATTCATTTTTGAGTTTACGAATGGAAAATCACTTGGAGTGGACCTCTCCTCCTGTCTTGTCTATTTTTCTAAATACTAGTGCTCCCCATAGATTAACAAATCTGGAGCATCGTTTCTTACAACTCTCTATTGTGTCATTCCTCTATTATTCCTCCTTTTATTCTTTATTTTATGAATAAATTGATAAGTGTTACTATTCTTCTTGTCAAAGAGGTTTGTCTTTACTCAGTCTGATGCTGCCGGCACTGATTGAACAGTGTCAGATTGTGCAGTAACAATAGCCACAACTAGTAGCACCCAGTTGTCAATTTACTGATAAATATCTCAATAACAGAACAGTAGAGAATTACTATAGATTTTACTGTGTTAACTTAAAGGAAACCTGTCACCTCCTTTTTAGGATATAAGCTGAGGCCACCACCATCAGGGGCTTATCTACAGCATTCTGTAATGCTGTAGATAAGCCCCTGATGTTACCTGAAAAATAAGAAAAACAAGTTAGATTATACTCACCCGGGGGCGGTCCAATGCAGTCCGGTCCAATGGGTGTCGCAGGTCCGGGTCCGGTGCCTCCCATCTTCTAGCGATGACGTCCTCCTTGCTTCTGTCGCGCTCCTGCGCAGGCGTACTTTATCTTCCCTGTTGGAGGCAGAGCAGAGTACTACAGTGCGCAGGTGCCGGGAAAGGTCAGAGAGGCCCAGCGCCTGAGCACTGCAGTACTTTGCTCTGCCCTCAACAGGACAGATAAAGTACGACTGCCAGGAGCGCGACAGAAGCAAGGAGGACGTCATCGCTAGAAGATGGGAGGCGCCGGACCCGGACCTGCGACACCCATCGGACCGCAAGCCCTTAATAGCATTCTGTGTCTGTACTTGTACACATTCAGGCTGGTGACCGCTTCATGCAGCATTTTATGAATAATCTATTTATTATATTGATGGCTGGACAATACAAGCACTTTTTTACCATTTACCTTTTGTGTCTCATCTACAGTATTTCCTTATAGATTGCAGTTAAACCTTACTCTTTTGGGTATCTGTTGAGTTATGTGTTATTCTGTAACATCTTTATTGTCTGTTCAAGTCACCTCTAAAATGTAAAGTGCTGCAGAATATGTTGGCGCTATAGAAATAAAATTATTATTATGAGTGATCAAACAAACGTAGCTTCAAGTACACTAACAGGCCTAAAAAATAGTAAAAATTCCCCATGCAAAAATAAAGAAAATAGAAATGTTTACAAGTAAACATATTTGGTGTCATCATGTTTATAAAAATCAGATCTCTCAAAATATTACCTTATTTAAGCAGTACAGTAAACACCAAAAAGAAAAAAAATTGAAACATCAGAATTGCAAACTTTTGGTTGATCCACCAACCCACCCCCACAAAAACATCATACGTAGTCCAAAATGCCATTCATAAAAACCACTAATCAATGTACAAAAAAACAAGCCATCTACACAACTCAATTGACAGAACAATAAAAAGAATCATATTGTCATGTCAGTTTATTTACTGAGCACTATAAAAAAAATAAAAAACAATAGTGGAATTACATTTTTTTATTTTTGCTCTCCTTTTTCAATACATTGTATGGTAAAATGAATGGTATCATTCAAAACTAGAGCTCATCTTGCAAAAAAACAAGCCCTAGTATGGCTGCGTTGACAGTAAAATAAAAAAAGTTATGGCTCTTGAGAAAATAGAAGGAAAAAAGGAATCTGCGAAAAACGAAAAATTGCCAGGACCTGAAAGGTTTAATCGCACAAGTTGCTTTTTTATGGATTTGGTCCGATTATTATAAATATGGCTGAGTGAGGTTTCTTTCAGCTACAAGGAGAATTTCATTTCGTTATCTTCTGTATTCAGACAAATGTATGTATAATACATGTATTATTTGATAGTATTTTTCAGATGGATAATAGAAAAAATGGGCAGTAATTCGTCTTTCCACCTGTATTAGACATATACATTATCTACATTAACCCCAATGTCTCCCAAAGGCAACATGCTGGATGTGTGACAAGTTAAAATGTAACTTCAGTGTGATTCCTTTTAATATTGTGCTTTCTCGTAGCTGGAGTCTGTTTTCATGTCCCTTGGTGCCTTTTATACCATTATTAGGTGTTGCCATAGATACGAGCTTCAAGCTTTACTGAAGCACTTTGCCTCCTTATGCAGTTTAGAATATATATCTCCATACACGCACATACATGTGTACATAGATGTATATTTATATACATATAGTTCTGATTTTGCTTTTTTCATTAGCGCGTCCTAAGCCATCACTATTCGCCATGTGTGTTAAGCAGGGTGGTCTTTTGACCAATGGAGGGGCACAAACAGAATTCTTATACAAACAAATGGCTGATAGAAAGGAACAATTTCTCAGGGCAAAGGGTCCATGGAAAACGAAGAATAGAAAACCCGGAGGCGTGATTACATAATAGAAAACATTCTAAAAGGTGATTTTTTTTTTTTTGTATGTTGCTTTCCCATGTGTTCCCATTTATTCACATAAAATGATTTTAAATTGCAGCTTGGCAATTTAAGAAATTGTGATCACTGGGTTTAGTAGTATAAGTAGAGAAAAATAATTTTCAGCCACCCACACACAGCTGTAAAGAGACAGCTACATGAACAGGGATGGGAGAGAAATGCAAGGATCTTGGAGGGGGTTGGGGGCTTGACTAAGGAAAGCGTGAGGTGGTAGATAGGGTTAAATGATAAAAAAGCCATGCATGGAGTAAACACACTTTTGGGGAAGAGCAGATACTTATGTATAGGAACAGAACTGGATTATCCGATAATGAAGAAAATGTTGATGTCATGAGCCAAGGAAACATTTTCTTTTCCATTTTACCTCTTGTAATTTTCTTTTTGAGCTACCTAGACGAGGCATTGCAGGAGCATAGTACATTTTGCTCTAGCTTCTCAGCTCATTTCTCTGCACACTTCAAAGAGCTGAAGAGTCTAATGGTCTCATATTAGTTTCTAGGGACTCCGAGCAGATGCAATATGTTAACTCTTCAAAGAAAGCCAGCTCCCAAATTCACGGGCCCCGTGTTTCTTTTAATTTCTTTCTCATTGGCTTATTTCTAAACCTACACTCTTACTGTTACATCTATAAACAACATTTCGAATGACGTTCCTTCTCAGTGGCAACCTGTAACTGATTTGTAGTTCTCCCTTTTTATTCAGCTGCTGATTTCAACCTTTTTGCCTGAAAGCAACTAATATGCAAATTTCATGCTACCCCGCATGATAGTAACATAGTAACATAGTAACATAGTTATTAAGGTTGAAGGAAGACTTTAAGTCCATCTAGTTCAACCCAAATCCTATCCTAACCTGCCCTAACATGTTGATCCAGAGGAAGGCAAAAAAAAAACCAAGTGGCAAACAGTAAGCTTCACATTGGGGAAAAAAATTCCTTCCCGACTCCACATACGGCAATCAGACTAGCTCCCTGGATCAACGCAATATCTAGGAAACTAGTGAATATAGCCTGTAATATTATACTTTTCAAGAAAGGCATCCAGTCCCTTCTTAAATTTTAGTAAGGAATCACTCACTACAACATTAGACGGCAGAGAGTTCCATAGTCTCACTGCTCTTACAGTAAAGAATCTGCGTCTGTGATTATGGCTAAACCTTCTTTCCTCCAGTCGTAGAGGATGCCCCCTTGTCCCCGTCACAGGTCTAAGAGTAAAAAGATCATTAGAAAGGTCTTTGTACTGTCCCCTCATATATTTATACATTGTAATAAGATCACCCCTAAGCCTTCGTTTTTCCAAACTAAATAACCCCAAGTGTAATAACCTGTCTTGATATTGCAGACCCCCCAGTTCTCTAATAACCTTGGTCGCTCTTCTCTGCACCCGCTCCAGTTCAGCTATGTCTTTCTTATACACCGGAGACCAGAACTGCACACAGTATTCTAAGTGTGGTCGCACCAGTGACTTGTATAGAGGTAAAATTATGTTCTCCTCATGAGCATCTATGCCTCTTTTAATGCATCCCATTATTTTATTTGCCTTGGCAGCAGCTGCCTGACATTGGCCACTAAATGTGAGTTTGTCGTACACCCAGGTCTTTTTCAGTGACAGTTTTGCCCAGTGTTTTACAATTAAGCACATAATTATACATCTTATTTGTTCTACCCAAGTGCATGACCTTACATTTATCCCCATTAAAGCTCATTTGCCATTTATCAGCCCAAGCTTCTAGTTTACATAAATCCTCCTGTAATATAAAATTATCCTCCTCTGTATTTATTACCCTGCAGAGTTTAGTGTCATCTGCAAATATTGAAATACTACTCTGTATGCCCCCTACAAGGTCATTAATAAATATGTTAAAGAGAAGCGGCCCCAATACTGACCCCTGTGGTACCCCACTGCTAACCGTGACCCAGTCCGAGTGTGCTCCATTAATAACCACCCTTTGTTTTCTATCCATGAGCCAGTTCTTAACCCACTTACACATATTTTCCCCTATCCCCATTGTTCTCATTTTATGTATCAACCTTTTGTGTGGCACTGTATCAAAAGCTTTTGAGAAGTCCATGAACACCATGTCCACTGCATTCCCTTGGTCCAGTCCTGAACTTACCCCTTCATAAAAGCTTATCAGATTAGTCTGACAAGAACGGTCCCTCGTAAACCCATGCTGATACTGTGTCATCAGGTTATTCAGCTTCAGATACTCCAATATAGTATCCCTTAAAAAACCCTCCAGTATTTTACCCACAGTAGATGTTAAGCTCACTGGCCTATAATTTCCAGGTTCAGTTTTTGCCCCCTTTTTGAATATTGGCACCACATTTGCTATACGCCAGTCCTGTGGTACAGACCCAGTTATTATGGAATCTTTAAAGATTAAAAATAAAGGTCTATCTATAACTGTACTTAATTCCTGCAGTACTCGGGGGTGTATCCCATCCGGGCCCGGGGATTTGTCAACTTTAGTGATTTTTAGACGCCGCCGTACTTCCTGCTGGGTTAAGCAGGTGACATTTAATGGAGAAATTTTTTTATCTTTGATCATGTTATCTGTCATGGGATTTTCTTGTGTAAATACAGTTGAAAAAAAGTAATTTAGCATATTGGCTTTTTCCTCATCCTCATCCACCATTTCACCCAGACTATTTTTGAGGGACCAACACTATCATTTTTTAGTTTCTTGCTATTTATGTAGTTAAAGAATATTTTGGGATTATTTTTACTTTCTCTGGCAATGAGTCTCTCTGCCTCAATCTTTGCTGTCTTGATTTGCTTTTTACAGAATTTATTCAGTCTTCTGTATTTATTTAATGCCTCTTCACTACCTACTTGCTTTAATTCCCTAAACGCTTTCTTTTTGTCCCTTATTGCGCCCCTTACAGCTCTATTTAGCCATAGTGGTTTCCTCCTAATTCTAGCATGTTTATTCCCATAGGGTATATACTGTGCACAGGTTCTATTCAGGATACTAATAAACGTCTCCCATTTTCTTTGTGTATTTTTATGTCTCAGGATATCGTCCCAGTTTATTGCACCAATATCATCTCTCATCCGTTGGAAATTTGCCTTCCTGAAGTTTAGTGTCCTTGTAACCCCTCGACTACACATCTTATTAAAGGATACATGAAAGCTTATTATTTTGTGATCACTATTACCCAAGTGACCCCCAACCCTTATATTTGATATGCGGTCTGGCCTGTTGGATAATATTAGGTCTAGCAGTGCCCCCCCTCTTGTTGGGTCCTGAACTAGTTGTGAAAGGTAATTGTCTCTCATACTTGTCAAAAACCTATTACCTTTGCTGGAACTACAGGTTTCTGTTCCCCAATGTATTTCAGGGTAGTTGAAGTCCCCCATAATAATGACTTCTCCTTGAGTTGCTGCTTCATCTATTTGCTTTACGAGGATATTCTCTGTTGCTTCCATTATTTTAGGAGACTTATAACAAACCCCTATCAGTAATTTATTATTTTTCCCCCCTCCCCTAATCTCCACCCACAGAGACTCTACATCTTCATTAGATTCACAGATATCACGCAGGATGGGTTTTAAGGATGATTTTACATATAAACACACACCCCCACCTCGCTTATTTTTACGGTCATTTCTAAACAGACTATAGCCCTGTAAATTAACCGCCCAGTCGTGACTCTCATCCAGCCAAGTCTCAGATATCCCCACCATGTCATAATTATGTTCCAACAAAATTAATTCTAATTCCGCCATTTTGTTGGTGAGGCTTCTAGCATTAGTATACATGCACTTTATGTATCTCTCTGAACCTCTATTCTTTCTTAAATTATTAACTGTTCTAACCCCACCCCCCATGCCACCCCCAATTTCATTATTTGTGCCCAGGTCTCTATCTGCACTGCCTTCCCCTCCTATAAAATGAATACCCTCCCCCCCAGTCCCTAGTTTAAAGATTCCTCCAACCTTCTAGCCATTTTCTCCCCCAGCACAGCTGCACCCTCCCCATTGAGGTGCAGCCCATCCCTAGCATAGAACCTGTAGCCAACTGAGAAGTCGGCCCAGTTCTCCAGGAACCCAAACCCCTCCTTCCTACACCAATTCTTGAGCCACTTATTAACCTCCCTAATCTCCCGTTGCCTCTCTGGTGTGGCACGTGGTACCGGCAGTATTTCAGAAAATACCACGTTGGAGGTCCTTGCTTTAAGCTTGCAGCCTAATTCCCTGAAATCGTCTTTAAGGACCTTCCACCTACCTCTAACTTTGTCATTTGTGCCAATGTGCACCATGACCGCTGGGTCCTCACCAGCCCCTCCCAGTAATCTGTCAACCCGATCAGCGATGTGTCGGACTCGAGCGCCAGGTAGGCAGCACACTGTTCGACGATCCCTGTCTTTGTGATAAACCTTAATTGACAATTACTATTCTTATTCTTCATGTGATACACCAGCTCAAGATGTTTGAACAACTGTCAGCGATTCTGTACCGAATGTCCCTGGATTTTGCTATGTATTATACAGTATGATCTCTAGCACATAATAATAATAATCTTTATTTTTATATAGCGCTAACATTTTCCCAGCGCTTTACAGTTTGCACACATTATCGTCGCTGTCCCCAATGGGGCTCATAATCTAGATTCCCTATCAGTATGTTTTTTTGGAGTGTGGGAGGAAACCGGAGTACCCGGAGGAAACCCACACAAACACGGGAAGAACATACAAACTCCTTGCAGATGGTGTCCTTGGTGGGATTTGAACCCAGGACTCCAGCGCTGCAGTGCTATCCACTGAGCCACCGTGCTGCCCACATAGGCTTACACAAGGGGCTGACATATCATTGGGGCAACCTGTGCATCTGCACAGGGGCCCAAGAGGTAATGGGGCACATTTTTACCTAAAAAGCAGCATGCAAATTCTGTCATAGAGTGTAAAGCCGGGGGTCTCAAACACACAGCCTTTGGTCCACATATGGCCCCTGAGGCTGCTTCATGTGGCCCTAAGGCACTGCAGACCCCTTGGTGTTCTCTGCCCAGTCCAGGGGGACGTTGATGGCAGTGTTTTATTTCAATTGAAATGTATTGCATTGATTGCAGAGACTCTCTACACAGCAATACCTATGCCAGCTACCGGCCAATCAGAGGCCAGCAGCTGACAGGCGTGTTGGCGTGGCAGCATATGATATCACTGTCATGTGCCAAGGGTACACATTCAGCTGAAATAAAGTGCTGTCGGCGGCGGTTCCTGTACCATCAGTGGGTCTACACTGCCTGCAGCCACATGTACAGTAAGGATGCGGAGAGAACAGAGGACAGATAAGAAGAGGCCTTTTTTTTTTCTCTTTTATGTGTATACTAGATGGAGGGCGGTAATGTCACGATGGGGGCAGGCTTTGCAGCGTTGAGAATCTCTCCCCCATGTGCTCACCCACCTATCCACTCTCTCTTTCCCCATGTGCTCCTGTCTGTGCTCTCTTCTTTAACCTGTCTACCCCATGTGCTATTCCCCTTGTCTGCTGTCTTTCCTTCCTGTGCTGTGTTCTCCCCTCATGTGCTGTCCCGTTTGAGCGGTCTCCCCACTGTGCTCTGTCTCTCTTACCCCTGTGCGCTTTCTCTCTCCCCCATCTGCTGTCTTCTCCTCTCATGTGATCTTTTCTTTGACCTGTGTACCCCATGTGCTATACCATGGCTCATGGGCAGAGGAGGAAGCAAAAGACAATACTGACATTACAGCAGGAGATCGCAGAGGATACATTTTGTGAGGTAAAATATTTTTTAAAAACAGTCAGTGAAATATTTTACCTCACAAAATGAATCCACTGTGATCCCCTGCTGCTAATGTCAGTATTATCTTTTGCTTCTTCCTCTGCCCAGGAGTTGTGGTATGCTCCGTACATGGTCAGACACAGTCAATTTTTTTTAAAATGAACTTTCGTTCGTGGGAAAACCCCTTAAATGTGACCGGCTTCCTCTGCCTGTAGACACGTCGCACATCTGCCGCCGGGATCAGCCGAATGATTTACTGCACCTGCGTGTAATTAGCGCAGGCGCAGTAAATCAGAGCGCCGCCATCTTTGAGCAGACAGATAATGGTGGTCATATTAACACTGCGCATGCGCTCCTCCAGTACAACGATGGTGGCGTCAGTGAATCCTTCGGCTTATCCCGGCGGCAGCGTATTTGCGATGGTGTTCCGCTGGTGCAAGAGGCTGCGTGAGTGTGAGTGAGTTTGACTGTGAGTGTAAGTGTGAGTGTGTGAGTGCGTGAGTGTGAGTCTGAGTGTGTGTGTAAGTGTGAGTGTCAGTGTGAGTATGTGCGTAAGTGTGAGAGTGTGTGAGTGTGTGTGTATGGTGTATAGAGTGTGTGTGTGTGGTATGTTCCGTTGGTGGTACCATGCAATAGGTTGGTACCAGCAGCAGTTTCCAAATTAGGAAACCCATCACTTGGGTGTCCCAATATGGTGGTCAGTGAACTTCCTCCACTTGTGATTCTGGGATACTGTGACATCAGGACAGAACAGAAAATGAAAACATTACAAGGCAATTATATAAATAGATGAAGAACGGCACAATAGGGGACATATCTACAATATGGTGACATAACTACAATATGAGGACATGGATGGGGACATAACTACAATATGGGGACCTGGCTATGGGGACATGGATGGGGACATAACTACAATATGGGGACCTGGATTGGAACATAACTGCAATATGGGGACCTGGACATGAGAACCTGGATCGAGCCATAACTACAATATAGGGACATAACTACAATACGAGGACCTGGATGGGGATATAACTCCAATAAGGGGACCTGGATATGGGGACATGGCGACATGGATATGGGGACATGGCTATGATATGAACACCTGAATGGGGCTATAACTACAATATAGGGACCTGGATGAGGCCATATCTACAATATGGGGACCTGGATGGGAATATAACTATAATATGGGGACATAACTACAATATGAGGACCTGGATAGGGACATAATTACAATATCTTACAATATCTGGGTAAGAATGGAGCAGCATTACAAGATGAAGACAAGGTCACCTTTCTACACACTACTACAAGAAAGGGACCAGGATGGGGCATTAGTACAAGACGAGGACATTGCTACAAGATGGGGACTCAGATAGGGACATTGCTACAAGATAGGGACTAGGATAGCACATTACTACCAGAAGGGAATCTGGATGGGGCATTACTACAAGAAGAGGACCAGGATGGGGGACTCTACTACAAGATGAGGACCAGGATGGGGCATTACTACAGAATGAGGACATTTCTACAAGATGAAGACCAGGATGGGGACATTGCTACAAGAAGGGGACCAGGATGGGGACATTACTCAAAGATGAGGACCAGGATGATGCATTACTACAAGATGGGGACCAGGATGGGGGACATTCTGACAAGATTAGGAGCAGGAATAGGGCACATTACTACAAGATGTTTGCTAGAATTACTATATAGTGCTAATTGTAAGACAATGTTACTGTATGTGTCCAATTAGGGAAGCAAAATTATAAGAATTAAAAAAACATTCTAAATAAAGCATGAAAAAAAATGGTGTCACTTTTTCCTTCAACAAATGCGGCCCCCCAAATGAATTTTTTTCTATATGCGGCCCATATACCCAGCTCAGTTTTGAGACTCCTGGTGTAAAGGGACCATCCCTTGTTCTTGCACAGGTACCCCTTTCTGTCTGTGTCAGCCACTGACTTACCCATGACTTACCCATGCACTGACTTGCACCATGAGGCTCCTATGAGCAATCTAATAACCAAACCAATTCATTGATGAGTCTGATGACTGACCAAGAGGTGCGCTTCAATAGGACAATGTCTTATTACCTGTCAATAATCATGTTACCTTTTAGGGATATTGATATTGTGGACTGCAATCACACTGCCAAAAACTATTGTACACCAGATCTCTGCATTTAAGCACTTCATAGGTGGATAGCAAAACACAGTGATAACCAGTACTGGATTGATAGACATGTCGTAAGTGTCAGCAGGGGTTAAGTTTTCCTACGAGGCACAGCATGGAATTTAGATAGTTGTTGCCTTAAAGGGGTATTCCCATCTCCCATCTCAGGATCCAATCCCAATATGTAGTAGGTGTAATGAAAATAATAATAATATTAGCAAATGCCTCCAGCTAGAAATGTAGTACAGTTCTTCTGATTTGCTATGTCTCTTTTCTCATGTGCAGGTATTGCAAGACCTTAGGTTTCCATGGTGATGACCACGGATATGGTGACAGTCTGTTAGCTAGTTGCTAATGGTTGTAACTATGGATACCTAAGGTCCTGCAATGCCTGCACATGAGAAAAGAGACATAGAGAATCAGAAAAACTTTACTACAGCTCTAATTGGAGGTATTTGCTAATGTTTTTAATATTATTACACCTACTACATATAGAGGTAGGGTCTTGGAGATGGGAATAACGGCTATAATTCAAACTTTTCTACTTATACCACCTCAGTGGGTAACTGATGTATACAGTACTGTGCCTCAGCTGCTTCAAAACATCATAATACACAACTAAGGCAGTGTTGACTTTCTGTAGTATTTAAAGCACAACTGCAGCCTTTTTTTGTTGCACTGTTGGAATGGTGCAATTAATCTAAGTTCCCTGATCCTAGTATTATACTTACCAGCTGCAGTCATCTGCTGTTATTGGCACCGCTCCGGTCAGTCTCCAGCAGGTTGTGACCTGTCAGATCTCTGCAGTGTTTGCTGGGTGATCCGGAGGTCACTACTAGACATGAGGGAACATTGTCGGCTCCCTCCTTATTCGGCAAGCTAATAGAGCTTACCGAATAGCTGCAATGGGAACCTGGATACCTGGAGCGATCCCGATAATCGGGTGTCCGGAGCCGCAGCTGCATGTGTCGCTTCTGTGTGACAGTCACAACACACAGGCTCTCTATACATGTGCTGTGACTGTCACATAGCCGCGACACATGCAGCTGGGGCATCGAACAGCTGATCAGCCGGAGTGATCCAGGTATACCAGTTCCCAATGCAGCTTCTTCGGTAAGCGCTGTAGCTTGCCGAATAAGGAGGGAGCCGACAATGTTCGCTCAACTCTAGTCACTACTCAACGCAAGTCTATGAGAGCAAGAACGAGACCAGGACGAGGCTCCCATAGACTTACACTGAGAGCTTGTGACCGTTACCTCTTACTTCCCGTCAGTCAGGAGTTGGGGTCGCAAGATGGCCAATCGGGATCAGGAGCAGCTGGTAAGTATAATACTAGGGGCAGGGAACTTAGAGTAATGGCACAACTCCAGTACTGAAAATGAAAAAAACGCTGCAGTGGTGCTTTAAGTCATGCTCTGAAAATGGACGATAGGAACTGATATCAATCATTTAATAAATGAATAAATGAGGACCGAAATCTTTTTTTCTAAGGAGGTTCTGGATCGGCTGAGGCATGTCATCTTGACCTGAGTAATGAGTCATTTAACCCTTCCCTGCCTGCCAGTACCATTTTCCCACATAATGAACACAGCGACACAAATCCAGGCAAGCGTAGAAAAGTTTGAAGCTGATGGTCTGCTTCCTTTCAACTTCAGCAGCTATAACCATGTTAAAATCAGCAAGTCAGCAAGTGTGCAGCGCACCCGGAGGATCCTCGCTGCACAGAACGTGGCTGACTGTCTTATCTGCTGTTAGTTCTGTTGGTGAGGTTGTATAATATGTAATCTAGTAATGAGATTGTACAGTGACACCTCTGCTCATCTGCTCAGGATGCATTATTTCTGCATGTAACAGTTCTCGGAGGGAAATCTGCTTTCATTACCTTAGTAACCAGTAAGTACCGCCTGCTGACACATATTTCTTGTAACCATGGAAACTTGTGAACTTCACTTAGTAACAAAGGCCTCTGGTACCCATGGAAACCTTCCAAATATTGTTTTCCCTCTGTGTTTTACATACTTTCATATGCTTTTATCTGCATTACAAAAGACCTTACACACAAAGTCATTCTTTGGGAAACGTATATGTGCTTCAAACTCAATTAATTCTCCCGTGGAAATCTATAATCAGTGATAATGAGAAAACACACTTTTGTAGTGCTCATTGGGGGGTCGCATCATCTGATAATATTTGTATACATTTTGCATGCTTTCTTTGTATATTATTCCCAATATTGAATCACAATGGATATACGGTAACTAGTTTGTATATTGCAAAACAAAGGTCTCTAAAGTAATGCACATTCACAACAGTTGTGAAATAATGCAAAACTATACAACCCCGTGGGCTGTAATTATAGCCACATTTCATAAGTGTTTACCAACTCTGCAAATGTGGCACTGTGATATTTCCTTTTCATAACTTTGGGTTTGGAAACGGTTAGAAAATAGCAATTTTTAAGTTCAACTAGGATATGGCTTTACTTTATAATCAGTCTTAAAATTAAAAGGATTGTTCAGACAAGATAGCTTGTTAATTGGTAGGGGTCCAACGACATGGACCTGCACCGATCGACAGAACGGGGGGCTTTTGTCTCTTAAAATGGAGCAGTAGCACACATGTGTGACCTGGACTCCATTCATTCCCTAAGCGGCAGCCAAGCACTGCACACGTGCCCATAGGGAAGGAATGGCGAGGCAGTTATGTGTCAGACCTCCCACGGGGATAAGAGCTACCATCATGGATAAAAAATTCCCAAATCTACTGATCGGTGCACGTTCCACTAGTGGTCCACAAACTAGTTGGCGAGTTATTTATCAGCTATTCCCAGGATAGGTTATAACTTGTTTTAACTGAACAACCCCTTTAAAGGAACACAGCACTCTATCCTCTTCACTGTTTTTCCCCTGTATAGTGACCCCCAGTTACCATAATTTTGCACGTAACATGCTCAATTAATTGAGTGTGGTCAACCGTAGTGGTGGTTGTGAGAATCGCTGTACAGGGAAAAAGTTGCCGCTCTACACTAGTGTTACATTTCAAAGCCAACTACTATCTATGCAAACACTTCATGAAATAGGAATGCCCCTAATGACATCATCAAGGTGACACAGAATTTGATCGGTCATATTGCCTTTCCAAGCTGTTGTATTGCCCTGCCAGACATGGCTTCTCTCTGGATAGAGATTACTATCGGCTAAGGAAACAAGTCTTGGAATGCTCGCGTGTATTTTACCAAAAATAAGAGACTGTTTTCATGAGATAGTGGAGGTTAGACATTTATGTGTTGTTGTGTCCTAAATGTCTGAGATGGGAAAATCTTTAAAGAGTAACTGTTATTCTAACTTTTATTTTCATAAATCAATAATACACCTGAAAATAAGCAACTTTGTAATTTATCTTATCCGAGAAATATGCTTCTTTCTCTTCTTGGCTTGATCTTTCACTCCGAAAATTCTCAATTTTGAGGTAAACTCTGTATTCAGTGCAGATTGTTACATTACCGAGATAGGAGATGTCAGGTGCTACTGATAAGATTCTGTGTAGATGACAAGAGGGAGGAGCTAAAGACACAGCTCTTCCCTCCTCCTTCCGCTCCTATCTACATAGAATCTTGATAATGACTGATCAATTCTCGCAGAGGAAGAAGCAGATTTCCATGAGAAGATATGTTATAAAGTTGCATACTATTTTTGTACTATTGATTTATTAAATAAAAATTAAAACAACTGTTACTCTTTAAATATTTCTGTTTTTATTATTTTACTGTGGGAATTAAAATGAATAGTCTTGGAATATATTTGCATATTGCAGCAGATTTTTTCTCCAGAATTTTCTTCAATCATTTTCCATCTTCTGCACAAGTCTTCTCAATATCCAATAAAAAATGTATATGTTTTTAATGTCCAAAAGTCACAAATCTGATCTTGTTATCTTTATTCACCTGGTTTTATACTATGAGCAAGGAAGACCACTTGCCACAGGGTTTTTGGTAAACATTAGTTATTTGGAGAAAATTCTTGCTCCAAGTTTACATACATTCCTCAACATTGAAATTGAGACACCAAAAAGGAAAAGTCTTAGAATTATGGAAATTATAGACTCAGTAGACATGTTAATTATGTGCAAATGTGTTTCAAAACATCTCAATTTATTCAGTATTAAGAAGAAATCCTTGCACTTACACACCTTGGCTGCTATCAGTGAGGTTATTATTGGTTGTCTGAGGAATATTCTGCCATGCTGAATGCACTTCAGCACAGAAATCATCAAGATCTGCTGCTGACAGCTTCCTTTGCAATTGCTGATCAATGACGTCCCCGATGTTCTTGATGGAAGACAAGTACGGAGATGATTCAAGCCATGGTAGTACATTTAGACCATGCAGGCTTCTCACAGTAGCACAAGCAACATGTGGCTTAGTGTTGTGTTGAAAAACGGCTCCTAGGACAAAACAATGTGTTATACATACCAATAAATACTGGGTGGATGATCACGTGAACACATGTACAGTACAGACCAAAAGTTTGGACACACGTTCTCATTTAAATATTTTTGTCTGTATTTTCATGACTATGAAAATTGTACATTCACACCGAAGGCTTCAAAATTATGAATTAACACATGTGGAATTATATACTTAACAAAAAAGTGTGTAACAACTGAAATTATGTCTTATATTCTAGGTAGCCACCTTTTCCGTTGATGACTGCTTTGCACACTCTTGGCATTCTCTTGATGAGCTTCAAGAGGTAGTCACCGGGAATGGTTTTCACTTCACAGGTGTGCCCTGTCAGGTTTAATAAGTGGGATTTCTGGCCTTATAAATGATGTTGGGACCATCAGTTGTGTTGTGCAGAAGTCTGGTGATACACAGCTGATAGTCCTACTGAATAGACTGTTAGAATTTGTATTATGCAAAGAAAAAAGCAGCAAAGTAAAGAAAAACGAGTGGCCATCATTACTTTAAGAAATGAAGGTCAGTCAGTCCGAAAAATTGGGAAAACTTCGAAAGTGTCCCCAAGTGCAGTTGCAAAAACCATCAAGCGCTACAAAGAAACTGACTCAAATGAGGACCGCCCTAGGAAAGGAAGACCAAGAGTCACCTCTGCTTCTGAGGTTTATCCGAATCACCAGCCTCAGAAATCGCAGGTTTACAGCAGATCAGATTAGAGACCAGGTCAATGCCACACAGAGTTCTAGCAGCAGACACATCTCTACAACAACTGTTAAGAGGAGACTTTGTGCAGCAGGCCTTATGGACTCTACATGACTGGTTCCCACCGTGAAGCATGGAGGAGGAGGTGTGATGGTGTGGGGGTGCTTTGCTGGTGACACTGTTGGGAATATATTCAAAATTGAACCAGCATGGTTACCACAGCATCTTGCAGCGGCATGCTATTCCATCCGGTTTGCGTTTAGTTGGACCATCATTTATTTTTCAACAGGACAATGACCCCAAACACACCTCCAGACTGTGTAAGGGCTATTTGACCAAGAAGGAGAGTGATGGGGTGCTACGCCAGATGACCTGGCCTCCATAGTCACCAGACCTGAACCCAATCGAGATGGTTTGGGGTGAGCTGGACCGCAGAGTGAAGGCAAAAGGGCCAACAAGTGCTAAGCATCTCTGGGAACTCCTTCAAGATTGTTGGAAGACCATTTCCGGTGACTACCTCTTGAAGCACATCAAGAGAATGCCAAGAGTGTGCAAACCAGTCATCAAAGCAAAAGGTGGTTACTTTGAAGAACCTAGAATATAAGACATATTTTCAGTTGTTACACACTTTTTTGTGAAATATATAATTCTACATATGTTAATTCATAGTTTTGATGCCTTCAGTGTGAATTTACAATTTTCATAGTCATGAAAATACAAAAAAATCATTAAGTGAGAAGGTGTGTCCAAACTTTTAGTCTATACTGTATGTGGTTTGCATACTTACGGACATGTGCTGACTAGACTTCTGCACTTCTCTTAATTCTCTCCCCAACTATGTATGCAGTCTTGTGACTTTCCACACGCATGGGGACTTGTGAGAGTGGCCCCTTCACTAATGATGAACTGAGGTATCTGGATGCAGAAACCCCAACTATCAGTATTTATTGCCAGCTGCATCAATGGGTATGTTCAAATCCCCCCACAGTAGCATTATTGAGTAAATGTATTAGAAAGTGTCTTCTTTTGCCAAGTTTTCCAAAAGGAGAAACCCACTTTCCAGTGTATCTTCAATTTATCTAAAGAGGGTCCATGCAGGGAACCCCCATCCATGATATAAGTATTAGTGTTATGGAGTCCAACAGAATAACATAAACCTTACTATGTCCCTGTGTGAAATCATAGGCATTTGGAGGTATATTGTGGGCCCATACATGGTGTATTATAGCTCAATACAACTCAAATCTTAGGATATATGAGAAAACATCTGAGTTTAGAAGTAAGCTGCTTCTTCTTGACACATAATCTTTATTCCCCAAGATATGCTGTCTACAGTCACAAGGGGAACCTATTAATGTCATCACCAAGACATCACCCTTGACCATCGCATTGAAGAGCCTGAGGAGAGACATGGCCTGTGTCTTTCTTTCCTTTGTTAATCTGCCCGTATTTCCTGCTACATTACACAACCACTCATGCGCTTTTTGTTGATTGTGTCCCACTAACATGATTTAGGACAGACTAGGGCTCAACACTCATCGCCTTTACCTAGTTTGTGTTTGCCAATGGTAAATGAACTGCGCTGGGAGAACAGTCATGTTCAGCAAAACTGCCAAAATTATTGTGTACATAGATTTTTTTTTGGCTGTTGTTTTCACAGCAGTTCAGTAAATGTGAGATAGATGCTGTTTCCATTGTGCTTTTCAATACAGCACATTTTAAGGACTCCTGCATTTTGATAAAGCCACGGCATGCCTCATCTGGTGCAGTTTTAAATTGATTACACTGATAATAGCTATAAAGGTTGGGTTTTTGTTTTGTTTTTACAGTTTTTATACTTTTATGAATTTATTGATACTTAACCCAACTCAAAATTGGGGCTTTTAAATGGCCACTGTACTAGGCTGTACTTCGGCAATCCCATAAACAATAAACAAAGCAGTGACAAAGGCCTGTACAAATTATAAACCGGTCTAGTCTTCAGCTTAAAAAATGTGGAGTGTGATACTGCTACTGAAGATGTGAGAGCTTGGTCTTAAACAGCACTTTTTGCTCCGTTAGTATTCAGAAAAGAGCTCCTATTAAGCTGCCCATCTTTAACCCATGTAGTAAGGACACATTCACATGGGGCAGTAAAGTCACATCACTGCACTATTTCAAGCTAATCTATAAATTAAATGGATATACAAAAAAAAATTGTCTTAGCCCTCCTTCACAAGTCCTGATATGTCCGGTACTGGAAAAAAACAGTACTGGTGTTATCCGTGTGTATCATTCATGTGTCATCCGTGTGCATGTGTATGCTGTCCATGTGCAATATCAATGTGAGATGTACTGGATTAGAATGTAGAATAGAAATGACAGATGTTAAGGTGTTAAAGATGTGAAAAGAATAGAGACTAGATAGATAGATAGATAGATAGATAGATATTCAGTGAGATATGTAATTAGTGCTTTTCATGTGTCGTTTAGTGTACATGTATTAAGCTAATAAAGAAATGTAGGGGTCCCCCTATTTTTGATAACCAGCAAAGGTAAAGCAGACAGCTTTGGGATCATTTTATCAGGCCGGGAAGGTCCATGAATATTGGGCCCTTCCTAGCCTAAAAAACTAACTCTCAGCCACCCAGAAGTGGCAAATCACATTAGATCCCAGCGTAAAAATAATAGATAAAAACAAGTGTAAAAAACGCATTAAAAACACAGTGAAAAATGCAAGTGTGATGGATCGCACAGGGGAAGGGGTGTGTCGACTTCACTCACCTCTGGGGAGGGGAGAGAAGGACCCAGCAGGGATTGGCTCTCTGGCACCACCACTTGCCCCAGGTCAGTCAGGGAATTGCACCAAGGGCAAATAGTCACCGGAAAGGCTTCCCTTATAGGTACGAGTTATTGAGGCGCTCCCAGTGAGGGAGGATATATATCATCAGTCCAGGCTGGGGATATATATATAAACCTCCCCGTCATCACTGTCAGAGTTCCTCACTAACACAGTATGGTATGCTGCCACCAGTTCCCCGTTCGAAATAAACCCCGTCCGACAACAGGCTAAATCGAGTCAGAAACCAACCCCGGGGTAGCGTATAATATAACCAACTGAGCGTGTGGACATGGGGATTCATGAATCGAGATAAAAGTGCAGCTTTACATTAATTTTATATTTAATCGATCGCCAAAAGGCGAACTAGAAAGATACAGGTATATATATATAAGCAAATATACAAGTATACAGTCAGGAGTGTAGTACAAGGGTAGGGTATAGATAGATTGCAATTACCGTGTTATGTAGCATGTGACCATAGGAAGGCGCTGATGGATCACAGGTCCAAATCTTTGTTGTGTGATTCTCTGGCCTCGTCAGATAAAGGGCTTCCTGCCAGTAGAAAAACTGAGTCCAAAATGAGGAGCTGCCTGTTATTCCCTAGACTGCTCCCTCCCACACACTGCGCCCACCCCTGGACTGGGTCGCCTCCCTCTTCCCATATCTGAGAACATGATCGTCTGGCTAGAATCGTGGATGCCCATAACTTTCTGCCTGAAAGTCCAAATAAGATGGCGGCACCACTGGGTTCTGCTGGATTTTATCTGTGCTGGGAGACCAGATATGGCTACCGTATTTAATTTCTGGTAGCTATGCTTTATAACTCCATAACGCAGGTTCTGGAGGTGGCTGTATGGTATGGGAGTGTGGGGAAAGGAATGCCGATTCCGATTATGTGCTAGGTTCAGAGATATTGCATTCTGTTATTATAGATCATTTTCCGGATTCAATATATCAGAGCATTTTGCTGGGATCTGTGGTGCCACGCTGTCTGCATGTAGCTTGAATCAAACAAGGGAATCCAGCTGGATGGTCCTGCACACAAATTCACACCCCTGTGATAATTTCGGGACTTGGAGTTGGGAGATCCAGGTTCTAGGCCTTTCACCCCCCTCCACCGGAGAGAGCTTCAAAGGCCTATTTGCTTGAGCTAATAAAAGAAAAACATTGGTCAGCTCTCTCCAAGGAAGTGCATTCGCTGGATAATGAGGTCCCATTGACTGAGGTGTATTTGACTTCCCTTCACCTGGGGGAATGCCAAGGGTGGGGGCTGAGTTTGGAGCAAGTATTTTTGGGCCAAACTGTATCTGACAGGGAATTCCATCAGATATCAAATTGATATCAATTAGATATCACTTTCCCATACCTCACAGTAAGTAACCTAATTTATTTAACGGTGCAAAAATGGTGCAAAAAATCGGCAACATCAAAAACTCACGAAAAGCTCATTGCGGGAACATAGCCTTACTGGGAGGGTGCAGTCAGACTGCCGTATAAATCGGAACAAGATCAGAATGCAATGCTCGGGTGATCTGCCGGCCAGTCCGAGCACTGCGTTAAGAACCAGTTCCAATTTATTTAAGCTATCTGACTTCACCCTGATTGTGGCAAAAATTGCAGGTACTTTTTGTTCTTTTGTTTTTATACATTTAAAGAGATACTGTATGTATCATAGAGGCAAACTATGCAACAGATAAAGGGCCCATGCTGGGAGACGTCCCACACCTGTTCATCCCATCAATAGCAAAAAAAAAGCACTACAATGAGATACTCCTTTCAAGTTTTGCGTAAAGGCCTCCTCTTTTTTTATACATCACTATTAAACAAGGGTAGCATATAGCCATAGGAATCTGTTATCTATCCTGTCCATTTGGATTAGTATGATCAGGCAATGCCCCACACCCTTTGTCTTTATCCCTTTTCTATACTTGGGAATTGAATTATAGCAAATTTAGAAAATCATAATGCCAGAAAATTGTATTAGCTTTTTTTTAAGTTGGGTATTACACAATCAGGTATTATTTTTAATTTAAGCTCAGTATCTTGCAGTAAGTAGAAAAATAAATAAATAAGTAAACCCTTGGGTCATTGTTAAAAGGATTTCTCTAAATCAACCACTTCTGAATATGTCAAACTAAAATGAAAAGTTATATTGTAAGCTGAAGGACAGGGTCAGACTTTGTGTCAAATCTAATGTTACATTCCATTTAGTCCTCCTTTGGATGAAGTCAAGATGTTTTGGCATTATCTGTTCCTCATTGAACAGCTAATAAACAGCTTTTTGGTGCACAATGCCAAGGATAGAAATTTCAGTGCTGACACAATCTGCTACATACATATTGTAGATCTTGTTCCATAATCACTGCTCATTTTCAGCTGTCTTTCATTCATTCATTCATTCAGATCATTTCATTTTAATGTGCCAGATATATTACTTGGAGCTGCTCACTGACACTTTAGATATTGACATGTTGCCTTTCAATGAGCAGCCTGGATATTCTCATATTAAAACAATTAAATTAAATTAAAAAATGAACAATGGGAAAACACAAAAGAAAACAATGAGTAAGGCCACGTTCACATGTTCAGTATTTGGTCAGTATTTTATCTAATTATAATCTAATAATAATCTTTTATTTTTATTTTTATATAGCGCTTACATATTCCGCAGCGCTTTATCTCAATATTTGTAAGCCAAAACAAGGAGTGGGTGATAAATCCAGAAGTGGTGACGTGTTTCTATTATACTTTTCCTCTGATTATTCCACTCCTGATTTTACTGATGTGGTCGTTGGACCAGGTACTGTGAATCAGTCCATTTCCATATCTAAAGCTGTAACAAGTCTCCCTGAACAAGCAACCTCCATTATCTCAGAAGTCACTAGTAGGGCATAAAAAAATGGGTTTTCCAAAGTGGTCATTAATTAGGAGAATTTAGACTAATGTAAATCTGCCACATGGATCATATAAAAGAGCTACGGGAACAGATGGCATACGAGTACAGTGTATTCTGCTACAACTCTGTAAAATACAATGGTACCTAAAGTTGGAAGGAATATACAAGGCCCTCGGAGGGGCCAGAGAGGCAGTGATAAAAATAAATTCCTAGATTTGGTTTCAATAGAATAAGTTTATGCTCAGCAATAAAATAATCTCACAGATACCGGGATCAATTGTGGCCTAAAAAGAGGACGATTGTTGATGGCCACAAATACAGTGGTGACAGTGATGCTTTTCCGTGCAGAGATACATGCTGTCAATTTGGGATGCAGCAATGTTTTATACAGACTCTGCAGAGGTGATGCCGAAGCATAGGTTCCAAAATTGTCCCTCTTCAATCCCCGGAATTCAGCATTGTAATTGTCAGATGGCAGTGACAGATATATGCTAAAATGTATGCAGCATAATGCACATATGACGGCTGAACATGCATGTTACATCCTCACATGTATGTCCAATTATGTTTCCAGTGCCCATCTAGATATCGGAGTATGACTGTTTTTTATAATTTACCTTTTATTGAATTTATTTTATTTTTTTCTGATCACATCCCCCGGCCCTTACCAATTGTCACATTCTTACTTTTAATCCATATTTCCTATTCCCTTAACCGCCATTGCGATTGCACGTTAGGACTCTAGTACTGGACATTATATTAAAGCATCTTTTTAAAGAATTGAAAGGGGAAAAGGGTACTTTAAAAAAAGTTATAACGTGTTTTGACTGTTGCTCAGAAGGTTTTATCAGTGGGGAGGTGAGAGGTGTCAGGTCCTGAGATAGGTGCAAGCACAGAGGTTTATGGGCTTTATAGAACGACTATATTTTATGACTATAGTCTTGTTTATCATCTTATTGCCATGATGTCATAGCCAGGGCCGTTTGGCACTGGATTCAGATTTCATATACTATGTTACAGTCTTAATGATGTCTACTCCGATATGAGATTTTGCTTGTGTCTCAGGTTTTATACTTGGGATTTTTCCATTTCTTATATGACTGTTTTTGAGATACTCTTGCATCATTAATTATTTACCTGTTACTTACCCCTTCTTTATATCTCACCATTTTTTCTACTTTTTTTTTTGGTGCGTTTCTCTTTCTTCTTTTTTGCCCCCTTTTTTCCTTTTTCTTTGTCCTTCCCCTTCATCTTACCATTCACCTTTTCTTTCCCTCTTTCTTTCTTTTTTTCATTTATTCTTCGCATTTAAGTATACATATGACCATTCCCTTAGCTTGTGCCATCAACTAAGATGTCTCCCGTGAAGTTGCGCATGCTCGTGCGGCTGTAGCTGCCCGCTTCACTGAAGGCCTCCTAAAGATGGCGGTGGGGTCCCTGATGTCACAGGAAGTATTTTCCTTGACCCACACCGTCATCGGAGTGCTGGATGTGACGCGGTCCCCGCTTCAGTGTCGGCACCCGCATGCGCCGCTCCATCATGGGCAATTCGTCCCACCTGTGCACTCAACATTTATACCCGATCAGCACTTCATTCCACACTGCCCCCGAAGAAGCTTGATGAGCGAAACGTGCGTCGGGGCACGTTCCTGGCATTGCACATTATCCCAATATGGGTAAGCACTTCTGCACTTTACTCTGCACTCTGTATGGCACCTTATAGGAAGCACCTTATAGGAGGCACTGATCTAACATATATCCTAGTAACTCTTTGCCATTACATTGTGTGCCCATTCTGAGCATTGCTAGTGGTGGATTCTGCCATTTGGTATGTGATCACAATTTTTGATCTTCCTAGGCAGTATCGCACAGGGCAGGTACAATTATTCTACTATGTTTATTACTCTGCACTTGTGTCTCTTTTCCCTGCATTCTTGTGCTGATACCTGGAACCCACCCTTACATTTTGTATCAATGCATCTTTCCTCATATGTTAATGAGGATAGATACTGAGTTAAGTGTGCATTTTTTATGTGCTCCAGGTTCTCTTTTTTTCTTGCTCTATCATCATTTCACTTGCATTTATAATTATTGATTGTTGTGAACGATTGTTTTTATATAACAGTATATTGCTATGTTTGTGCTTTTCTTCCCCTTCCTTTGGGGTATTGGAGTGGTCTCAGGACACAGATCCCATCTCTTATCAAAGCTAATGAACAATGTCTACTACATTATGGTGAAAACTTTTTTAAAAAAGTTCTAATTTAATATTACACCATCTTATATTAATGAAAGCAGATCGGTCATCAGATTTTGCAGCACAAGCTTGATATATTATTAGGGCTCAAATCCATCACTGTAAAACAAAAGGTCTGATATCGGTCCAGAAAAGTGGAATGAGTGTCATGCAAGTGTCATGGAATTTTTAACACCTAGCAGAATCTGAATGGCATCCGATTTACATGCGAATGCGACACAATTGCAATGCGATTTTAATATGAGCTTTTACATAGAAAAATTCTCTATATCATTTACACATAGTTTTCAAAGGAAATATTCTTTTATATATATATATATACATATACTTAAGTATACATAGATCAGCTATATTGATAAATAGATATCCAGACCGATAGATAAATATGTGAGATACATATAATGAGTGTTTTGCGTGTGTAGCTTACTGTTCATGTATTTTATTAATAAAAAAATAATTTTCTGAAAAAAAGGTGTGGGGTCCCCCAAAATTTTATTAACCAGCAGAAGGAAAGCGGACAGCTGGGGGCTGATGTTTATAGTCTGGAAAGGGAGTACTACCCGAGGAGCTTCCCAGTCTATTAATATCAGCTTATAGCTGTATACTAAGCCTTTACTGGTTATTAAAATATGGGATCCCTCCCAAGAAAATGACGTAGGGTCCCCTATAATTAATAGCCAGCAAAAGCTGGGCAGACAGCTGCAGGTTGATATTAATAGCCTAGGAAGGGGCCATGGACATTGTCCCCATCCCAGACTATAAACATCAGCTCTCAGCCGCCCCAGAAATCATGCATTAATAAGATGTGCCAAATCTGACAATTAACCTTACTCTTCCCACTTGCCCTCGTGCAGTGGCAAGTGGGGTGATGTCAACTTTGTATTGTCAGGTGACATCAACCCCAGGAGTTAGTAATGGAGAGGCGTATATAAAAGACACCCCTATTACTAACCCCATAGGCAAATTGTAAAAAAATAACAACAACCATATTCCTCACCTGTCCGCTAAGAAGATAATCATTTGGCATACGATGCGTCTAGTTTTGCTACATCTAGATGACAGACTGCATTGTTGCATGATGTGACTATACAGCCTGCCATCCAGCAGAGACACTGAGTTGCACGTGCTTGCACATCTCAGTGCCTCGCGGTGACCTGATAAAGTTGAGTGGAGTTCATATATCAAAATTCTTTGACATCACTGATTCACTGCAAGCATGAGAACGTTCTAACGCTTGCAGTGTTATCAGAAAGGTATCAGAGTTCAAAGCTAATGAACTCAGTTCAACTCATTGTAGTCAGTTAGAGCACCAAACTCCGTTGACTTTTCTGACAATACAAAGGTGACATCAACCTCAATAACACCACTGTTATGTTTCGGTAGCTGAGGAGTGCAGGCAAAAAAGGCAATACACCAGAGCAGTTGGAATCTATGAGATTGCAGTACCCTGACTAACCACAACAACTAGAGGCAGCCGTGGAGCGTTCCTACGTTGGTCCTAGACGCCTCGTCACAGCCTGAGAAACTAACTACACCTAAAGATAGATATAGGAAAGCTATCTGCCCCGGAGCAGAACCCCAAAGATAATAGAAAGCCCCCAAACATGTAATGGCGGTTAGACAAGAAGAAATACTGACACAGACAGAAAATAGTATGAGCAAACGTTGGGGCCCAAACTAACTAAATAGAAAAGGATAGGAAGGGTACTTACTGCAATCCCAGAAAACCCTGAAAAGCACCAACTCTACTAATTTCAAAAACACCTGAGATCACACGACCTCTACCACCTAAATTAGTTCTCTGGTGTAACAAAATCAAAACAGCAGCCACTGAAAAAACTGGAAAAAGCAAAAGTACAAACATCAGTGGCTGAACTAAACTGAGAGGGCAAAAGCCCCCGGAGGGGACCCTGAAGGCCCCCACAGAAGTGCAGGACAAAATGCAAAAATCAAGCACAAAAACAAAAAGAAGAAAATGTCTTATCTGTTAGCAGGAGATGCAGACACGACACAGCAGGCTACAAGGGAAACAGGAATCAAGGATAGAGACCAGAACAATTGATCACCGGCAACCCTGATGGGAAGGTGACTCCCTTATATAAGACCAGTCAGTAACACCTGATTCCCAATCCTCACAATCTTCACAATCTTCACTGGACAGACCAGTACCGCTTGTAACCACCAGAGGGAGCCTCTGCTCAGAACTCATCTCAAGCCCATTCACAACAGTACCCCCCCCTTGAGGAGGGGTCACCGAACCCTCATTTGAGCAACCAGGTCGGTCAGGATGAGTTCTATGGTACGCACGGATAAGTCTCCTAGCATGGATGTCCGAAGCAAACACCCAAGAATTGTCTTCCTGACCATAACCTCTCCACTTAACCAAATACTGGAGTTTCCGTCTAGAAAAACGAGAATCTAATATTTTCTCAACCACATACTCCAGATTACCCTCAACCAAAACAGGGTCAGGAGGCACAGCAGCAGGAACCACTGGCTCAACAAACCTCTTCAACAAGGACTTGTGGAACACGTTATGAATCTTAAATGTCCCTGGAAGAAGCAAACGAAAAGAAACAGGATTAAGAATCTCCATGATCTTATAAGGTCCAATGAACCTAGGCTTAAATTTAGGAGATGCTACTCTCATAGGAATATTTTTTGAGGACAACCAGACCAAGTCCCCTACTTTAAACCGAGGACCATCAGTCCTATGCCGGTTAGCAAACCGCTGGGCCCTCTCCTGAGAGAGGGACAACCTCTCCACTACCTGGTCCCAAATCTGTTGCATACGCTCCACAACAGAGTCAACACCTGGACAGACAGAAGCCTCCGTCTGTCCTGAAGAAAATCGAGGGTGAAACCCAGAATTACAGAAAAACGGAGACATCAAAGTGGCAGAGCTAGCCCTATTATTAAGAGCAAACTCAGCCAAAGGCAAAAAAGAGACCCAGTCATCCTGATCAGCAGACACAAAGCATCTTAGATAAATCTCCAATGTCTGGTTTGTTCTCTCAGTTTGACCATTGGTCTGAGGATGAAATGCCGAGGAGAAAGACAATTGAACACCCAGTTAGAACAAAAAGTCCTCCAAAATCTGGAAACAAACTGGACTCCTCTGTCAGACACTATGTTCTCAGGAATGCCGTGTAAACGAACCACGTGCTGAAGGAACAACGGCACCAATTCAGAGGAGGAAGGCAACTTAGGTAATGGCACAAGATGTATCATCTTGGAAAACCTATCACAAATCACCCAGATGGCGGTCATTCTCTGAGAAACAGGAAGGTCAGAAATGAAATCCATAGAGATATGGGTCCATGGTCTCTTGGGCACAGGCAATGGCATCAACAAACCACTAGAGCGAGAGCAAGGCTTGGAGCGAGAGCAAGTCCCGCAGGACTGCACAAATTCCCTGACATCACGAGACAAGGTAGGCCACCAAAAGGACCGACTAACCAAGTCTCTGGTACCAAAAATTCCGGGATGCCCAGCCAACGCGGAAAAATGAATCTCAGACATCACACTCTTTTTCCACTGGTCCGGGACAAACAATTTTCCAACAGGCAGCGCTCGGGCCTATCCTCCTGACACCCCTCCAGAGCAAGTCTCAAATTAGGTGAGATGGCGGAAAGAACTACACCCTCTTTCAAAATAACAGAAGGATTAGATAACTCAGGAGAGTCCGCAAGGAAGCTCCTCGAGAGGGCATCCACCTTAACATTCTTAGTGCCAGGAAGAAAGGAAACCACAAAATTAAAACGTGTGAAAAACAAGGCCCACCTGGCCTGTCTAGGATTGAGTCGCTTGGCAGATTCCAGATAAACCAGATTCTTATGGTCAGTAAGGACCACCACCTGATGTTTGGCTCCCTCCAGCCAATGTCTCCACTCTTCAAAAGCCCACTTCATGGCCAATAACTCCCGATTACCCACGTCATAATTACGTTCAGTAGGAGAAAATTTTCAAGGAAAAAGGCACAAGGGTTACTTTTAGAGGTCTCTGGATCTTTTTGGGACAAAACGGCACCTGCCCCAATTTCAGAGGCATCAACCTCCACCTGAAATGGCAGAGAAACATCAGGCTGCCGTAGAACAGGAGCAGAAGTGAATCTCTGCTTAAGTTCCTGAAATGCAGAGACTGCCTCAGGAGGCCAATTCACCACATCAGAACCCTTTTTGGTCAAATCAGTTAATGGTTTAACAATAACCGAGAAATTACCAATAAATTTACGATAAAAATTGGCAAAACCCAAAAATCTTTGAAGAGCCTTTAATGAAGTAGGTTGGACCCAATCACAGATGGCCTGAACCTTGACCGGGTCCATTTCAATAACAGATGGGGACAAAATGAATCCCAGAAATGAGATTCTCTGTACGCCAAAAAGACACTTTGATCCCTTCACATACAGAGCATTCTCTCTCAAAATCTGGAATACAGTTCGAACATGTTTCACATGAGAGTCCCAGTCATTAGAAAAAATCAAGATATCATCCAAATAAACAATCAGAAATTTATCCACAAAATCCCTGAAAATGTCATTCATGAAGGACTGGAAGACAGAAGGAGCATTAGTGAGCCCAAAGGGCATCACAAGGTACTCAAAATGCCCCTCCGGGGTATCGAATGCCGTCTTCCATTCATCCCCGTGCTTAATGCGAATAAGGTTATATGCCCCCCTGAGGTCAAGCTTGGTAAACCAAGTAGCGTTTTTCACCCTGGAAAACAGGTCAGAAATCAAGGGTAACGGGTATTGATATTTCACAGTAATATTGTTCAAAAGATGATAATCAATACACGGCCTTAATGAACCATCCTTTTTGGCCACAAAGAAAAAACCGGCACCTAAGGGTGAAGAGGATGGTCTGATATGACCCTTCTCCAATGACTCCTTGATATAAGACCGCATAGCGTCATGTTCGGGTACAGACAAGTTAAAAAGGCGACCTTTAGGGAATTTACTACCCGGCACTAATTCAATAGCGCAGTCATAGCTCCTATGGGGGGCAAGGATGCAGATTTACTTTCGCTAAATACATCAGAAAAATCAATCAAAAAGTCAGGAACATCCTGAGCCTGGGGGGAGGCAGAAAAAACAGGAGTGTTGGTATTAACACATTGGCAGCCCCAACTGGTTACAGACACAGATTTCCAATCCAAAACAGGATTATGAGACTGTAACCAAGGGAAACCCAGTACGATAATATCATGCAGATTATACAGAACCAAAAATTTGCAGCACTCTTGATGATCAGGTTCAACCCTCATTATCACCTGAGTAGAGAACTGAGGTTTATTCTCAGCCAAAGGGGTAGAATCGATCCCCAGTAGGGGAATAGACTTCTGTAGGGGTATCAAGGGAAACCCACAACGTTTAGCAAAATCATAATCCATCAGGTTAATAGCTGCTCCAGAATCAACGAAAGCCTGAGCAGAAAATGAGGACAGAGAGCATATCAGAGTGACAGTTAATAAAAACTTAGTCTGAACACTACCCAAGACAACTGAGCGTGCAAAAACGTCTTCCCCGCTTAGGGCAGACTGAAATAGCATGAGAGGCATCACCACAGTAGAAACATAACCCATTGCGCTTTCGAAACTCATGACGCTGTGCCCCAGACACCACTCTGTCACACTGCATGGATTCAGAAGCAGGTTCACAAGGCAACACTATTCCACGCATACTTCTCCGCTCACGCAAACGTCTGTCAATTTGAATCGCTAATGACATAGAATCATTGAGACCAGAGGGGACAGGGAATCCCACCATAACATCCTTTACATTATCTGACAGACCCTTCCGAAAAAGGGCCGCCAAAGCGTCGTCATTCCACTTGGTCAGGACTGCCCACCTACGGAATCTCTGACAGTATAACTCAGCGTCATCAAGCCCCTGATTTAATGCCAACAAGGCTTTTTCAGCTTGATCAGTGACATTAGGCTCATCGTACAATAACCCCAAAGCCTGAAAAAATGCATCAACATTACTCAAAACAGGATCCCCAGGTGTCAGGGAAAAAGCCCAATCCTGAGGATCGCCGCGCAGGAGAGAGATGACAATTTGAACCTGCTGCGCTGCGTTCCCTGAGGACTTAGATTTTAAGGCAAAAAACAATTTACAATTATTTTTGAAATTCTGAAACTTAGCTCGATCCCCTAAAAACAAATCTGGCATGGGAATCCTAGGTTCCACAACAGGCAACCTAGCAAGATAGGCAGCAATACTCCGAACCTCAGTGGCAAGCTGATCCACACGGCCAGACAACTGTGCAAACTCCATTGAGAGAAAAAATCCTCCCCAGCACCCAGAGATACAGAGGGAAAAAAAAAAAAAAATGCAACAAACAGAAAAATATCTCTGACAACTCTGACAACCGTTTTTTCTTTCACAATTTTTTTCCCTTCTGTGAGTACCATACAATTTTAAATTTTGGGCCGGTGATACTGTTATGTTTCGGTAGCTGAGGAGTGCAGGCAAAAAAGGCAATACACCAGAGCAGTTGGAATCTATGAGATTGCAGTACCCTGACTAACCACAACAACTAGAGGCAGCCGTGGAGCGTTCCTACGTTGGTCCTAGACGCCTCGTCACAGCCTGAGAAACTAACTACACCTAAAGATAGATATAGGAAAGCTATCTGCCCCGGAGCAGAACCCCAAAGATAATAGAAAGCCCCCAAACATGTAATGGCGGTTAGACAAGAAGAAATACTGACACAGACAGAAAATAGTATGAGCAAACGTTGGGGCCCAAACTAACTAAATAGAAAAGGATAGGAAGGGTACTTACTGCAATCCCAGAAAACCCTGAAAAGTACCAACTCTACTAATTTCAAAAACACCTGAGATCACACGACCTCTACCACCTAAATTAGTTCTCTGGTGTAACAAAATCAAAACAGCAGCCAATGAAAAAACTGGAAAAAGCAAAAGTACAAACATCAGTGGCTGAACTAAACTGAGAGGGCAAAAGCCCCC
>JARQOD010000003.1:228298692-228351977 GCA_033576555.1 Oophaga sylvatica | reverse complement strand
GATAGTTGGTGCTTTTAAATTTTTCTATGGAGAATTAAGGAGGAGCAGAGGCCGACACAGACATTCTACACAAGTTGTCCTGAAAGTTAATTTTCTTCATAACTTTTTTGCACCCTGTCCCTCCTATTCGTAATAAAGGATTTATTCATAAACAGATTTTACCATGAATGAGATTTTGGGGACTTAAATATAAATCCGGAGGAGAAAAAATTGATTTTCTTATAAGTATATTACAAGGTTTCTTATTTTCACGTTAAATTAATTTAAAACTTCCTCTTTAACATTCGTGCCCAAATCCAGATGATTTAGAAGAGTTTAGGAAGGCCATCTTAATGCACAACATCCGTTTATATCCAAATTCCCTTAAAACTTTTAAAGAAAATTGTTAAAATCCATAAATGTATTTTAGGGAAAAAAAATTTTCAATGTTGAAAATATTTAGAAAAAAATTCACCTCGTACTTTCTTCAAATCTAACAAAGAAGACATATACAAATACAAATAGTCCTCTAATTGGAGTAATAACGGCAAGGGTCAGATATAGGTTAACCCATAATAACCCATTCTATCCCTTTGTAGGAATGATGGGACAGAACGATCGCTATTATGATAATGTCCCCATATATAATGGACGTTGTTGGCAGCACAGCCCCGGTTCACAAGATGCTGCAGATAACGATGACTTTTATGCATGCATGAAAATCAAGTTACCAATCAGCAAGCATTTTGTTTGTTCATCTGGTGAATGCCGGCACGTTCACTCCGATGGATAATTAGGAACAAGCTTTTTACAAACGCTTTGTTCACCAATTACCAACTCATGTAAAAGTGCCATAAGTTGTGAGCTCCGGGGTATCGTGACGTAAATGTGCACATAGACAACAAAGCACATGTATGCCATTTCAGGACACTGAAGTAGGAGGAGAAGGCACTGACTACGATTTCTAAAAATACGTCACTTCAAGATCCTGTGAGATACAATTATTGGAATAAATGAAAAAAAGAGTTGAAATATTTGTGCTAGTAGCTGGGATCATTTGTGGTATCAGGTTCAGACATACCATTGGCGCAACTTGTGTTATAGGGGGCCTCTGTCATCTTAAAATCTGTTTCCTACTGTCAACTAGATTTCACACAGGGGTAAAGCTAATAAACATGGGTCTTAATTTTTGGCAAGTTGTTATAGAGAAAAAATTAAGTGCTTTACAAGGAGCTTTCGGAAAAGAGAGGCCAGTATTTAGGGGCCCTCTACTGTTTGTGTCCACCTTGATCATCATGTACAATTCTTCCATGTAATACAGTTGTGCTCAAAAGTTTACATACCCCGGCAGAGTTTTCACTTTCTTGGCCTTTTTTCAGAGAATATGTATGATAACACCAAAACTTTTTCTCCACTCATGGTTAGTGGTTGGGTGAAGCCATTTATTGTCAAACTACTGTGTTTTTCTCTTTGAATCATACTGACAACCCAAAACATCCAAAAAAACAAGATCAAAAGTTTATATACCCTGCTGATTTTGGCCTGATACCATGCACAGAAGTTGACACAAAGTGGGTTTGAAGGTACTAAAGGTACATCCTCACCTGTGACCTGTTTGCTTGTAATCAGTGTGTGTACATAAAAGCTGAGTGAGTTTCTGGAATCCAGCCAGACTCTTGCATCTTTCATCCAGCCACTGAGGTTTCTGGATTGTGAGTCATGGGGAAAAGCAAAAGAAATGTTAACGGATCAATGGGAAAAGGTAGTTGAACTGTATAAAACAGGAAAGGAATACAAAAAGCTATCTAAGGAATTGATAATGCCAGTCAGCAGCATTCAAACTGTGATTATCAAATGGAATCAGGGGCTCTGTGAAAACAAAACCATGGTCAGTAGACCAACAAAAATTCCGTCCACAACTGCCTGGAAAATTGTTTGTAAAGAAAAACCCACAAATAATATCAGCTGAAATACTGGACTCTCTGAAAACTAGCGGTGTGGCTGTTTCAAGATGCACAATAAGGAGGCACTTGAAGAAAAATGGTCTGCATGGTCGAGCCGCCAAAAAAAAGCCATTACTGCCCAATGCCACAAGGGTCTTGCCTATAATACGCAAAACAGCACAGAGACAAGCCTCAAAACTTCTGGAACAATGTAATTTGGAGAGATGTCAACAAGGCCTATGATGAAGGAACACCATTCCTACTGTAAAGCACAGAGGGGATCGCTGATGTTTTGGGAATGGTTGTGCTACAAAGGCACAGGAAACTTGGTCAAAGTTGAAGGAAAAATTAATGCAACATGTTATCAGCAATACTGGAGGCAAATTTGCAATCATCAACCTGAAAGCTGCGCATGGGACATACTTGGACGTTCCAACATGACAACGATCCAAAATACAAGGCCAAGTCGACCTGTCATTGGCTACAGCAGACCAAAGTGAAGGTTCTGGAGTGGCCATCTCAGTCTCCTGACCTCAATATCATTGAGCCACTCTGGGGAGATCTCAAGCGCGCAGTTCATGCTAGAAACCCCAGGAATTTACAGGAACTGGAGGCTTTTTGCCAAGAAGAGTGGGCAGCTTTACCATCTGAGAAAATAAAAAATGTCATCCACAACTACCACAAAAGATTTCAAGCTGTCATTGATGTTAGCGAGGGTAAAACACAGTATTAAGAAATGGGGTGTGTAAACTTATGATCAGGGTCATTTGGATGTTTTGGGTTGTCATTGTGGCACACCAGGAGTCCGCTTACCACAATGGCCTTGCCTCCCTCCAGGGGGAAGTGATGTTATGCCTGGAAGCAAAAGAAGGAAACCCCTTAACAGGTAGTTCCAGCATACAGCACAGTTCCTGCTCGAGGCCAGCAGGGGGAGCTTTAAATCCGACTTCAGGGGAGCTGCTCTCTCTGGTCAGAAGCAGGAAGTTAATAAGGAGTTAGAGCCTTAACAAGGTTGAGAGAGGACATATGGAGAGGAGCTAGGGATAGGAGCTGTAGCTGAACTCACCCCAGGCTTGAGCGCCAGTGACCTGGCACTGGAGCCCGATCCTGTGTGGGTACTAAAGCCCCAGCAACAGAATACGGATAGCAGAAGATTACAGACCCTCTGTCCCCAACTGATACTCAACAACACGGCAGCACATGTGAGCCGGAGACGCCAAACAGGAGCGACCCCTGAAGAATGGCTCAAGCTGCCTGTCATGCGAGTGGAGTTCTACTTAAGCATCAGTCAGAAAGAGGGACTTTAATAGAGTTTACAGCAGCAAGTACCTCAGAGAATAGCGCTAGAAAGGATGCCTTACAACCCACCTGACAAAGGAAATTCCCAAATTGCTTCCCGGCTGACCGGCTCTGGAACCATCTGTAACCTGAGCCCTGGACTGTACCTGCACTGCTCAGTAAAAGGTAAAGGAACATGCACCCTGCTGTGTCCTCTGAATCATTCTTGCACCACACTTACCACCAACATCATCTTTAATATTCTAACTTCCCTGGGATACAGCTCTACCCGTAGAGAGCTTAACCATCCTGCTGCTCTATCATAATCCCAGAGGATCTGCATTGCAGTGTTGGTCCCCTGACCGAATACCACGGGTGGCATCACAAACACTTTATTACAATCTTTATTTTTCAGTTTTTGGACCTTCTGGGGGCATAACAACACAATATCAGACCCCAATCAGAGGACCATAAAACTTTCACACTCCTCATCTATGAACTGTTCCAATATTTATGTTCATCTCTATCTCCCATAATGACAGTTCTGCTTCACGTCACTTGTCTTATCTATTGCATTGTTTCTGTGCTGTGTTGTGTATAAATATGTGATTCTTCAGATTTTGTATTATTCTTTGCCTGATGAAGAGACCTGAGTAATCTCGAAAGCTTGCAATTTGTTACCATCTTTTCAGTTAGCAATTAAAAGGTATCAACCACTGAGGACTCTCAATTCTAAATATTTTTCTATCTACTGGCTAACACGGTACAAAGATACACATCTTTCCAGCAGTCATGTAAGCACTTTCCTTTTTTGAGAACCACATGGGCAACAAGAGGTTAAACTTAAAATGAAAAAGATAAATTTTCATAGCGCTTGAGGTATCTACTTGGGAAACAGTGACATGCACGTATGGCACATGAGGGATCGTCTTGCAAATTTTTCACATTTTCCTGCGCCAACATTATAGTAATATCAGCACAGTCAGTTACTCATTACAGCTGATCCCTATGGTTGTCTTCCTCATATACGACTGTTGTGCACTTGCCCTGCATTTCAGTAATGAAAGCCATACCTCTTAGGCTTGGTTCACATTGCATTTGAGCCTTCAGTTTCAGGTATTTTTTGGAGTTTTTTATCCATCGTATATCATCAAAAGAAGGCTACAATATATGCCAGTTTACTCCCTGATATGCATGTCTACGTTCCTATAGCCCAGGAAATTTAGGCTCTATACAATAACACCTAAGTATATCCCTCATATAATGTCATGAAGCAAAAACATCTAGTAACACCAAACAGAAAAGAGCTTCACACAGGGCCATATGACAAACTACATAATCTTTATTAAGGACACAATAAAAAAGATAAAAAGGAGCAATACCACAAAGTACAAGACAATAGGTGGGTAACCCAAGAAGAGTCTTCACATATATGCTTACAAACAAGCCAAAAAAGCCAAAAAATTGGAATAGAACTATCATGCATAGATATAGTGTAAAGCACTAGTGTAATAAAGGCAAAGTTGAAACGTTAAAAGAACGTAGTCAGTACAAAAAATAGGCTAAAAATAGCCATAGCTAAAAAATAACAATGTGGATAACGATCCTACATTTTGCAATAACATATATAACAATATCAAATGCAAGCAAAAGTCAAAGGCATAATTACCTAGAAGATCAAACCCAGGGGAACCCACCACACCCGACGCGCGTTTCGCTCTGAAATGCTTCGTCCAGGGTGGTTGGGTACTGGCCAGATAGGGTATATATACCAGAGGGAACCAATGATAGGCTATGATTTAATTATCTCCCTCCCGTACAGCTGTAACACACTGAGCCGATTGGACTGAATCAAATTTGGCACCACATAAGTTAACAAACAGGATAACCTCAATGTTGACCCGGTAGTAAAACATTCATATATAGATCCATCATAAAAATATAATCATACACACATAAACAATAATAACAATACATGAAAAATGAGTATTCAATAATAAATCGCAAAAAAGGAATCGCTTCTTGAACCTAAATATGTGTTGCCATAGAAGCCGCAGAGTCCGGTAACAACATATCCGGAAAGCTAATCATGTGATCAGCATCGTCACATCCGGAAGTACTTCGCAACCAGCGATATCCAATGGAACATGAACAGAGTGTCACAGAGTCCGTAACGTCACATCCGGTAGGATAATCATATGGTAAGTATCGTCACATCCGGTAACGCGCGGCCCACGGTATCCAATAAGACAACCACAGGAAATCATATCCGGAGCTGGTATGTATACGTTGTCATGGCAGCCACAACCTCTGCGTCATCCATGAATAATCATATGGTAAGTATCGCGACATCCGGTAACGCGCAGCCCGCGGCATCCAATAAGACAACCACAGGAAAACATATCCGGAGCTGGTATGTATACGTTGTCATGGCAGCCACAACCTCTGCGTCATCCATGAATAAGCAACTCAGAAAATCATATCCGGAACTGGTATATATATATTATCGTGGCAGCAACAAAATCTGCAATAATCCATGGATGTAATGAAGAGATATAATAAATGGATTTCAAAGGAGGATCTCTATATATATGTATTGCCATAACAAATGATCCATTAGTGCTGTTCAAAGTGGAATACCAGCGTTAATATACCTAAGAGACTCTCAAAAGGGACAAAAAAACAATTATGACAATAAAAATACAAAAAATATATATATATAGTGTACACACACAACATATAAAACAATAAACAAGTGAATATATCAACATTAATTTTAAGTATACATATATAAACATATACATGCCAACAATGAAAAATACATCTACAATGATATAGAAAATCATTATATAACCATTGAGTGTAGATGTTACAATAATAAAGTGCATAAAGTGCATGATAGTTCCGACACAAAAAAATTGGCCATAGGAATAAAAATGTCACCATAGACAAAGGACTTAGTGTACAATGGTGTAATCCCAACACACTCATGGTATCAACCACTAGGACAGTCACAATGATGATCCTATATAGAATAACAGTCGAATGTCAAAAAATGAATAGTAGGTCTCAAAACAGCAGCCCAAAGGACCAGAAGAAGGTCACAGCAACCTAATCAACCTATAAAGAACAAAAATAAAAACAATAAAAAACACAAACAACAATAAAAAACCCAAACCAATTAAAAACAGTCAGAAGACAGCAAAAATTCATCAAAAAATATACACACATATATATACATGTGCATACACATATATACACTAAAGCATCTAAAGTAAGACATCAGTATATAGAGAATTAGATGAAAGGAAAATAATCCATCATCCTAGAAAACACCTCTTAAGTTGGCAAAAAAGGAACAAAGCTATTGTGGTCATTAAGGCCATAGGGTGTCAAGGTATCCAATTTAAAGATCCACCTGGACTCTTTCTGTGCCAGCCATCTTTTCCAATTACCACCCCTGCTACCCAAAAACACTCTGTCAATGCCTTTAACCACCAATCCCATTGGATCGCAGTTATGAGCCACCTTAAGATGACGTGGAATCGGTTTAAGATTTTGTAATTCATTTTCAACGGATGCATTCTCAATATCCAGTACGTGCTCCCGCACCCTTCTACGGAGTTCACATGTGGTCATGCCAATGTAAATTAAACCGCATGGACAAGATGCGTGGTATATTACTGCCTTGGTAGTACAATTGATCGTATGTGTAATCCGATACGTCTTGTCATTCCGAGAATTGGAAAATTCAGTGGTATTACAAATATTCCGGCATGCCACACATTTGCCACACTTGGTACATCCCATTTTGGACCTTTGGATCTAAAAATGAATTTTGAGCCATCACCCTTGTGATAGCTATGGACCAATTGGTCCCTAAGATTCAGTGATTTTCTAAAAGTAATGGTGGGGATTTTGCCAATGAATTTAGAAATGGTGCCATCAGTAAGTAATATAGGCCAATGTTTTTCAATTGCATTTCTTATCTCCTGGCTTCTAGAGTTGAAATCAAGAATGCATCGCACCTGATTCGTCTGCTTAGTCCTCTTCTTATTCTGTAGCAGTTTTGTCCTTTCACTCTGATATGCTCTCTGGTAAGACCGACAGATAGTTCTTTTACCATAACCACGATTTTTAAAACGTTCACATAAATCCAAAGCCTGTCATTCAAAAAGAAGGTTATTAGAACATATCCTCCTAGCACGTAAAAATTGACCAGTAGGTATGTTTCTGATTAAATGTTGAGGATGTTGTGAGGACGCATGCAGTAAACAATTGACCTAGGTATTTTTTCGGAACAAATCTGTATGAAACCACCATCATCAACAAAGATGGAGATATCAAGAAATTCGATATTCCTTGCATCACTCTTGTGTGTGAGTTTGATATTTTTTGAATTAGTATTCAAATCACACAAGAATTCCTCCAATTCCTGCTGAGTGCCTTGCCATATCATTAGAATATCGTCAATGTATCTCCACCAAGTGACGACTTTGTTACTTAGTTTGTGAGGTGTAGTCTGGAAAACCTCCCGTTCCCATAAACCCAAAAACAGGTTTGCATATGAGGGCGCACAAGACACCCCCATAGCAGTGCCCTGTACTTGGAGATAGAAGGACTCACGATACACAAAAAAATTATGTGTGAGCACAAATTCCAGGGCCCTGACAAGAAAAACACATAGATCCTCACTAAGCCCACTGTTGCCAAGAAAAAAAGTTACTGCCTCTATACATCCTGGTGTCGAATTGATGTATATAATGACTCTACATCACAAGTAACTAATAGCATGTTATCTTCCAGTTGAATACCATCAAGTTTCCTCAAGGTATCTGTTGTGTCCTTAAGGAAAGAGGGTAGAGTCTCCACAAGTGGTTTTAGGTAGAAATCGATTAATCTCGCAATGGGGTCCGAGATGTTGTTAATCCTCGAGACTATAGGCCTACCTGATGGTGTAATTGGGTCCTTGTGTATTTTCGGCAGCAAGTAAATACTTGCAATCCTAGGGTCTTCAATCCATAGTCCTTCCATCTGTTTTGTTGTTATAATGCCATCCACCACAGCCCCTTGCAGTAATTCATGGAGTTCATTCCTATATTTTAACAAGGGGTTGAAGGTTAGTTTCTTATAACACAAAGGGTTCCTGAGTTGTCTCATCATCTCTTTCTCATAGGCCATCACAGACCAAACCACCACATTGCCGCCTTTGTCTGATGGCTTGATAATTACCTCTTTAAGATTTTTTAATTCTTTCAAAGCACATCTTTCATCTCTGTTAAGGTTGTCTTTTTTAATCGTCTCAGGAATATCCTGTATTTCTTGCATCACCATGCATACAAATAAATCAATCGCAGGTACGGTATTAATCTGTGGAAATTTTCTAGATTTTGGAAGAAGATATTCTGGATATTCATTATCTCGTCCTCTAGTTTCATCAGCCAGTTCTTCTAGAATTTGGAGTGCTTCCGCCTCTACTTCTGTGGAAAATAGATTATCGTACGATTGAGGACAATAAATTTTCTTAAAGAATAATTTTCTTGCAAACAGTTGTAAATCTTTCAGAATATTAAATTGATCTGGGGCAGAAGATGGAGAAAACGTAAGTCCCTTACTCAACAAAGATATCTGGGCTGAAGAGAGAGAAATATCAGAAAGATTGATTACCTTCATTGAATTATTTTGAGGTATCTCCTCACTATCAGAATTGGTATTCATTCGTCTCCTGGTGTTATATCTATGGAATCGGTCATCTTTTCTTCTTTGTTTGAATCTCAAAAAATACCTTCCATCTTTATTAGATGATGAAATCGATGTCCCAGCACTTGATGTTCCAGCTGATTCCAACGTCGGATCAACCTTAGATTGTATATCGGAATGACTCCATTTATAAACTTTATTTTCATTCTTATCCTGTAAATCTCTCTGAATTTTTTTGTTTTTATTTTCAGTAATGTCTTTCTCCCAATCATCACAGCAGCCGTCCATTTCTTTCTTGAACGCCTCAAAATCATCTTGTGTACATTCTTTCTGTAATTTCTTATATATCTCGTCAATTTCTAAACCCAATTCATTCAACGTTTTGTTGTTAATATCGATTAAGATAGTCATGAATGAAATGGAACATGTATGACATGCCAATTCCCACCTAGACCGTAATGCTGTATCATTCACTGGGAAGGAGGGAAAAATTTGGACCCTCAGTCCTCTAGGGATCAGATTTCTAGAAATATAATTCTCTAAGGATGCTTTATTCCACCATGTTCTAGTGCGACGATTCAGTAAATTTTTAAAAGTTTTTTTCAAAGCTGTCTTCTGAACTGACTCCTGTACTTGTGTGGTAGTGCTACCAAAACATTCTGTGCATGTGCAGTCCAAGAAGCATCTCTACTTCTAAAGTCCATAATGGACCGGGATATAAATCCAATCTGAAATTGATAAATATAGGAATGAACTCCATGAATTACTGCAAGGGGCTGTGGTGGATGGCATTATAACAACAAAACAGATGGAAGGACTATGGATTGAAGACCCTAGGATTGCAAGTATTTACTTGCTGCCGAAAATACACAAGGACCCAATTACACCACCAGGTAGGCCTATAGTCTCGGGGATTAACAACATCTCGGACCCCATTGCGAGATTAATCGATTTCTACCTAAAACCACTTGTGGAGACTCTACCCTCTTTCCTTAAGGACACAACAGATACCTTGAGGAAACTTGATGGTATTCAACTGGAAGATAACATGCTATTAGTTACTTGTGATGTAGAGTCATTATATACATCAATTCGACACCAGGATGGTATAGAGGCAGTAACTTTTTTTCTTGGCAACAGTGGGCTTAGTGAGGATCTATGTGTTTTTCTTGTCAGGGCCCTGGAATTTGTGCTCACACATAATTTTTTTGTGTACCGTGAGTCCTTCTATCTCCAAGCACAGGGCACTGCTATGGGGGCGTCTTGTGCGCCCTCATATGCAAACCTGTTTTTGGGTTTATGGGAACGGGAGGTTTTCCAGACTACACCTCACAAACTAAGTAACAAAGTCGTCACTTGGTGGAGATACATTGACCATATTCTAATGATATGGCAAGGCACTCAGCAGGAATTGGAGGAATTCTTGTGTGATTTGAATATTAATTCAAAAAATATCAAACTCACAACAATGAGTGATGCAAGAATATGAAATTTCTTGATATCCATCTTGTTGATGATGGTGATTTCATAAACAGATTTTTCGAAAAAATACCTGGTCAATTGTTTATGCATGGTCTACAAAATCTAAATTTAATCAGAAAATTACTATGGTCAATTTTAACTGCTAGGAGGTATGTTCTAATAACTTCTTTTGAACACAGGTTGGATTTATGTGAACGTTTTAAAATCGTGGTTATGGTAAATAACTATCGTCGGTCTTAACAGTGAGCATCAGAGTGAAAGGACAAATGCTACAGATAAGATGGACTAACCAGACGGTTCAGGTGCGAGCATTGATTTCACTTAGAAGCCAGGAGATAAGAAATGAATGAAAACATTGGCTATATTACTTACTGATGGCCACCATTCTAATGCATTGGCAATCCCCATTACTTTGCGAAAATTACGGAATCTAGGGACCAATTGTCCATAGTTCAAGGTGATGCTAAAATTCATTTTAGACCAAAGGTCAAATGGATGTACAAGTTGTGGACAAATGTTGCATGCCGGAATATTTGTAATCATGAATTTTCATTCTGAATACAGACGTATGGATTACAATAGATAATTGTACTACCAAGGCAGTAATATACACATCTTGTCCTACGGTTATTACATTTGGCATGACCACATGAACTCGTAGAAGGCGGAGCCGTACTGGATGAGAATGCATCCTTGTGAAAAGAATTACAAATTCTTTAACCGTTCCTACTATTTAGTGCTCATAACATGCGATCCAATGTATTGTGGTTAAAGGCATTGACAAGGTTTTAGGGTAGCAGGGGTGGTAATTGAAGTGGTGCACAAAAGGTCCGGTGGATCTTTAATTGGATACCTTGACACTAGCATTAATACACAATTTTGTTCCTTTTTGCAATTAAGGTGTTTCTAAGGTTGGAAATTTTTCACTATCTATACTGATGTCTTACTTTAGATGTTTGTGTATATAGTGCATGACACATGTAAATAATATGTGTGATACTTTTTGATGAATTTTGCTGTTTCTGATTTTTTAATGGTTTGGGTTTTTTGTTGTTTTTTTTATTTTTATTTTGTTCTTTATGGGTGATTAGGGCTGTACCTTCTTCTGGCAATTGGGTCTGATTGAGACTACTATTCATTTTTTGAATTGAGTTATATAGATCTATGGACTTCTAGTGGTTGATACCATGAGTGTGTTGGATTACACATGTACACTAAGTCTTGCATGTGACATTTTTATTCTATGGCATTTTTTGGTGTTGGAACTATCATGCACTTTATGATTTATATTTGTAACTTACATAAGGATATAATGTTTTTCTTATATTGTAGATGTTTTTTCATTGTTTGGGATGTATATGTTATATGGTATGCCTAAATTTAATGTTGATATCATTCCATTGTTTTTTTTATTATATAATGTTTGTGTGTACACTATATATATATATTTTTTTGTATTTTTATTGTCATAATTGTTTTTTTGTCCCTTTTGAGAGTCTCTTAGGTATATTAACGTTGGTATTCCACTTTGAACAGCACTAATGGATCATTTGTTATGGCAATACATATATATAGAGATCCTCCTTTGAAATCCATTTATTATATCTCTTCATTGCTTACATGGATATTGCAGATTTTGTTGCTGCCACGATAATATATATATACCAGTTCCGGATATGATTTTCTGAGTTGCTTATTCATGGATGACGCAGAGGTTGTGGCTGCCATGACAACGTATACATACCAGCTCCGGATATGTTTTCCTGTGGTTGTCTTATTGGATGCCGCGGGCTGCGCGTTACCGGATGTCGCGATACTTACCATATGATTATTCATGGATGACGCAGAGGTTGTGGCTGCCATGACAACGTATACATACCAGCTCCGGATATGATTTCCTGTGGTTGTCTTATTGGATACCGTGGGCCGCGCGTTACCGGATGTGACGATACTTACCATATGATTATCCTACCGGATGTGACGTTACGGACTCTGTGACACTCTGTTCATGTTCCATTGGATATCGCTGGTTGCGAAGTACTTCCGGATGTGACGATGCTGATCACATGATTAGCTTTCCGGATATGTTGTTACGGACTCTGCGGCTTCTATGGCAACACATATTTAGGTTCAAGAAGCATTCCTTTTTTGCGATTTATTATTGAATACTCATTTTTCATGTATTGTTATTATTGTTTATGTGTGTATGATTATATTTTTATGATGGATCTATATATGAATGTTTTACTACCGGGTCAACATTGAGGTTATCCTGTTTGTTAACTTATGTGGTGCCAAATTTGATTCAGTCCAATCGGCTCAGTGTGTTACAGCTGTATGGGAGGGAGATAATTAAATCATAGCCTATCATTGGTTCCCTCTGGTATATATACCCTATCTGGCCAGTACTGCCTTTGACTTTTGCTTGCATTTGATATTGTATATATGTTATTGCAAAATGTAGGATCGTTATCCACATTGTTATTTTTTAGCTATGGCTATTTTTAGCCTATTTTTTGTACTGACTACGTTCTTTTAACGTTGCAACTTTGCCTTTATTACACTAGTGTTTTACACTATATCTATGCATGATAGTTCTATTCCAATTTTTTGGCTTTTTTGGCTTGTTTGTAAGCATATATGTGAAGACTCTTCTTGGGTTACCCACCTATTGTCTTGTACTTTGTGGTATTGCTCCTTTTTATCTTTTTTATTGTGTCCTTAATAAAGATTATGTAGTTTGTCATATGGCCCTGTGTGAAGCTCTTTTCTGTTTGGTGTTATTAGGCTCTATACAGATAGATTCCATTTGGTCTACATGTTTCTCAGAGGAAGAAGGTCCTTAGATGTCAGCAGTTACACAGCTTTAGCTCTTAGGCCGGCGTCCACACTGGCGACAAAATCGGACGACTGCAATGCGATGAAATATCGCATTGCAGTCGGACCAATGTTAATCTATGGAGCAGCTCCCAGTATCAGATTTTTTGTGGTCCGTTTTAAACATGTGAGTGCAATCGCAGCATGCTGCGATTGTCACCGATTGTGGGTCGACTATCGCCAATGCAAGTCTATGGGTGCGATGAAAAATTGGATTACAAACTGACCGCACGTGTGACTTGCGATTTAATCGCGCCGGTGTCCTTTAGAAAAGCCGGCAATTCATCCCCGGCTATACTGTAAAATCACACTGACAGCTTTAATAAAGAATAGAAACAATACATATACACACATAGAATACATATATATGTCATTGTGACATATATATATATACACATATATTTATAGTTCATGCACTTCTACATACTGTAATAGCCGCTAATTCAATAGCCGGCTTTTGTGAAATTACAGACCCGACATGAAATGACACATGGTTTACATACAGTTAACCATGTCATTTCATGTAGTTTGATATATGGTTTTCACTAACAATTACATGAGTGTATGTGTGCAAAATTGCAGACATGTAGGGGTTAATTAAAGGTGTAAATTTGTTAAAAAAAAATGCGTGGGCTCCCTCCCTATTTTCTCAACCAGACAGACAAAGCCAGCGAGTGGGGCAGATAATAAAGCCGAGGAAGGGTGCATTTATTTCGTTCCCTCCCTGGCTACTAACATCTGCCCCCAGACACCCCAGAAAAGGCAAATCTATAATTAGATTCGCCCTTTCTGGCACTTTGCCCGTCTTTTACCATTGCCCTGTAGCGGTGGCGAATGGGTTAATAATGGGTTAAAGCCACCTTGCTATTGAAAGGTGACTTTAAGCCAGGTTAATAATTGAGAGTTGTCAATTAGACAACTATCAATTATTAATCCTATTGTATGAAAGGAAAAAAACACACACACACATTAATTATTAATCCTTTTAATGAAATAAAGACACAGTTTTTGACCATATTTTATTGCTCAGGTAATCCTCGATTCCCTTGGTCGCCTGTAATAAAAATAAAATAAAAAAGCAACATTATTCTTACCTATCCGACGCACAGTCATGTCTCAAGCTGTAATCCATCAGAAAGGGTTAACTAGCTTTCAGCCAAGCAGCACAGCTAATGCTTGCTGCTGAGCTGAAAGCTCCTGAATGAATGACTTCCTCTCCCGGTGACAGGAGAGAAAGTGATTACTGTGTGAAGCTTCATTGATTGCTTCCCACTGTAATAAGTTCACTTCAGGTCAGCGGGGACACCGCACAGCATCAGTGACGTCAGAGGGAGTTCCCGCTGACCTGAAGTGAATTGATTGCAGTTTGAAGCAATCAATGAAGCTTCCCACAGTAATCACATCCTCTCCTATTGCTTGCAGAGGAGCTCATTCATTCAGGAGCTTTCAACTGAGCAGGCAGCATTAGCTGCACTGCTTGGCAGAAAGCTAGTTAACCCTTTGTGAAGGATTACAGCGTGGGACGTGACAGAGCGGCGGATGTGTTTTTATTTCATTAAAATTATTTATTCTTAATGTGTGCGTGTTTTTTTTATTTACTTCAAAAGGATTAATAATTGATAGTTGTCTAATTGACAGCTCTCAATTATTAACCTGGCTTAAAGTCACCTTTCAATAGCAAGGTGGCTTTAACCCATTATTAATCCATTCACCACCGCTACAGGGCAATGGGAATAGACCGTCAAAGTGCCAGAAAGGGCGAACCTAATTATAGATTTGCCTTTTCTGGGGTACCTGGGGGCAGATGTTAGTAGCCAGGGGGGGAACAAAATAAATGCACCCTCCCTCGGCTATTATTATCTGCCCCCACTCGCTGGCTTTGTCGGTCTGGTTGAGAAAATAGTGCGGGAGCCCACGCATTTTTTTTCAACGAATTTACACCTGTAATTAACCCCTAGCTGTATGAAATTTTGCACACATACACTCATGTAATTATTAGTGAAAACCATATATCAAACTACATGAAATGACATGGTTAACTGTATGTAAACCATGTGTCATTTCATGTCGGGTTCTGTGATTTCACAAAAGCCGGCAATTGAATTAGCGGCTATTACAGTATGTAGAAGTGTATGAACTATAAATATATATATATATATATATACATGTCACAATGACATGTATATATATATATATACTAGATGGTGGCCCGATTCTAACGCATCGGGTATTCTAGAATATGTATGTAGTTTATTTATGAAGATTTAAGAATAATGCAATGAATACACAGGATTATATACATTATCATTAAATGTTATTGCCCATAGAACTGTTCTCTAACACAGGTTCTGTGACAGTCCCTGTGACGTTGCTAAGGCCACGGTCGGGTATCCAAGGGGTGTGCTCGCACCACTCCCTCAGCAACAAACACATCCAATCCGGAGGCAGCTGAGCAGAGAGGTCGCGACCAATCAGCGACGCGGGATTTCCGTTACAGACAGACAGAACTGACAAAACATGTTCAGTACATCATGGGCAGTTGGTGAGTCACATGACCACATGGGCAGAGTTAGCCCTGCGTCGCTGATTGGCCGCGGCCGGACCAATCAGCGACGCGGGATTTCCTGGAAAGATAGACAGACAGACGGGATAAGACAATTATATAGTAGATATGTATTCTATGTGTATATATCTATTCTTTCTTTTGTGATTTAAAAACTATTCTTTTGGATCCATTATATCTCGGTTTTGCAAGCCTGCGAGAAATTCTCGCAAGTCGGATGTAAATCGGATGTTACAAGTACGGTCAGATGCGACTAAATCGCATCATTCCCGGAAAATAGGATGCCTGACGGATGACTGTTCATGACATTTTGCTGCGATAATCGACCGACTAAAACGGTCAGATTTTTATTCGGTGTGTGTGAACCCGGCCTTAAAGGGATTTTCCACTTTAAGGCTGATTGACTTTAAAAGCTATAACATGCTTAAAATCATAGAACAGACTCCCTGCCACTGCTCATGTCTTGTTGTTTGGCTGCAGCGGTGATGTCATGTCTACCGTGGCACAGCTGCTGGGGTCAGTGACTACCTAAGGTGACGAGGTCAATGTGACATTGCTGCAGCCAAAACACCACGACCTATAGTAATGCCGGGGATCTGGCACTGGAAGTAGAGGGAAGATAGTGCTCTGTTTGTTATTTTAGGTATTTTAAAGCATTTGGGGTCTACATTCCTAAAAGTGGAACATCCCTTAAAGCAATGATAGATAAATACAGTTCTCTAACAAATTAAAGTTTTACAATATCACAAAAAAAAAACAATTTTATATATATACGTACAGGTGATTGTTATAACTTTATTTTACGAATGCGCTTATTATTGTTTGTTCATTTGTTCTTATTAGCTATCACAGTATTTTTGTGTTTCCTTCTAAATGATTTTCTGCCTTTACTGCAGGGATTTGATGACTTCATTTTTGCATTTTTCGCTGTGGAGATGATTATCAAAATGTTTGCTCTGGGAATATTTGGACAGCAATGCTATTTGGGAGACACCTGGAATCGTTTAGATTTTTTCATAGTTATCGCAGGGTAAGTGCTGCTATTGTGATTTTTATATTGGTATTACTCTGATAATGTTCCTATTATAATGGGATTTTGTTACAATGATTGCCAAAATGAGCACAGCAGAAATGCTAATCGATGACGTATAATTAGGTAATTGAAGGTACGCCGTAAAAGAGGAAAAAAATCGAGCTTTTCTAGTGCAGTTCAAGGACCCAAAATGGTATTGAAAGTTTTTTCCAGCTATAAAATAACATGTTATGATGCAGAGGAGGGAAAGTACTTCTGTCACCATGGCTTAAAAGTTTGGGAAAATGTTGATTTAGGAGCTGCACCCACGCCATCACCCACTGGAGTTTCTATAGCCAACAGCCGACATTCTGTGGTATCCGCCAGACTCTTCAAGTCAAACCATATAAACCCTTAGATACCATGGTCAACTTAATATAGGCTTACATAACCAAAAATGATGTACTTATCTTGCGGACCCCCAGCTGACGGTTCACGGGTCAGTCACTGATCTTTGCTTCAGCTGCTGCAATGTTATTTCACCACAACACATGACCATCAGCCATCAGGGATTATTTAAAACCTGTATTTTAAGGGTATGTTCACACTGGGCGTTTTTGCTGCGTACTAATTTTCAGCTGCTTTTACAGTACCAGCAAAGCCTATGAGATTTCAGAAATCTCATGCACACACATTGTTTTTTTTGCCATCAGGATTTTGGACTATGCTCCTTTTTTTGGACATAGAGCATGTCACTTCTTTCAGCGTTTTTGCAGCGTTTTTCACCATTGGATTGAATGGGTGTTGAAAAAACGTTGCAAAAACGCACCAAAAACGCACCTAAACCTGCGTTTTTGCCGCAGCTTCTTTCCTGCCAAGAAATCAAGTTTTGCTGCAGAAAAAAAAGCAGCAAAAATGCCCAGTGTGAACGTACCCTAAAAGTGTTTTTTCCGCACGCTGTCTTATCATATATTACATTGTTTGAAAACAAATAAGTAAGACACAAACAACAGCTAAAATAGAACAAATGAATAGGACAGTACTGAAATCCTCATTTCTCATCACAGTGCTCTAATTGTTGCTTCTGAAGGCCTCATTCAGATGTCTGTGCAAATTGTATCCATTTTTTTATGGATACAACACGTACCCATCATTATCTATGGTGCTGTTCACATGTCCATGGTTTTGCATGGACTTTGTGTCCATGCAAAACTCACAGAGACATGCAGCATGAAAGAAACGTGCCAATACCAGTCTGTGGGTCCATGAAAAACTTTTACAGGACACACATTGCATCAGTGTGTAATTTCTGTGCTGTACGTAGTCAGCATTACAAAGAATAGAAGAAACTATGTAATTTGTTTATTTATCCATCCATGAAAAACACTGATGGCAAAAATGGACGCACGGATGACACTGATTGTAATAACGGACATACGGATGACACACTAATGACATTAATGGTAAAAACGGACACTGATGGTAAAAATGGACACAAGGATGACACACTGACGACACTAATGGTACAAACGGACACATGGATGACACAATGATAGTAAAAACGGACACACGGATGACACAGTGATAGTAAAAACGGACACACGGATGACACACTAATGGTAAAAACGGACACACGGATGACACACTAATGGTAAAAATGGACACACGGATGACACACTAATGGTAAAAATGGACACACTGATGAGACTAATGGTAAAAACGGAGACACGGATGACACACTAATGGTAAAAATGGACACATTGATGACACACTAATGGTAAAAACGGACACATGGATGACACACTAATGGTAAAAACGGACACACGGATGACACACTAATGGTAAAAATGGACACACTGATGAGACTAATGGTAAAAACGGACACACGGATGACACACTAATGGTAAAAATGGACACACGGATGACACACTAATGGTAAAAACGGACACACGGATGACACACTAATGGTAAAAACGGTCGCAAGGATGACACACTGATGGTAACAACAGACACACGGATGACACACTGATGGTAAAAATGGACACACGGATGACACTAATGGTACAAACAAACACATGGAGGACACAATGATAGTAAAAACGGACACACAGATGACACACTAATGGTAAAAACGGACACACGGATGACACACTAATGGTAAAAACGGACACCCGGATGACAAACTAATGGTAAAAACGGACACACGGATGACACACTAATGGTAAAAACGGACACACGGATGACACACTAATGGTAACAATGGACACATGGAAGACACACTAGTGGTAAAAACAGACACACGGATGACACATTAATGGTAAAAAACACACGGATGACACACTAATGGTAAAAGGACACACGGATGACACACAATGGTAAAAACGACACACGGATGACAACTAATGGTAAAAACGGACACACGGATGACACACTAATGGTAAAAATGGACACACTGATGACACACTAATGGTAAAAACGGACACACATGACACACTAATGGTAAAAAGGACACGCGGATGACACACTAATTGTAAAAACAACACACGGATGACACACTAATGGTAAAAATGGACACCGGATGACACACTAATGGTAAAAACAGACACACGGATGACATACTAATGGTAAAAGGACACACGGATGACACACTAATGGTAAAAACGGACACACTATGTAAAAATGGACACACGGATGACACACTATGGTAAAAACAGACACACGGATGACACACTAATGGTAAAACGACACATGGATGACACACTAATGGTAAAAACGGACACACTGATGACACACTAATGGTAAAAACAGACACACGGATGACACACTGATGGTAAAAACATGACACAGGATGACACACTGATGGTAAAAATGGACACACTGATGACACACTATGGTAAAACGGACACACGGATGACACACTAATGATAGAAACGGACACACGGATGACACACAGATGGTAAAAACGGACACACTGATGGTAAAAATGGACACACGGATGACAAACTGATGGAAAAATGGACACAAGGATGACACACTGATGGTAAAAACGGACACACTGATGACACACTAATGGTAAAAACGGACACATGGATGACACACTAATGGTAAAAACGGACACACTGATGACACACTAATGGTAAAAACAGACACACGGATGACACACTGATGGTAAAAACAGACACACGGATGACACACTGATGGTAAAAACAGACACACGGATGACACACTGATGGTAAAAACAGACACATGGATGACACTCTGATGGTAAAAATGGACACACTGATGACACTAATGGTACAAACGGACACATGGATGACGCAATGTTAGTAAATTCGGACACACGATTGACACACTAATGGTAAAAACAGACACACGGATGACACACTAATGGTAAAAATGGACACACGGATGACACACTAATGGTAAAAACGGACACACGGATGACACACTAATGGTAAAAACGGACACACGGATGACACACTAATGGTAAAAACGGACACACGGATGACACACTAATGGTAAAAACGGACACAAGGATGACACACTAATGGTAAAAACGGACACACGAATGACACACTAATGGTAAAAATGGACACACGGATGACACACTAATGGTAAAAATGGACACACGGATGACACACTAATGATAAAAACGGACACACGGATGACACACTAATGGTAAAAATGGACACACTGATGGTAAAAATGGACACACTGACACACTAATGGTAAAAACGGACACACTGACACACTAATGGTAAAAACAGACACATGTATGACACACTAATGGTAAAAATGGACACCCGGATGACACACTAATGGTAAAAACGGACACACGGATGACATATTAATGGTAAAAATGGACACACAGATAACACACTAATGGTAAAAACGGACACACTGATGACACACTAATGGTAAAAACGGACACACGATGACACACTAATGGTAAAAATGGACACACGGATGACACACTAAGGGCTCATACTCACTGGCGACGAAAACGGATGATATTCTGCCGATAAAAAATCGGATTCAAATCTGACCAATGTTATTCAATAGGTGACATCTCATTTGCGATTTTTTTTCTCAGCCGAAATCGGTGTGAGAAAAAAATCGCCACATGCTGCGATTTGATGCGAATTTGCCATGATAATCGCTAATGCAAGTCAATGGGTGCGAGAAATCATCGCACAGCACTCGCACCATGCGAGTGTTGTCCAATTTATACGCACCAGTCTCCTTTGAAAAGCCGGCAATTCATCCCCGGCTACTGTAAAATCACACTGACAGCTCACAAAACACTAGATACATACACATAGAATACATATATATATATGTCATTGTGACATATATAAAATATATTTATAGTTCATACACTTCTACATACTGTAATAGCCGCTAATTCAATTCCTGGCTTTTGTGAAATCACAGAACCCGACATGAAATGACACATGGTTTACATACAGTTAACCATGTCATTTCATGTATTTTGATATATGGTTTTAACTTACAATTCCATGATGTATGTGTGTGAAATTGCAGACATGTAGGGGTTAATTAAAGGTGTAAATTCATTGAAAAAAAATGCGTGGGCTCCCGCTGTATTTTCTCCACCAGACAGACAAAGCAAGCGAGTGGGGGCAAATAATAATAGCCCAGGGAGGATGCATTTATTTTGTACGCCCCTGGCTACTAACATCTGCTCCCAGACACCCCAGAAAAGGCAAATCTATAATTAGATTAGCCCTTTCTGGCACTTTGCCCGTCTATTCCCTTTGCCCTGTAGAGGTAGCGAATGGGTTAATAAGGGGTTAAAGCCACCTTGCAATTGAAAGGTGACTTTAAGCCAGGTTAATAATTGAGAGCTGTCAATTAGACAACTATCAATTATTAATCCTATTGTATGAAAGAAAAATCAAACACACACACTTTAATAAAAAATCATTTTAATTAAATAAGCAAAGTTTTTGACCATCTTTTATTTTCCTGCTAAAACCATTTCCTGTAATAAAAATAAAATAAAAAAGCAACATTATTCTTACCTATCCGATGCACAGTCAGGTCCCACGCTGTAATCCATCAGAAAGGGTTAACAGGTTACAGCTAGCAGGCAGCTAATGCTGCCTGCTGAGCTGTTACCCCCTGAATGAATCAGTTCCTCTCCCGCGAAAGGAGAGGAAGTGATTAATGTGTGAAGCTTAATTGATTTATTCCCACTTTCACTTCAGGTCAGGTCACCCTGACCTGACCTGAAGTGAAAGTGGGAAGCAATCAATTAAGCTTCACACACTCATCACTTCCTCTCCTGTCGCCGGGAGAGGAACTGATTCATTCAGGGGATTACATCTGAGCAATAAAATATGGTCCAAAACTGTGTCTTTATTTCATTAAAAGGATTAATAATTAATGTGTGTGTGTTTTTTTTCCTTTCAAACAATAGGATTAATAATTGATAGTTGTCAAATTGACAACTCTTAAATATTAACCTGGCTTAAAGTCACCTTTCAATTGCAAGGTGGCTTTAACCTCTTATTAACCCATTCGCCACCGCTACAGGGCAATGGGAATAGACGGGCAAAGTGCCAGAAAGGGCGAATCTAATTATAGATTTCTGGGGTGTCTGGGAGCAGATGTTAGTAGCCGGGGGGGCACAAAATAAATGCACCCTCCCTGGGCTATTATTATTTGCCCCCACTCGCTTGCTTTGTCTGTCTGGTGGAGAAAATACAGCGGGAGCCCATGCAATTTTTTTCAACGAATTTACACCTTTAATTAACCCCTACATGTCTGCAATTTTGCACACATACACTCTTGTAATTGTAAGTTGAAACCATATATCAAAATACATGAAATGACATGGTTAACTGTATGTAAACCATGTGTCATTTCATGTCGGGTTCTGTGATTTCACAAAAGCCGGCAATTGAATTAGCGGCTATTACAGTATGTAGAAGTGTATGAACTATAAATATATGTATATATATATGTCACAATGACATGTATATATATACATATGTATTCTATGTGTGTATATGTATTGTTTCTATTCTTTATTAAAGCTGTCAGTGTGATTTTACAGTATAGTCGGGGATGAATTAGCGGCTATTATACTATGTAGAAGTGTATGACCTATATATATAATTATTTGCTTTTTTTTTTTTTTACAATGTGATTTTTACATAACTTTTTACATAGAGATAACTGCTCTATGTAAAACGTCATGTTAAAATCGCATTGCATACAGATGGAAAACTGATGGAAAACGGATGGAGCAATTAAAAATCGCATACAAATCGCATGACAATTGTATATATTCGGACCATTTTTTCCATCCAGAAATGGGTATGAGCCCTCATTGTAAAAACAGACACATGGATCACAAACTAATGGTAAAAATGGACACACGGATGACACACTGATGGTAAAAACGGTCACACGAATGACACACTAATGGTAAAAACGGATACACGGATGACACACTGATAGTAAAAATGGACACATGGATGACATACTAATAGTAAAAACGGACACACGGATGACACACTAATGGTAAAAACTGACACACGGATGACACACTATTGGTTAAAAATGGACACACGGATGATACACTGATGGTAAAAACAGACACACGAATGACAGACTGATCCAAAACACTGATAATACCGTTGTCACTTTTTCATGCACTGGTTTAAATACAGACATGTGAATGAGGCCTTGAGGCTAGAAGTAAACGGTGACATGTGCACATGACACTGAAATTGCAGTCATCATATCTAATGATTTCCTGTGGTGTCACATTGCAACCTGCAACCTCCTACGACTGCGCCACACCAAAAGTGTTGAATTTGCTGCCGCAAGTCACTCACTGTAGACTTCAATGCAAGTCACATGTGACTGTGACTTGTGTGCGAATTGTGTTCAGTTTGGCCATTTTTTACAGCAAAATTACAGGTTGAAAATAGCTGTGTGACAGCAGGTTGCAGGGATCTTTTTGGTTGCGCAATTTGCCTGAGAATTGCTGTTGCTAGACACATGTGCCCCATAAAGTAACACTGGGACAAGTGCTATACAATGTTTTATCTCATAGCACTCAGCCGTGTTATACGGTAGTGTGACTCCGGCCATAGTCCCATAAAAGTTTTCTTTGTGATATAGTTTTAACACGACCATGGAAACCAGACAGTATTAAAGAATGGTACCACACAATGGTATATTAATGAGTAAAATACTTTCTTTATTACAATTCATTAAAATCACATCACAAAGGTGCAATAAATATGAAGAGGGACTATTATCATCCATAGGAAACCCCACTACAGCCAAGGAATAAGAATCACCAGCTATTATTGGCATGTATTAGTAATTACTCTGTACACATTGGCTCGTGTTATTTGGTCTGTGTCCTTGCTAGGAGAGCAGTTAGGGAGTTCAGCTGCGCATTTACCTTAATATAATTCTTTGATATATGCCCTAGGTGGCGGTTTTGATTTAATTGGGTTAGTGTGGCTGTTAGCCTCCTTTTTGACAGGCATGTGGCCATATATTTACTCTTTGTGTGTCATACTTATATGATTCTTATTCCTTGGCTGTAGTGGGGTTTCCTATGGATGATAGTAGTCCCTCTTCATATTTCTTGCACCTTTGTGATGTGATTTTAATGATTTGTAATAAAGAAAGTATTTTATTCATTAATATACCATTGTGTGGTACCATTCTTTAATACTGCCAGGTTTCCATGGTCGTGTTAAAATTGTTCTGTCGTATATGACCCTTCATAGGGGAAAATTGATGATATTTTTTGGGGGGTAACCTTTTGTGATTGCATTTGTGATATAGTTGCCAGAAGGTGCACATTCATGTGACTATTGTAATACTTTAAAAATTTTCCTGAACATCTCATAAGCAAGTCACTACTCAATAGTGCTAATCATTACACTGATCACATCTCTCTAGGCTAGGGCTACATAGTGGCACTGGACAGCCGAGTTCAATGCTTTCTTTGTCAGGTTACCCCTTAAGGTACATGTACACTGCACTATTATGAAGGACGAGTTTTCCTAGGAATGCTTGTTTCACGATAATCATGCAGTTTAAACCAACCGCCGATTACTCAACAATTGAGTAAGAAGCTTGTTCATTGGGTAAAATTATCTTTTGGTTTGCCATAAAGATAAGTGTTCTCGGCATCGCATTATCCTGTGTAACCAGGACATGTGCTGCCAAGAACAGTGGCTGCCCATGAGCCTTGATCGATCTATTACAGATCGCTCAATGCACATCTGAATCACAGTCTGTAAAGACGCTATTAAACGAGCACCGATCAGCAAAGTAGCAGCTGATCGGTGGTCATTTAAGTAGCACTGGATTGAGAGTCTATTTTAGGGGATCAGATCCACAAGTTCTGTACCACTTACCAGAAGACATTGGAAGGAAAAATATCACAGTCACATTTTCACAAGATTTTGTTAACACATGTTCAACTAGAGGCTCAGTTGTCTTTTCTAAAGTCTTAACAGATGGCATTGACATTACCATTAACCATGCATTGTCTTGATTAGCATATGTACTACCTAAAGATCTGCTACAATATTTTGGTACAGTTGACATGATGTCTAAGCTTTTATACTAAGTAACCCCTTATGGACAAGATGACAAATGACTGTAAATGGACTGTTGGTGCAAGTCTGTAGTACAGACCCATATTGTAATCCATGCAATGGCCATGAAGCATGATATTTTCCCATAGAGACAATTGTTCTGGGGCTGAAGACTTTCATACTGCGGTACATGGGTGTAGAGAAGACCCATAGAGTACTAGAGATACAAATACCAAAGCCACCGAGGACTCAAGCTGACTAGTCGGACAAGTGGTCTCCTTTGGCTTCTCCCTACCCACTCCCATTCAGTGATGGGTCTCTCCCTGCATGCTTGTATAGGGAAAGACCTGTCAGCCATTGGCAGCGGGCAGGAAGAACCTGTCAAGGAACTGAATTTTCAACTAGTTTTCCTTGCGACTCGGTCCCCGGCAGCTTCTAAGGTATATTTTTCTCTGACACACTGCAGAATTTCAAAGTCAAACACGCCTGTCTGATATCACACAGCCAGTGTCTGATACATGCTTCCTGTGGTCTGGGTGGCAAGTATCTGCTGTCAGGTTGCCTTTAAAGTGAACCTGTCACCAGGTTTGGCCAATATAACATATGGCCACTGCCTTTCAGGGCTTATCTACAGCATTCTATAATGCTGTAGATAAGCCCCCGATCCGACATGAAAGATAAGAAAAATAAGTTTTATTATACTCACCTGGGGGGCGGTCCGGTCCGATTGGTGTCGCAGGTCCTGGTTCGGCGCCTCCCATCTTATGATCGCCGCCCTCCTGCTTGCTTCATGGCTTCCCGGCATCACGCTCCTGCATTGGCGTACTTATCTGTACGCCTGTGCAGGGGCACGATGCCGTGGTACTGCAGTACTTTGCTCTGCCCTCAACAGGGCAGATAAGTATGCCTGCGCAGGAGCGCAATGCCGGGGAGCCATGAAGCAAGCAGGAGGGAGGCGATCATAAGAAGATGGAGGCGCGGGACTCGGACCTGCGATACCCATCGGACTGGACTGCCCCCGGGTGAGTATAATAAAAGTGATTTTTCTTATCTTTCAGGTCGGGTCCGGGGGCTTATCTACAGCATTATGGAATGTTGTAGATAAGCCCTGAATGGCAGTGGCTGTATCTTATATTGGCCAAAACAGCTGACAGGTTCGCTTTAACCTCTAGTTGGTCTTACTGTTTTGGCTTAAAAATTATTGGTGCATTTCATGGTAAAAAATTTTTATTTTGATTCTAGTTTCTTTTTTATAGCATTAATGCATTAGACTACATATAGACTGTGTACTCCATTGACATCTATCAAAGGGACTTGATAAATCCTTTGCGTGTAGTAAACTATGGACTATTATTACCATATTGTTTGTATTATTACTGATCTACATCTACAAAATTATGTATTTGATCTTTGTGTAACTCAAAATGATTGAGGATTCCATTGCTTCTACCACAGCTTATCACTTAACTAGAGTTTTTAACGTGTGCTAAATCTACCCCATATTTTAAAGGGTAAAGCATTATGTTGTACGACAATCGCTTTCCTAAGTAAGAGCGGCTCTGGCTGACCTGTCCCAACCCTGTATAAAATGTTTCACTACAGGAAACTGTATGAGCAAAGATGACTTTACTCAGAGAGAGCGGATGACTCTCCGGGGGGGGTATAAGATCTCTTAATGAGGCAACCTCTTTATTGCACTGTGGAGCTCCTAAAAGGGACATAGTTGTAAGGGGATATAGTTGTAGCAGTTGCACCCAGGTCTTGGTACATGATATTATCAAATGACATATGTCAGATCTGGGGTTTTCCTATTTTTTTAACAAAAATACTGAAGGCAGGGCATGTGGGAAAATAACAACTATCACTTACCAAGTAAATGGCCCACTGCTTCAGCACCTTCACTCTTGTCGTCCCACCTATCTTTTTGAACTGTCAAGCATGTGATCACTGCAGCCAAAAGCTGTCTTCAGTAGTCATTTGTAGAGATGAGCAGAGCTTGTGAAATTTGAATTCTCCGATTTCGCCAAATTCTACCAAAAAATTTGATTGGCAGTGAATCTCAATACTGGAAAAGTTGTAATTGCTCTGAAAGTACATGTGTTGAAAAGGAGAGAGAACCCTGCTAAACATTAGAGTTTACACTCTACAGGACAGAGAGAGACAATCCCGCTGACCATAAGAGCTTACACTCTACAGGGAAGAGAGATAGGACCTCGCTGACCATAAGAGCTTACACTCTACAGGAGACAGAGACAGATGACCCACTGACCATAAGAACTTACACTCTACAGGAGAGAGAGAAAATCCCGCTGACCTTAAGAATTTACACTCTACAGGAGAGAGAGATAGGACCTCACTGACCATAAGCACTTACACTCTATAGGAGACAGAGAGAGAGGACCCGCTGACCATAAGAACTTACACTGTACAGGAGAGAGAAAATCCCTCTGACCTTAGAACTTACACTCTACAGGAGAGAGAGATAGAACCTCACTGACCATAAGAGCTTACACTCTACAGGAGACAGAGAGAGAGGACCCGCTGACCATAAGAACTTACACTCTACAGGAGAGACAGAAGATCCCGCTGACTTTAAGAACTTACACTCTACAGGAGAGAGAGATAGGACCTCACTGACCATAAGAGCTTACACTCTACAGGAGAGAGAAAATCCCCCTGACCTTAAGAACTTACACTCTACAGGAGAGAGATCTAGGGCCTGGCTGACCATAACAGCTTACACTTTACAAGTGAGAGAGAGGACCCTGCTGATCATAACAGCTTACACTCTACAGGAGACAGAGAGAGGACCTGCTGACCATAAGAACTTAGACTCTACAGGAGAGAGTCAGTGACTCTGGAGAGGGAAAATCACTCTACCATACTAACTGTCCTCTGCTGTGAACCGCTGATATGTGATGTCCCAAGTAATGACCACCAATGTACAAGGTATGATAATCCGTGAGATGTCATAGCTACAGGACATTATGTAGAGATGTGCACAGCAATGCAATATAACATTAGCCTGAACTCCGAGGTTTCAGCTTTGTGTGAAATGGTGCGTCCACGGATTGGTCTTCTCATCTGTAGTCATTTGTTAACCATGCTGCCGTCATCGCTGTAGATAGTGGTTGGCTACAAAGATCATTACTGCAGGTCAGTTAAGAAAATGTTGGGCCAATCGAAGTGGTGCAACTGTAGCAGAGACTCCAGAGTGGTGGTGCTGGAGCAGCAAAGGATTTACAAAGTAAGTTATTGAAGTTACTTTATTGTTTTATCACATGTCCTGCTTTGAGCTCATTTTTTGTAAATCCCAGACAACCCAGTTTAATATGACCAAGACTGACCTTTTTCCTTCATCAGAATCCCCTCTAAACCTGAAATAATAATCTATTGATAACACTCCACTAACTTTTAGTCCATTCTCAATGCTTAGGGATAAATATTTGCACTCATTAAAGTACACCTCCGGTCATTATTATCTGGGCAGAAAATAATCCTTTAGACAGTACAAAAAAAATGGGAATCGCTAGAAATTTTGTAGCATCTGATACTCTGTGTGCCTTTTTTAGTGTAGAATTTTAAAGTATAACATATTTTAAAGGGGTCATCTGGGACTTTCACTTTATAATCTCTCTGTAGAGCATTTTGGCAATTTTTTTGTCTATATAGGCACACCAACATACGTATAAAAGAGGCTGTAGTTGGCAAAGCTATCTCAACTCATTCAAGTGAATAGGGCTGAGCCAGGCACCGAGACTCATATGTTAGTTAGAAAATCTGCCCCAATGTTTTAAATGCAATGCAATGAGTGAATGTAACAGTAACATATTTGTGGACAACGCTGGCCCACATTTACTTCAACTGTTGTAGCAAAAATCTAAGTTAATCAAATTTTGACCATTTTTTATTGATTTGCTCCATTTTTATATCACTGGATATTTTTCAAATACTTCTTGAAATTGCGGTGTAGATTTAATTAGTATAAAATCGAGCAAAATTTAATTTAGGTGTTCAAAGCTGTTTAGGCATAAATTAATGGTGTAAAGGAAACCAACAAAAACTCAGTGTAAGGCTGGGGGCACACCAGCTGTAAGGTTCTATGTATATATTCCTGAAACTCAGTTTGTTCGTCAGCCATTTTACTTTCTGTCTTGCTGCAGCTATCTTGCCCTCAGTCAAAATGGAGTTTCCAGCTTGCATGTTCCCGCCCTGATTCTCTCCTTTGCTTCTTAAGCAGCCACAGCTGAGCAATCAGTGCTTCAGAATCTAGCCTGCAGTGAACCTGTGACTTGACTCCTGTAAGCCTTGGACCTTGTACTCCAGCTATTCCTACTGAGGAACTCTGAAGCACTTGTGGACTCTGAACCCTGCTCTTTAAAAGACCCACGTTTGCATGGACTTACGGTAACAGAGAAGAAGATCCTGAATCTGTATTGGAGAGTGATTGCTGAGCTTGGATTACTCTGGCCTGCTGTGTCTCCTGTTTCTGTGTCTGCAAACTGTGTGACTATTTCTGCCAACTTGTATGAAGTAATACAGGACTTTTCTATATCAAACCTGTGTCTCATGTATGTTCATCGCACCCAAGCACAAGACGCTATATGAACTGTACTACATACATTACAAGATTCTGAAGCCAAAACGTTAGTGTCTGCTGGGTCTGGAAGGCTGTGTCTGCTGTACTGTGGATATCAGACGTCCGGTTGTACTTTCTGTGATGACAGTGGTTGTGACTTCTCACAACCATTCCAGGTGAGCAATTCCCTTAAGTTTTTTCTTTTTTGCAGTGTTACCACAGGTAAACACTATTGTTTTTTTTTTTTTTCCTTTCTTTTCTCTTTTTTGTCTGCTGTAACTCTGGATATCAGATGTCTGGTTGAAACTTTCTGTGATGATAGTGGTTGTGACTTCTCACAACCATTCCAGGTGAGCAGTTCCCTTAATTTTTTTTTTCTCTCTGCAGTGTTGCCACAGGTGAACACTATTGTTTTTTTTTCTCTCCTCTTCTTCCAGTAATCCTGTCTTAAAAGATCTGGAAAATGGAGGCCCGCATAAAGGAACTTTGCGGAGTGACTGATAATATCCTTGCAGATTTGCAGAATATAAAGACCCGTTTTACGAATCTACAGGACCTCAATGATCACAATTTGCAAGTGGTTGGACAGACTACCCAGGATTTGCGAGCCAGGATTGAGGTTCTAGAGGGGCGAGTCCAGGCTCCTGCCGTAGCCCCGAGTGCTGGGATTCCCAAGTTGCCCCCTTTTCGTTTTGGCGGTGAACGTGAGAAATTCAGGGGATTTATTAATCAATGCAATCTTTTTTTTTCTGCACATGCTTCACAATTTCCCACTGAACGATCTAAGGTGCTTACTATAATTATGTTGCTTACCAACAAGGCTTTAATGTGGGCAAACCCTCTGATTGAGACTGAGGATGATTGTTTGAATCACCTTGATGATTTTATTTCAGCCATGGGGCAGGTGTTTGATGACCCCAATCGAGGTGCAACAGCTGAAGCAGCCATGTTAGCTTTGCGCCAAGGTAAGCACTCGGTAGCTGAATATGCCTTGGATTTCAGGAGATGGGCCCTTGATACCACCTGGGACAGTTCCGCCAAAAAATCTATTTTCGAAAGGGGTTATCTCCACTGATTAAGGATGAACTTGCTCGTGCCGACCCTCCCACTGCGTTAGGTGACTTTATTAACTACTGCATCCGTATTGATACTCGTCTGACTGAACGCAGGCAAGAGAGATGGTTCGAAAGCAATCGTACTAACCTTTTACTACCTTCCTCTCCAGCTAAGGAACCTTTGAGTAGGATTACACGGGAACCTGAACCTGAACCCATGCAGGTAGACTCTTTACAACGACGGGTTAGTGATGCACGCAAGGAACATCGTTTTAAGGAGAATCTATGTTTCTATTGTGGTAAGTCAGGGCACTTCATTATAAACTGCCCCAGCCGTTCTCGTAAGACTACTGCAGCACTCATTCATTGTGAGTGTTGCGAGAGGGGATCTGTCAGGTCCGAGCCTCAGGCTCCAGAGAGATCTGCAGCAACAGATCTTGATTTCTCGGACTTAAACTCCGTTACCTCTGAGGACGTTGACTGTGTAAACGCTGCCATTTTTCAAGTTTCCTCAGCGGTGTCCCAGCTGAGTTGTAAGAAAAACAATTCTCATTGCTTTCTTTCCATCAAACTCTGGTTGACTCAGCTTGGGTGTCTAGCTCTGCTATGATCGACTCAGGGGCAAGTGGAAATTTTATGGATGTCTCCTTTGCTCTGAAACAGGGAATACGTTCAGTGAAGAAGGCTACTCCAGTACAGATGGAAACTGTGGATGGCTCCCTGCTGACCTCTGGACCAGTGGATCAGGAAACAGAGCCTTTGAGGGTTCTTATGGGTAAAGATCATCAAGAGAAACTGTCCTTTATGCTTATCTCTTCTCCCCACTTTCCCATTATTCTAGGGCTACCATGGCTGCAGGCTCAGAATCCTACCATTAACTGGGAGACCAAGGAATTACACTTTCCAGAGAAACAGATGAGTCCAAAAGTTTCAGCTTGCTCTGTTCCTAAAGGAATCATGTCAGTCCCTGAACTACCAGCTGTATACCAGGACTATGTGGATTTATGTGACAAGAAGAACGCTGACCAGCTTCCTCCTCACCGTCCATATGATTGTCCAATTGAATTATTGCCTGGAGCAGAGATACCTTTTGGTAAGATCTACCCCCTGGCGGGGCCCGAGCTAAAGGCTTTAAAGGATTACATAGATGAAAATCTAGCCAAGGGCTTCATACGCCCCTCTTCATCTCCTGCAGGTGCACCCATCTTCTTTGTAAAGAAGAAAGATGGATCTCTGAGACCATGCGTAGACTATAGGGAACTCAATAAGGTTACTATTAGAAACCGTTATCCATTGCCTTTAATCCCTGAGTTATTGGAGAGAGTGCGACATGCCAAAATTTTTTCTAAACTAGATCTTCGTGGGGCCTATAACTTAGTCCGTATTAGACCTGGGGATGAATGGAAGACTGCATTCAGGTCACGCTATGGACACTTTGAATATCTAGTTATGCCTTTTGGTCTGAGTACCGCCCCAGCCACTTTCCAACACTTGGTGAATGACATCTTCAGGGATCTCCTAGATACATTCGTGGTAATTTATTTGGATGATATTCTAATTTTTTCTAACTCCACAGAGGAACATCATGGACATGTGAGAATGGTCTTGGAACGTCTAAGACAAAATCATCTTTACATCAAACTTGAAAGGGTGAATTCCATAGGACCGAAATTCAATTTCTGGGGTATGTACTGTCTACACAAGGAATTAGTATGGATGGAAGCAAAACCCAAGCCATCAAGGATTGGCCAAGTCCTAGAAATGTGAAGGAGGTACAGCGCTTCATCGGGTTTGCCAACTTCTATAGACGTTTCATTAGAAATTTCTCTGAGGTAGTGTCACCTATCACTCAACTTACCCAGAAAGAGTCTAGGTTTTCCTGGACTCCCCAAGCCCAGGAAGCATTTTCCCGTCTAAAAGATAAATTTACCACTGCACCTATCCTAGTACATCCCAACCCCGAGCTTGCCTTCATAATAGAGGTGGATGCTTCAGACTGTGCCGTTGGAGCTATACTCTCTCAGAGAACAGGTGAGAAGAATGTCTTGCATCCCTGTGCCTTCTTTTCCCAGCAGTTGTCTTCGGCTGAGAGGAACTACGATGTGGGCAATAGAGAGTTGTTGGCCATTATTGCCGCCTTCAAAGAATGGAGACACCTTCTTCAGGGAGCTGCACAGCAAATAGTCGTCCTGACAGACCATCGTAACCTTGAGTTTATCAGGTCGGCTAAGTGCCTGACTCCTCGCCAGGCTCGCTGGAATCTTTTCTTAAACCAATTTAATTTTATCATCTCTTATAGACCAGGATCGCGCAATGGAAAGGCTGATGCACTCTCTAGGATTTAGTCAGCAGAGACACGTCCAATTACTCCTCCTAAGACTATTCTTCCTGACTCTAGATTCCTAGGAGTAATTCATAATCAAGACCTACTTAAGGACATCAAGGAAGCATACCATGCGGATTCCTTTTTGGCACAACCCCCAAGGGACGTAAGTCTTGTCTTTAAGAATGGTGTGTGGATTCAGGGACAACGCCTGTATATTCCTGAAACAGTCAGATTGAGAGTATTGCAACTCATTCACGATTCCAAGATAGCTGGGCATAGAGGAATTCTAAAGACACAGGAATTTCTTTCTCGTTTCTTTTGGTGGCCCACTTGCAGGAAGGATGTTTTGAATTATGTCACTTCATGTGAGGTCTGTGCAAGATGCAAAACAGCTCGCTCCTCACCAACTGGTCTGTTACAGCCTCTTCCCACCCCGTCCCGCCCGTGGGGATCCATTTCTATGGACTTCTTGTGGAGTTACCAACCTCTCAGGGGAAGAACACCATTCTAGTGGTGGTTGACCGTCTAACAAAGGCAGCTCATTTTATCCCTTGTGTCGGCTTACCCACTGCAAAACAGACATCAGATTTGATGATTAAAGATGTGTTTCGCTTACATGGAGTACCGGATGAGGTTATTTCGGATCGAGGGGTGCAATTCACTTCTAGGTTTTGGCAAAATTTCTGTGCAGCATTGGACATTAAAGTAAACCTTTCTTCTGCTTTTCATCCCCAGACTAATGGACAGACCGAACGAACCAATCAAACCCTGGAGCAGTATCTCCGCTGCTTTATCTGCCACCTACAGGATGATTGGGTGGATCTACTTCCATTAGCTGAGTTCTCGTATAACAACTCTCAGAGTGCCTCCACTAAACAGTCTCCTTTTTACTCTAATCTAGGTTATCATCCTAACATTCTACCACGATTTCCCATAGAAACGCCTTTACCAGCAGTGGCTGAAAGAATCACGTCTTTACAGAAGAATATGGATCTTCTAAAGGAAAATCTGGAATCGGCTCAAGAAAGGTACAAGAAAGCAGCAGATAAATTTCGTAAACCTGCACCAGCTTTCAAGGTAGGAGACTTGGTCTGGCTGTCAACCAGAAATCTTAAGTTAAGGATTCCATCGTCTAAGTTGGGACATAAGTACATTGGACCCTATAAAATCAGTAAAATTATAAGTGCCGTTGCTTGTCGTCTTCAACTGCCCAGAACTATGAGAATCCACCCTGTCTTTCATGTATCCCTACTAAAGGCTGCGACACCCAATACGTTTCCTGGACGTTCCTCTCCTTGCCCTGACCCAGTGCTAGTCGATGGTCAGGAAGAATTTGTGGTGGAAAGGATTTTAGATTCCAGGTTGTATAGAAATCAGTTACAGTATCTGATTAAATGGCAGGGCTACCCAGTGGAGGACAACTCATGGGAACCGGTCAATAACGTTAATGCTCCTCGCTTGCTCCGTCAGTTTCATCAGAGGTACCCACACAAGCCTGGTCTGAGGTCATCCGGAGGTTGTCCTTAAGGGGGAGTAATGTAAGGTTCTATGTATATATTCCTGAAACTCAGTTTGTTCGTCAGCCATTTTACTTTCTGTCTTGCTGCAGCTATCTTGCCCTCAGTCAAAATGGAGTTTCCAGCTTGCATGTTCCCGCCCTGATTCTCTCCTTTGCTTCTTAAGCAGCCACAGCTGAGCAATCAGTGCTTCAGAATCTAGCCTGCAGTGAACCTGTGACTTGACTCCTGTAAGCCTTGGACCTTGTACTCCAGCTATTCCTACTGAGGAACTCTGAAGCACTTGTGGACTCTGAACCCTGCTCTTTAAAAGACCCACGTTTGCATGGACTTACGGTAACAGAGAAGAAGATCCTGAATCTGTATTGGAGAGTGATTGCTGAGCTTGGATTACTCTGGCCTGCTGTGTCTCCTGTTTCTGTGTCTGCAAACTGTGTGACTATTTCTGCCAACTTGTATGAAGTAATACAGGACTTTTCTATATCAAACCTGTGTCTCATGTATGTTCATCGCACCCAAGCACAAGACGCTATATGAACTGTACTACATACATTACACCAGCGTAGATTCTCTCATGCAAGAGAGTTAGCTCGATTACTCTATGTTAATGACACTCCGATCAAACTCTGATCAAGTGTCGGCTTAGGCTACTTTCACAATTCAGGCTTTTTGTATCAGGCGCGATCCGGCGTGTTTTTAAAAAAACGCATCCAGTACCAGATGCGTTTTTTACCATTACATTAGCGCCGGATCGCACCTGATGTCACTGCGTTGCATCCGTTTTTGGCCGGATCCGTCGGAAATGTACAAAGTCTACTGCTTCACTTTTTCTAATGGCAATTTGCATATACTCCAGAATGTTATAAAGAGTGATCAGCTTAACAGCAATTACTTGCAAAGTCAATATTTGGCTAGAAAATTAACTTTATCCCCCAAAACACATTTCAACCTATCGCATCATCAAGAACTTCAAGGAGAGAGGTTCCATTGTTGCCAAAAATGCTCCAGGGCGCCCAAGAAAGACCAGCAAGCGCCAGGACCGTCTCTTAATAGTGTTTCCGCTGCGGATCGGGCTACCAGCAGTGCAGAGCTTGCTCAGGAATGGCAGCAGGCAGGTGTGAGTGCATCTGCACGCACTGTGAGGCGGAGACTCTTGGAGCAAGGCCTGGTCTCAAGGAGGGCAGCAAAGAAGCCACTTCTCTCCAGAAAAAACATCATAGACAGACTGATATTCTGCAAAAGATACAGGCAGTGGACTGCTGAGGACTCGGGTAAAGTTATTTTCTCTGATGAATCCCCTTTTCGATTGTTTTGGACATCAGGAAAACGCCTCATTCGGAGAAGACAAGGTGAGCGCTACCACCTGTCTTGTCTCATGCCAACTGTTAAGCATCCTGAAACCATTCATGTGTGGGGTTGCTTCTCAGCCAAGGGAATCGGCTCTCTCACAGTCTTGCCTAAAAACACAGCCATGAATAAAGAATGGTACCAGAATGTCCTCCAAGAGCAACTTCTCCCAACCCTCCAAGAGCAGTTTGGCGATCAACAATGCCTTTTCCAGCATGATGGAGCACCTTGTCATAAAGCAAAGGTGATAACTAAATGGCTCAGGAACAAAACATAGAGATTTTGGGTCCATGGCCTGGAAACTCCCCAGATCTTAATCCCATTGAGAACTTGTGGTCAATCATCAAGAGACGGGTGGACAAACAAAAACCTAAAAATTCTGACAAAATGAAAGCATTGATTGTGCAAGAATGGACTGCTATCAGTCAGGATTTGGTCCAGAAGTTGATTGAGACCATGCCAGGGAGAATTGCAAAGGTCCTGAAGAAAAAGGGTCAACACTGCAAATATTGACCTGTCAAACACACATAAAAACCAGAGGGCAGCAGATCATGTGAAAATATAATATTTGTGTCATTCTCAAAACTTTTGGCCATGACTGTACATCCATATGTCATCCCTATATTTTTTTAGATCCATGTGGCATTTGTTTTATATACAGTATTAACAATCTTAAAAAAAAAATAGCCAAAAACAGTTTTCAATATTAAAGAGAACCAACAGATGATGCATGCTTCCCTGTCAATGGGCAGCATGTAACAAGTTCTGGCTGCAGGATTTCAGATAGATATGTTTGACTCTGAAAAGATGTGGCATTTCAAATATATTTTAAAAGCCACTGGGGACAGAGCTGTACGGGAGGCTAGTTGGACAGGCTTATCCGGCAACTTCTCTCCACTCGCTCCCCTGGAGTGCATGTGTGTATAGAAAAAGACCTATCTCTCATTGGCAGTGAGCAGGGAGAAGCTGTCAGGGATCCCCTGTCATACTAGTCTCTTGTGCAGCTTTGTCCCTGGTGGCTTTAAAGATAATGATTTTCTCTGGATCGGGCAGTTGTGGACCGGGCAATAAATCAATTGGCAGGTTCCCTCTAATTATTGCAATGGATCTGTAAAAATAGAGATGCCATGCAGTGGTGTAACTAGAGTCTGATGGGCCCCGGCGAAGAATTTGAACCTGGGCCCCTACCTACATATTGTTCAGATGTATGGGCCCTTTTGACTTCCTAAATCCTATAGAGACATAAGTGTTGCCCCGCAATAATGTAATAATATCTCCCATCCTGTACTGTCAGCCTTCCTGGTCCCTTTCCTTTTATAATGCCCTCTATCCTGCGACCCTTTTGGTAATAATGTCCCTCATCCTGTTCCACTTCCAGTAATAATGTCCTCCTTTATGGGCTCCTTGCAGTATTAACTTGCAACATCTGGGGCCCCTTCTTGCTATAATGTCTCCCATCCTGAGCCCCTTGTAATAATGTCCTCATCTTGGTCACTTCTTGTTATAATGTCCCCCATCCTGAGCGACTTCCAGTAATAATGTCCCCTATCCTAGACCCTTTTCTGTTATAATGTCCCCCATCCAGTAATAATGTCCTTCACCCTGGTGTAATGTTCCCCACCCTGGTTCCTTCCAGTAGTATATATACCCCCATTCTGGGCACCTTTGAGTATTAATGTCCCCCATCCTGGTAAAATGTTCGCTTCTGGTCCTCATCCAGTAATAAAGTCCCCCATCCTGGTATAATGCCCCAACCCCCCTGAGCCCATACTGTAATAATGTTCAATGTTCTTCTCTAACACATTTAAAAAAATAAAACAACTCTTCTCACCTTATTCCGCTCCCGTGACATGCAGCATACTCCTCTATAGCTGGCGCAGAGGCCTGCTGATGACTTTGGCATGCCTGCTATGGGCAACACATGATGTCACTGCTATGCGCTATCTCAGATTGGCACACTGACATCAGCTGGCCACCAGCATGTATTGCAATGGAGGGATAAAGCTGGTCTCTCCACCACAATAAGTTTACACAATAAATAGACCCTGGCATTGGTGGGCCCCCCTTCTGCACCGGCCCTGTTGCGGACATACCTTCTGCAGCCACATACATTTTTTATTGCACCCATTGAGTTTAATGGGCAAGTCTGATCAAAAAATGGGTCAGACTAGTGCATGCTGCTATTTTTTACATACTGACCATCATTCATCTTCACTTATGTGAACAAAGCCATTTATTTGAATTTTTTCATGTGCCAATCTTATGCTATCCATTTTCCATACAGACAGCACACAGAAATAAAATATGATAGTCTGAATGAGCCCTAACTATTAGACAACATTAACTAATACTGACCGTTATTTTTGGAATTTAGCATGGAAATTCAGTTGTACAACTTTTTTCTCTATAAATAAATACTGTTATAACATGACAGGGGACTCATGAAAGTGCTCCATCCCAAGAATATCATGATCTGAAGCAGGCTGCCATGTAGCAAGCCATAGGTCTCCACATTGTTCCCCGCAGGGGAAAAAATGGAATATCACTCCAAATAATTTGGAATGCTGAACCTCATGGAAACTAGTAAGAAATACTCCAAGACAACATTCTAATGCTGATATGCAAAATCCAGAAATTAACAGTTTTTGCTCAGTTGCTGGAAGTGCTAACCACAAATAAATGGGGCATTTCAATAATTTACCCAAAGTAGGAGAACATTCCTTTAACTGTGAGTTGCCACCCTTTTCTGTGAGCAAATGTATTATTGTTTTCTTATTTCAGAAAAAAAAGAAAAGTGACATTTTTCCCTTTTCAGTTCTCTCGCTTCAAAACCGGAGCAGACACCTGGTTTAAATTAAAGTCTGTTTCAGCACACAAGAATCTCCTGGCGGTGGCAAAGAATCCACATAAAAATCTGCACAGCATGGCCAAAAGTGTGGTGTTCCTGAGGCATCAGGCATTTCGGATCTCTTGTTTTACCGGCTTCCATGAAGTACATGGGGAGCTGTCTCTAATGAACTGGAATTTCCTGGAAAGGCAACTCCGTGCCTTTAAAGTTGTGGCCCACAGGATGTCTGGAGAGGGAGGGAGTTTATGAACTATGTATTAAATCAAAAAGCCTCTTCTTAATAAAAGAAAAATAAAGCATGTTAGCAATAACTGTTCATAGCAGAGTAATTCCGACATAATTTCATAATGTTAGCTCCTTTACCACATTGTTAGGAAGCTGATGATCATTATTATCATTCTTGTACGTATCAAGTAAAATAATAGCTTTATAATTAGCACATAATGAAGTCACAAAGTATGGAAATCAATATTTTGGGTACCTTGTACGAGGATCCCGCAGCAACACTCATTTCTGGTGTAAACAAAGTTACTTGGGATAAGCCATAACTCTTAGAAGTTACGGACACTGGTATTTAGCGCGCAGTTTGGAGGTTACAGTCTTTGATACAAAACTTGGTGGTTACTGATAACACAACTTGTCAACTCAACACCAGGATGGCAGGGGTGCCACCTCTCATTCTCTCTGGTCAAACTTGTGTTGAAAGGGTTTGGACTCTGCCTGCAGTGGGGAGCAATTTCTCTGTGAATGGTCCAAAGCCACTCCACCACAATACACAGTTCGATTTAGGAGGAACGCCACATTGGCAAGCCAAGAGATCATAGAATCATAGAATGGTAGAGTTGGAAGGGACCTCCTGGGCCATCTGGTCCAACCCCCTGCTCAAAGCAGGATTCTCTAAATCATCCCAGACAGATGTCTGTCCAGCCTCTGTTTGAAGACTTCCATTGAAGGAGAACTTACCACCTCTCGTGGCAGCCTGTTCCACTCCTTGATCACCCTAACTGTCAAAAAGTTTTTTCTAATATCTAATCTGTGTCTCCTCCCATTTAGTTTCATCCCATTGCTTCTAGTCTTTCCTTGTGCAAATGAGAATAAAGATGATCCTTCTACGATGTGACAGCCCTTGAGATATTTGTAGACAGCTTTTAAGTCTCCTCTCAGTCTTCTTTTTTGTAAGCTAAACATTCCCAAATCCTGCAACCGTTCCTCATAGGACATGGTTTGCAGACCGTCACCATTCTGGTGGCTCTCCTTTGAACTTGCTCCAGTTTGTTGATGTCTTTTTTAAAATGTGGTGCCCAAAACTGGACACAGTATTCCAGATGAGGTCTGACCAAAGAGGAGTAGAGGGCAATAATGACTTCACGTGATCTAGACTGTATGCTTCTGTTGATACATCCTAGAATTGTATTTGCATTTTTTGCTGCTGCATCACACTGTTGACTCATGTTCAGTCTGTGATCACTTAGTATACCCAAGTCTTTTTCACATGTGCTGTTACTTAGCCCTTTTCCTCCCATTTTGTATATGCTTTTTTCATTTTTATTGCCCAGATGTAGTACTTTGCATTTTTCCCTGTTAAAAACCATTCTGTTAGTTGCTGCACACTGCTCCAGTTTATTTATATCTTTTTGAATCCTCTCTCTCTCTTCTCTAGTATTAGCTACCCCTCCTAGCTTTGTGTCATCAGCAAATTTGATCAGTTTACCCTCAATTCCTTCATCTAAATCATTGATAAAGATGTTGAACAATACAGGGCCCAAAACAGAGCCTTGTGGTACCCCACTTGAGACATTCTTCCAACTGGATGTGCAGCCATTTACGACCACTCTTTGAGTCCGATCACTAAGCCAGTTATGAATCCACCTAACAGTTGCCTTGTCCATTCCATACTTAGTCATTTTTTCAATAAGGATTGTGTGAGATACTTTGTCAAATGCTTTGCTGAAGTCAGGATATACTATATCTACAGCATTTCCCTGATCCACCCAGTCAGTGATTCTGTCATAGAAGGAAATTAAGTTAGTCTGACATGACTTATTAGTTACAAACCCATGCTGACTCTGTTTAATCACTTCATTCTTATGCAGGTACTTACATACATGTTCTTTAATAATTTGTTCAAAGATTTTTCCTGGTATAGAAGTCAGACTCACCGGCCTGTAGTTCCCTGGGTCCACCTTCTTCCCCTTTTTGAAGATAGGAACAACATTTGCTCTTCTCCAGTCTTCTGGGACTTCTCCTGTTCTCCAAGAATTTTCAAAGATTATGGACAGTGATTCAAGAATTTCTTCTGCTATCTCCTTCAGTATTCTGGGGTGTAATTCATCTGGACCTGGAGACTTGAATTCATTTAGGTTAGCTAAGTGTTTCCTCACTGTCTTTCTGTTTATAGATATCCTGGATTCTTTTATTCCTTTAATAGGACAGTGAAGAAGATCAGTTGATGTTACATTTCCTTTCTGAGAGAAAACAGATGCAAAATAGGAATTTAAAAGTTCAGCCTTCTCAACATCCTGTCTTACCATTTCATCATTTTCATCCTGTAAAAATCCTATAGCATCTTTGACATTTTTTTTACTTTTGACGTATCCCCAAAATCCTTTTTTGTTGCTTTTGACATGTCTTGCAAGCCTTAATTCATTGTCAGCTTTAGATAATCTGATTTGTGCCCTGCAGGTTCTGCAGATGGCATTATATTCTTCTTTAGATATGCCTCCCTCTTTCCATTTGATAAACATTTCTTTCTTCCTTTTTAGCAAGTGTTTAAGTTCTGTGTTCATCCATCCTGGTTCCCTTAAATGCTTCCCATTCTCCGCAGCTGGTTCTGCTACACCTCCGCAACAGCACACTGTTCACACATGTGTGCGTCAGGCTAAACAAAGCATAGGACAATATATAGACAAGGCTTCTCCCTAGAACTAAGCTGGACAGCTCAGCACCACAGCTTCACACACTGTCTCTTGTGCAACCACATTTTCCAGTCACATTCCATTCATCTCCTTCACATTCTGTTTCAACAGAGAACATGGATATTGGGGATCCCAATTCTGAAGATAGGTGCAGGTCCCAAAGGTGGAGTCCACATCTGTCAGATAATTAATTCTTATTCTCTGGATATACTCTATATGTCCAAGATGGGAATACACTTTTAAAGGATTATTCTCACAATGCCAATATTTTTTATCACAAAGCAGAGTATCTGCATAACTATTGTTAAAATACAGTACAAGTCCAACACAGTTTCTTTTTTGTACCCGAGTGTCTTTTTGTTATCTCCTTCTTCCCCTCTGTGCAATCAGCTTCACATAATTGAATGGACAGTCATATTCTTATATATTAAAATTTCATTTCAAAGCAGCACACTGCTCCTTCTTAGTGCTTCAATCACCTCCATCTCCTCTCCTGTGTATTTCCTGATAGATATAGATCTGAACAGGGTTAACTTTTATTTATATGGATGAGGTGACCATTGTTGAATGTAGTGACTGTGATCCACTATCTGACCAGCATTTATTACTATTTACAAATTCCACATTTCGTGGTGGTTCACGGTGATCTTCTTCGGATCATTATTATGCTCTCCCCTGCATACATAGAGCAGAGCATGGCATATAACATAACTGTCAGAGCAAAAAGGATGCTGTGAGAGTCTGGGGGATGTTTTATTACACAGTGTCATAGATGCATCTGTTTTTCATGATTTAGACAGGGTGATAAATGCAGCTGATATCAGTGAGATCTTCAGCATAGAATCACTCAACTGTGCTATAATCCAGCTGTCAGATGTTTTATTAGACAGAGTCATTAGGTGTATCTGAGCATGCTTGACTTATTAGACAGGGTCATTAGGTGCATCTGAATATGCTTGACTTATTAGACAGGGTCATTAGGTGCATCTGAACATGCTTGACTTATTAGACAGGGTCATTAGGTGCATCTGAACATGTTTGACTTATTAGACAGGGTCATTGGGTGTATCTGAGCATGCTTGACTTATTAGACAGGGTCATTAGGTGCATCTGAATATGCTTGACTTATTAGACAGGGTCATTAGGTGCATCTGAACATGTTTGACTTATTATACAGGGTCATTGGGTGTATCTGAGCATGCTTGACTTATTAGACAGGGTCGTTAGGTGCATCTGCATATTCTTGACTGACAGCATTAAAACTACAATAGGACAGATGAAGTGATAATGAGGGTAAAGAGAGTCTTGGAGGTCATTGTTAGGGGGCTGATAAGTAAAGATTTATAAGAAGGTTGAATTCGCCCACAGGAATAATTCTGTGATTTAAACATTATTTACTTGCCTTATCAACTTAGGACACTAGAATGTCAACATTTCAAAGGGTTCATTACATTTAGGGCCCCGTCACACATAGCGACCCACCAGCGATCCTGACAATAATATGAACTTGTCAGGATCGCTGGTATGTCGCTACATGATCGCTGCTGAGCTGCCAAACAGGCAGCTCTCAGCAGCGATCAGGAAAGCAACTACGCGGGTAACAAGCGATGCTCGTCGCTTAGTTACCCGCAGTGTACGTTAGATAAAAGCGCTCTGGTGCAGGGAGCTGGTAACCAAGGTACACATCGGGTTTCTAGGCACCGCACGGCGCTTAGAAACCCGCTGTGTATCTTGGTTACCAGCTCCCCTGCACCAGCGCGCTGGTATCTAACGTGCACATCAGGATTCTAGGCACCGCCCGGCGCCTAGAAACCCGATGTGTACCTTGGTTACCAGCTGATCGCTGGTCTCCCGCCTGCCACACGCAACGATGCATGCTGGCCAGCGGGAGACCAACGATCAAAAAAATGTCCAGGACATTCAGCGACGATCAGCGATACCCAGCAGGGGGGCTGATCGTCGCTGAATGTCACACACAGCGATATCGCTGGGGAGATCGCTGTTGCGTCACAAAACTTGTGACTCAGCAGCGATCTCGCTAGCGATCTCGCTACGTGAGACGGGGGCTTAAGAGCTGAGAAACTGTGAATCGTTTCTTGAAATGCTTGGCTTCCTTCATGGAACAACATGATATAAAGGATGATTGAGAGGTATAAATATTTGTAGACAGACAACACTTTCAACTAGAGCTATGGATGGATTTTTGTTAACAAGGGTTAACAAGCATAGCTATTTGTCCAACACATGTTGGCAGGTGTAGGGAAAAGGAAAAGGGGAAACAAACATGATGTGCACAGGACCTACAGTGGTATGTATAGGTTTAGGCATCCATGGTCATGGGAACAATAACAAATATTTTCATCTTTTACATTTTAAAAATTACAAAAAGGAAAATGGGCTGATGCAAAAGTTTGGGCACCCTCTTTTGAAAGTATCACAGGTTGTAAACGCTTTTTGTAGCCATCTAAGAGTCTTTCAATTCTTTTTTGAGGAATTTTCATCCATTCTTCCCTGGAAAATTGTCTGAGCATACCTAGGTCAAAGTTATGTGAGGTCTGACTGTTCACAATATCAGTCTTTTTGACGATGGGTGCCCAAACTTTTACATGTCACTGTAATTGTAGTGTAGCAGTAGAATATGCCATAACATATAGAATGGTAGTGGTCTGACCAAAGGAGGTTTTCAACTGATCAAGTGAATGAATGGATCAAGCTTCCTTCAAATAGCCATATTAAATTGTAATTACAGATACTTGTAATGCAGGAATTGCAAATGTCTCATTTATGCATAAGTGAGATCCTAGAACATTACCCTTTAGACCTCATTCCAGAGCCTCTCACCTAGCCAAATCAGATCTCATACTTTGCACTGACGAGGGCCAACAGCCCGAAACACTGTGTCTGCAAATTGAGATATGATTTGGCTTTTATCCTAAGTCACATTGCAAGACTCATTAAAGGGTCGATAGTGACTTGTAGGATTGCTTCTTCCAACAGGTGGTGCTATAGAGTTCAAGTCCTCTTCCTCTCTAAAGAGGCAATTTGCATAAGCAATTTCTTATACTTTTGTGGAGTTATTGGTAGTAGGACATTTATATTTACCTTTGTCTTGTTCAACTCCTTAAAGGGAATCCGTCAGCACATTTTTGCTATGTAATCTGACAGCAGGAACAGGTTGGGACTGAAACTCTCATTCCAGTTATGTAAAATTTAGTTTATTAGGTGCTGCAGTTATGATAGAGTTGCACTTTTCTCTGCTATAAATTTAGCAGATTTTACTTATTGAGCTGTGTATAACCTGCCCACAGCTTTCTGCTTACATTGTATTGTGACAGAGAGCTGCCCATCAGTGCTTGGGGCATGGCGGGACTAGGATGCACAAGGACAGTTGTCCTGTAGAGATAATCTCCTGCTGATAAAACACTGATTGTATAAAAACACCAAAACACTGCCCAGTAAGTGATACATCATTGTAATCAGGATCCCTACTCCTGCATTATGATGCTCTTGGATTACATAGCAAAATCTGCTGACAGATTCGCTTTAACCAATTAGAAGTGAAGAATATCCTGTTTGATTTTTATTCTTTTCTATAGGATGCTGGAATATTCTTTAGACCTTCAGAACGTCAGCTTCTCAGCGGTGCGCACAGTCCGTGTTTTACGTCCATTGCGAGCTATTAACCGGGTGCCAAGTAAGTTCCCTTAAAAAGTAAATATACAAGATTGGAGCTGCATAGACATATATTTACAGAAGCAGTGTTGCACTATGTGAATGTATGACAAGGTACTTTATATCTCCCACTGTGCAATATGTTCCCCCAAGGCATTCATAATTTATTCAATGTTGATTTCACCATGAGTTTATTTGTAATATTGTCCTAACTGGCAGCACAAGAGATTATAAATAACCTCATCAAAAAGTAACAGATCGCATGAAGTCACAATGTATGTCTGAAGGAAAGCATTCTGCTGCCACATTTACTTACGGTGCTTAACTTGGAATGTAGAGGAAATGTCCAGCAAATTGTGGTGACATTTGTATTGGCTTAAGCATTTAACACTTCAGTTTATAAAATATATAAAGTACCGTATTTTTCGGACTATAAGACGCACCGGACTATAAGACGCACCCAGGTTTTAGAGGTGGAAAATAGGGAAAAATATATTTGAAGCAAAAAATGTGGTAAAATATTTAATAACATACTATTATATGTGGTGTTATTATATATAATAGTATGTTATTATGTTGGAAGCTACGGGTAGGAGATGGTGCTGCGGGACCAGTGTGGTGTCTGTAAACTACTATGTGAAGACGCTGGAGGGTGAGTATAAGGCCGGGGTCACACATGCGAGAAACTCGCACGATTTCGTGTGAGTCTGTCGCATGAACACCCGGCACTGCCGCCGGCACTCAGACTGGAGCGTGCGGCTGCATAGAAATACATGCTGCATAGAAATAGAGACAGATGATAGAGACAGAGTTGATAGAGATAGATGATAGAGACAGATGATAGAGACAGAGATGATAGAGACAGAGATGATAGAGACAGAGATGATAGAGATGATAGAGACAGATGATAGAGACAGAGATGATAGAGACAGAGATGATAGAGACAGAGATGATAGAGACAGAGATGATAGAGACAGATGATAGAGACAGATGATAGAGACAGATGATAGAGACAGAGATGATAGAGACAGATGATAGAGACAGATGATAGAGACAGATGATAGAGACAGATGATAGAGACAGAGATGATAGAGACAGATGATAGAGACAGATGTAGAGACAGATGATAGAGACAGATGATAGAGACAGAGATGATAGAGACAGATGATAGAGACAGATGATAGAGACAGATGATAGAGACAGATGACAGAGATGATAGAGACAGATGATAGAGACAGAATGATAGAGACAGATGATAGAGACAGATGATAGAGACAGAGATGATAGAGACAGATTATAGAGACAGATGATAGAGACAGAGATATAGAGACAGAGATGATAGAGACAGATTTATAGAGACAGATGATAGAGACAGAGAGATGATAGAGACAGATGATAGAGACAGATGATAGAGACAGATGATAGAGACAAGATGATAGAGACAGATGATAGAGACAGAGATGAGAGACAGATGATAGAGACAGATGATAGAGACAGAGTGATAGATAGAGACAGATGATAGAGACAGAGATGATAGAGACAGATGATAAGACAGTGATAGAGAAGATGATAGAGACAGAGTGAACAGGTGATAGACGATATGTGTGACACGTATGCGTTTCATGTGCGCATGATGCGCTGCACAAAAAAACGCAAGTGTGAAAGTAGCCTAACCTTTTAATTAATTCTCTGTTGTACAGTGTGTCTGAAGGACCTGTGATGACATCATGAGAGGCAGGGCTTTGGTCATGTGATGCTCCAGCCCGCCCTCTTCATGACCTCATCACAGGTCCTTCACAGGAGCATTCAGCCTCCCATCAGCACAGCCCCAGGCTGTCAGGTATGCCAGCTGCTCCTGCTGCCTCCTTCTCCTTCAGACACCGATCTGCCCAGCTGCTGCAGGAATCAGGCGCAGGGGAAACTGTGTGGCTCTGTGATCTGCTGCTCCCCGCTCACTGCTCAGCTGATAGGTGGGTGGGGAAGCGGCTGATTAATATTCACTGCACTTAAGTAGGGACCAGGGGTTTCCCCAGCGCTTGTTTCCTGCAGCAGAGGGGATATTTTCTTGCCCCCTGCTGATCCCACTCCACCGCTGCCCCCTGCCCCCCTCCCCACATGTTACATTCCGACCATAAGACGCACCCACACTTTCCTCCCAAATTTGGAGGAAAAAAAGTGCGTCTTATGGTCCAAAAAATACGGTAAATGTTCACCCTGAATTTTTATTTTCAACTAAATAGGTTCAATATTTTATGCTAATCATTATATATATACAGTTGTGCTCAAAAGTTTACATACCCCGGCAAAATTTTCTTTCTTGGCCTTTTTCCAGAGAATATGAATGATAACACCAAAACTTTTTTTCCACTCATGGTTAGTGGTTCTGTGAAGCCATTTATTGTCAAACTACTGTGTTTTCACTTTTAAAATCATAATGACAACCCAAAACATCCAAATGACCCTGATCAAAAGTTCTCATACCCTGATGATTTTGGCCTGATAACATGCATTGAAGTTTACACAAATGTTTTTGAATGGCTACTAAAGGTAACATCCTCACCTATGACCTGTTTGCTTGTAATCAGTATGTGTGCATAAAAGCTGAGTGAGTTTCTGAGATCCAGACAAACTCTTGCATCTTTCATCCAGCCACTGACGTTTCTGGATTGTGAGTCATGGGGAAAGCAAGAGAATTGTCAACGGATCTACAGGAAAAGGTAGTTGAACTGTATAAAACAGGAAAGGGATACAAAAAGGTATCCAAGGAATTGATAATGCCAATCAGCAGCGTTCAAACTGTGATTAACAAATGGAAAATCAGGGGCTTTGTGAAAACAAATCCACAGTCAGGTAGACCAACAAATATTTCGTCCACAACTGTCAGGAAAATTGTTCGGGATGTAATGAAAAACCCACAATAACATTAGCTGAAATACTGGACTCTCTGAAAACTAGTGGTGTGGCTGTTCCAAGATGCACAATAAGGAGACACTTGAAGAAAAATGGGCTGCATGGTCGAGTCGCCAGAAGAAAGCGATTACTGCACAAATGTCACAAAGTATCTCTCCTACAATACACAAAACAGCACAGAGACAAGCCTCAAAACTTCTGGAACAAGGTAATTTGGAATGATGAGACCAAAATTGAACTTTTTGGCCACAATCATAAACATTATATTTGGAGAGAGGTCAACAAGGCCTATGATGAAAGGAACACCATTCCTATTATAAGGCATGGAGGTGGATCGCTGATATTTTGGGGATGTGTGAGCTACAAAGGCACAGGAAACTTGGTCAAAGTTGAAGGAAAGATGAATGTAGCACGTTATCAGCAAATACTGGAGGCAAATTTGCAATCATCAGCTCGGAAGCTGTGCATGCGACGTACTTGGACGTTATAACATGACAACGATCCAAAACACAAGACCAAGTCGACCTGTCATTGGGTACAACAGAACAAAGTGAAGGTTCTGGAGTAGCCATCTTAGTCTCCTGACCTGAATATCATTCAGCCACTCTGGGGAGATCTCAAGTGCACAGTTTATGCTAGACAGCCCAGGAATTTACAGGAACTGGAGGCCAAGAAGAGTGGGCAGCTTTACCATCTGAGAAAATAAAGAACCTCATGCTCAACTACCACAAAAGATTTCAAGCTGTCATTGATGTTAGAGGGGGCAATACACGGTATTAAGAAATGGGGTATGTGAACTTTTGATCAGGGTCATTTGGATGTTTTGGGCAGTCATTATGATTTAAAAAGAGAAAACACAGTAGTTTGACAATAAATGGCTCCACCCAACCACTAACCATGAGTGGAGAAAAAGTTTTGGTGTTATTATTCATATTCTCTGAAAAGAGGCCGAGAAAGGAAAAATTCTGCCAAGGTATGTAAACTTTTGAGCACAGATATATATATCCAAAAGTTTGGACATACCTTCTCATTTAAAGATTCTCATCAAGAGAATGCCAAGAGTGTGCAAAGCAGTCATCAAAGCAAAAGGTGGCTACTTTGAAGAACCTAGAATATAAGACATAATTTCAGTTGTTACACACTTTTTGTTAAGTATATACACTATGTGCAGAATTATTAGGCAAATGATCTCTGTAATGAGGAGGGGTGTGGTCTAATGACATCAACACCCTATATAAGGTGTGTTATTAGGCAATTTCCTTTCCTTTGGCAAAATGGGTCAGAAGAGAGATTTGATGGACTCTGAAAAGTCAAAAATTGTGAGATGTCTTGCAGAGGGATGCAGCAGTCTTGAAATTGCCAAACTTTTGAAGCGTGATCACCGAACAATCAAGCGTTTCATGGCAAATAGCCAACATGGTCGCAAGAAGGGTGTTGATAGGAAAGGCGCAAAATAACTGCCCATGAATTGAGGAAAATCAAGCATGAAGCTGCCAGGATGCCATTTGCCACCAGTTTTGCCATATTTCAGAGCTGCAACGTTACTGGTGTATCAAAAAGCACAAGGTGTGCCATACTCAGGGACATGGCCAAGGTACGGAAGGGTGAAAAACGACCACCTTTGAACAAGAAACATAAGATAAAACGTCAAGACTGGGCCAAGAAATATCTTAAGACTGATTTTTTTAAGGTTTTATGGTCTGATGAAATGAGAGTGACTCCTAGTGGGCCAGATGGATGGGCCCGAGGCTGGATCAGTAAAGGGCAGAGAGCTCCACTCCGACTCAGACGCCAGCAAGGTGGAGGTGGGGTACTGGTTTGGGCTTGTATCATCAAAGATGAACTTGTGGGACCTTTTCGGGTTGAGGATGGAGTGAAGCTCAACTCCCAGACCTACTGCCAGTTTCTAGAAGACACCTTCTTCAAGCAGTGGTACAGGAAGAAGTTGGTATCATTCAAGAAAAACATGATTTTCATACAGGACTATGCTCCATCACATGCATCCAAATACTCTACAGCGTGGCTGGCCAGTAAAGGTCTAAAAGAAGAAAATAATGACATGGCCCACATGTTCACCTGATCTGAACCCTATAGAGAACCTGTGGTCCCTCATAAAATGTGAGATCTACAGGGAGGGAAAACAGTACACCTCTCTGAACAGTGCCTGGGAGGCTGTGGTGGCTGCTGCACGCAATGTTGATTGTAAACAGATCAAGCAACTGACAGAATCTATGGATGGAAGGCGTTTGAGTGTCATTGTAAAGAAAGGTGGCTATATTGGTCACTGATTTTTTTTTTTTTTTGTTTTTGAATGTCAGAAATGTTTATTTCTAAATGTTGTGTTGTTATATTGGTTATATTGGTTTACATTGTGAAAATAAACAAGTGAGATGGGTATATATTTGGTTTTTATTAAGTTGCCTAATAATTCTGCACAGTAATAGTTACCTGCACAGATATCCTCCTAAGATAGCCAAATCTAAAAAAAACTCACTCCAACTTCCAAAAACATTAAGCCTTGATATTTATGAGTCTTTTGGGTTAATTGAGAACATAGTTGTTGTTCAATAATAAAAAGAATCCTCTCAAATACAACTGGCTTAATAATTCTGCACACAGTGTAATTCCACATGTGTTAATTCATAGTTTTGATGCCTTCAGTGTGATTCTACAATTTTCATAGTCATGAAAATACAGAATAATCTTTGAATGAGAAGCTGTGTCAAAACGTTTTGTCTGTACTGTATATGTATAATATATATATATATAATATATATATATATATATACATATACAGTACAGACCAAAAGTTTGGACACAGCTTCTCATTCAAAGATTACTCTGTATTTTCATGACTATGAAAATTGTAGAATCACACTGAAGGCATCAAAACTATGAATTAACACATGTGGAGTTATACATTACACTTTACAAAAAAGTGTGAAACAACTGAAAATATTTCTTATATTCTAGGTTCTTCAAAGTAGCCACCTTTTGCTTTGATTACTGCTTTGCACGCAGAAAAGGTGAACGGATGGACTCTACATGCCTAGTTCCCACCGTGAAGCATGGAGGAGGTGGTGTGATGGTGTGGGGGTGCTTTGTTGGTGACACTGTTGGGGATTATTCAAAATTGAAGCAGTGAGCGGTCCAGCTCACCCCAAACCATCTCGATTGGGTTCAGGTATGGTGACTGTGGAGGCCAGGTCATCTGGCATAGCACCCCAACACTCTCCCTCTTGGTCAAATAGCCCTTACACATCCTGGAGGTGTGTTTGGGGTCATTGCCCTGTTGAAAAATAAATGATGGTCCAACTAAACGCAAACTGTTATGAATGTGCTAAAAATGGTTTCTGAGCAGAGGCTCCCTCTGGTGGTTACTGACAGTACTGAACCTTTCAGGGAGGAGTGGCAATCTGGGATCACGGACTGGTCTGATATAAGGGAGGTTCCCTCCCATGATGGTTGCCGGTGATCAATTGTTCTTGTCTCAATTGTCGTTCCTGGTTCATTTGGAAGCTTGCTGAGTCTTGCCTGCATCTTCTGCTATCAGATAAGATATTTTCTGCTTTTATTTTTGTGCTTGCTTTTTGCATTGTTCCCTGCACTTCTGTGGAGGTCAGCCAGGTCCCCTCCGGGGGGCTTGTGCTCCTCTCAGTTTATCTGGAGCCACTGTTGTTTGTTCATTTGTTTTTTCCTGTCTTTTCAGTGGCTGCGGCTTAGTTTTGTTACACCAGAGAACTGATTTAGGTGGTAGAGGTCGTGAGATCTCAGGTGTTTTTGCAATCAGTAGAGTTGGTATTTTTAGGGTTTTTTTGGATTGCAGTGAGTATCCTTTCCTGTACTTTTCTGTCTAGACAGATTGGGCCCCAGCGTTTGCTCATTCTATTTTCTGTTTGTGTCCGTGTTTCTTCTTGTCTAACCGCCATTACATGTTTGGGGGCTTCCTATTTTCTTTGGGGATCTGCTCCGGGGCAGATAGCTTTCATCTTTCTGCCTTTAGGTGTAGTTATCTCCAGGCTGTGACGAGGCGTCTAGGATCAACGTAGGAACGCTCCACGGCTACCTCTAGTTGTGTGGTTAGTTTAGGTTACTGCAAACCAATAGGTTCCAGCCTCTCTGGTGTATTGCCATTTTTGCTTACTCTCCTCAGCTACCAAAACATAACAGTATCACCTGCCAAAACTGAAAATTATATGGTACTCACAGAAGGGAAAAATAGTGTGGAAAGAAAAAAGATTGTCAGAGTTGTCAGAGATTTTTTTTTTCTTTTCCCTGTTGCATTTTTTTTTCCCTCTGTTTCTCTGGGTGCTGAGGAGGATTTTTTTTTCTCTCTCTCAATGGAGCTTGCACAGTTGTCTGGCCGTGTGGATCAGCTTGCCACTGAGTTTCGGAGTATTGCTGCCTATCTTGCTGGGTTGCCGGTTGTGAAACCTAGGATTCCCATGCCAGATTTGTTTTTGGGGGATCGGGCTAAATTTCTGAATTTAAAAAATAACTGTAAGTTGTTTTTTGCCTTAAAGCCTAAGTCCTCAAGGAACGCAGCACAGCAGGTTCAAATTGTCATCTCTCTCCTGCACGGCGACCCTCAGGATTGGGCTTTTTCCCTGACACCTGGGGATCCTGTTTTGAATGATATTGATGCATTTTTTCTGGCTCTGGGGTTATTGTACGATGAACCT
>JARQOD010000003.1:228286352-228298592 GCA_033576555.1 Oophaga sylvatica | reverse complement strand
TTCTTAGAAAATTTCCCCCTAAAGGTCGTCTTTTTAATTGCTGAAACCTAAACATACGCTTGGGTCTTATACAAGGAGTCATTGGAGAAGGGTCATATCAGACCACCCTCTTCACCCTTAGGTGCCGGTTTTTTTCTTTGTGGCCAAAAAGGATGGTTCATTAAGGCCGTGTATTGATTATCGTCTTTTGAACAATATTACTGTGAAATATCAATACCCTTACCCTTGATTTCTGACCTGTTTTTCCAGGGTGAAAAACGCTACTTGGTTTACCAAGCTTGACCTCAGGGGGCATATAACCTTATTCGCATTAAGCACGGGGATGAATGGAAGACGGCATTCAATACCCCGGAGGGGCATTTTGAGTACCTTGTGATGCCCTTTGGGCTCACTAATGCTCCTTCTGTCTTCCAGTCCTTCATGAATGACATTTTCAGGGATTTTGTGGATAAATTTCTGATTGTTTATTTGGATGATATCTTGATTTTTTCTAATGACTGGGACTCTCATGTGAAACATGTTCGAACTGTATTCCAGATTTTGAGAGAGAATGCTCTGTATGTGAAGGGATCAAAGTGTCTTTTTGGCGTACAGAGGATCTCATTTCTGGGATTCATTTTGTCCCCATCTGTTATTGAAATGGACCCGGTCAAGGTTCAGGCCATCTGTGATTGGGTCCAACCTACTTCATTAAAGGCTCTTCAAAGATTTTTGGGTTTTGCCAATTTTTATCGTAAATTTATTGGTAATTTCTCGGTTATTATTAAACCATTAACTGATTTGACCAAAAAGGTTCTGATGTGGTGAATTGGCCTCCTGAGGCAGTCTCTGCATTTCAGGATCTTAAGCAGAGATTCACTTCTGCTCCTGTTCTACGGCAGCCTGATGTTTCTCTGCCATTTCAGGTGGAGGTTGATGCCTCTGAAATTGGGGCAGGTGCCGTTTTGTCCCAAAAAGATCCAGAGACCTCTAAAAGTAACCCTTGTGCCTTTTTCTCTCGAAAATTTTCTCCTACTGAACGTAATTATGACGCGGTAATCGGGAGTTATTGGCCATGAAGTGGGCTTTTGAAGAGAGGAGACATTGGCTGGAGGGAGCCAAACATCAAGTGGTGGTCCTTACTGACCATAAGAATCTGGTTTATCTGGAATCTGCCAAGCGACTCAATCCTAGACAGGCCAGGTGGGCCTTGTTTTTCACACGTTTTAATTTTGTGGTTTCCTTTCTTCCTGGCACTAAGAATGTTAAGGCGGATGCCCTCTCGAGGAGCTTCCTTGCGGACTCTCCTGAGTTATCTGATCCTTCTGTTATTTTGAAAGAGGGTGTAGTTCTTTCCGCCATCTCACCTAATTTGAGACTTGCTCTGGAGGGGTGTCAGGAGGATAGGCCCGAGCGCTGCCCTGTTGGAAAATTGTTTGTCCCGGACCAGTGGAAAAAGAGTGTGATGTCTGAGATTCATTGTTCCGCGTTGGCTGGGCATCCCGGAATTTTTGGTACCAGAGACTTGGTTAGTCGGTCCTTTTGGTGGCCTACCTTGTCTCGTGATGTCAGGGAATTTGTGCAGTCCTGCGGGACTTGCTCTCGCTCCAAGCCTTGCTCTCGCTCTAGTGGTTTGTTGATGCCATTGCCTGTGCCCAAGAGACCATGGACCCATATCTCTATGGATTTCATTTCCGACCTTCCTGTTTCTCAGAGAATGACCGCCATCTGGGTGATTTGTGATAGGTTTTCCAAGATGATACATCTTGTGCCATTACCTAAATTGCCTTCTTCCTCTGAATTGGTGCCGTTGTTCTTTCAGCACGTGGTTCGTTTACACGGCATTCCTGAGAACATTATGTCTGACAGAGGAGTCCAGTTTGTTTCCAGATTTTGGAGGACTTTTTGTTCTAAACTGGGTGTTCAATTGTCTTTCTCCTCGGCATTTCATCCTCAGACCAATGGTCAAACTGAGAGAACAAACCAGACATTGGAGACTTATCTAAGATGCTTTGTGTCTGCTGATCAGGATGACTGGGTCTCTTTTTTGCCTTTGGCTGAGTTTGCTCTTAATAATAGGGCTAGCTCTGCCACTTTGATGTCTCCGTTTTTCTGTAATTCTGGGTTTCACCCTCGATTTTCTTCAGGACAGACGGAGGCTTCTGTCTGTCCAGGTGTTGACTCTGTTGTGCAGCGTATGCAACAGATTTGGGACCAGGTAGTGGAGAGGTTGTCCCTCTCTCAGGAGAGGGCCCAGCGGTTTGCTAACCGGCATAGGACTGATGGTCCTCGGTTTAAAGTAGGGGACTTGGTCTGGTTGTCCTCAAAAAATATTCCTATGAGAGTAGCATCTCCTAAATTTAAGCCTAGGTTCATTGGACCTTATAAGATCATGGAGATTCTTAATCCTGTTTCTTTTCGTTTGCTTCTTCCAGGGACATTTAAGATCCATAACGTGTTCCACAAGTCCTTGTTGAAGAGGTTTGTTGAGCCAGTGGTTCCTGCTGCTGTGCCTCCTGACCCTGTTTTGGTTGAGGGCAATCTGGAGTATGTGGTTGAGAAAATATTAGATTCTCGTTTTTCTAGACGGAAACTCCAGTATTTGGTTAAGTGGAGAGGTTATGGTCAGGAAGACAATTCTTGGGTGTTTGCTTCGGACATCCATGCTAGGAGACTCATCCGTGCGTACCATAGAGCTCATCCTGACCGACCTGGTTGCTCAAATGAGGGTTCGGTGACCCCTCCTCAAGGGGGGGGTACTGTTGTGAGTGGGCTTGGGATGAGTTCTGAGCAGAGGCTCCCTCTGGTGGTTACAAGCGGTGCTGGTCTGTCCAGTGAAGATTGTGAAGATTGTGAGGATTGGGAATCAGGTGTTACTGACTGGTCTTATATAAGGAGGTCACCTTCCCATCAGGGTTGCCGGTGATCAATTGTTCTGGTCTCTATCCTTGAATCCTGTTTCCCTTGTAGCCTGCTGTGTCGTGTCTGCATCTCCTGCTAACAGATAAGACATTTTCTTCTTTTTGTTTTTGTGCTTGATTTTTGCATTTTGTCCTGCACTTCTGTGGGGGCCTTCATGGTCCCCTCCGGGGGCTTTTGCCCTCTCAGTTTAGTTCAGCCACTGATGTTTGTACTTTTGCTTTTTCCAGTTTTTTCAGTGGCTGCTGTTTTGATTTTGTTACACCAGAGAACTAATTTAGGTGGTAGAGGTCGTGTGATCTCAGGTGTTTTTGAAATTAGTAGAGTTGGTGCTTTTCAGGGTTTTCTGGGATTGCAGTAAGTACCCTTCCTATCCTTTTCTATTTAGTTAGTTTGGGCCCCAACGTTTGCTCATACTCTTTTCTGTCTGTGTCAGTATTTCTTCTTGTCTAACCGCCATTACTATGTTTGGGGGCTTTCTATTATCTTTGGGGTTCTGCTCCGGGGCAGATAGCTTTCCTATATCTATCTTTAGGTGTAGTTAGTTTCTCAGGCTGTGACGAGGCGTCTAGGACCAACGTAGGAACGCTCCACGGCTGCCTCTAGTTGTGGTGGTTAGTCAGGGTACTGCAATCTCATAGATTCCAACTGCTCTGGTGTATTTCCTTTTTTGCCTGCACTCCTCAGCTACCGAAACATAATAGGCAGCATTATCACCTATGAGGGGGGCAGCATTATTTCCTATGAGGGGGGCAGCATTATACCCTAGGAGGGGGTGCATTATACCCTATGAGGGGGAAAGCATTATAATCTATGAGGGGGCAGCATTATCCCCTATGAGGGGGGCAGCATTATCAGCTATGAGGGGCAGCATTCTCCCCTATGAGGGGGGCAACATTATCCCCTATGAGGGGGGCAGCATTATCCCCTATTAGGGGGGCAGCATTATACCCTATGAGTGGGCAGCGTTATACCCTATGAGGGGGTGCATTATACCCTATGAGGGGGAAGCATTATAATCTATGAGGGGGGCAGCATTATCCCCTATGAGGGGGGCAGCATTATCAGCTATGAGGGGGCAACATTATCCCCTATGAGGGGGGCAGCATTATACCCTAGGAGGGGGTGCATTATACCCTATGATGGCGCGTTATAACTATGAGGGGCAGTGTTATACCTATGAGTGGCAGCGTTATAACCTATGAGGGGGCAGTGTTATACCCTATGAGGGGGTGCATTATCCCCTATGAGGGAGGCAGCGTTATACCCTATGAGGGGGGTGCATTATACCCTATGAGGGGGCAGCATTATACCCTATGAGTGGGCAACGTTACACCCTATGAGGGGGGGCAGCATTATCACCTATGAGGGGGGCAGCATTATACCCTACGAGGGGGGCAGCATTATATTCTATGGGGGGGCTGCTTTATAATTTATGAGTGAGGCTACCCCAACTACTGCTACATAATTAAGACATGTACTACCTTATATTATACCCGGATATTAGCGTGTTTTAGTTCACAATTGGTAATCTTGTATTTATTTCTATGTAGCTACATAGTGGGCCCCAAGAATGATTTTCTCTGGTGGGCCCAAGGTGTTCCAGTCCGACGCTGCATATATCTATGGCAGAACCACGTGGAGGGTCTTCAGCAAGCTGCTTGGCTTAAAGGGGTTCTCCGGTAATAGGGAAAAAAAAATAAACAAAAGGTCATTTTAAATGATTTCGTAAATACATTTAATTAGGAAATAGAAATTGTTTTGTATATGGTGGAAATCACTATAGAATTAAAATGGCCTATGTTTTGTTGAACTGACAGAAACCTGTCCTAGAATATTAGTACATATGCCTCTGAGCATGTGCAGTAGGAAGCTCCACTACTCTGATTTGGAGGTAATCTATACAATGTTAAGTCATAGAATCATAGAATGGTAGAGTTGGAAGGGACCTCCAGGGTCATCGTGTCGAACCCCCTGCTCAATGCAGGATTCACTAAACCATCTCAGACAGATGTATGTCCAGATTCTGTTTGAAGACTTCCATTGAAGGAGAACAACACCTGCTCCACTCATTGATCACCCTCACTGTCAAAAAGTTTTTTTCTAATATCTAATCTGTATCTTCTCCCTTTCAGTTTCATTCCATTGCTTCTTGTCTTTCCATGTGCAAAAGAGAATAAGGATGATCCCTCTACACTGTGACATCCCTTCAGATATTTGTAGACAGCAACTAAGTTTCCTCTTAGCCATCTATTTTGCATAATAAACATTACAAGATCCTACTTTTGCATCAATTACTGCATCAATGCGGTGTGGAATGAAGGCGATCCGCCTGTGGCACTGCTGTGGTGTTATGGAAGCCCAGGTTGCTTTGATAGCAGCCTTCAGCTCGTCTGCATTGTTGGGTCTGGTGTCTCTCATCTTCCTCTTGACAATACCCCATAGATTCTCTATGGGGTTAAGGTCAGGCAAGTTTGCTGGCCAATCAAGCACAGTGATACTGTTTATTTTAAACCAGGTATTGGTACTTTTGGCAGTGTGGACAGGTGCCAAGTCTTGCTGGAGAATGAAGTTTCCATCTCCAAAAAGTTTGGCGGCAGAGGGAAGCATGAAATGCTCTAAAATTTCCTGGTAGAAGGCAGCATTGACTTTGGTCTTGATAAAACACAGTGGACCTACATCAGCAGATGACATGGCTACCCAAACCATTACTGACTGTGGAAACTTCACACTAGACCTCAAGCAGCTTGGATTGTGGCCTCTCCACTCTTCCTCCAGGCTCTGGGACCTTGATTTCCAAATGAAATGCTAAATTTACTTTAATCTGAAAACAACACCTTGGACCACTGAGCAATAGTCCAGTTCTTTTTCTCTTTGGCCCAGGTAAGACTCTTCTGGCGTTGTCTATTGGTGATGAGTGGCTTGACACAAGGAATGTGACACTTGTAGCCCATGTCCTGGATACATCTGTGTGTGGTGGCCCTTAAAGCAATGACTCCAGCAGCAGTCCACTCCTTGTGAATCTCCCCAAATTTTTGAATTTTTTTAACAATCCTTTCAGGGCTGCAGTTATCCTGGTTGCTTGTGCACCTTTTTCCATCTTTTCCTTCCACTCAACTTTCCATTAATATACTTGGATACAGCACTCTGTGAACGGTCAGCTTCTTTAGCAATGACCTTTTATGGCTTACCCTACTTGTGGAGTGTGTCAATTACTGCCTCCTGGACATCTGTCAAGTCAGCAGTCTTCCCCATGATTGTGGAGCCTAATGAAACAGACTAAGGGACCTTTTTAAACACTTAGGAAGCCTTTGCAGGTGTTTTTTGTTAATTAGTCTAATTTACTGAGATAATGATGACATTTGGGTTTTAATTGGCTGTAAGCCATAATCATCAACATTAACAGAAATAAACACTTGAAATAGATCACTCTGTTTGTAATGACTCTATATGAGTTTCACTTTTTGTATTGAAGCACGGAAATAAATGAACTTTTTAATGATATTCAAATTTTTTGAGAAGCACTTGTATGAAGGAGGGCAGAGCTTCCTACTGCACATGCTCACAGGCATCTGTGTCCTAACATTCTAGGACAAGTTTCTGCCAATGTAAAAAGGTGACGGCCATTTTAATCCTATAGTATTTACCTCTCTAGACAAAACTATTGTGATTTTCTGTTTAAATGTATTTAGGAATCTATTTATAATGACATAATCTTTAGATACAGTGGCTACGGAAAATATTCAGACCCTTTTAAATTATTCACTCTTTGTTTCATTGCATCCATTTGGTAAATTCAAAAACGTTCATATTTTTTTCTCATTAATGTACACTCTGCCCTCATCTTGACTGAAAAAAAACCAGAAATGTAGAATTTTTTGCAAATTTATTGAAAAAGAAATACTGAAATATCACATGGTCATAAGTATTCAGACCCTTTGCTCAGACACTCATATTTAAGTCACATGCTGTCCATTTCCTTGTGATCCTCCTTGAGATGGTTATACTCCTTCATTGAGAACAGCTGTGTTTAATTAAACTGATACGACTTGATTTGGAAAGGCACACACCTGTCTATATAAGACCTCGCAGCTCACAGTACATGTCAGACCAAATGAGAATCATGAGGTCAAAGGAACTGGCCAAGGAGCTCAGAGACAAAATTGTGGTAAGGCACATATCTAGCCAAGGTTACAAAAGAATTTCTGCTGTACTCAATGTTCCTAAGAGCACAGTGGCCTCAATAATCCTTAAATGGAATAAGTTTGGGACCACCAGAAGTCTTCCTAGACCTGGCCGTCCAGCCAAACTGAGCAATCATGGGAGAAGAGCCTTGGTGAAAGAGGTAAAGAAGAACTCCAAGATCACTGTGGCTGAGCTCCACAGATGCAGTAGGGAGATGGGAGAAAGTTCCACAAAGTCAACTATCACTGCAGCCCTCCACCAGTCGTGCCTTTATGGTAGAGTCGCCTGACGGAAGTCTCTCCTCAGTGCCAGACATATGAAAGCTTTTTTCTTTTTTTTCTTAAAAAAACACATGAAGGACTCCCAGACCATGAGAAATAAGATTCTCTGGTCTGATGAGATGAGATAGAACTTTTTGCTGATAATTCTAAACGGTGTGTGTGGAGAAAACCAAGCACTGCTCATCACCTGCCCAATACAATCCCAACAGTGAAACATGGTGGTGGCAGCATCATGCTATGGGGGTGTTTTTCAGCTGCAGGGACAGGACGACTGGTTGCAATTGAAGGAAACATGAATGCGGCCAAGTACAGAGATATCCTGGATGAAAACCATTTCCAGAGTGCTCTGGACCTCAAACTTGGTTGAAGGTTCACCTTCCAACAAGACAATGACCCTAAGCACACAGCTAGAATAACAAAGGAGTGGCTTCAGAACAACTATTGACCGGCCCAGCCAGAGCCCTGACCTAAACCTAATTGAGCATCTCTGGAGAGACCTGAAAATAGCTGTCCACCAAAGTTCACCATCCAACCTGACGGAACTGGAGAGGATCTGCAAGTAAGAATGGCAGAGGATCCCCAAATCCAGGCGTGAAAAACTTGTTGCATCATTCCCAAGAAGACTTATGGCTGTACTATCGCTAATGGGTGCTTCTACTCAGTACTATATGATATTTCAGTTTTTATTTTTTAGTAAATTTAAAAATTTTTACATTTCTGTTTTTTTCAGTCAAGATGGGGTGCAGATTGTACATTAATGAGAGAAAAATAACTTTTTAGAATTTACCAAATGGTTGGTAAAATATAGACTGGGAAGACCTGTGTGTCCTAAACAGTGCTTTCACCCCCCCTCCTTCCCACCAATCCCGAAAAGAATACACAACCAGGCCTAGATGGGTTGAACAGGTCGGTCACAGTTTATTAATTACCAAAGCAGAAAAGGGCAATTACATTTCGTAACTGGCGGCTCATGGCTGAGATCCTGTCCGTGATCGACAGGCGATTTGGCCAACGAGCGGTCACGAACCTTTGCCCTCCTCTGCTAATCCGCTGTGACTTAGTCTTGCTGACAAAATTTTTATCATATATACATACTTTTTTTTTTTATAATCATACATATTACACGTATATACATATCACCATTGCAGGAGGTTTGAGCTATTTATCCCCTATGAAATATGTAAGGGAGGGAGGGTGGGACAACAGTTTCCCAGTGACCTCCGGAGGGGAAAGGAAGTTGCTGACCTGAACACCTAGATTTAACCCCTGTAGGTGTGGCCGCAGATACCATCCCCTCCAAGGTCACTGGACAGCTGGGCATCCCCATTTAGTACATCAACGAGGGGAAGTGGTGCGAGGGAGAGGGGGTGAATTGGGCACGGACTTTAATTTACTGGCTTTTGACTTATAGGCTTCCCAGTCAGAGGCACCTTCCTTAATCAGTACTGTGGCTGCCAGACTGGGAAAACCTGTGTGTCCTAAACAGTGCCTTCACCCCCCCTCCTTCCCACCAATCCCGCAAAGAATACACAACTATGCCTAGATGGGTTGAACAGATCGGTCACAGTTTATTAATTACCAAAGCAGAAAAGGGCAATTACATTTCGTAACTGGCGGCTCATGGCTGAGATCCTGTCCGTGATCGACAGGCGATTTGGCCAACGAGCGGTAACGAACCTTTGCCCTCCTCTGCTAATCCGCCACGGATGTGACCTACACAGGACTCCGACCCCCCCAGCTTCCCAGTGACCGCCGGAGGGGAAAGGTAGTTGCTGACTTGAACAACACCTAGATTTAACCTCTTTAGGTGTGGCCGCAGATACCCTCCCTCCAAGGTCACTGGACAGCTGGGCATCCCCAATTAGTACATCACCGAGGGGGAGTGGTGCGAGGGAGGGAGGGGTAAATTGGGCACGGACTGTAATTTACTGGCTTTTGATTTATAGGCTTCCCAGTCACCTTCCTTAATCAGTATTGTGCCTGCCAGTATAATGGTAGAATGTAATGGTTAAGTGTACAGCCTACGACATGGGAGACTGGGGTTCAAATCCCGGCACTGCCCTGTGGAAAAATTAAATAAAATATATACCAAGGCTCCTAACACTATAATACACTTGATTACCTATCCTAGGTGGCTGTTTTAGTGTAGTAGTTAAAGTGCACAAGTGGGAGACTGGGGTTCATATCCTGGCTCTGCCCTGTTGGAAATAATACTCCAGTAGTGATCCTTGAGCAAGACTAGTGCTTACCTCAATAAAACATGAGAGTGTCATGAACAAAGAGAGTCATGCCGGCTCGGATGTCAGATTAACAACCAGGGCAATCTGATGATAAATGGGCTACTGGAACAAACCATACATGGACAGGGTAAGAGAACCTGGACTGATGAAATTCTACTATAACAGAAGACCAAATGAGTGAGGATATATGAAGTGTATGAGGAAACTCTGAATGGATACAAGACTAAGAAACAACTAGTCACCCAACGTTTCAATATCATAAAGAGAAAGCTATTATCACAACTTGAAGATCATGATCCAGTCCATTGCAGCTGATCTGAAACAGAACATCTTAGATAAACTAAACGAGAGACTGCCAAGGCTCAGCAAAGAAACACCACCAGGCAGTATGCTAGAAGATGCCAATAGAGCAATACCTAACACCAACATAACTCAAACTAATAAACTGATCTATGCTACTGCCTCAGCATGGAAATGCTTGGCTATACAACCAGCAAGACCAACAGAAGTATGTGCCCCCCTTGGAAAAGAAGACTGGAGACAAAGATCAAGGTGACATAAAGGGAAGTCAGCTAACAGAAATACAGAAGGGAGCAAAGATCAAGAAAAAGAACTGGACAAGACCCCAACTGAAGCCCTAGAGACTGCTAAACAAAGGCTCACAGCACTCGCTGCAAGACTAGTTAGATACAATAGAGAAGATGAGGCCAAGAAGATAAATGCCCTGTTCTCCAAAGAACCATCCAAGGTGTACTCCCAACTACAGAGTAACAGCACAAAGGCAGCAACTACACCAATAGCAGAGACTGAACAATACTGGAGTAATATATGGGAGAAGGAAAAAACACACAACACCAGTGCGATGTGGCTGCAAGGTCTGAGAATGAAACACAGCAGCCACCTAGAACAAGAACCAGTCACCATTACCGAAGCAGACATCCAGCGGCGGGTCAAAAACATGAAGAGCTGGACAGCACCTGTCCCAGACATGATCCACACCTACTGGTTAAAGAAATTACCAGTGGTAAATGAACGCATGGCAAAGCAGATGAACCAACTGCTAGAAGCAGGCCACGACCCAGCTTGGCTAACACAAGGTAGAACAGTGCTGATCATGAAGAATCCTCACAAAGGAACAGTTCCATCCAACAACCGTCCAATAACCTGCCTTACAACAACATGAAAACTCCTGTCAGGCATCATGGCCACTAAGCTACAAAACCATATCAACCAGTATATGAATCCAGAACAGAAAGGCATTGGGACCAACACCAGAGGCTCTAAGCACCAGCTCCTAGTAGATAGAGCAGTCACTCAAGACTCAAGATCCAGACAGACCAACCTCAGCACAGCCTGGATTGACTACAGGAAAGCCTATGACTCAATGCCACACACATGGATCTGTGAATGCTTGGCTCTCTACAATGTCAACAGTAAATTAAGAACCTTCCTTAAAAATTCAGTGGGGCTATGGAGTACAACATTAGAAATCAACTCAAGACAACTAGCACAAGTGACCATCACATGCAGCATATGCCAGGGTGATGCACTGTTCCCATTGCTGTTCTGCATAGGCTTGAACCCGCTCAGTCAGATAATTACAGAGTCTGGCTATGGATAAAAGTTCAAGAGTTCAAGTTCATCAGACACCTCTTCTACATGGATGACATCAAGCTGTATGTGAAAAACAAACTAGACATCAATTCACTGGTCCACCTGACAAGGATCTATAGCGAAAACATCAGGATGTCCTTTGGACTGGAGAATTGTGGCCGGCTGGTAATAAAGAGAGGCAAGGTAGTCAAGACTGATGGAGTGGAATTACCAGCAGGGCATACAGCAGATGTACAGACATGCTACAAGTACCTCGACATCCCACAGGGATACGGTAACCAAGATGAGGAGGCAATGAAAGCAGCAACATCCAAATACCATCAAAGGGTTCTGAAGAGCCAGCTCAATGGGAAGAATAAAATCAGTGCCATCAATGCATATGCCCTGTCTGTTATCAGATACCCTGCTGGCATAGTGTGCTGACCAAAAGAAGAGACAGAAGCTGCAAATGTGAAGACACGAAAGCTCCTCACAATGCATGGAGATCTCCACCCTGAGTCTAACACCCAAAGATTGTATAGCAACAGAAAGGAGCGTGGTCGAGGCTTGATTATCATCCAAGCCACCATCACGGATGAAACAAGGAGTATTCAGGCATACATCAGAAAAATGATACCAAAAGATGAGATGCTGAGAGAAAGCCTAAGGCAGCAACAAGAGATCTGGAAGAAAGAACAGGAACATGAAGAACCATGGTAAGACAAGTCGCTGCATGGCATGTACCATCGACAGATAATGGAGGTGGCTGACATGGAGAAATCCTACCATTGTCTGGAGAAAGCCGGACTCCGAGACAGCACAGAGACACTAATCATAGCGGCACAAGAGCAAGCACTAAGTACCAGATCCATAGAAGCAGAAATCTACCACACAAGACAAGACCCAAGGTGCAGACTATGCAAAGAAACATCAGAAACCATCCAACACATAGTGACAGGATGCAAAATGCAAGAAGGAACATCGTATATGAAACGCCACAACCAAGTAGCAGGAATTGTATACAGGAACAATTGCACAGCATA
>JARQOD010000003.1:228255956-228286252 GCA_033576555.1 Oophaga sylvatica | reverse complement strand
CATCAGGACATTGTTCTCAGCTTCCGTCAGTTACTGTACTGTACACAATCACATTATAGTCAGTTCCTACTCCAACTTTAAAATTGCCCTGAACTGTAAAACTTCTGGAGATAAGTTACTATTTAGGTTTAAAGTCCCTTTTAAATGTAATTTTCAAAAGTTACTTTTGGATTGTAGCATAGTGTATCCAGTTGCAGGGTTACAACTTCACTACTAATCGAAATTATGGACAAAAGTTCTTCCCCATCTCCAAAGGATTTGTGAAATATAGGAATGTTGCGGTCTAGGGTTACTGTGTGTTACAGTGTGTTAATGCTGTATCACGTATGGATACAGCACTGCTTTACCTGTGATATGATGTTAAGTCTGTATTTTGCTTTGCTATGGATGTAAGTATTTTTTTTATTATATACATTTTGCACTTTTTCACAATGTCCCTGTATGTGACGTGCATGAGTAGCAATTAGTCACTTGCTGCTCACTGAGATTTTGGGAAAGCTTTGTTATTTTCATCAGTTCCATATGACTTTAGGTATCTGCAAAGGATCCTGTAAAATCTCGGTCCAAGCAGCGACTCCTGAAATTGAATCCCTAGATCCAGAAATATGTTCTCACTGCAAAGAGCCAGAGGTGCCCGACAATGACGACATGGAGTCTGACAGCGATGAAGGCTACGAGTTCAGTCAAGATACTCAGTGCAATGAGAAAATCGAGCAAAAAAAGGGAAAGACGTTAACGAAGACCTACTAAGCTGATGAAAGGGTGCAAAATGGTGTGCCAGACATTTAGAAAGATTGTAGACAGCAAATACTTTGGAAGAGGTATAATGATCGCTATCCTAATAAATACTCTGAGCATGGGAATTGAATATCACGAACAGGTAAGGTATTTAAAACATTTGTGTGCTATGGTTACAGATGAACACACATGTTAAAAATAAAGTGGATATGCTACCAGATTGCACAATGCAAACTGTATACATTATTAAATATATCTCTTAGACCTAATGATGCTGAGGTACTTACTTTGGAAATCCATGTTAGAATGGCTGTATAATGCTGACATTAAAATGAGTCCAGCTAAAGAGTTAGAGATCTCATGAGGCCAAGTGTCTCTGCCCACCCAGCTTCTCTAACAGCTGCAGCTTATACTGAGCAGTGTGAGATCTCAGCAGGGAGGTAGGACTCAGGTTTGGTGGGTAAAGATTGACTATAAACTATAGAAAATACTGTTGTGACATTTTTATCAGCAGCTACATAAAAAAGTGATCCTCCAAACTTGGATTCCCCTCCCCCCCACCCACAGGCTCCCCAGCATGAATTATTTCTGGAATCCAACTAAATTCTAGCCAATTTGTTTCATATGGATTTGGGTGGAATCTCTATCCTTAAAAAACCAAAAGTAAAAAAGTTTTTTTAATACATGAGAAGGTTTCATTGCTTTTCTGCCCTTTAACATCCAGAATAAATTCAATATACAGTGGGTTCGGAAAGTATTCAGATCCCTTTAAATTTTTCACTCTTTATTTCATTGCAGCTATTTGGTAAACTCAAAAATGTTCATTTTTTTCTCATTGATGTACACTCTGCACCCCATCTTGACTAAAAAAAAGCAGAAATGTAGAAATTTTTCCAAATTTATTAAAAAAGAAAAACTGAAATGTCACATGGTCATAAATATTCAGACTCTTTGCTCAGTATTGAGTTGAAACACCCTTTTGAGCTAGTACAGCCATGAGTCTTCTTGGGAATGATGCAACAAGTTTTTCACACCTGGATTTGAGGATCCTCTGCCATTCTTCCTTGCAGATCCTCTCCAGTTCCGTCAGGTTGGATGGTGAACGTTGGTGGACAGCCATTTTCAGGCTCTCCAGAGATGCTCAATTGAGTTAGGTCAGGGCTCTGGCTGGGCCAGTCAAGAATGGTCACAGAATTGTTCTGAAGTCGCTCCTTTGTTATTTTAGCTGTGTTCTTAGGGTCATTGTCTTGTTGGCAGGGGTGGGATTCAAATTTTTAACAACAGGTTCTGTGTTTGTGCATGGTAAACCACACCCATTTTTAAGCCACACCCTTTTTAAGCCACACCCATTTTTGAAGCCACACCCCCGAAGCCTGCGGAATGGGATTCCCTCAAGAGGTTCTGCAGCAGCTGGGTTGTGATTCATACATATATATTCCCTCCGCAGCTGCAGAACCTCTTTTTTAAAGAAGGGGGGAGGTATAGCTAGTCAGAGGCTGAAGGATTACATCACTGCTCCCCACGTTCTGCTGGGACTTGTAGTCCTGGAGGAACTGCAGGATCCAGGTGTGATTAATTTTTTCCACATAAAAGGTTTTAGGCAAAAACAGGTTCTGCAGCAGCAAGGCAGCCCCTCATAGCTTCACAAAAACCACTCCACTCTCCTTCCCTTCCCTCTTTAAAATGAGGTTCTGCAGCAGCTAAGGAGCCGCAGGCAAGAAGGAAGGGCTCCTGGCACTGAATGTGCCTAAATAATACAGTGCCCAAATAATACAGTCACAGAGTGCCCAAATAATACCCGTCAAAATAATGCCTCATCAATAACACCATACAGTGCCCAAAGATATAATGCATCACCAATAGTGCCCAGCACATAATACCTCATACTAGATGCCACCCCAAATAATACAGTGCACACTACTGCCCAAAATTAGCACATACTGCCCAAATAGTCTCCAGGCCAGGCCAGCCCCAGGCAGCGCCGCAGCTCAGGCAGCTGCTCACACTGTCATACAGTGCTGAGGGCCCACTGCCCAGCCCCAAATAATACAGTGACATACTACACTCACTGCCCAAATAGAACTTAGCACATACTGCCCAAATAGTCTCCAGGCCAGGCCAGCCCCAGGAGCGCCGCAGCTCAGGCAGCTGCTCACACACACAGTACATCAGAGACTCTGCAGCTCTGCCTCGCAGCCTCTGCTCTCTCCTCTTTCAGCTCCTCCTCGTGACTGAAGATGGCCGCGGCGCGCCGCTACCCAATCGCCGCACTGCAGAGATCAGTCCGCGGGGGCTGGGGCTGGTGGTGTGTTGCGGCCAGAGGCGTATCTAGGCTTTCTGGCACCCGGGGCAAGAATTTGTTTCGGCGCCCCCCCCGCACACATGCGATTTGCACCCTTAGTCATGTACCGACGAGCTGCTCTCCCTAATGCTCTGAATGTTCAGTGAAAAACTGAGAGAAGCAGGAGGAGAAGCTCGTTGTCACAGGACCATAAGTATGAAAATGGCATGAGTGAAGTGTCCATGTGATGACTGCTGGAACCTGCAGAGCTGAATCCTGACATTGCAGCTTCTGAATTCTCACAACTAATGCTCTGCACACTTTTAGGATTCTCCCTTACCGGTGGCGAGAGTACACGGTCATGTCAGCACAAGCATGTGATTTATATACTTCTGGCCACATTCCGACTAGACGTGCCCAGCCTCGCTCCGTTCATTTTCATTGAGTGAGGCCACACATGTCTAGTCAGCATGTGACCGCATGTATGTAAATCACCGGCACGAGAAAATCCTAACAGCGTGCAGAGCGCACTGTGAGAATTCAGAAATTGACTAATTCTCATGTTTTTATTTATGTTAGGAGCATTAAAGGGGTTCTCCAGGTTTGTGCTGAGTCTGCAGTCATTCTATGTGACACAGACCTGGAGAACCCCTTTAATGCTCCTAACAAATAAAGACATGAGAATTAGTCAATTTCACAAATAATATTTACATCCAGGTACCTTATAGATGACGCTGTCTCTGGAGTCGTTCTTCTTTTCTTCATCTTGTCAAGATCCCATGATGAGTTTTCTCATCCACAGCCGTCTCTGCAGACCTCCATCTTCTCCGCTCTTCTGCACCAACTCTCCGCACGATACCCTTAAAGACAGAAGAGTCATTATAATGCCCCTAAATAAAAATATCTGCAATATACTGTCGCCTCACACTATTCCCCTCTCTCCTCACACATCCCCCCTGTTCAGCATACTGTCTCCTCATATATTTACCCCCTCACTATACTGTCTGCTCACACATACCCGACTCCCCATACTGTGTCCACATACATTCACCCGTTCACCCATACATCTGCAACCTTCCCCCATACTGTTTCCTCATACATACTCTTCAGTACCCTCAAATCCCCCACACATATTAAATACCCCCATCCCCACTCCAAATCCCCAGCCCCCACACATAAAATAGCCCCCATCCCCACTCCAAATCCCCCCACACATAAAATAGCCCCCATCCCCACTCCAAATCCCCCCACACATAAAATAGCCCCCCATCCCCTCTCCAAATCCCCCCACACATAAAATAGCCCCCCATCCCTACTCCAAATCCCCCACACATAAAACAGCCCCCCATCCCCACTCCAAATCCCCAGCCCCCACACATAAAATAGCCCCTCATCCCCACTCCAAATCCCCAGCCCCCACACATAAAATAGCCCCCCATCCCCACTCCAAATCCCCCCACACATAAAATAGCCCCCCATCCCCACTCCAAATCCCCCACACATAAAACAGCCCCCCATCCCCACTCCAAATCCCCCCACACATAAAATACTCCCCATCCCCACTCCAAATCCCCCCACACATAAAATAGTCCCCCATCCCCACTCCAAATCCCCAGCCCCCACACATAAAATAGCCCCCCATCCCCACTCCAAATCCCCCCACACATAAAATAGCCCCCCATCCCCACTCCAAATCCCCCCACACATAAAACAGCCCCCCATCCCCACTCCAAATCCCCCCACACATAAAATAGTCCCCCATCCCCACTCCAAATCCCCAGCCCCCACACATAAAATAGTCCCCCATCCCCACTCCAAATCCCCAGCCCCCACACATAAAATAGTCCCCCATCCCCACTCCAAATCCCCAGCCCCCACACATAAAATAGCCCCCATCCCCAAATCCCCCACACATAAAGTAACCCCCCATCCCCACTCTAAATTCACCCCCCCATACACACATACTCACACATTATGCCCCCCCATCTTCGGTGGTATCTTCAGCTCCATATTGGAGCACACTTACCACCAGCGTTCCCCCACCTTGCCGCCGCCGGCCAGTGACGTCAGCAGCGTGATCACATGACCTGATCACGCTGCTGGCGTCGCTCTGACCCGCAGTCAGAGCTTCAATTGTACTGGCGTCTGTATAGACGCCAGTGCAATTGATCCCTGGGAGCCGGCACGCAGCAGCTTCTCTGCGCCAGCTGTCAGCTTGACAGCCGGCACAGGGAACCGCCGACTCTCAGGTTTAAAATAGTTCCGGATCGCCGCTCTCATTCTCCCCGGTTCGGGGAACCGGCTGCTTTTTGAACAACCGGTTCCATCGAACCGGGGAGAACGGGCTGAATCCCACCCTGCTTGTTGGAAGGTGAACCTTCAGCCAAGTCTGAGGTCCAGAGCAATCTGGAAGAGGTTTTCATCCAAGATATCTCTGTACTTGGCCGCATTCATGTTTCCTTCAATTGCAACCAGTCGTCCTGTCCCTGCAGCTGAAAAACACCCCCATAGCATGATGCTGCCACCACCATGTTTCACTGTTGGGATTGTATTGGGCAGGTGATGAGCAGTGCTTGGTTTTCTCCACACATACCGCTTTGGCTAGGTTCACATTGTGTTAGGGCAACCGTTTAACGGATCCGTTAAATGGATTCGCTAACGCTGAAGTCATTTTTTACATCTTTTTAACCCCTAGCGCTAACGTATGCGCTAACGCATGGTAGCATTTTGTTACCATGCGTTACAATACATTAGCCATACAGGTCTATGCACAGCGAACGCGTCTGTTCGCTGTGCGTTAGACCTAACGCACCCCAAAACGCTGTAGACTGTGTTCGAGGGTGCATGACAAAGTGACGCATCATCGCTAATGCATGCCAAATTTAGCATGCGTTAGCATGCGTTACTATAATGGGTGCGTTAATGCATCTGTTACATAGCGTTAGTGCGGCTATGTAACGGATGCGTTAAACGGATAGCACCTAACACAATCTGAACCCAGCCTTAGAATTATCACCAAAAGTTCTATATTCATCTCATCAGACCAGAGAATCTTATTTCTCATAGTCTGAGAGTCTGGGAGTCCTTCATGTGTTTTTTAGCAAACTCTATGCAGGCTTTCATATGTCTGGCACTGAGGAGAGGCTTCCGTTGGGCCACTCTGCCATAAAGGCCCGACTGGTGGAGGGCTGCAGTGATAGTTGACTTTGTAGAACTTTTTCCCATCTCCCTACTGCATTTGTGGAGCTCAGCCACAGAGATCCTGGGGTTCTTCTTTACCTCTCTCACCAAGGCTCTTCTCCCACGATTGCTCAGTTTGGCTGGACGGCCAAATCTAGGAAGACTTCTGGTGGTACCAAACTTATTCCACTTAAGGATTATGGAGGCCACTGTGCTCTTAGGAACCTTGAGTACTTCAATAATTGTTTTGTAGCCTTAGCCAGATATGTGCCTTGCCACAATTCTGTCTCTGAGCTCCTTGGCCAGTTCCTTTGACCTCATGATTCTCATTTGGTCTTACATGCACTGTGATCTGTGAGATCTTATATAGACAGGTGTGTGCCTTTACAAATCAAGTGTGTTGTGAATGTGTTGGAGACGACTTCGGAGCTGAGGCTCCCTCCAGTGGTTGCTGAGGGTATTGAACCAATTAAGGAATGGGTGTCAGGTCGGGCTGTCTGGCCTGATATAAGTGAGCTGATCTCCCATGATCCTAGCCGCAGGTCCTTTGTTGGAATTTCAGCTTGCTTTTCTGCTATCATGCAGATAAGTGACTTTCTGTTTTTTTTTCTGTGGTTGGATTTTCCTTGCTTTTCGCAGTCTTGCCTTGGACTTCAGCCTGGTCCCCTTTGGGGGCTTGCGCTGCCCTCTGTTCTCATTTTGTATTTGCACTTGTTCTCTGTTCCATTGATATTTTTTATTGCTGGGTAGCTGTGTGTCACACCAGAGATCTGATATAGGTGGTCGAGATCGTGTGGTCTCAGGTTTTTTGTAATCAGAAGTGCTGGTATTTTTATTAGGGTTTTTCTGGGTTGCAGACAGAATTTCTCTCCTGTACTTTACTTTCTAGACAGATTTGGCCCCAACATTTGCTCATTCTAGTTTCTGTCTGTGTTCGTGTTTTCCTCTTGTCTAACCGCCATTACATGTTTGGGGCTTCCTATTTCTTTGGGGGCTTTACTCCGGGGCAGTTACCTTTCCTTTTTTCTGTCTTCAGGTGTAGCTAACTCTCCGGCTGTGCCGAGGCGTCTAGTATCACCGTAGGTACGCTCCACGGCTACTTCTAGTTGTGTGGTTAGTTTAGGGATCTGCAACCCATTAGGTTCCAGCCTCTCTGGTGTCTTGCTGCTTTGGCGCTATTTTGCTCCTGTCCTCCTCAGCTACCAAATCATAACACAAGTCCTATCAGTTTAATTAAACACAGCTGGACTCCAATGAAGGAGTAGAACCATCTCAAGGAGGATCACAAGGAAATGGACAGCATGTGACTTAAATATGAGTGTCTGAGCAAAGGATCTGAATATTTCTGTTTTTTCTCAGTAAAGATGGGTGCAGAGTGTACATTAATGAGAAAAAAAATGAACTTCTTTGAATTTACCATATAGCTGCAATGAAACAAAGAGTGAAAAATTTTAAGGGGTCTGAATACTTTCCGTACCCACTGTACATAAGAGATAAGCATCATCCATGGAGTACTGGCCTAATACCTCTTTTTATAGCCTATGTATTTTATCAAGTATAATCATTTCTCTTGGTTCTCTTTATCAAAAGATTGAGAAGATTATGTTACACTTGTGATTTATTTTATCTACTATGCTTACTATGAATAATGTACATAATTGTATTGTTTTCCTGCAGCCAGATGAATTGACTAATGCCCTGGAGATCAGTAATATAGTCTTTACCAGCTTATTTGCCCTGGAAATGGTTTTAAAGCTTTTGGTTTATGGTCCATTTGGATACATCAAGAACCCATATAACATATTTGATGGTATCATTGTCATAATCAGGTAATTGTAGCTCCAGCAAAAAACTTGAATGATGTGTATTTTCGCTTCACTTCAATGCCCACTTCTAAAGATAAGTTCACTGCACAATCAAAGTCTGATAATGATGACCCTTCTAATTATTAGACGCCATTATCGAATTTTAAGACCACGTTTACTGTAGTTAACACCGAAAACTGCTATTGTTCTTCACACAATGCATCTACAAAGCGGTAGGCCATAAAACGTAGATAGGAAAGAAGTACTATATAGGTGGGCAGATGCACTGAACTGCTTGGCCACTCCGAGGTTGTACTAAGCTCTTGTGCTTGGTTTGAACAGTCATTTTGTGCTAACAGACTCCCGTTAAATTCTAGCAAACCACATAGTTCTATATATGGTATTAGGTTCACCTCTAATAAAGTAATTATTGCATGTTGAAAAATGTTGAGTTTTTTGTTTGCCATGTACAATACTTTGCTTTACATGTATTTGGTGCAATCACCAAGTATAAATGATTATAACAAGATCCAGGTCACTAGGACAGAGGCATTAAATGACGTTATCTAGTAGGAGTACTCCAACTGATGTACAAGCTGGTGCTAATGCTCATTATTTCAAAATATATATTTTGCTTATAGGCTATGTATTCCTGGGCACTGATTTTTTTTATTGTTAATTTGCTTCTTAAATGCAAAAATTAGTGGCTCTCTAAACAGTCATTTTGCAATGATATACATGGGGCTTCTACAAAGTGATGCAATGTTGGATACTTCTTTTCCTACACAGTTATTCTGGACGCTGGGATAATTTTCATAGACTTTTTATTGGATAGCACAGTATTTTGCTTTTCATGGAACTTGCACATGCATACTGTGCACAATCATTTATATTTGTAGAATTTGATTGATTTACATCTATTTTTGAGTTGTTTCTAAGTACTGGTATATTGTTCTAACTCAAAACTTTATTTTTATTCCGCACTTGGCCCATCAAACTTATTGGTACCTTCATCAGAAGTATTTAGGCTAGTCTTAGATTAGGTATATGCTGAGTTTGTGCCCAGTGTCTTGGCACATACACTAAGGACGAATGCACCCGACAGTACCACAGTCAGGATGGATGCCTAGACATCCATTCACCATAGTGACCCAGAGTGAAAATATATACCATGTTACATTGTTTCTTTACAGTGTCCCTCTGTATAGGAATGTGAAGCATGTAATGTTTTCACATACAGTAAAATAAATGCTATTCATATACATACCTTCAAGATGGAATCCAAAAGAATACACATTTGGCTGCCATCTGATGAATTGAGATCTATGGGAACCTTACAGAATATGCCAGGAAAGGTTTTTATTTTGGGGTGCATCTTTTTGGAGCAATATACTGATTGGTATCCTATACAATATGGAAAAGTACCATATTGTGGGTCAATGCTGTAATTTGGTCACGGTATTTTATGTTGGCTATTAGTTCATTTTTTATTGTCTTTAATAACTCTTTTTTTATTATATATTGTTTTTTGTGACATTATTGTGTTTTCCGCTACTTTTTAAAACTTATTGTGTATAGGTCCATGATGGGATGTTAAAAAAAATGTTCTCACATCGTGAACTTTTCTGTTTAAACGGAATGGGAAGGCTGCAGTCAATCAGTGGTCGCCACTTGACATTGTTTATGACAAGAGACCATCGTGACACAGGAGCAAGTGCATGTCTACCTTTGCTTTAGGTTTCTGGTGTGACCCACACTTGTACAGTAATAACTGCAGCTAAATGTTACCAGTAACTGATGAACTTGCACAACGACTCAAAAAACAGCTTTAACTTTATTTCATGTCAATGGATTTTCTCCCACAACATTTCTGTAAGATTAAGGTCAGGACTTTGACTTGGCCAATGAAAAGCTTTATCTTCATTCTTTTTTGCCCATTCTTTTGTAGAAAAACTTGTGTTTGGTTTGTTGTCTTGCTGCATGACTCACATTCTTTTGAGATGCAGTCCATGGACATGTATCCTGACATATTCCTTTAGAATTTGCTGGTATAATTCAGAATTTATTGTTCCATCAAATATAGCAAGCTGTCCTGACCTAGATTCAACAATACAGGCCCAAACCATGATACTACCACCACCGCCACCCTGTTTCACATATGGTGTGAGTTTTTAATTTGTAATGCAGTGTTTTTCTTTCTCGAAACATAACACTTTTTATTTAAACCAAAAAGCTCTATTTTGGTCTCATCCATCCACAAAACATTTTTGCAATAGCCTTTTAACTTGTCCAGGTGATCTTTAGCAAACTGCAAAGTTCCTTTTGGAGAGCTGTGGCTTTCTGCTTGCAATCCTGCCATGCACATCATTTTTGTTCAGTGTCCTACTGATAGTGGAAATATTAACAATAACTAATGTGAGAGAGGTCTATAGCTGCTTACAGGTTATTTTGGGTTCCTTTATGACCTCTCTATTACCGTATATGCCTTGGTGTGATCTTTGTTTGTCAACCACTCCTAGGGAGGTTAATAATCATCTTGTATTTTTGCCATTTCTACACAATCTGTTGTTGTGAAGATGAGAAAATATCTAGTAATGATTTTATATCCTTTTACAGCATCTTATTGTGACAACTTCAGAAATCTTTGTTGTACCATGATGCAACTCTACAACCATGTAATGAAGATCAAACTTTTATAGATCCCAATTCCTTAAATAAAAGAGGTCACCCATTCACACCAGATTGCCATCCAATTGATTGAAAACACCAGACTCTATTATCGCCTTTAAATTATTTGCAAATTAGGTTCAATTACTTTTTCCTCTTAGAGACTTGATATTTAATCATTTTCCTGAATAGAGAATGCCAAAGTCTACTATTTTTGACTCATTTATTCTCTTTCTCTATTTTTTCTGGATTATCTTATGTAGACTTACATTAAATTCATGGAGAAAAATGGAGAATTCTGAAGGGTTTATAAATGTTCAAGTGCCACTGTATGTATTAAAGGGGATATCCAGGAGTTTTAAAAAAGGCAAATAGTTGCTAATAGAGGCAACTATCTGTCTGACATACACGGCGCTGGCCATTGACTGCTTCTAACAAAGATTCAGCTGCTCCCGGTCAACAGAGCAGCAGTTTCTCTTCCTCTTGACAGGGTGGGACTACTGGTGTCATGCTGATTGACAACCGTCTTCCCCCAATTAGGCAGCGGAGAGCCTGCTGTCAATCAGCATGACACCTGTTGTGAACATTTTGGAGACGACTTCGGAGCTGAAGATCCCTCTGGTGGTTGCTGAGGGTATTGAACCTATCTTGAATACCAAGAGCCCTACACCCGCAGATAACGAGTGGGTGTCAGGTGGTACTGACTAGCCTGATATAAGTGAGCTGATCTCCCATGATCCTCGCCGGTGATCAATTGTGCTTCCTGGTTTAGTTTGGAATTCAGCTTGCTTTCCTGTTGTCTCCTGCTTGCGTTCAGATAAGTCTCTTTCAGTTTTTTTTACTGTGGTTTGAATTCCTTGCTTTTTTTATGCATTGTTTTTGTCTTCAGCCGGGTCCCCTATGGGGGGCTTTGGCTGGTCTCCGTTCGTTTTTTTGTATTTGTTCATTTGCTCAGTTCTTGTGATATTTTACTGCTGGGTATCTACGTGTCCACACCAGAGATCTGATATAGGTGTTCGAGACCGTGTGGTCTCAGTGTTTTTGGATTCAGAAGTGTTGGAGTTTTTCCTAGGGTTTTTCTGGGTTGCAGAAAATATTCTCTCCTGTGCTGTCCTATCTAGACAGTATTGGGCCCCAGCGTTTGCTCAATCTATTTTCTGTCTGTGTTCGTATTTTCATCTTGTCTAACCGCCATTATATGTTTGGGGGCTTCCTACTCTTTTGGGGTCTACTCCGGGCAGTTAGCTTTCCTCTTTCCATCTTCAGGGATAGCTATCTCTCCGGCTGTGCTGAGGCATCTAGGACCACCGTAGGTACGCTCCACGGCTGCTACTAGTTGTGCGGTTAGTTTAGGGGTCTGCAACCTATTAGTTCCAACCTCTCTGGTGTTAGGCTGCCTATGCGGTTTTTTGCTCCTGCCTCCTCAGCTACCAAAACATAAAAAACACCACTAGTCAACAGGAAGACAAACTGCCGCTCTGTTGACATGATGTCAGCATAAGTCTGTGACCACTGTGCAGAGAACGGCGCTGGCCACAACAGATAGCAACTACCTGCCTATTAATGCTTAGGCACATTTTTTTAAAAAAACTGGATATCTCCTTTTAACTAATGAGATTATTTTGCAAATAAAGTTCTGAATTTTAATCAAAGGAGCTGGAACAGCTTTTTTCTACGTTTGTCCAGTTAATTTTATGAGCTTACACTTGGTAGTAGTCATTTTGCTTTAGTGCTGATTTACATGGCTGCTCCAGATAATAATCACCCAGTAACTTATATTATCATTCAAGTCTTTGGCTAATCAGATTTGCCATTTATTACTATATGGATGTACTGCCTGCAGCTCATTTCCCACTCCATTATATTGCCTGATGTACTGTATACTGACCCGGGTAGCCCCAACCTTGTTTACATACCAGCAATGTTGACCTCCAGCCACACGTCTACAAAACAGCACTTTGTGTTCCTGTCCTTAAACTTCAATATCAACTTTATACTTGAGTTGCTTTTACTGTCCCTAGTTTTTATATAACTATCTTAAGGATAATCACACGCAACCTCTTTTTCAGGTTGATTCCGTATGGAATCCGTGTGAAAAAGTGCCCACAAACCCTCCGCAAAAAATGAACAAAGTGCATAGCAATGTCAAAATGACATTCCTGTGCACATTTCCACCTTCTGTCACTTCTTTTAACTGCTTCAGATTTTGAAAACCTTAAAGCAATTAAATGAAATAACATGTTGATTCTTCGGTAGGCTTTGTTTGGAAGCTATCTGCTCAACATACTCGAAAGGACAGCGTTCAGGTGCCAATGGTCAAAAAACGATTGCAAAACTGCCAACAAAGCCTCTTCAAGTAACAGAACATCAGAGTTTTCTAAAAGCGGCTTCACCCAAAAAAACTCAGTGCCTCCACTGGTGGAAAAGAATCCTGTGTGCATACCCTGAGTTAGTCAATGACAAAACCATTTTTCCCAAAAACAATAAATAACCCTATATTTTATTATTTTAATTTTGGGATCAACACAGCAATCTTTTAAAATAATTAAATGTCAGCACGCAAATGATTTTGTCGTTACTTGATCATCAACTGGTGACAATTCATAATCAGTATCTGCCACACAGTAAATACACAGATCTCGTCACATTAGCAAAAAAACACATTCAAAGCATTTCACTGATCTGCATTCTCGAGTGATCTATTACACGTACTTTTGTCGTGACGCATTTTAGCCATACGTACAGTACAATTTTTTACCCACTTGTTAATTATTCCCAGTCTTCTTTCAATGTCACCGTTATTAGATCCCAGTGCAACCTCTGCTTATTTGGCAAAAGATACATACTTCTCTCCAGCATTGTTGCATATACACGGATTTCACTGTTGATTAGTGGATTCCACTGATTACGAGAACTGAGTCTTTTCAACATCTTTGATAGATTTCTCGATTTCTACCCATGTAGAGCAGAAAGTAGGACAAGAACGATCAGCTATGAATATATCCCTGTGCGTAGATGACCATTCTCTGAATACTGAGCTCTGATACTGACCACGATGGAGCTTCTGTGTACTGTGCATAGCAGAAGCTGCCATCAGTGAGGTTAACGATCATGAATAGGAAGGACTACATGGCAGTAGGTTTACTAGTCTTTTACTAGTCTAATTTGAGTTGAAAAGATAGACATAGTTACATACCGGGGTAGAATACACAATGGAAAAGCTGCCTTTGCTGTTATTTTTTTATAAATTATTTTTTTATTGTATTCTTCTTTCTAATTTCAAGTTCACACAAGCGTATAAAAATTAGTCAGAGTTTATTTTTCTCACTTGTCATCTGTGTGCAATTTGATTTTTACAGCAGCTATTAATAATTTACAAGACCATTTACAGTTCCCTATGTTGCAAAACTGCAATATATATGTAAAAATCGGATGCTTATACTGTAGCTACGTACTGCATCCGATTTTTTGCGCACCCATAGACTTGAATAGGCAAATCTCATCCAATTTCCGGAAGAAACTAGTGCATGCTGCAATTTTTTCATACACAGATTCGGTCAGTGAAAAGAATCGCTCATTTGCACTGCCCCATTGTTTAACATTGGTCTGAGTGTAGTTTTTTTTACGTACAGGACTCATACCAAGAATATTGTTGTGTGAGCGAGCCCTAACACTGAGAAATTAATTATTTGCATTTACTTGCAATTTTTCTTTTTTGTTTAAGGAATGAAAGGTTGTATTTTATCAATTCATTTCTTTTGCTTATAGTGAGATTTTTTATTGTATTAGCGGTTTACAATATATTTTTTGGCTTTGCACATTTTTTTTGTTTGCTTTTTTTTGTGAGTCAACCCCTAGTAGAAAGATAAAGCTATGAAAAGTACCAGCGAGGCTACAGTGTGAATCACATATAATGCCTGTGTCTTTCTACAAGTCTGGCTAAATCCTGGATTGACCCTGTTTGGGCATTATTTAAATTGGTTCCTTTTTGGCTCACAAGACTCATTTGATTACAGTGCCATGCTTTAGCTCGTTGGAAACACGCCATTCATTAGAAATAAAATGTACTAGAATATAGAAGGTGCCTAAATGTGGACCTGGAAAATGAAGTACAATAAATAGATTGTTATTTCTACAGTCTTTATCTAATTAGATATGTTTTTCCTGCAGTGTCTGGGAAATAACTGGACAGCAGGGTGGTGGTCTCTCTGTGCTGAGGACTTTTCGTCTCATGAGGGTCCTGAAGCTAGTGCGCTTTATGCCAGCATTGCAGCGCCAGCTTGTAGTATTAATGAAGACCATGGACAATGTTGCCACATTTTGCATGCTGCTGATGCTCTTTATCTTTATATTCAGGTTGGTATTATTATTATTATTATTAACCCCTTAACATCCAGTGACGGGCATAGTCCGTCATTGGATGCCTCCCCCTGTTTGGTTCGGGCTCTGGTATTGAGCCTGCACCTTTTCCGGCACATGACAGCTGATCTGATAAGCTGACATGTGTCCCTAACAACCGATTCATTCGCGGCTGTTGACATATTAAATGCCGCTGTCAAACTCTGACAGCGGCATTTAACATGCACGTGCAGGAAGCGCGTCATTACCTCCTCCCATCGGCGCCCGTGTATCATGACCGCGGGTCGCCGATGAGTTGGCATGATGACCCGGGGTCAGCAGGAGACCTCACATGGCCATATTGATGGAAAAATAAAAAAGTTATAGCCATGGGAAGAAGGAGAGCAAAAAATGGAAACACAAAAACAAAATTACCCCTGGTCCTTAAGGGGTTAAAGAAAGAGAAATTGCTAAATCAAGATGGTTGTATTTGACATTGCCAAACAAACTATGAACCTCTCATGCTGTATATAGTAAGATGTCTCTGCCCACTATAATAACAGTCGCACCATAGGCATGCAAATGTGTTAATTAGATATAATCCAGACAGATTTCAACCTTCCTGATGTAAATAAGATTGTTTTCATTCACTAACAGCATAAATCCATAAAATCCAGCATGTGTGATCTGAAGGCATAGACAACACCACGCATTTACAGCAAATATTCTTCCTCGAGGCTATATTTTCTGCTGTCCACAAGGTGTACAGTAGAAAAATACGATATATTGTCTGTCATCAATAGCGATCAGTGTCCAGAGGTTCTTGGTGCTCATGGATAAGAAAAGGAGGTAATATGCTCTGCAGTCTGATAGGAGACATCTAAGGTGGCTTCCTTAGCTAGGCAATGTTCTCCGGTGTCTGGGAGTGGTGAATGGTCGGTCAGCTGGCATTTGCCTAGTTCAGCTACATAAATAGGAAGAGGATTGTGGTATTTTTGTTTATTTCCATTAATGTATTATTAATTGCTAATATTTTTGTTTAAATTTTTACTCATGGTCTACGCAGAACAGTTTTTGCATGGCATTTTTTAGCTCCTAAATTCTACTGCCCTGATTCATCAAAGCAAGTACACCAGAATGTTGATGCAAAACGCTTTGAAAAGTTACATTTTTATGGAACACAGAGTTGACAAATTTTTTTTGTAGTTCTCATGCCAGTTACACCCTGCTCTGCCAAGATGGTTGGATGGTGTGACGCCACAGCTCATCATGAATTATGACTGAAGTAAGATTTCTCAGACACTCCTATGTAATTCATTAAGATGTACTTCTTAATGAATCAGGAGCGCCTGACCCCAGCCCGCCACATAATTAAGACTGGCGCAAAAAACACCGATACTGATGAATTGGTACCTACAGTATGTTTCCAATGATTGACACAAAAGCCCAACAATATTATCTGTGTCTTTACCAACAACTTACTGGAATATGAATTAATGAATTACCATGAATATTTACTGGACACAAGTAGACCACTGATATCTTCTTCATTTCTTCTGTGTCCTTACCATCATCTACATAATTTGTTGTTACAATCTTTGTTACTTATAATGTCGATTTAACAAGTAAAACTATTAATTCCCAGGAAAGGATTTTTCTTTCAAATGTACTACAATAGATGATGATAATCTATGTTTATCTAATAGTTTTGCTTTTTTATATATTTTTCAATATATGTTTGTGTATTTGCCAGCATTTTAGGAATGCATCTTTTTGGCTGCAAATTTGCATCAGAAAAGGATGGAGACACTGTCCCCGATAGGAAGAATTTTGACTCTCTGCTTTGGGCGACAGTGACTGTATTCCAGGTATTGTATGACTTGTAATGTATGTACAAAAATAAAAACAACGCAATCTTCTACTTGACATTATTGTAATTAACTGATTGGTCACTTTAGATTTTAACGCAGGAAGACTGGAATAAAGTTCTTTACAATGGAATGGCCTCAACATCCTCATGGGCAGCTCTTTATTTTATTGCACTGATGACATTTGGAAACTATGTCCTATTCAACCTCTTGGTGGCTATTCTTGTTGAAGGGTTTCAGACAGAGGTAAGACTTGACGTTAGTTTGTCATATATGTGTACTTTAAGCCTAGACAGTTAAGTAAAGTAATGAGCAAATAGAACCCAAAATCAGAAATTAAAACTGCTACAAAATAGCATTTACCTCTTCTCATAACAAAAAGAACTACCATATTTTTCAGACCATAAGACGCACTTTTTTCCCCCAAAATTTTTTGGGAAAATAGGGGTGCGTCTTATGGTCGCAGTACACTTACAAATCCTGTTGGTGGCAGCGGCGGCGGTCCTGATGCAGCCTCCCTTCCCAGGCTGGTGCGGCTGTGGCAGTGCAGCGGGGCTCTGTAGTGTGGTGGTGGTGGGCTTTGTGCTTTGGGGCAGTGGCAGCGGCTCTCTGTGCTGTGTGGGGGGGCTACGCCGGCATTTCGTCAAAGCCCGGAGGCCCCCGCTCCTCCGTTAATGCCATGCTGCGGTGGCCTCCGGGAACATGGCCACCGGGCCAACACATGCTCAGATGCAGATCTCAGCAACGAGATCTCGTCCCGAGATCTGAATCTGAGCATGCGTTGGCCCAGCGGCCATCTTCCCGGCGGCCATGTTTCCGGAGGCCAACGCAGAATGGCATTAACGGAGGAGCGGGGGCCTCCGGGCTTTGACGAAATGCCGGCGGAGCCCCCCCACACAGCACAGAGAGCCGTTGCCCCTGCCCCGGAGCACAATGCCCCTGCCCCGGAGCACAATGCCCCTGCCCTGGAGCACAATGCCCCTGCCCCGGAGCACAGAGCCCACTGCCCTGGAGCACAATGCCCCTGCCCTGGAGCACAATGCCCCCTGCCGCTTAGCACAGAGCCCCCTGCCCCGGAGCACAATGCCCCTGCCCTGGAGCACAGAGCCCACTGCCCTGGAGCACAATGCCCCTGCCCTGGAGCACAATGCCCCCTGCCGCTTAGCACAGAGCCCCCTGCCCCGGAGCACAATGCCCCTGCCCCGGAGCACAATGCCTCTGCCCCGGAGCACAATGCCCCTGCCGCGGAGCACAGAGCTCCCTGCCCCGGAGCACAAAGCCCCCTGCTGCAGAGCACAGAGCCCCTGCCAGAGCACAGAGCCCCTGCCGCGGAGAACAGAGCCCCCTGCCCCGGAGCACAGAGCCCCTGCCGCGGAGCACAGAGCCCTGCCGCCGCACCACCCTGGCCGACCAAATGACCCCTGTGACCAATCATCCACCTGTGCCGATCCCTTCACTGGTAAGCTGAATTCGGACTGTAAGACGGACCCCCATTTGACACTATTTTTTTCGCCTATTTTCCTTCTGAAAATTTGGGGTGCGTCTTATGGTCAGGTGCGTCTTATATTCCGAAAAATACGGTATTCACAATATCTATGAAATATTTTTTCTTGTCCTTATTGGGTATGTGCACACATCTTTTTCTGGTGGGTAAAAAAACATCAGTTTTTCAAGGGCAAAAAGCTTTAGGAAATTCTTGTCATGATTCTGCCTACTACAATCCTTGCTGGAGTAAGATTTGTGGTGCAGCAGTTCGTTCCATGAGGGCTGATCGTCTGGTCCGGTTCTTCTATCATAGGTTTCTTGGGGTTCGGTGGCCCCCACTAGAAGAGGGGGGTACTGTCACGATTCCACCAATAGGCTTTATCTGGACTCAGTGAGTGACAGTTCAGCTATCCAGTCTAGGGCAGGAGTGTGCTGAGCTGTCAGTTTGGTGATGGACAGCTCAACCATCCAATTGGAGGTTGGGGCATGCTGAGCTGTCAGTGTGTTGAGTGACAGTTCAGCCCTCCAATCATGCCTGGGGACGGGGCTTAGAACCATATCATGTTAGAGTTGGAAGGGACCTCCAGGGTCATCATGTTCAACCCAATGCTAAATGCAGGATTCACTAAACTATCCCAGACAGATGTCTGTCCAGCCTCTGTTTGAAGACTTCCATTGAAGGAGAACTCACCATCTCTTATTGCAGCCTGTTCCACTCATTGATCACCCTTACTGTCAAAAAGTTTCTTTCAATATCTAATCTATATCTTTTCCCATTCAGTTTCATTCCATTGCTTCTCGTGTTTCCATGTGCAAATGAGAATAATGTGACATCTTTTCAGATATTTGTAGACCGCTATTAAGTCTCCTCTTAGCCAAATTTTTTGTAAACTAAACATTCCCAGATGCTTTCACCGTTTCTCATAGGACATAATTTGTAGTCTGCTCACCATCCTGGTAGCTCTTCTCTGAATTTGCTCCAGTTTTTCAATATCTTTTTTAAAATATGATGTCCAGAAATGGACACAGTACTCGTGATAAGGTCTGACCAAGGAGAAGTAGAGGGGGATGATTACTTCACATGATCTAGACTTTGTGCTTCTCTTAATACATACTAGAACTGTTTGCTTTTTTTGCTGCTGCATCACACTGTTGACTCATGTGCAATCTGTGATCTAATAGTATACCCGTCTTTTTCACGAGTGCTGTTGGTTAGTTCTATTCCTCCCATTCTGTAGATTTAATTTTTGGTTTTGTTGCCCAAATGTAGAATCCTGCATTTCTCCCTGTTAAATACCATTCTATTAGTCACTGCCCATTGTTCATCGTGGCAGTGCCCACTTTTCTAGGGAGGCCACCGAACCCCCAGGGTCCCAAGAAACCTACGATGGAAGGGCCAAACCAGACTATCAGCCTTCACGGAACATACCTCTAAGCCACAAATCTTTCTCTAGCAGGGATTGCAGTAGGATTTGTGGCAAGGTGCACATGACACTGATCTGACACACCTGATTAATAAAGAGGCATATGCATCTAACTCCAGCGCATCTCCTCACAAAGACCCATAGTATTCAAGCCGCTACAATTGTACAGCTTAGCCTAGTCTTAGGGGTAAGGCCCAATGGTATTGTTGGCAAAATGTGCTGAAGTCCACGGCTTTGCACCAGATTGCGTGAAGCTTGTTGTGACTTCAAAGAGCTGAGACTAAAATAAAAAAGTATTATAGCCAATATTCTGACACTCCTGTGCCTGCTTCCCAGTTCTCTGTTCCTCTTGCTGCATTGATGACATGTCAACTGGTGACCTCTGCAATCTGTCAACACCACACAACATTATTCAAAATCCGCACACTGGGATTGACTACAGATTTGTCCTTCCACATTCCGGTTGGTTGGTAAAACTCACCAAAAATCCCTTCCCTTGCCAACAGACATCAGCATGCTGCCGATTAAAAAAAAAAACTGCACCGCTGGTCAATTGCATGGCAAAAATCTGCTTATATGGATAGGATTTGTTAAAATCTCATCCACCCGCATGCCACACATACACCTGGGTTCTGACAAGTCGACCAGCACAGTCAAGTTCGAAAAATAGGGTAATTTCTAAACAATAAATCTTCCCCTTTATTGCAGAGGACCACACAAGATGCCCACAAAACAGTTTCTGATTGTGTCCTTTATAAATAGCACGCACCAGTTGTTCTGTTAATCTGGTTCATTTCACATTCACATAATTTATATTCAGTTTCCACCGAGAAGGAAATGATTTTGTGCTGAGTGTATGGAAGCATCAGCGGCAGCTCCCATAATATTCAGTGCTGTTTATCATAACAGCAAGGGCTATTATATACTCAATACATCATTCTATTCCCCCCTATAAGTCAGTACTTATATCTTCTACTTTTAGGGTCCACAAAGAATTTATGTTTTAGAAATTAGTCCAATTTTAGTGTAGATTGTATTTTAATTGTTGACATTCACTGCCGTCATTTCCCCAAGGTCGTATATGTTTCTCTTGGCTGTTTGTCCTAATTGTGCACACTATTGGATATCATAGCCCGGTTGTCTTAAGCACCATTAACAACCCGGTAGTAACTTTTACACAGTTCCTATTGCTGTTCAGTGCCTTCATTACTTACTTTAGCAATGCCCCTTTGCACTTATAGCGTTTGGGAGGTATTATTATGATTATGAGCACATTTTTGCAGCAATTGTTTTTGATGTACCAACCAATGACATTGCACTATGACACATTGCTGTTCAGTGCCTTCATTACTTATTTTAGCAATGCCCCTTTGCACTTATAGCGTTTGGGAGGTATTATTATGCTTATGAGTACATTTTTGCAGCAATTGTTTTTGATGTACCAACCAATGATATTGCACTACGACACATTGTCTTTCTAACTTATTGGAATTAGTTATACAGCCATGATAGTAATATGAGATCATTATCTATGCATATACTCACCCAGGGAAATTATTGGATGCACATCTCATGTTTTAGTGATTTTTTTAAAAATAAGTGTTTTCAATAAAGTGTTATTTTGATTATTGGCATAATGCTTCCAGCTCTTTTCTGATTACCCCCAGGATATGTTTCCACGGTCAGTAAACACTGCGGGTTGGACGCTGCGTACATCCACTGCATCCAACCCACAGCGGATTGATGATACAGATTAGTGGATGGGATTTCATGAAATCCCATCTCAACTATGCGTGCAGGGACACCCGCGGCTTCCCTGCGTAAACGGACATGCGGCGCGTCTTTCCAGACCGCAGCATGTCTGTTTATTTTGCCAAGACTCTTCGTCTCCGCAAGATAAATATCACCGTCCAATGTATAAGACGCGGTGATTCCGCACGGTTCAATGAACACATGCGGAATCACCTGCGTTCAAAAGCCAGCAGCGCTTTGGATGGAGAGGACATGTGCTGCGTCCAAAGCGCTGCCATATTCTGACTGTGGAAACATACCCCCAAAGCAGAGGCGTAGCTAGGGTTTCGGTTCAGGGGGCGAAGCTTCTGAGTGGGCCCTCAACCAGGTAACCTTGATTACAACTCGGTGATGCACCCTAATAGTGGATGTAGGAGATGACTGCGCTGTTACTGAAAATAATCTCTATATAAAGACCAACATAGATATTACCGCCATATGGTAAGTGGTAGATACCAGTCCTACAAAACATATAAGTGATTACTGCACTGTTATAGTTGGTGACTTACCGCTGACGTTCTTTCTGATGGAATCGTTCACTTCTCACGTCTTTTCCATCTGGCCCAGACCGGCAATGACAACTTCTCCAGCCAGGACTCGGCAACAGAGATTACAAGAAAGACACATTTCACTTCTCATATTCCAGCCCCATCACTATCTATCCCCAACCTGCACAAACTCCTTATTCTGCTGATTCCCCAATGCAGAGCCGCTGCTGCCGTATGTGTCCCTATTACTGCACCTGCTGTCTGGTACTGTGTGCCCTTTAAATTCTAAAGCAACCCTCTAAAAAATAGTAATGCCGGGTGCAAGTGCCCTAGAAAACAGTGCCCATATTTTGTCCTCTAGAATGTAATAATGCCCTCGGTGTGCCCCTTTGACAGTCACAGTAACCTGAGTTCCCCTATAGCAATAAGTGCCCACTTTACATTTAATAATGTCCCAAGTCCCCCTGTACTGCTCCCCTATACACAGTATGATGCTCTCTTATACACAGTATAATGCCCCCTCACTGTATAGTACCACCCACACAGTATAATGACCCCTTAGTGTCCCCCAAACTGATGGCTCCAACACTGTATAATGGCCCCCTCACTGTAATCTCCACACTGTGTGATTGCCCCCTAGATAGCCTCCATATAATATAATGCACCAGATAGTTCTCCGTATAGTATAATGCAGCCCCATAGGCAGACTCTGTATAGTATAATGCAGCCCCCCGAAAGGCAGACTCTACAGTATAATGCAGCCCCCCATAGGCAGACTCTATAGTATTATGCAGCCTCCCTTGAGCAGACTGTAATGTAAGGCAGCCTCCCATAGGTAAACTGTAATATAATGCTGCCCCCCATAGGCAGACACTAATATAATGCAGTCTCCCATAGGCAGACTCTAATATAATGAAGCCCCCATAGACAGACTGTAATATAATGCACCCCCAGGCAGACTCTAATATAAGGCAGCACCCCTTAGGCAGACTGTAATATAATGCACCCCCTCATAGGCAGACTGTAATATAATGCACCCGCAGGCAGACTCTAATATAAGGCAGCCCCCATAGGCAAACTGTAATGAAAGGCAGCACCCTCCCATAGGCAGACTGTAAGATAAGGCACCACCCTCCACCATAGGCAGACTGTAATGTAAGGCAGCACCCCCCCATAGGCAGACTAATGTAAGGCAGCCCCCCCTTCATAGGCAGACTGTAATATAATGCACCCCCATAAAAAAATAAATAAATGAATACTCACCTCTCTTCCTCCTCTCTTCCTCCTGCGCTGCTCCGAGCTACCGTTCATCTCCTGACAACGGGCACCAGGCAGTGTCGTCATCGCACCCGCTGTCAGTGTCTGCATCATCAGACGCTGAGAGGGGGATGATGGGAGAAGGAGCGCTCGCTTCTTCTCTCATCAATGTGGTCAGCTGTATCGGCTGGATATGGTCCCCCCGCCTGCTCGGGGGCCAATAGTGGCCAGGCGGCAGTGCAGGGAGATCGATTCTCCCTGCTCTGCTGCAGAATGTAACTGTAGTTACAGTAGTGTAGCGCTGGGTGGGTCCCCTCAGAGCGTGGGGCCCAAGGCCACTGGCCTCTGCCCCGCCGGTAGCTACGCTACTGCGCCAAAGTATGATACTTCCCCACCATGCTTCACCGTTGGGATGGTGTTCTTAGGGTAGTATTCACCCTTCTTCCTCCAAACACAGCGAGTGGAGCTGATACCAAAAGATTCTATTTTGATCTCATCTGACCACATGACCTTCTCCCATTCCTCCTCTGGATCTTCAAATGAGCCAGGACATGTGCTGATGTGAGCAGGGGGACCTTTTGGGTGCCCTGCAAGATTTTAATCCATGATGGCGTATTGTATTACTAACAGTAATATTTGAGACTGTGGTCCCAGCTCTCTTCAGGTCATTGAAAAGGTTCTCATGTGTAGTTTTGGGCTGATTCCTGATCATCCTGAGATCCTGCATGGAGCCCCAGACCAAGGAAAATTGGCAATCATCTTGTACATCTTCCATTTTCTAATAATTGAACCACCAGTTGTTGCCTTCTCACAAGCTGCTTGCCTATTGTCCTGTACCCCATCCCAGCCTTGTGCAGGTCTACAATTCTGTCCCTGGTGTCCTTAGACAGCTCTTTGGTCATGCCCATGGTGGAGCAGTTGGAGTGTGATTGATTGAGTGTGTGGACAGGGGTCTTTTATACATGTAGGAGGGATTCTTAAAGAAAAACTAACAGGTCTGTGAGAGACAGAATTCTTGCAGGTTGGTAGGTGATCACATTTTTATTTAATACAATAAAATGCAATTTTTAATTTATTTTTAGATTCTTTCCCTCACAGTTGAAGTGTACCTATGATAAAAATTACAGACCTCTCCATTCTTTGTAGGTGGGAAAACTTGCAAAATGGACAGTGCATCAAATACACCCCCTACTCCACTGTATTGCAGTAATACTACCTAAGTACACCACTAGAACAGTACAAGACTACTGCAAGATAGAATCCCAGATGCAATCCATTCAGACATCCGTTTTTCACATACATGTTCTAACCATGATTTTGACGGACAGAACACATACTCATTGTAGTCTTTGGTACTGTTCACTAGAGTTGAGCGATACTTTCCGATATCCTAAAGTATCGGAATCGGAATGGTATCGCCGATATCACTAAAATATCGGCGATACCCGATACCGATACCGGAAGTCCCATGTAAGTCTATGGGAACAAAATATCGCAACTAAAAAAACCCCATTCTTTCCTTGTAAACACTAAATATACACACATAGAATACATATATATATATATACATGTCATTGTGACATATATATATACATATATGTATAGTTTATACACTTCTACATAGTAAAATATCCTTTGATTCAATTGCCGGGTAAAGCCGGCTTCAGTGAAAAGACAGAAGCACCCGACATGAAATGACACTTGGTGTACATAGGGTTAACCATGTCTTTTCATGTCGTTTGCTATCTGATTTGCACAAACAATTAAATCAGTCTATGTGTGCAAAATTTCACACCTGTAGGGGTTAATTAAAGGTGTAAATTCGTTGTAAAAAAACCGGACTTTTTTGCTACGAATTTACACCTTTAATTAACCCCTACAGGTGTGAAATTTTGCACACATAGTCTGATTTAATTGTTTGTGCAAATTAGATAGCAAAGGACATGAAAAGACATGGTTAACCCTATGTACACCAAGTGTCATTTCATGTCGGGTCTTAGGTCATAGGTGTTCGGTCTGGATGCCGAACTTTACTGTTCGGGTTCGCCCATCTCTACTTGCAAAATCACCAATCTATAGCACTAGCTTCTCCAAGAGCAGTTCTCCTAATCACAGCTCTGACTATCCTGAGCTATGTGCTTGTTCAAGTGCCATTATCTCTATATGTACCGTAAATACAGTGATAGCAGTGTACATTATAAAAGAAATCACTAATAGCTGAATGTGTTACAGCAGAACTTTATAGTTCTACTAATACTATAACTCAGCCTATCCTATCAGAACAAAGAAGTAAAGAGCAACATAGCTCTGACCTGCTCCAGAGACAAATTGAGAATATTTCTTTAATTGTAACCACAACAATACCAGCACATTAAAAAGTTGTTGTTGTCCAATGTCCATATAGTACTATATTATGCTAAACAGTGGCCAGAGACCGCCATACCATGCCACAATAGTCCCATAGTTTGTTTTCATAGGACAGTGCGATTCTGTGCCTGCACACAGCCATATACTTTGCATAAAGTACCATATTCTACCTGCAAAGAACCAAATTGTGTGTTTGCAGTCCTACAATGAGCCTATATTGCACCCAATAAACTACACATTAGACCCAAATTAGAGTAATACTTGCCCATGTACATAGATGCCAGAGAGAACCACGTTTGTAAGTTACTGTGTATAACAACGCACATTATTCCATATTGTGCCCTGTTTGATTGATCCGATTCCTAACTGAAGGTGGTTTTCCAATCCTTAAAGAAAACTTCAAACTTGCTCCAAATAGTAAAACATAATCTAATATATTCATGTTTTACCCTTACCCCTCCTGTGCTGCTGGCCACAGGACCAACCGTGTGTTGCTTTCCATTGCGCTTGACAGCAGTGATTGGCTGCCTGAGTGACATGGCATTCAATCGACCTCAAAGCATGGTTAACAACTCCTGAAGGTTCTCAGCTCCCAAAACTTTCATGAATGGGCTAATCTCTAAATCCCACCCTTGCCCACTCAAATTGTATAAAATATAGACATGCGGACCCTCGATTTTACCTGATCCGTAGACCATATTGTTTTATATCCATTCAGGAGTTAGGAACACTCTGGCACAACAAGATACTTCTCTTTTATATCCTAAATATGCATGCATGCTAATATTCTGTTACTTTTGATGATGCCAAACCCTATATAGATTTGTATAATCATTGGGTCACATGGCAAAACAAAAATAGGGACAAAGTCAAGTTTGACACCAAATCAGACAAATTCACATTTAGGAGAATCAAAGAACAATCAGACTAATGATCTGTTGAGACTGGTACACCTTTAGAATACATATAGCCAGTGGCACAACATAAATCTTTTACACGTCAATGCAAAGTCAATAACATGGCCCTCTATAATTGAAAATAAAAATAGTTTGCGCACATAAAAACTACAAGACACAAAAGGATCTGTAGAAAAATAGGAATATGCATGTGTCAAATGGAAAACAATACATAAATTCAGACGCACTCTGTAGAACAGTTTGAGATGCAGATGTAATAATACAGTAATAAATAAATATTGCACTAAGACCCGTGAGAAAAAGGTGATGAGAAAAGCCTGTAGTCTATTATGTAGTAAACCCCAAACCAAAGGACTAAATAGTCATAATACGCATAAGGTATTTATTCATATGGGTATTAATATGGACAAACCCTGAAAAAGTAAAAGAGGTCCTCATTTAACGATGGAGCAGAAAAACGCTGCAGAAATCCTAAAAAACCTTTTATGCAGAAAGGTCAGAAGAAATTGACACTGTCCCGGCCGGTGACAGCTCAGATGAATGAGTATTAGTGGTGCACTGTGGAGAAAATAGTCCTGTTTGCACAGGTTTTACCTGACAACCCCGATGGGTCACTTGCAATAGAAAGTCCAATTTCAGCCTCCTCTGGCCTGCTGACAACCCCGATGGGTCACTTGCAGTAGAAAGTCCGACTTCAGCCTCCTATGGCCCGCAGACGAAACTTACATCCGTTGATGAAAGCCGTGATCTCTGGCCTCCATGGCCAGATCAGGAACGCCGGCTGATGATGTTGAATCCTCACTAGGAAGAAGGATGTGGGCAGGACCTGTTGGTAAACTAGCCTGCCTCAAGCACAGTAGTACACAAAATCGCAATATCTAACTGTCCCTCAGAGTGAGCAGAGTAGCGTTCTGTCCCTAACTGAGTTCACAGCACAGTGACGCTAAAATGGCTGCGGCGCCTTTTATAGTGCATTCTGACATCATTTCAGCAGCCAATCACAGCCATGCCATTAGTTAAGATGACCGCAGCATTACAGGATGTGCCCACACTTCATAAGATTCATCATTGGCTGACTAAAATCACATTGCCTCTCAAAGAATTATGGGAACTTCCGATTCCGGTATACGATATTGAAAAAGTATCTGAATTAAGTATCGGAATTCCGATAACGCGAATATCGGCCGATACCCGATACTTGCGGTATCGGAATGCTCAACACTACTGTTCACATGTTTGGGGGGGGGAGGTTGCGGACTGTGTGTCGGAAAAAAAGCACTTCGATATGTCCAATTTTGATCCAAGTCACAAATCAAAATTACCAAAACAAGTCTATGGTCTGTGAAAATCACAAAACACACATGGCATCGGTGTGCTGTCTGTCATCAGCATTGTAATAGAAGTTTTGCAATTTATTTAATTTATTTTTTTACGCAAGAAAATCACTGTTGAAACATTGATGGTAAAAATTTACGCAAAGACTGATGAAAAACATTAATGAAACTCAGACTGTTTTTTTTTTTGCATACCAAAAAAATCACAAATGTCTAAATTAGGCCTAAGTCTGACATTTTGTACGCCCAACCTTAATGCGCTGGAATAATTTGGTGCATCTTTCAGTGAGATATATATGTATTCAGTTTTATATATACACTACATCAGTAACTATTTATCATTATCATGATATGGTAAGAGATATTTTGTGCTTTTATTATGCATGTACAAGATTCTTCTTTTTTTACAGGAAGTATCCAAAAGAGAAGACATGAGTGCGCACCTAAGCTGTATACACCTTCCCATTGACTCTCTTGTGGTGAGCACAATCACTTCTTGAACCATGTCATTTTATTCTTTCAGTTCTCAGTGTTTGTCCTTATGTTATATTTGTGGTAGAAAAAAAACTTCTTGTCTTAGGCCCCGTTCACACTTTGCGGTTTTAGATGCGTTCCCGCTGCATTTTTCAACGCAGCGGAAACGCATCCAACCCGCAGCACAGTGCACTACCAATGTAATCTAATGGGAACCGCATGTCTGCTGTGCACATGCGGTTTAGCCGAGTTTTATTTTCCGCAGCATGTCAATTCTTTGTGCGGAACTGCAGCGGTTCGGCGCCCATTGACTTGCATTGAGTCGGGCACTTACGCAGCAAACCGCAGATTTAAAAAAGATCTGCGGGTTTGCTGCGGGTGAAACCGCTGCAGTTCGGGAGGAGGGAAGTGTGTGGGGGGGTGCGTGGACGTGTATAGTGTGCGGCGCTGTGTGTGTGGGCGGTGATTGTGTGCCGGTGTCTGCGTGATCGGTGTGCGGGTCTGTGTGCGCGATCGGTGTGCGGGGCTGTGTATGTGCGGCCGGTGCGGGGCTGTGTATGTGCGGCCGTGTGCGGGGCTGTGTATGTGCGACGGTGTGCGGGCCTGTGTATGTGCGGCGGTGTGCGGGCCTGTGTGCGTGTCTCCGTGTATGCAGGCATCGTCGGATGGGACTACAAGTCCCATCCGGCGATGCCTGCTACAGTGACTGACACATTAGCCAATGATGGGACAGTAGTAGTCCCATCATCCGGCTAATGTGCTGAATGTAAAAAAAAAAAAATTACATGACATACAACATATAACATACATGACATACAGAACATATAACATACATGACATACAGAACATATAACATACATGACATACAGAACAAATAACATATATGACATACAGAACATATAACATACACATGACATACAGAACATATAACATACATGACATACAGAACATATAACATACATGACATACAGAACATATAACATACATGACATAAGAACATATAACATACATGACATACAGAACAAATAACATATATGACATACAGAACATATAACATACACATGACATACAGAACATATAACATACATGACATACAGAACATATAACATACATGACATACAGAACATATAACATATATGACATACAGAACATATAACATACACATGACATACAACATATAACATACATGACATACAGAACATATAACATACACATGACATACAACATAAACATACATGACATACAGAACATATAAACATACACATGACATACAACATATAACATACATGACATACAGAACATATAACATACACATGACATACAACATATAACATACATGACATACAGAACATATAACATACATGACATACAGAACATATAACATACACATGACATACAGAACATATAACATACATGACATACAGAACATATAACATACATGACATACAGAACATATAACATACACATAACATACAACATATAACATACATGACATACAGAACATATAACATACATGACATACAGAACATATAACATACACATGACATACAGAACATATAACATACATGACATACAGAACATATAACATACACATGACATACAACATATAACATACATGACATACAGAAATATAACATACACATGACATACAACATACACATGACATACAACACATAAAATAGAGCACATACTCACCTCTTCCCCGACGCCATCGATCTGTACCGCTCTGCCTCTGCCAACGGGGAGAGAATGACGTCACTACAGTTCATTCTCTCACGGCAATGCTGGGTGAGAAAATTCCACGCAGCATTGCCATAAAGTGAGAGAATGAACTCAGTGATGCACTGCAGGAGCCATTGTCTCCTGTCAGTGCATCACTGGG